>OX276425.1:13600000-14274570 GCA_946251915.1 Abrostola triplasia
CTCGGAACTCAAAGCCATTGTATCGTGCGCGGCCTATGCCGCACAAATCGCGAATATAATTGATTTATGTGTTTAAATTAAATAATGTAAAACAAAGTAATTTTCCTTATTAGAAAGTACTCCCTTCGCCTTCGGTGTTGGGTGTGATCAGTAAAAGAGAAATCATGACGTTATATATCTAATTGAAAAAGTATTTGCCCCTCAACAAGGGAGAGCACAGCGAGGAAGACCCAGATGGAGATAGCGGGACGAAATCGATTTGTTTATGCAAGACTGATCGATGACACCTGGTGATATGTGGAAAGAGAGTGGAGCGGCCTTTGCCCAAATAATAAAAAGTATTTGAGCACACTTATACAAAACTGCAAAAAATTCAGTTTATTTTCTTAACAACCCTAATATTTACAAGTTTCCCTAACACATGTATCATATTAATATCACCATACAAATAACGCGTGAATTACGTAAGCAACGTACACAGTTCCAGCTTATTTTGGCTATGGCCCGCAGGTATTTGTTCTGCCCAATCTGTTTGTACTCCCACGATAGGAAAAATGGTCCTCCGTGGTAATTGGCCGGACTACGGATGTTGTTTTTGCGACTAATCAAATCTAATAATATATCATTCTTATCATACTAAAGCTGTCAATATTGTCCGCTGGATAAATAGTAAATAGAATTATGAACCGAGTAAGATCGTCGTCGAATAGAGAATTGCTGGCCGCGGTATTAAAGGTAGACAATGATCCGACGCATGTTCGGCATGCTACAATACCTTGTTTAAAACTGTCGGCTCAATTTAGACCTAGAGTTGATAATATATCAGGTAAGACAAAGCCGGTGAACGTAAAACTACAAGAAAATGTACTGTCGGGCTTCTTTCTGTCATTCTCTGTAGAAGATTTGTGCCGGGTTGATGGCAATAGGCTCGCCCCCTTTAACATTAGGACTTGTATCAATACTAGCGAAATGTGGGTGTACTATATGTCAGAGGCCTACAGGTAGCTTATACTCTGATATAAGGTTGTTCATCAACTATTCGGTAAGAAGACACAGTCTGGTGGATTGGTACAGTCTGGCGTCAAATTTCCTAAACAAATAAGAAACCATTATTACGTTGTACCATCTCGTTTGGTAACAAAACACTGTATGTGCCCTTAATACTAAAGGACAATAACGAGCGATCTTGTTAAAACTTAAATATAGTTGAAATGTCATATGTCTGACAAGTTTTGGTACACAAATCACAAACCAATTAGGATGGCCGAAGCGCTTCTGTACGATGCATGGCAATTAAAATATCAAAGGTACGTGTATGTCAAAGTCTACTAGGCATGTAAGTGGGGTCTCCACGAGTTTTGAAACTTAAGTACGTTCGGCGCACCATGGGCAGTCAACCTCGCTACCATCCTTGTTGACTGACCAATCTGTAGAAATTGACCTGAACCATTTCTATGCGATTATTAGCTTAGATGCACTAAGGACAGCGGTGGCAAATATACATGGTAATTGCACACTTATAATTTATATGTAACGTTGTAATAATTAAAATATTTTCTCTTTTGATTCTAAATATGACTATGAGGTGCTCTTTCACTGTACATGCAGTGACAAAACTTAACTCAATATTTTATCGAAACAAGTTCTATATTTTAAAAGGCAATGTTTTTATATGAAGTTTCTGAGGCTTTTAACATCTAAATCAGTGACTATAAATTACAAAATTGTCTCATATAACATGTATACGAGTATAGACGAATCAAAAGACTTAGAACTGTCAAAACCAGTGCTTTAGAAATATATTGCTATAATAATTATTGAAAATTGATCGCCAAATTCTCCGTAAATACGCAAAACTTTGCGCACTTGAGACTGTTTCAATAATAGAGGTATTTATTCATATCATAACGCAGTGTTCTTTGAAGGGGTAAGTGCTGTGCCTAGATCGCCTACATTATGCTCGACAGAATGATAATGATTAGTCCTTACTAAATGTAATGTAGTTAATCATACTATTACCTGATATGTGCAGTACTGAAGTGATTATACTATTGCCTTGTCACGCATAGGACAAATAGTATAGTTGTTCCATTAACCAATCATTTCAAGATACTAATTCTCAAAAATGCTTTACTTTTGCCCTCAAAACTAAATCTTGAATGAACTGTAAAACTAATATTTTTTGCTTTGAAATCAATTAAATTAAATAGTAAATCAATTAAGTTGTCTTCACATAATTAGCAGCACGAAGTCTAGATTTGTGGCCCGTTAATGGCAATAGGCTCGCCTCCTATTACACTATTATGACGTAACTGGCGAAATGTGTGTGTACTATGTACTATATGTGCACGTCTTCCCACCCTGTTATGTTTAACAAACGCAATACAATGTGGGTGTTAACGGGTCATTAGGGAGTTAAATGGATGACTTAGCGGATTTGAAACCTTCTCCCTTGTTTTATTTATAAAAGTCGGGCATTGTAACACATAGGGTAATACAGAGAATGTAGGAATTACTAAACTTTTTCGCAATGAGGTTAATTGCTCACTAAACGTGCAAATTTGAGTCTGGCGACTGGGGCAGTGGCCTAGCTATTGGGCTGTTGCGCTAAGATTTGCGGGTTTGATTCCCGCACGGCACAAATATACGCACCCTCGATATAGGAGAAATTCTTAGTCTGGGAAATCAAATTCTTAGAGGGCGACGTTTTTATAATTAATAATGTACCGTACATGGGTTCATTAAAATTTATTATCGATATTAGATACTTTGTTTTTCTTTTAATTTATTTAATCAACTTTATTGTTGCACCTACCATACAATCTCTGCGCCACCCTAAGGTTGACTGGTAGAGAATGGCTCAGGTAATAAGTGGGCCTATGTAAACTGATTTTACATGTAGTTTAATTAAATAAATAAATAAAATCGTCTCTAATTATGTTGGTTTATCATTAGCGGGAAATGTATACCAATTTCTATGATGATATTTTTTTTTTTTTATTTATTTATTTGATTCAGGCAACAAAGGCCCATATTAAAAATACAATAATACTATACAAAAATAACAAAATATAAAATACTATACATAAACAATTAAACTATATAAAAACTATATAAACCAATCACAGCGTCGGCGTCGTATATCACGCGGTATCAGGTATCCGGCCACGAAATCGCCGGAAAATAACGCCTTTCGGCCAAAATTCCGGAGAAGTGAATTTTGAAAGATGCTCAGTAGGCACTCTCACCACAAAAGAATTAAAATTCACGTTGTGACGAGATTCCAACCTCACAACCCTCAAAATCCAATTCGTCTTAATCTTGATGTACTCTACAATCTCTTCGGCCTTTGTAGAGTACTGCAGCCTGGACACGTACAGCGGCGTCACTGGTACAGCGGGACGCAGCAAATGATTCGGTCCGGTCGGTGCAGTGCCACACTTGTTTTGGGTCGGCTTCTTTTTCTTCTTCTGTACCACGATGAAGCCATCCTTGTCGGCCTGCTCCGTCGGCTGTATCCTGTTATCCTTATGATAGGCGGATATACAGCGTTTCTGCTTGGCCCCCTTTTATGAAAGGTTATTACAGGTTTCAAGATACATTGTGTGTACATACCTGGATGTTGATATTTCTTCGAAAGATCTTCATTTTCTCGTGTTTGTAAGCTTCAAAGTAGGTAAATATAAGGTTTATCTAAGTTGTCGGGAGGTTGTGAAAAAAATATTTCGAGTTACCTTTACCTGTTTTATTACCTGTCTTATCGAATTCTTGTGCGTATTAAAGTTATATTATCTATCAGTTGTTAAAACGGTGAAGGAAAACATTGTGAGGAAACCCACAGGAACCTCTATTCTGAGGCCTACCAGGCGGTTTAAACTCTGACACCAGGTTGTTTACCAACCATACGATCAGAAGAAGAAGTAGGTCGGTTATATATAATTGATATATTGTCTGTATAGCATGATGTATGTGGCTGTTGTTAGCTACGAAACCCGAGGAGATGACGTCACAACATAGAATTGAAAAACAGCTAAAATATCTCAGTTCCAAGAACAAAATTACAAATAGTAAAAATATTGCAACTGAGAATAATGGTGGTGGGATGGCCTCGTGTATTTCCAGCGTCCAGTTAATCTGTGCAACGATTTATTATTCCTTTATAAACACGATTGTCAAGTACTAATGCTGGTTGAAATTTATGGCTGGTGCATGTGATCGGATATAAAAACATAATAAATACATTTAAATATATACCTGTTGGTTGGTTTTAAAGTATTTAAGGAATGTTTCCGCCTAGAATTTGGAATCCTAAAAGGCAGAGTTGCACATAATGATAATGAAAACTCATTTCGCCAGTGATGTTATAGGTTCCAAAGTAATAGGGGGCGAGCCTATTGCCATCAACCGGGCATAAATCCAGCTTCCGTATGGCTGCTGAGAATAAAGCTAATGGAGAAACCCAGTAACACTTTGCCCGACCGGGGATTAAAACCCTAGTGCTCAGCAGTCGCGCTTACCAACCACATACATACACAGGCAGTCAGTAATTTCTTATAATTGCTATAATACTTATATTATTTCAATTTATTCAGTAACTTATACGGCCAATTCCTAAATCTCTAACGAATTGCCGATGAATTCATTTGCGCAATTCATTGAGAGTTACATACATAAAATATAGACTAAACATGAATTACGTAAGCCTACACACGCTGCCGTGCGCTGTAACTGCGGCAGTTCGCAAACACACGGCGGTCGCATCGACTTGGGTCGACTCGAGCGATTATTGCTCCGAACACAATGAAATTATTTTTCACTTTAGGCTCCTATCTGGTTGGTGGGTTGATGGAAACATCAGAATAGTCGTCGTCCTATTAAAACGCGAATGCGCGAGTTGGCGATGCGATCATTGTGCGCTCGCGCGATGAAAAAAACTCCGTATCCTATTGGATAGCAAATACGCGATCATCGCGCGTATAAACGGTGCAAGTGGCAGCGGAGTGCGCTTCGCAGTTTACACGGCATCGGTACGAACGTCAATTAGGAGACCAGTTCAAGATCAATATGTTTGATCGCGCATTTGTACGAACTAGGTTCGCGCAAACTTGCGATGATCGCGAATTCGCGTGCTATTAGGACGACAACTTATGTTACTATCCTTGCAGTATAGGATGGTTATTACAATTAATTATGGAAACTTTCAACATACGAAATTATTTCTAAAAATTTCATGTGTAGTATACCTAATTGTTGAACAGAAATTTCACATTAATATTCAGGATTCAAATGATTTACAGGATTCACGACAATTAACATCTGTTACGCGAAACTTTATACCTTTAGACAATAAAAAACGTGTCCCTACCTATTTATTAGGTGTCATTTATAAGCACTTCTATAGGTACAATATTTATTATCTACCTACACATTCTAGGAATTCAGACGTGTCAATAGTACCTACGCAATCCTGAAAATGTATAATATTAAAGTTCGTTTATTCATTATACCTACGCACCAATTTTTTCAATGAATACATCGGCCCACACTAGGATTTTTCCTTGTATCGTGGGTGCGTAGGGCGAGGCCTTTGCACAGTGGACGTCTACCGGCTGATGATGATGATGATAATTATTGCTTGAGCAGATTAGATTATCTGAGAAGATTTTTTCATGAAAGTTTTTTTTAAACTGCCTTGCCTTCAGGAAGCACTCAGAAAATGTCACCCTTTTTTATTGCACGCAAACTAATCTTCAACGGCATCTTGTAGCGACTGACGGCTTCCAAAGATAACTAAGTTTATGTTTCTGCTCGGTCTAGTCCAACGCAAACGGTTATCGAGGATTTAAAGTCCTTGAAAACTTTAGTTTGCATTGAAAATGAAAAAAATGCTTTTAAGGCTTATTTTATTTTGATTTCTAAATCCAACATAACTCCTCAGGCGTCAGTTAAGCTGAACAAGGCACTGAATTAAACTCGTTTTAAACAGTTTTTTGTAGGTATTATCTTTGTATACCTACTAGATTTTTTTTCATTTCTTTTATAAAATCGTCGCCCCACACTAGAAGTTTCTCCCGGATCATGGGTACATTTCACAAACATAAAACCTCACAGGCACAAACACTCACGCTCAGTAAAAACTTCTGGAGGTCACACAAAGTTTTGTCCCGTGCGGAAATCGAACTTGCAACCCACGCAGCTGTAGTACCGCAGCAGTCTAATCACTTACCTACTTCGCCAATCAGGTCGTTGTTGTATTTTCTACCAATTTTTCTTAGACTGTGTAGCTATTCTTCGATAGCCTGTATACCACTACATTTGCGTGGCTTGTTTCACATTTCTCGACCCATTTATAATAGTCATTTGCCTATACAAATGCCACAAGCTTTACAACATAACTCGACATACCTAAGGAAGAAATTCCAAGAACCATTGTTGAGATATTTCTGCGAACATCCGTAATTGTACTTCGTGAATACATTGTAAGTGGTTCATTACAGTCGTTAGTATATTTTTGAAACGTACTTCTCGGTCGATATTCACTAAACAAACGAGGCCATTTTTTAAATAAAAGTCGCCCAACACTAGGAATTTGTCCTGCACCGTGGGTGGGTTTCACAATCATGAAACATCATATACACCAACACCCAGACTCGGTATCACACAAATGTATGTCTCATGTGGAAATCAAACCCACAACCCCCTCGCTGCAATCCAAACGCTTAGCCATTGCGCAATCAGGTCATATTTAAAGAGAGCTACAACTTTTGGTTCTAACAAACTTTTAAGTTTGTCTTTTGCATAATCAGGACTGAATATTTGAGTAAGTCTAAGTATTGGCTGTTTGAAAATCAAACAAAAAGTTAAGTTAAGCTGAGTTTATTTCGTTAAAGTATATTATTAGTTAGTGTTTGGACAAGTTGAGCAACTATGGTTAGATAATGAAATGGTTTATTTATAGATTTAAAACAGCGTTGATTGAAGAAGCAGCCCCCTTACCATGAACTCTTAAAGAAGGACAGTTTACGTTGTGGATCGGGACTTACACTGTCCTGCTTTAAGAGTTCATGGTGCTGCTCGCTTTCTGGGATGATCTGGGATGGTTGGAATAAAAGAAAGATAATCTTTGTCACGCACAATGGCCCACTAAAGAGGCTAAGTGCGGTAAATGCCCAGCAAAACCAAACCAAACGAAACCAAGAGTTCATGGTAATTGGGCGGTCATTAGTATTCCCCTTTTTACTTGGGTTAGATTCAGTTCGAGGTTCGTCTACTTGCAAAAAATCCGGATCTTTACCAGAATCGAAGTAGGCTATGTCCACCCTAAAGATGTATTCCAAATATTTGTAGAGATTTTTTGATACCGGATGTTTCATTTCGATGATTACCTCTTACCTACATGCGAACATACAAACTTTATCTCTTAATAATATTAGTATGTATAGTAGGTATAAGAGGTACAGTAGGTTTCTATAGATATTAATTATAATTAAACTTACCCCTGATCCAACGACAGCGATCCGTTGATTGCTGATCAAAACAAGAGGAGTGTTTACCTACTAATGAACTATTTGTGATACCTGCCGTACCCGGTACCTAAATGATCTACAGCCCAAGCAACTGTTGACTATAAATTGTTTACATATAAATTAGCTGAAATCATAAATTATAAACATTGTTTCAGCCATCGAGCCCTGAAAGGTAGGTTTGTTTCCGTACAAACAATAACACAGGTATTCGGCCGAGTGCGAATGATTCTAAAATAAGTAATACCTAACTCGATTTATTTAAAATCCTTAGGAATAGTTCCAATACCTTCAAGAAATAGGCGTAATCCAATAATAGAGTTAAATTATTTAATCTAAATAAATGTATAAAGCAGACGTAACAATCCCTTCAATTCTGAAAATATTTAGCAAAATAACGTAATTATTATAAATAAATCTTTGCAGAGACAATACAACTCTAATTCTAGTTCCGTATACACAACCTTTATTTACGAAAACTTTAGCTAACAATATGATAGAAAACAAAAGAAATATTTTTTAGATACTAATAATTGTCACCAATTATAAAACAAAAAGTATTCGTCTCGTCGTAGAATATAAAGAAAAATTGATTTGTTAAAAATATATTAAATCTTACGTTCCTCTAGTGAAGTAGGCAGGATGAACTTTTGTAAGTACATAAAATGTAAAAGTTTCAGCTCACTTTAAAGACCTTCTATTTAAAGTAAAGATCTACTGAGAACTACGCTTCAAGAATATCAACAAACTAACGATAATACATAAATACATACATAAACTCACGCCTGTTTCCCTGAGGGGTAGGCAGAGACCACGGATTTCCATTTGCTATGATCCTGGCATACTTCTTTTGCTTCATTCCCACGCATCACATTCTTCATACACGCTCTTCGGTTGAGGGTACTCCCCACTTGCCCCTTTTGCAGAACTTCTCCGAAATTACAACTAACGATAATCATGATCTATTATTGAGTTCAGAAAATATGAAACACTTAAAATGTATTCACAATATGTACCTTACGTACTTTCCATATGAATCCATACTCCATAATCCATATATTATTATAAATGTGAAAGTAACTCTCTGTTTGTCTGTTACGCCTTCATGACTAAACCGCTGGACGGATTTTGATGAAATTTGGCATGAAGAAAGTTAAATACCCAAAAAAGGACATAAACGGCGGGAAAAGCTAGTGTTCATATAAAAATATTTTGATCTCAGCGTACAGTTCACTACAAAACGTTTAACGTACTTTTCAAACAAAACTTTTCTTTGGCATAAGTGTGGAGAGACTTTTGTATCCGAGCATACCTGACCTCTCTATAAGAGAACTAACCGGAGTCCACAGTCAAACTGTTCAAAACAGTTTTGTGGACCAATGTTTTATTATAAGTCTATTATTTTTCTGTATTTAATAATTATAAATAAATAAATAAATAAATAAATAACATTACGCTTGACCGCACTATCGCCTTTTAACCTAAACTATCCAACTGGGATTCTTTCAACTGAGAATTTCGACCGAAAATACTTTCCGCAATTGAAAAATACTATTTTTTGCAAGTATGTTATTTCACTGGAGCCATCCATGCTGAAATATGAGAGGCTCATGGGTAATAAGCAGCTGTGCGTATTAGCAAAGGATTATCTTATATACAGAAGATTCTAAATAAATGATAACATCACGCCTATATTCCCCAAATTCCCGGTATACATAAAGTACACCCTAGCTCCTTCCTTAGCTGGTAAAGCAGCTATGTTATAGCTCCCAATGTAATAAGGAGCGAGCCTACTGCCATCAATCAGGCATAAATCCAGACTCCGTGTTGCTAATGAGTTGAGACTAACGGAAAAACCCAATAACACTTTGTCCGATCCGGGATTCGAACCAAGGACCTCATGCTCAGCAGTCCCGCTTAGCGACCGCTAGACAAACGAGGTAGAGAAAAAGATAAACAATAAAATGCCTATCATTATTATTATTTAACTAATTCCTTGATATAAACCTAAAGTGCTTATTTATTCTTCATAAGCAACGTTAAGCTACTAAAGCCCCTATTTCTAAACACAAAGAAGAATTAATAAATTGAAACTCCGTTCCTCATGCTAACGTAACAGAATATACTTCAAAAATGTATTCATTGTTGACTCGATTTGCAGTATTTGAATGCCCCGATACTACTTTGCATCGGAGTTAAATTGAATTCGTTTCAATAGTTCGACGTATCGAAAGTTTCGCCTACGTCACACAGGCACGGGGAAAACGAATGGTAAATGCAGAAAAATAGGAGTAAGTACGTAGTATGAGTTTGGCCCCGATTATATTGCACGGCGCACTGCAAACTATATTGTTCAAACGATAATTAAACTTTTATCTACTAATATTTAGAATACTGCGATTAATTCGAAAATTTGCGTTTTTTGAAATTTGATTTGAATTTTAATATTACGTTTAATTGACGTATAATATTCTGTTAATAAAATAAAAACACTACGGCTATGAAATTGTAAAGGTGGCAAAATTTTGTCACAGTTGACCTAAATAATTATAAACGTTGACTATTTATAGCCACGTTGGTGATCGGACGAGAACCGGTGTATTCAACGTAGTGTGGCCGTTGGCGCTGTCCGATTACGCTCAATAAGAACCCCGCGGGGTCATCGGCAGAAGCCTATACCGAAAAAAAAAGCCAAGTTTAATAACGTGCTAGGACTAAGTATGCTCTTTTATCGGCCTTGCTGCACGATGTATTATCACTAGATGGACTATACAATTATTACAGACAGTTATACAGGTACTAGCTGTTGCCCGCGACTTCGTCCGCGTGAATTTCAGGTAAAAACACCAGTAGACTATAATCAGATTTTGCAAGTAAGTGGAAAACACTACAAATTACTTACCGAATGGAATATACATAGTATTTTAATGATAAAGGTATATTTCGAATTAAGATGGGGCTAGTTTACTTTTAATACCGATTTTGTAAATATTGACTGACTAACAGGAAAGTTATTGACACGATTTGTTGGCTTATAATTTCAATTTTAAATGTATCTTTATTTTACTGTATCTATGTACTACATTGACAGCATGCATTTCTCTGAACTACGGTTGTAGTTTTGTCTTCAGCAGACAACATTTACAGAGAGTGCGGACTGGTAACTCAGAAGCGACCGTCATACAGTAATCCGTGTAAAAATCAGCTGGTTTCTAGGCCTTAATTAAGTCTACCTCTGCGTGTGCTAATGGTGATAGTTTGTATGCCAAAATGCGCCAAGCGCTTGTATTGAAATTTATTGTAGCCGAAATTTAAACGAACTGCTCATGTCCGTCACCCATAGGTTGGGCCTGTGGGCGACGAACTTGGGCAGTTCGATGCTCAAACAGAAAAGGCGGTTTTAAGGGACATAAGGCACGTAGGCCGTACCTACGTGGTGAGCGCGACCAATCGCGAAGAGGCGAGTCAGAATTTTTTTAAAGAGATGGTGTAGCATACGCGGATCGCGAGTCCCTCAACCTAAGGTTGTTAGGCGGATACCCTGAGGTTTTAGTTAGTATAAGAGACCGGCATAACCCTCCGTCCGCTCATGGTGGAGGAAGTCCAAGAGGATTTCCGCAGCAACAAAAATACTTTGATAATTGTGTGGAACTTAGAATTTGACTGCCTTATTGGTCTAGTGTTCGTAAAATGCGACTGCTGAGCGGGAGTTCCGTGTGTTTGTTTACCAGATCGGAAAGAGTGATTGGTTTTTCCACTAATTCTCGGTGGCAGTACCGACTTTAAATTTGTGCCCGGTTAATGAAAATTTATGTCTATGATGATTATCTACAAAAGGATAACTTTGAGGTGGATCACAGACCTTTAACTTGACGATGGTTGCCTACAGTCCACTTTCTGCTAGAGAGTTAAAACATATAAACCAATAAAATTAAAAATATTATGTTGTTTGAATAAGCAAAAATCTTGCCGAACGCGGGAATCACACTATTAAATCATATCTTTACCAACTTATCCAAGAACGTGAAATGATGAGCAGAATTCTATATACCCCGTCTAAATATTACTATTTATTGATATTTATGTATATCCAGTGTATAAAGTGAAATATATAAAGAAACTTTTTACAGAGCATTTAAGTCAGAAAATATTTCTCTAAAATCACCGACGAACAGGAATGTGCCGATCCATCACATGATTGTTGTTCCTGCTTAGTTCTGTCTAAAACTTTCACTATGTGGTATTGTACATTTTTACTATAATTATGACTAGGTACATTTCAGCAAATGTCTCTTAAAACTATTGCGTAACTCTCCAAGAACAGACGTTTTATTGCTTCGAATTGATGTGTATCTAGAGTATGGCGAGCGCTTATATTTTGTCATCTAAGGGAGGTAGTAATTCCGGAAGACAATTTTGGCACCGTTATTTGTTTCCTAACCTCTGCAAGAATGCCAGTGGTAATAAATGTTTTCCCTGTTCCACCAGGAGCATCCAAGAAAAACATTTTACCCTGGCCGAGCCGAACCCTTTCAAGGACAATATTGTAAATCTGTGCTTGCTCTGAGGTAAATTTAGTGACGTAGTCATTCACGATGGTGGTCATTGCGTCTTGGTCATAATTTGTTTCGGCGACATACTTCCTGTTTCCACGTTCTTGATTATTTAATGGTTGCGGAGCCGGTAAACCGTATTCCAACAGTGGATTGCCCCCGATGGCATTGACTACGTCTTGATGAGAACTGAGACAGTGGTTCAAAATGCGTTCATCAGTTTCTCCGATGTCTCCTTCAATAGTATGTCTTAAAGCCCATGAAATATCCTCAGAAAGATGACGCCAATATTTTTCCCGCAACAAAACCGGGTTTGCAATACCGCAGAATACCAACATGACGGCAAACAAATGTCATAGGCGACTTGGGCTATCACTAACGCTAGCCTCCAGGAGAGTGTTGTCCCAGTGTTGGTCACCGTCAAGAAGATTTCGTGCTACTCAGGCTGCACGAAATGTCGGATACTCCATACCATCAACTGTCCTTAAGAATGCAAATGACGTTGGCCCCTATACGATGTGAAGCAATAGCCGCAAATATTAGCACTCGGCATTATTTGGATGCACAGTGTAAATCCTTCCCAATGCAGTGTCCATAAAGATTCCCGGAAACCCTTCGACAATACGACCACGTCGATGTCGATTAAATACACCTCTTTGCTTGTGGTATGTATAGTACGACGGCACCTCATCATACGTAAGTGACTTTGCAAAAAAATCAACTTCACAGAGACGTAAAAATGCCAAGAGTCGTCTGTTGGAATCGTAGATAATACCTGACGTCACCCTTAAGACGTAAATACTAAAAGGGAACTTGAAATTTGATGGATGCGAGCAGTGACATGGTGGCTCAGTTGGCAGAGCGGCACCACGGTATGGCGACTGTCGTGGGTTCGAGTCCCGCTCGTGTCCATCATTTTTCAAGTTTCCCTTAATCAATTTAAAATTTAAGCCTAGCATGGCAACATGCATAAAAAATACCAAAAGTCATATAAATTTGGGTTGGTATTATCGGTTTAGTGGTTTGTAGCTGTAAAGGTACAACACTGAATTGGTAATCGTAGATTCCAACAGATAATACCTAACGTCACCCTCAAGTCGTAAATACTAAAAGGGAACTTGAAATTTGATGGATGCGAGCAGTGACACGGTGGCTCAGTTGGCAGAGCGGCGCCACGGTACGGCGACTGTCGCGGGTTTGAGTCCCGCTGGTGTCCATCATTTTTCAAGTTTCCCTTAATCAATTTAAAAATGCCAAGAGTGTTGTTTGGCGGGGATTTTCCAATCGCTCTAATACATAGGGGGGGTCGAAAAAAAATGCGCTGGCCATTCTCAAAATGGACGTCCATGAATTCATGACCTCGGGATGCCGATCTTGTATAGAGAAGGCCAGCATTCGCCATACTGCTTCTGAAGTACTAATGTAGCGACCAGACTGGTACTTGGTCACTTCATCCCGATCAGTGCTTTGCAAAGCGAACGTTGCCTGGTCACTACCCTTGTTTACGTATTTGCAAATGTATTTAATTGACTCGACGCTGGAACACGATTCAACATTGATGTGTGTTTCAAACGTCCTAGAAAGCTCAGGTGAGTATGGAACAACCTATCTGTTGTCAACGTGAAGCGACTGCTTTTGGCTTCAGAATTGTTTGGACATCATTTATTTGAAATGGTGAATTTACAAACTTACTAATGTAGAAAAAAAATAAAAATTTAGAACTATAATTTACTGGAAATTGTTGGTAATAATATTATGTTAAAATATATATTATAATTGTCTTTTTATTGATATTTAAGTCAAAAAACATGCAAAAAGAAATTAAAGCTAACGCAAAAAGAAAAACCTTCGGCAAGAATCGATCTCACTATGCATAACTCGTAGGGCGATCGTTAAACCGCCACGCTACGATGACACATAGCAATATGTTTAAAATAGACGTTTCTATATATGTCATGATTCACTGCTCAGTTCCTTGTGGATATAGCGTGATGATTTCTACTTCAGAAGTTCATCTGTAAGTAATCTGCATAATGCAACTATTGGTTTCGTCTTTTTATCATTCTACGGCAAACATTAGACAAAACAAAGACATAATGCAATATTGCTCAGCCCTCTTTGCAAATGCCGTGATGATATTAAGCATACCGACGCGCCGGCCCCTAAAGAATATATTTGCAAACTTTCAGCGGATTCTATTCAGTAGTTTTTACGTTAATCTAACACATACATACAGACAAACAGACAAACAGACAAAAATTCTAAAAATTATATTTTTGGCTTCAGAAGCGTTCAGACATCCCATTGCACTTATTTTTTTTCAAATATCTTCAATGTACAGTTTTGACTTCGTTACGATTTTATTATATGTATAGATAACCGTTTTAGTATTGATAATAAAATCCTTATTTGAGACTATTAGAACTCCTACAGTAAACTAATAAGAAAACAAATGATACACAGTTGTAGTCGCGACAAACTAGATATTCGGATTGATTTCTTAAAAATAACTTTCATGACAGCATCTAATTGTTAAGTTGCTGGCAATATAAATCGTAATATGTATTCATCAGGAACTCAATATAACTTGTTCAGGCTGGTATCTGTCCACTCTGTACATATAAAAGTCCTAGCAAGGCTAGTCTTCCAATTAAAGTGCCAACACAAGCTGCTGACATTCTCAAAGGCATTTAACTTACATAAAACAACTTTAGAGCGAAAATAAGTCTAAGCTTGAAGCTTTAGACTTTAGAATTGTTGGAAATCTTAAGTACATTTTATCCTAAACAAGATACTTAGTAGCGTCGCAAAATTTAAAAATCTTTCGTTTCTTGTCCGTAGATTTAGAAAAGTGACCCTCCACATTCGAATTTCTCTCGTCATAAAGTGTGTTTAATAGACACGATAATATAACAAATAAACAAACGTTAAATGTGCAGATTACAGTTGAATCTCTACCTATTAATACAAGATTCCCACTACGACAACCTATTAAAATTTAGGACCCACACCATAAAAACGACTATTCCAAAACACATACGTGAAATTTTAACAAACCGATGTTTTATTTGAGCAAACTTTTCATGCTTTGAAAGCAACTTGAATAAAATATCAGGCAGAGCTTGTGAAAACAGAAAATAAAACGGAAAAACAAATTAAACTCCAGTTCAAAACTCAGTTCGCGGAATGGGAAGAAAATTGAGTCTCTGATCCATTGAAATAGAAAGTGCATTTGGACAATAGACATCCTAACAAAGCCTTTTATGCGAAGTATTTGTATAGAAGACAACACCTAATGAGAATTTTATTGACATGGCAACGTACAAAATAAGTGAAATAAAGCTAGTGCTTCCCCTTTAAAGGGGGGGTGTTGCTATAGTCCCCACGCTGGCTCGGGGATCGCAGTATTGGTGGTGACGTTACAGAAGACGCTGCTATCCGAGGTGCTATTCTGGCCTAGAACTCCCCGGGAAAATACTTATTTACCACTAAGAAACTAATAATAATGAAAATAGTAAAAAAACCGACTTTAAGAGCCCTTATATTAATTAATTCATGTTTGTTATTTTAAAGGCTGAAGATAAATTTATTTAAGGCAAAGCTTTTGTGATCACTCAAGCATTACACTAATTTAGTGTTCAGAGGATTATGTTTTCAACTTTATGAAATTCTAATTTATTTTTAATGAACCTAATTTACTCGTACTGTTCTCTAAATAACAAAGTTCAAGTTCTTTTGACCAATGTATTTCATGTCTTTTATTTTCAAAAAGGCTAAATAGTTCTTTTTTTAAGGGTATATATAATGTTCATATGTAAAAAATGGTTGCAAATTCTTATTACACTTTCCTGAGCTGGTGAGTAACTTTAAGAGTTCAGTTAAACCCTTACCACGTTAAGCATACAAAAAAAAGTTCAAACCTTGAATTAAATTATACCTGTTACTATCATTTGCACCTGTCACTGCCAAGGAATAGGGATGTCAATCGATCTAAGGAGGGTCAGGTAATATTTCTTACCACAAAATCAACATGATTAAAAGTTCCTAAAAAGATACAGCTTTGGCCGTAGTTCCATCTCATGTTAATAATACATTATGACAGCGTAGTGAGTATTGGTTGTCATTAGACTAAGTTGGTCTACCCACTCTTATGAGTTGAAAACTGTATCACGAGCGGATAGTCTTCCTTCCACTCAGCTCAACACATACACATAACATCACGCCTGTATTCCCCGAAGGGGTAGGCAGAGGTGCATATTTAGTACACCCACATTTCGCCAGTTGTGTTTTAGGTCCCAATGTAATAGGGGGCGAGCCTATTGTCATCAATCGGGCACAAATCCAGACTCCGTGCTGCTACTGAGAATTACCTAACGGAAAAACCCAGTAACACTTTGCCCATTCGAACCCAGGACCTCATGCTCAGCAGTCGCGCTTAGCAACCACTAGACCAACGAGGCAGTCAACAATTTTCACTCAGCTCAACAATTTTATTTTAATATAATTTAATTTTTGTTATAAAACAATCCGTAGCCCTACACTAGAATTTTCTCCTGAATCGTAGCTGCGATTCACATGGAATAACACAAACACCCAGACTCGGAACAAACATCTGCGGATCGCACTAATTTTTGTCCCGTGCGGGAATTGAACTCAACCTTTAGCACAGCGGTTCAATCGCTTAGCCGCTGCGCCAATCAGGTCGTCAAAAAATTCCCACAAGACCTTCAATATACCTAATATAACCTACAAACTGCGTGTTGTTTGACTGTATATATTTCTTTAGAAGATCTTTTTAAGTGATGCCAAATAACAAAATTGTTTTGTTTAGTATCTGAGAGAATCTTCGATATTAAAAAGCTTATTATATTTTATTTTTCCAAGAAAATGGCCTATACCCTATTTCAAATATATTTTGAAGCCTTAGGACTTAGAAAGTAATTGTTAGAGTTTCAAACAACAAAATGTATTATGATATATTTAAAAAAAAATGATGTTACTGAATCTTAAACTTATTTTTCCATTGTGTTTTAATGTTGATTATAAAAAATACCCATATAAATGAATTAGCAAGGGCTGATTAAGCTGCTGATGCTGTAATTTTCTAATAGATTATTCTGAGTAGCAGTTTAGATTTGTACCGGCTGATGGCAATAGACTCGCCCCCTATTACATTGGAACCTATAACATAACTAGCGTAATATTATTGTAGGTATAGCACCTACAATCATATTTGCTAAACTATGTGCACTTCTGTCAACTCCTTCGGGAAATACAGGCGTGATTTTTGAAATTCCAGGAATTTTGGGCAGAAATATTCCATAAATACTCGCCCTTATTGAGACTACACATCTTTGCTCACCCTTTGGGGAGTACAGGCGTGATGTTATGTATGGTGCCTACTCTAATCTTACGTCTTTGTAGTAATATTACATTATAAAGTTTGTATCCAAAAGAGGGTTATTAAAGCCCTTTTAAATGCCAGAATTTGATAACAAAAATAATTAATGTTGCTCTCCATTATCTTATTAATATTCCTTGTATTTTAAGATTTAACGTTTTCATTATCATCTTGCCGATCTCAAAATTAACCATAAAGCGTTAAGTAATAATTGAGTACTTTCGATGAGGTTATATAATTTGAGACCAAGAGATTGTTCTTATAGTGAGTCTCTGTGTTATACGTTCGATTCTTTTTATGAGAAAATGTTTTATATTTGTTAGACCCACAAAATAAATAAAAGTATCTTCAGTTTGCACTTGCTATAATAAAAATGTTCTCCTGACCCAATTTCGGACACGGCGGACTTTCTCAGATGAGACAGTCAACTACGCTGGAGATATTATAGTGACCAACTAAGCGCGCAAATACAGGTGCACTCGCTATTCTCATAGTCCGATGGGACGGTAGACCGACACGACCAGAAAGAGATCAGGCGCAGGATGCGTAGCGCCCTCCAACGGCCTAAAGCATTGTGACCGTCAAATGATATAGATGGATGTAAGGTACCCACCCTACGGTCCTTTTCTTTATTCCTTGTATTGTATATTATGCAAAATGTTATGATGATCGTTTGAGTGGTTTAGGCGCTGTAACAAACAAACTTAGTTTCTCATTTGTAATAATACACTGGCCTGCAAACGTAAGTACTACAACTTTTATAATTTTAATGTTTTCTAAACTATACAAGTACGAAATAAAGAATTAAAATATGTAATATATTTTAGTTTTTTATTTACTTAATAAATTATAGCAATTTAAAGGTGTGATACTTAGTTTTGCAGGCCAGTGTAGCGAGGAAGATTACAATGGCACGTAAATGAATAGGGCCCGTTTTAATTATGATTTGACTAATGCCGAACGTAGTGTAATTCATCATAACTTTTAGTTCAAAACAAAATAATTAAACAGTCATTCATCACCATGTTTAATGACTTGCTTGACGTCGACGAATTTGGTATTATAATAATACATAATTAAGGATGTTTGTATGTGTGTGCATAATTATGTCATCAAGCCAATTGTGCGGATTAAGGAAGTAATGAAAAGGACAAATCAACATAACTTCACGTCTAAATTTCCCGAAGGGGTAGGCAGAGGTGTATAGAGCACCCACATTTCGCCAGTTATGTTATAGGTCCCAATGAAATAGGGGGCGAGACTATTGCCATCAACCAGGCACAAATCCAGACTGCGTGCTGCTACTGAGAAATACCTAATAGCAAAATCCAATAACATTGAAAAAAAAGGTCAAATTTAATTAAACGAAGACACTTTAAAACTTAGTGACTTGTCTTCAAATCTTTTGGCAAACGAATCAAGTTATTTCTCTAGAAGAACATGTAGACTTGAAATAAACATTGTATTTCACTCCACATTCTAGGAGTCGATTTGTTCGTTTTGTCGAACAGAAAGTGTAGGTGAATAATATAACATTGACGGATATAACTACAAGTAACAACATCTTGATATATGACGGCGTCAGCGACAGCTGAGCGATAGCACACTATTGATAACGCCGTCATCGTTTAGGTTCAGTGTATCGGGTTCATTGCATTGAATATTGATCGTACAGTAACAATAACTCTGTTTATTATTAACTAGCTTTTGCCCGTGCTTTGCCCGTGTTAAGTAGCCTATGTCCTTTCTCGAGCCTTAAACTTTTTACATGTCAAATTTCATTAAAATCAGTCCAGCGATTTAGCCGTAAAGGTATAACTGACAGACCAAAGTTACTTTCCCATTTATAATATTAGGAAGGATAAAGGTAGTAAAGGGCCATACGAACATTAAACAAACTTTTAGTTCAATTCATGTCGTTATTTAAGATGAAAGCTATAATTTAAAGTGTAACTCGTCACCTAGTCTCAACTTAGTCCAAACGTAGTCTTGGCCTAAATTGTTAACATTTATATTCAAAGAAGTTGTCAAAGGGTGTAAATGAGATCTTAACGAGCACTGACCCGATTTATTCATATTTAGAGTTAATGAACACTTTAGCACTTAGAGTATAGGTATTAGTATGTACGACTTTACGTCACTGCGCGTGTCTTCGTCAATTACATTGAAGGCCGTGAACCGATTCAATTTAGGGTGTCTAATTTGTTCAAGGTGGAGAGGAGTATCTCTACAAGTGATGATATCTGTATACTATAATAACTTTCGTGAGTATTATCCATGATTATTATTTAGTATTATATATACGCCGGTTTTACTCACGTATGTAGTCGGGAATGCCTGCCTAAATTCGAACTCATACGGAGCCCTTATAAATGAGCTAGTTACGCGGCGGAGTCACGAACCATAATTATATCTGTATTCGCCGCGGGTACATATGTGAAGGGCTCGTAGCTTCGTGGCTACGGCGCAGATCTGTCAATGTGCGAGGTTAAGCCGTGCTCGGTGCGGCCAATCTTGTGATGGGTCACCATTTTCACATATCGGGACCCCTCCGTGCTTCGAAAGGCATGTTAAGCCGTTGGCCCTGCGCCTGATCTTTCTCCGTCGGTGTCGGTCTACCGTCCCATCAGACTACGGGAGTAAGGAAATAAGGAGTGCACCTGTTTGCGTACATACTTGTGCACTAATATCACTTGTGTAGTTGGGTAGTATACCCACATTTTGCCAATTATGTTATAGGTCCCAATGTAATAGGTTGCGAGCCTATTACCATTAACCAGGCACAAATCCAGGCTACGTGCTTCTTTTAAAAATAATTACCAAATAGAAAAACCCAGTAACATATTGTCCGATCCACAATTCGAACCCAGGACCTCATTCTCAGCAGTCGCGCTTAGCGATTACTAGACCAACGAGGTAGTCGTTTGATATTTTACTAAGTTATAATTTCAAAGTTTTTATTTATTTATTTATTTAGTTAATGTAAAGCATTGAAATGTCTGAGAAATCGTATTTACTGAAAGTAAACTTCATTTACAACCGGCATTGAAATTACACGTGCCTCGGTACGAAGCAGTTGCCAAAGCTTAATAACTTACCTAACTTCGAGAGCTGCCCCCTTACCATGTACTCTTATAGCAGGACATTTTCCTTTGTGGAAGCAAGATACCGCTATGTATAGTATAGTGCAGCGTCTCGCTTCGACAACGAAAAATTTTCGGAAAGAGTTCATGGTGAGGTGGCTGTGCTAGAACCATAATTTCTGTAGTACATGACAACGTATTAGCCAAGATAGAGGCGTTTCTTGATAGCTCTACACTATGCACATGAATGAATATCTTGGACTAGCCTTGCCTTCCTACCTTCACAAAGATTGTTATTAAACCATATTGTACTAGAGAAAGGCTATAGAAAACGAGCATTGAATACTACCATCTAATTTTGACGATGGAAAAGTTACTTTACAATTGCTACAGTATATAAAATGACCATTTCTCACTTAATCATAAATAGTTCCGGATTAAATCTACGGTCTTAAATATACAGAACACAATGCGTTTATCCGTTGAGGATCGTCAGGTCGTTATTAAACTGCAAACTGGCGTCTATGGTACAGTTTACAATAAGATACGGCTCAGTATCTCAGTTTTATAGAGCAGTTTGTTTTGTGGAGCGGCTCGCTCGACTGGGACTGTGTGCGTGTGTGTATAAGTGTGTGTGTGTGTGAGTATGTGTGTGTGTGTGTAGGTGAGTCTTTGTTCTGATAACACATTTTTCCATTCAATGCCGGCTTGGAATTCCATAGATCATTTTAACCCTTTGAGCGCCACGGTCTTGTATAAAAGCCTACTCCATAACTCTACCAGGAGACCATTACGAGGGTCAAACTGAAAGTTCTTAGAACTGGCCACTTATAAACAATATAATAAAAAAATAATTCTAAAATTTGAAAATAGAACTCTTTGCTAATATTACTGAGTATATATTTCATTAATTTGTCATTTGTTTTACGATTTGGCGGCAAATTGAAAATTGTCTGTGTCGCGTCAACATGAATTTAACACGAGAAAATTTTCGTGCAATGATTTTTTATGACTTTCGATGTCATTTAAGTCAACAAGAAAGTTATGATAGACTACGATTGGCCTTTCACGATGAAGCCCCATCTCGTGCGACAGTTTACAACTGGTTTAATGAGTTTAAACGTGGTCGCACTAATCTCACTGATGATTTACGTGAGGGACGGCCTTCTACGGCGACGACTGAAGATAACATCTGTGTTGTGCGGCGTATGATAGAGACTGACAAAAGAGTGACCTATCAGCAGATTCGGACAAGCTTAGGCATCGGTATGAGTCAAGTGCACAAAATCCTCCACGAACATTTAGCAGTCAGGAAGCTTTGCGCCCGGTGGATACCTCATAATTTGACTGAGGCTCAAAAACTCCATCGTGTGGATTGGTGCCGTAAAATGATTGAAAGATTTAACGGAGGTGACTCAAATGCTGTGTTCGACATACTAACAGGTGACGAAAGCTGGATTTACTGTTATGATCCTGAAACCAAAAGACAATCTGCTCAGTGGGTGTTTCCTTTCGAGAGGTTGCCAACTAAAGTGAAGAGAGATCGAAGTGCGGGAAAAAAAATGGTGGCCTCGTTCTTTGGAAGGATAGGTCATTTCGCAACAATTGTGTTAGAGGATCAAAAAACAGTTTCTGCAGAATGGTACACTACCAATTGTTTGCCACTTGTCTTGGAAAAAGTTCGAGAGAAACGACCTCGCAGTAGGATCCTCCTTCACCACGACAACGCCTCGTCGCACACCGCTAAGCGAACGATCGACTATTTGGCGACATCAAACGTTGAATTACTGGGTCACCCGCCGTATAGCCCCGACCTCGCCCCTTGTGATTTTTATTTATTTCCAAAAATTAAAGAAAAACTTAAAGGAAAGCGGTTTATGAATGCTGAAGAAGCGGTGGCTGCGTATCGCGATGCCATTGAAGAGAACCCTAAAGACGAGTGGGCAAAGTGCTTTTCCCAGTGGTTCCATCGCATGCAGCGGTGTATTGACGTGAATGGACAATATTTTGAAAAGATATAATAAAACTAATAACTGGCTAATGTAATCAGTTTTTGATTTTCTAAGAACTTTCAGTTTGACCCTCGTATTATCGTAACATTCTTCTAATAAAGTCGTTCGGAAACGCTCGTCTTTCATACAAGACTGGCGCTTATAAGGTTAATAAACATAGTTGAAGGCTTTAAAATAACGAAAACAATCCAGTACCCAATTAGCAGAACCAATATGTCAACCGCACGCGTTCGCCATTCTATTCCATTCGTCTTTGTTGCCACTTGTCTGGGGAGGCTGTTTGTAATTGACGTTGTTTACATCCGTATCAGCAAGAAAGCCGGAATAAGTATATAATTCTCTCTCGACGGGAAAGCGGATGAAAGGCGATGAATCCGGTGCCAGCGTGATGAGTAACGTAAGATTTGTCACCTACTTGAGACGATGAGCGTCGAAATAATAATGAAAAAATATCCTCATATGGGAAAAAACCTCAGCCTTACTCCTTGAGGAATACTCAACTAGGTACGGACTTAAACGGAGACCCTATTCATGAGCAAGTGGCGAGGTAGAGTCACGAGCCGAAAGCTCCAAGAGCCTGTTCCGCTCTGCGGCTGTATTAAATAATATGGAAGGTTATTACAGTAATTTAGTAATGTCATATCCATTTAAATAACAAATTACGAAATGAAACATACTCATCGTATGGTTGAAGGCATGGCTTAACACACCGTCGAAAAATCGCACATTATTCCTCACGAATCCCTGTGTTAACATTTATTGACATAACAAAATCAGAATATTTCAACTCAAATCATCGCAGCCATGACTCATTGAAACGACTTCCCATGTTTTCAATCAGCTTGGCAACAGTACCGCTTGTCCATTCTGTTTATATCGTCGTAAATATAATATATATATAGACAGGTGTTTTGTTACGAGTATGTACTTAAACAGTTTTAATTTGAGATTTTATGATGGGTTTCACTCATTATGCGTCTTTATAAATTTCTTAGCTACTTATAGATAATTCATGTTAATTTATATACTATACTATACTTTGTCACAAAGTATAAAACTTGAATCCTGTTAGAACACTGCAAACCATTTGTATTGTGTTTATTCAAAATGTTGCATTGTGCCCATTTTTTTTCTTAACAGGCAAAATTCAGCCTATTTAGTTACTATTTTTGCTCATTTTAATGTTATTAAAATAAGATATAAGATTTGATTGTAAAGCGTTAGTTTAAACAGAAATTATAGCTATAACAAATTGCAGTTAAAACTGGTTTCAAAAAGTAAAATCATTCACGAACTCACTACGTCCGTTATTATTCCTATAGCCTTAGTAGTACAGGAAGCGTAAAGCCGCGTGCTTCACCTAGAGCACATCTACACAAAGATACGGCGCAGTGAAGACTTCAAGGCGTCTCCTAATAAAACATGAATGATAGCAGCGCTCGAGAGAGTTTTATTGCTTCTCCAGAGGTAAAGGCTATAACGTACACATCATTATACTCGTTTATTGTTTGAAGTTTTCAAATTGATCACCTTTGATCGCGTGAGTTATTGATCCTTGTTTTGATCGTAAAGTTTTTATGGAGGCTATTTGTATCGATGCTTATGCTGTCTCTGTATGGGCTTTAAACCTGCCCTATTATGTGTCACTTAAAATTATTGTTTGAAAACCATTCGTAAAGGGCCATGGAGCGATGGATCGCTTCAATATTGCCTTTCACACTCGTCGGTGATCGGTCACTGCGATTTGTCATATTCTTGCTTAAACCGAAACAAAAGTTGTGTGCCTTCAAGATGACAAAGGATTTTGCAATATGCGATGATATAATACATATATAACTTGAGTTGCTAACAAACACATGCAACCAGTCTGTTTTGACGGACTCCTGCGACAAATTGCCTCCTATATGGCGCCCTTAAATCTACGATAAGTATAAAGAAGATCAACGATTTAGACAATAATGTTTAAGGTTTTTAAAAGTAAAGCAGAAGTATAATGGTTTTAGACTTAAAAACAAACCTAACAATTAAATTCCTTGCTCTTTACCACTTGACCATATTTATGTACGTAAGATGCATAAGTAGATAATTCTCTTCTATTTACTATTTACATACTCCTGTCTAACAGGACAACTATATTGCAGAACAAAAGTTAATCTCATAAGGCATTGTATCCGAGCTACAAACAAGACATTAATGTTCGTGCAACTTCATACAGCTTCGTGGTGCTTGTAACATTAACTTCGGGAATGTAGAACACTAATTGCTCATTTCATTGTGTTGTAAGACGTCGTTGTAATGATTTAGTTGTTACTGTTGTGAGCCTTTCGAAACGTATAATAACAGTACCATATGGTATAAAAAAAATTGTGCTTGGAATTTCTAATGAAGTAGACTGAGAGTTACAGCCAGAGAGATGTTGTCCTAATATCATCATTATCCAGAAGATGTCCACTGTTGAACAAAGGCCTGTCTCATATAATGCCACAATAAACGACAGCTTGTTATTTGCATCCACCGGTTGGCCGGAATTCTCTCGTTTATAAGGGGTGAAAACCTCTGCAATTTGCTGATGAACTCATCATAGTCTTTGATAAAGACGTGGAGCCTATTCGTCAGACCCATCACCTATACTAGATTCATTGTCTTTTACCACTCGGCTTGCAAGCAACAGAGGGGAAAGACATAATAGTTTCACTTTTCTTAATATTTGTTTGTTTTGTTGTTTATTTTTTTTGGTTATATTGTTAGCTTTGGTAAATTTTTTTAATGTGCCAAAAATAAATAAGCTTCTTTTATTTTTTTCTAAAGACACTCTACTAGCTTAGTATACTCCATTTCATTCCATAGTAAAATTAGGTGATTATATTAATGAAATACCTAACCTCAATATTGAAGAGAAACTGGAATCGTTAACGTCGACCTTTAATGGACGTTATTATTTGGAGAAGTGTCATGATAACTATTGAGTGCTCCTTTGCCAATCTATCGAGGTTCAGTATAATTTAGTTTGTTTTAGTAACCTCTATCTGTAGTAACAAGCTCATCAGTCATACATTAATTAATAAGTTCGATCTGACTAATTAACTATTTAATAAGTTAAATAGAATGAGTATCTAGGGATTTGAGTTAATGAAATTACACGTTGTTTACAGATATCGATAGATAGCCAACTTTTAATAAAATCTAGGCCTCATTAGAATAAGAATAAGAAATAATTATTTGCTGGAATACAAGTACAATACGCTTTCAAACAATAAAATAAGTATTTAGAAATTATTTGTCATGTTCTACCGGAATTAATAGGCATTTAAGAGCGAAACTTGACAGAAAGGTGTAATCTTAACACACTTACATACTTATGCCGTGTGGTATCCGGCCTAGAATTGACCACCCCCTTTCTTCCCGTGGGTGTCGTAAGAGGCAACTAAGGGAACATTCAGAAGATTAGCAGCAGCGTCTTCTATAACATATCTTGACCAGCAACACTGCGATCCCCAAGCCGCTTGCAAAGCGTAGGGATTATAGCAAGCCGCCCCTCCGTAAGGGGGAAGCCCTTGTTCAACCTATAATTGGCATCTATAATAGTTCCTTACGTGTTAAATATTTATAAGTTACAAAGTGTGATATGGTTGCTGTTGGTGTACCTGTTGAAAATAAATAAATAAACAGTGGACGTCCTCCGGCTGATGACGATTACATACCTAAATGAAATAGTACAAAGAAGGATTGAAGGTAGATCATCAGTAACTCACTGCGTGTCAGCCTGAATGGAATAACACTCGAAGATTAAACAATTTACTTCAATATTATGCCTAGTTTCTATTTTGGAGCACGTTATCTTACATTTGTGGAGCTATTCAATATTTATAATCCGCTTCTCTTGAAGAGAATTTGAACACTTGTTATCTTTCATATTAGGCATGATTTATACTAAGTTAGGTATTTATTGTTCGAGTTTTAGTTACTTTTGCTTTGAGGTATTCATTTTATTATCATATTTACTTAAACTTTAAGTTTTGACTTCGGAATAACAGTTTTATTTAACCAAGACTAAGTAACGGTAATAATTGCTTCCTTGTACCGTTTCATATAAAGACTACTTATATTTTCTCCTTAATCGAATGAACTTGGAATTAATTCTTGTGTAGTAGGAAGTTTTGAAAACCAAAACTAAAATCAAATAAAACACAAATTTATAGAAAGAAAAAGGTTTTATTGAGCAGAGACAGAAGACACACAAAGGTAAACGAGAAAGATTTGGACAATTTGACAAAGTAAAGGGATTCAAACCTTCGCCGATCCGTGGCACAGCTCAAAGCTATGTTATGAATAGGTGTGTGTATATATGTAATAAAAAAAACAAATAAACGTTGCGATATAGGTGACGCAGCATTTTCCCAAAACATCTACCGTGGTTGCTATAACACAATCAAGCTGTAATCCTCAAATCCCCAAAAAATCCTATTCGATAAATTCTCGAACCGCTCTCCGATTCTGCAAGCCGTCTCGATTAACCCCAATCGATCAGTTAAATCGATTCCAACCAACAAAGAGCAACTCGTTAACCTCAAAGTCGACGGCGTTATCGTTACGTTGTTCAAACCAATTACGAAAACCGTTGTCAGGCTCCCAATCGTATCCTATTTATATGTAAATTTGTTAGATGAACATTAATGTTATCTGATATTTTCGAACGGATTAACATGAGAGAGATACTAATAAATCAGCCTTGATGGTTCACTGCCTAACATTTATTAAGAGTAATTAATGAATGCCAAAATTTTTTTGTATTTGTTTTCTTCGTTTTGGTTATTTCGTTCATTTACACCAACTCTAACTAAAATATCATAATCATCATTTGCCATCATTGTGCACATCGTGTACAAAGTGCTTTGAACAGGAATCATGTAACTAACAATAACAGCTAATATTTATTCATTACAAAAATCAAATTATCGTATTTCCAATCAACAAAAATCTTTGGAGTGTTTTAATTTAAATACAGATTTGTTTATTAAATAAATCTGAAGACAAATACAATTGTCTTCCCTCAAAATGAAATTACGGTGATTGACGAGACATTGAACAGCCTATTGAGAGCCTTGTCTTCAATCAGGACAATCCTGAATTGAACACGGCCAGATACAGAATGTATTTTAGAACTTCTGTAATATTTCTTCTTCAAAAAATATTAGAAAATATGGTTTAGATCTTTTTTCTTTTTTAGCATCCTCAATTTGACAACTCGATATTGTATTATCACAATGAGTAAGAATTTTCTTATAAATATGAATAGTATTAAAAGTATTCAGATTTCGATATATTTTATTTAAATATTCATATAATACGTCATTGTATGATATACATTTCAAATTATTCATGAAGTTTGACCAGACCACATTTTGATCAAAACCACGCTGTTAATAATACATTTCATTCCTGTGATGTTCCGTTGTTGGTTTAAGTTGGAACAAACAATTTGCAATTCAATTTCCATTGCTAGTACCTATTAAACAACACGGCACTGATCGCTCAGATGACTAGGTTTTCTATATGATTTATTACTAGTAGTCCATGTTACTAGCGTTAGGCTTGAAGTTATTATAAATTGAGGCAACATAGAAAATGAACAATCATTTGGATCGGTGCGCAGAGGCAATATCGTAACCAATGAGGTTAATCCGAGGTGCGATTATTGCTGGTTGAACTTTTTCACAGGTTTCACTTATTTTGAATGAATAGTTTTTGGTAGGTGTTTAGAAATGTTGTTATGTTTGTTTAGAAATTACAACTCCGGCATCTGTAAAATTGTATTCTATATATACGAAATTCACTCCAATCAATTCACTAAAACTCGAAAACGGATTTGACTAATTTCCATTGAAGTCCAGGAAAAGTTTAAATGTTGAGAAAACTAGTCAGCTAGTCTATAAACATAAAATAAAAAAAAAACTACGTCTAGCCAAAAGAATTTCCTGAATCAGCACAAACTACAATAGCAACAAATTCCTCACACTTCATTCTTGAACTCGCGAGAATAGCAGCTGATATATTTCCCTTTACAAATCTAATTTTAAAATCTGCGTTCAAAGACTTTTTTGCGTAAACAAAATTACTCAAGATAAGAGAAGTAACAAAACAGAAAATCGAGTATTTACAATTATAAAAAGCCGTGAATAAATAAGGTACTTTTGGTCTGGAAACAGTTCCTATAAACAATTTATGAATGTAAATTGTTAAGAATAAGGATTAATATTTTCTGGAAGTCAATGTGGATAGAGGTCAAGAGTTTAATAAAACATGAAACTTCAACGATATCAGTAACAAAATAACATTAAGTATTCACCTAAGGGGCAGAGGTCACTCTAAAGTACACCCACATCTCACCTGAATAGGTTCTAATATAAAAGGGGGGAGCCTATTGCCATCAACCAAGCACAAATCCAGACTCCATACTACTCAGAATTACCTTATGGAGAAACCCAATAACACACTATCCGACTTGGGATTCAAGCCCAGGACCATGATCTCAGCAGTCGCGCTTAGTGACCACAAGACCAACGACGTGATTGAGAGTGATAAATCAACGGTAAAGCAAGGGAAATCCGCTGTAAGCTTAGTTGATACAAACTTGAGCAGTCTATTAATATTGGTGAATACGAAGATGATTCAAACATCCGATTGCAATAAATGGTAAATTAGTAATTAGTAGCACCAAGACGTGTTCTATGACGTAATGGTCGTAAATGTATGACCGTATTTAGGTTAGTTTATACGACGTCACTCTAGTGGAGATTCTTTTTTTAAATCCTATTTGAAAATACCTATGTTTGTTTAAGCCGTTAGTGAAAAGATCGAAGACATTTATTATCAAGATTATAAAATCGGACAAGATTGGTACAGGACCGTGGTGGGTGACATTGTGTAAGGGCTTATACCCAGCAGTGGGATATTGATGGCTGTAGATGATGGTGATGATGATGATAAAAACGAATACTACTACTTCAGTGTTAGTTATAACTTAAAATGAAAGTAAAATGTAAAATGAATACAGTCAAAATTAACTAGAATTCAGTAAAAGAGGCGGTTTTTGCTGTTATCTTCATGAATATTCAATTGGGTGACTTACATTATACGTTTTAGGTAGAATACAATGCCGCGTATCTTCTTCATATAAAAAGTTTTTGAGTACCAACAACTTAAGAAGAACTTTCACAAGTGCCTGTTTATTGGTGTGTGAGACGTCTCTAGTACTCTCCATAAACTTTTATTATTTCGTCGTAAATTGAAAGTATAATTTAACTAACAGAAACATTATATTTTAGTTACGATAATAATAGTTGCCAAATGTTTTCATTTTTACGGGAATATACTACACATTAGTATTACAATCAGTTATATTTTATTTTTTTTGGTTTTAGAAATGATGATTAGCTATTTCACAAGGTTTACAATGTTATAGTATACCTCAGCCTAGCTTTTCTTTGAAGAAAATGCCTCTGCATCTTAGTTTAGCGGACGATGGTTAAAAATCCAAACTATACTATGTCTATTTTTTAGAAGACTTTAGGAGAAAGGCTAGCTTATTTAAATCGAAAAACGAAGAAGTTGGAAAGAAAGAGAATCAGGCAAAAAGGGGGTACATTCCAGGATCATAGTAAATTAATTTGTAATAAGTATAAACCCACAGATCCGATTCCATTTAACGTCAAGTATTTTCTATTTCCGTCGTCAGAATCCTGATTACGAGGCTGTCACCTAATCACAGTCATTAGAGGAGGAACCATGTGAAAGGGATGTCGTTAGGCCGATAGTACTCGATAAGAAACCGTTGGCTGCGTCCGCGAGATTGCCTTCATTAAACATTATTAGGTTGGCTTACTAACCTCCATAGCACGTGGCCAGTATACTTGTGCAATTTGTACATTTACTTGTTTGGTACAGGATATTATTATAATAGAACCTCATTAACTTGCAAATCATGACCAAACGACTTTTAGCTTTTAGAAGTGTATAAGTAATATATATTTATTATTGAGATTCCTTTTCTTTGAAATGTAAATGACATTGGCAGGTATTATACCTGTTATAAATGCTGAATTATTGTAATCTCTCTATATATTATAAAACATGAATTGCCTTTCGTCAGTCTCGCTGATACTCGAGAATAGCTAGACCGATTTGGATAATATTGGTTTGAAATATTTGTGGAAGTCCAGAGAAGGTTTAAATGGTGAGAAAGTAGTACAAAGTTCGCTGGGTCCGCTAGTTTTTCTTAGGTAAGGGAATCGTGTTTCAATAGATGAATATGGAATGACATCTAACACCACATGAAGCTCACGTGGTCAGGTGATTAATTTACACCATAATTTGCGTTGCCATTTAGACATATAATAGGAATTTGTTTTTGTAAGAGAATTTGGAAAATGTTGACACGATCGGAACTAGAACTCACGACTTCCACCAATCCGTGGCGACTACTCTTCCAATGTGGCTATAATATCGTTACATACGCGTAAAAAATTCTCATTCGTTCAATCGTTTTAGGGAGACATCGAGAGATGCTAAAACTAATCTCCATCGCTCTAGCCCATCTTATCTGTTGTCTGCACGATATCTAGCGATAAGACCACCCATTGTTCCCTTTATCCAGTTTTAATTATAAAACTCTCAGGTACCTATGCTATAAAGACTATTCTCATCTATTAATTTAAGTCTCCTTTGTTCCAGTGTGACGAATATATTCCTAGTGAACCTATCGGCTGCAGATCTGCTGGTGACTGGCGTCTGCATGCCTATTCAGCTGAGCAAAGCCATCACCCTCGTCTGGTTCTACGGGGAGACGGTGTGCAAAATAGTCAATTATATCCAAGGTAATGGTTTGTTAAGTTATCAAACTGCTTTGTTGGTCTAATGGTCGTTAAGCACGACTGCTAAGAATGAGGACCTGGATTCGAATATCTGGTCGCGCAAAATGTTGTTAGGTTTTTCCTTTAGGTAATCCTGAGTAGCAGCTCTGTGTTTGGATTTGTACCCGGTTGATGTTGATAGGCTTGACCTCGATTACATTGGGACCTATAACATAACTGGCGAAATGTGGGGGTGTATTTTGTTGGGTATATTAAAAACGCATACTGCTTGTAGAACGAAATTTCATAGATCCTCTGATATTCCACAGAATAAAGATTTTATAGGTACTTATTTAACAATGGCTATACCATTTAAAAGTACTGGGTGGTCGCCGTAGGCTGGCGGGCCTTGGCATGTCAGACGCAAATTATGGTCATGTCAGAGACTTACGAAGATGCACGTCAATTAAAAATATAGGGGTTTACTAGTATATCGTTGATATTGTATACGTGGCTTTGACTATGATGAAAATTTAACGGGGATTATTTTCCTGGATTCAAATGTGTCATTTTCAGGGATTAGGCTACCTACAAATTATATTACATTATTATTTGTTGAGTGAGTTAGTAATAGTAAAAAAGAAAACAAATACTTTCTCAATATCTGATTCTATATTCTCATTCTACTTTTAAAAAGTGTTTATTTTTATATCTCTAATGGTCTTTTTTTAAGTAATTCAAGAATAGAACAAAACTCAACGCAGGAGAAGATTATTGACTTAAAAGTATTTATTTTTACACTTTTAATGGTTTTATGGTTCTCAGTATTTTAAAATTAGAACAAGACTCAAAATAGGAGACATTATAATGGTTTATTTTTACACTTTTAATGGTTTTCTTTTTCTTAGTAATTTAAAATTAGAACTTCACTAAATATAGCTAAATATATCTGAAAACCTCATTTAAGAAAAGTGGTTTTGGCTTAGTTTCTATAACACTCCAGTTATAAATATGTTGAAAGGAAAACTTGAGATTATTGTTAAAGATGAGACACATTAGAGTGCCGTAGTTACTTGATGGATGAAATACATGATGAAGCACATTTCAGTAATACTGCAGTCGACTGAAGTTTAGTAGATCGATGAAAGCGTAAGACGGAACATTATTGTCTTATGGTATAAGATATTTTAGTGCTATGAATGAAATCGCATAAAAGTCCGAGGGACCGAAACAATTTCTGGCAAAAAGCTCAAAAAAAAGAAGGAAAAATATATGGGATTGAAATAATGATGCTGCATGCTCGAAACATTACGTCATCCCATTACATGTATCATTATTGCTGTCGTCATTATTTTTATTCGTCGCCTCCCCCTTAAGGGGTTGGGGGGGGTGCCATAATTCCCACGGTTGGCACGCAGCCTGGGGATCGTAATATAGGTGGTAAAGGTCGATCACTACCACTACTGCGATCTGCCCATCTTCTGAATTTTCCCTTAGTCGCTTCTTACGACACACACGGGACAAATGTGGAGGTGCTATTCAGGCCCAGCAGTTTACGAAAAACTCGGTACTCCACAGGATATTATAGGAATAATATAGTTGAATATTAGTTATAGGTAGGTACTCGTAGTAGTGATAATATTTAGGGGTAACGTTATTTGATATTTTTTTTTCGTATTTATGTTTATCCCTTTAATGTTATCATTATATTTTTATAAACGCTTACCATAAAGCACTCATCAGATATTCACAAACGTAATCTCCAGCTCGATCTAAGTATTTTCTAAGACTCTAAGAAAGGCTTATAAGTCCTGGGCTACAGATGTAAGATGATAAGACCATTTATTTACAGAAGAGAAATTGGAACACGTGTATATGAATAAACTGCGGATTACACTTATAAACCAGCTTTGATAGATCCTACATACAACGATAGACAGGTTTTACCGGGTGAACAAACACCTTTCATGCTGGTACTTCTCCATAGAAACAGCACTTAAAAATCGAGCAACAATAAAATAGATTTGGCGGTTTATAAGTATTATTTCGTAAGCTGCTACAGAGCATTACCTATTAGTAATAACTTCGAACGAAAAAAAACTACCGCTAGACCAACGAAGCAGTATTGAAAATCTTATGCTGTAACGCAATCTCCTGTTTACAACAGCTACATTCGCGTTGAAATAGTATTTGAAGCAAATTACCGGAATAAAAATAGCTAGGTTATATTTTTCGCTTTAATCTCTATATTTCTTAAGTTTAAACGGTTTAGGCGTTTAGATGACTGTATTGTTTAACTGGCAAAAAAATATAAATTAAAACATTATAATTGTAATAATGATTTACAATCACACTAATATTATAAAGGCGAAAGTTTGTATGTTTGTTACCACTACACGCTCAAACGGCTAGGCCGATTTTGATGAAATTTCATGTGAAGGTAGCTGACATCCTGGATTATCACATAGGCTTTTTATCCCGAAAACATTTAGCGGAAAAACCGCGGGGCGCAGCTAGTAATAAAATAATAGCCAAAAGTATCAATTTGTAACAATTATTGTTCACAACTTTAGGGCTAAAAAAAGGATTCAATTGCTACAACTGGCCAGAGGGTATTCTTTTTTGGAAACCGAAATGATTTTCTGAACTAAATAAATGAGTTCTCCATCTTCAATAAGAACAGATCGTGACAACTTAGCCGAAGAAAAGTAGGCACGAAAAGCTTAAAATGAATTCCTTTGATACAAAAGAAGTATGTACACTTAATAGATGGGACCTGAAGCAAATAACTTATAACAATGAGAAGTTTGAAAGATGTCTCGAACATACCTAACTTATCATAATATTTTTAGATGTTTCTGAATGTTATTTTGTTGGAATTGATTTTTTTAACCGACTTCGATATTGGGTTTTCACAGAAACGTTTTTCTATGCCTACCACAATACAAAAGATGCAAAGGCCAACGTTGAAATGATTTCTATTTCTAGGGCAGTTTCAATTTTTGTTATATTTTAGGCATGTCATACGGTGTGGCTTCTACACCAATTAGGTCCTTTATATTCTTTGTATGTGTGCGATACTTTTTTTGGCACATTTGTTTTACTTCACCAGCTTCATATTTCTGTATAACAAAATTATCTTTACATTGTCTTTTTCCACAATATTATTCAAGCGCCCTGATTTGAAAACCACTCCACCATTTCAACGTAAATGCTTAAGTGCCGTGAATTTTTTGCACGACAATAGCCATTCTTATTTGAACGGATTTAATAGGAGCTGTTATTGTGGAGAACCAAGCGTGAAATTTTATGGCCGGAAAGAGCCTAGTTTAATAATTTTATCTTATCCATTTTGAAAGTTTAGTCACGCTTTTTGGACTAGCACCTTTGAACAAAAAGCAAATCAAATGACAGTCTATGAAATAGAAAATCGAGCTAAATCCTATTTGTCAAGTCATATTTCTACCACGACATAATTTGCACAATACGTAGGTAGACTTGTCCGAAGGAGGGTTATGTTTTCTGTAATGTGCCTTTTGAGGGTAAACTAGACCATGGTATAGTGTAAAGATTGGCCAGGCAACAAGGATCTTAGCAAGATTGACTACCCAGGTGACCTAGGGTGAACTTAGATATTTTCACACCCATATTCACCTTTTATCAATAAACACCACAGGTTCATAATCAATTATCGATTTACTACAGAATAAATTCCGTTATATGACCAAAGGTCGAATTACAGTAACCATTTAAGGGCCCGCCATAAAACATATGTCGGTACTCAATACTTTACGACTGGCTATAAGGAGAGCTGATCTAATGGCTTACGTTTTACTGAGGCAATTAAACGGAACTTGTTGCTGTGTTGTACCACATAAATGTGAGTACTTGATTCCTCTTGGCCGAATTTTGGTCACGGTGGCCAAAATCAACGAATCCTGGCCATCTTCTCCAGAAATATTTTCAAAAACAAACTCACGCTCTAATCGCTATCATTTATAATACGATGGAACTGGAAACGGACCAAACGTGGATTATGCGTTGAACTTGGCTTACCATTTTTTATTGATGTGTAATTGTCACCTACTCACCAACTTACCTTATATTAATTAGCACACGCGATTGAACATTGTTTGATAACACAAAGTTTCCGATAGACGTCTCTAGTTAGTCATCTTCTATATGAGTAACAGACAACATAATGAATTAAGTTGAGTACGTAGTACCTAGTTTCCAAGTTTTACTACGGCAGTTAAACCACATGTCATCTCTGTATTCCCGAAGGCCCTATTTGACGTCAACTGGTATTATGTCTTACTTGAAGGACTATGGGCTGTTCATCTATGACTAGAGTTGGTTGAATCATTTGTTCATAGTTTCAGTCAAGTTATGGATAAAGCATATTGATTAATATTTCCAATCGTAAACTATTTTTACTAGATGAAACTGAAATTGCAATAGTGCTATTTTTTTTTACTCAGTGGATCTTGGATTGGTGACGATGACAATTTATTATGTCGAAATAAATGTAAGCACATAATACCGAGTGCAAAATATTCCAAAAAAAGAACAAAAACTGAACCGTGCATCATTATTTTTCCTTCTGTAATCTCGAATTCTCTATTTTGTCTAAATAATAGTATGATGTCACTATTATCATCAGCTGGAAGACGTCCACTGTGGAACATAGACCTCCCCCTTAGATAACTTGTTATAGTTCCATACTCAGCATATATTTAAGGCTTAAAAAGCATCAAACGAGAATCAGAGACCTTAATTTTATTTTGTTTCAGGCGTAGCAGTAGCAGCCAGTGTGTTCACACTGACGGCCATGTCGGTGGACCGATGGTTATCCATATCCCCTGAACCTCGGCTCCGACCGCCAGGTCGAAAGCAGGCGCTGCTCCTGCTGCTGCTGCTGTGGTGTGCCGCGTTAATAATATTCATCCCTCTGCTCATGGTGGCTACAGTGCGGAGGGAACCTGTACCAATAATATCGAAGGCGCTGAAGAATATATCGGTATGTATGATTCATTTTTTGAGTAAAAAACTTCTTTAGAAAATTATTTTTTTAAATCAGTTTCATTAGAATCTACTCATGTATTTATTTAGAGGTTTATTTTCGGTAAGATAAAAATCATTTATTTAAAATAGACGAATATACATCCTAGTAGCTATTATGCCATTGTATTTCTTCAGGAACTGTTGATTTGGAATTTGTTTAATTCCTTGTATAAAAGGTCGTTTAAAATAATACAGACAGGGAATACGATTTCCCTTAAGTATTCCATTTTCCTCGTTATGGGCGGTTTCAGACAAATCATACTACTTAAGTTGATCTTTTCCTTTATTGTATTGTTAATTTATGAAATTTTTTTTAAAATAATAATAATTATTTTAGGTTCCACTTTCTCAAGACAAAGTACCAATAAGAGTAAAAGCTGGGTCCATTTCCCGCGTTACTAAAAACTAATATCGATGAAATGCCTTTGTATTCACATTGACCAACATTCCATTGTACGATTTCCTCCATGGCTTATTCGTTTCATATCGAAAAACGATTCGCGGAATACGTTCTCTATGGTGACAAAATAATACGACGTTTATAAGCCAGTAGAGTGGAAAAAGAGTGGAAAAACGGTCAAATATATTAAAGTAGATCAAAATTAAAAAAAAAGTTTCCCAAACATTTAACTGAATTCCTACTCCTCAGCATCTTGGAAACTAGCAATAAGGGAATTAGCGTTAAATAAGCATCTAATTTGAGAGAAATAAAAACATTTTGAGTTTGAGATTAAAGAAGGTGCGGTAAGTAAAACTGATTTAAACCACGGTTTCAACAAATATTAGAAGCCACGTGTAAACGAGATTAATTAGAAATTAATTTGCCTGTCAACTAATATTGTTATATCAGTTTATTACAAACTAATCAGCCGAAATTCTAAGATCTCACACAAAGCTTGTCTTAGCAACACGTAATTCACTCAACTTCTACAAACTATTAATCATAGAACTTGATAGCAGACTAGATTATGTAAGTAACGTTATTAGATAGTAAATAACTTGAAAAGTACAGAAACTTAGTCAAATTAATTTATTTTGTTCATAACATCGATTACGTCTTGCGATTAGGTATTTACACAATTTACTAAACATTACAAATTATAAAATATTTATAAGCTGTCTAAGATGTTTTTGCAAGCGACTGAGATACTTATTATGTTGTTTCTTTGGGAGAGATATAATAACGGCATACTAGAAAGTAAAGGTTGACTATAGAAAGTTGTGCTATTCCTTTGAAAAGATCATCTGTTCGTTAAATTACTGAATTAGATCGTTTTATTATGTGACCAAAATAAAAAGCAAGTTTAAAAAATCAAAATATAAAGACAGAATATAATACAGTATTACTTTTACTTTGACGACTTCATAATTCTAACAGAGGACCAAGTTATTCGTCATAATTTTATGAAAATATAAAACCAACAGATCAATTTTAAAATGCAAGGCAAAGCATACATAAATATTACATTCAGTGTATTTTACGCCCGCTCGCCCTCGTGTTGGTGGAAAAATGTGTCAATTTTATCTTCCCCGTTCAACTAGATAACAACTTCCTGGAAAAAATGTCTTGAAATGTTGTTTTTGCTTTATTTTTTATGTCTATTTGTATTTCACGTGTAAATTATTCACTAAGTTCATTATTTTGTTGTTTTATTTTTTTTACTAAAACGTCTGTCTACCTAGTGGGACTGCTAAGCGTAAGGTCCTGGGTACAGTTCCCGGGCCGGGTAAAAGGTTATTGATATTTCCATTAGGCATCTATTTCTTAGTTACATCGTGGAGTCTGGATTTATGCCTAGGCTTAAGAAATTATTGAAAATTGTAGCTTTTAACTGAAATTTAACAAATGATTAATTTAAAAAACAAATATTTACATACGTGAAGTGAACGTTATACGAGAACTTCAGTCGAGCGTAAATCTTTTTGTTGATAATGTAATGATTAATCACCTCGGTAAGTAAAGACGTAATTGCATTCTTAAATGGATCAAAATAAAGAAAGATGTATTTTATCGACACTAATACTATTTCTGTATTACTATCAACGGCCAAGGATCCATATAACTCGAATCCTACCAAGTTCCTTTCGAACTCAAAACCTTAGTGTTATTGTTTAAAAAAAAACGTCACCCGTCCCGCCCCGTCGTGGGTCCGTTTCACAAACATGAAATATTACCTACACAAAGACCCAGACTCGGGACAAACATCTGCGGTTCGCACAAAGTTTTACCCCGTGCGGGAATCGAACCTACAACCTTTTCCGCAGCAGTTCAATTGGTTAGCCACTGCGCCAATCAGGTTGTCAAAAAAATGTATTTGGATATTTTGATTTTTAATAGATGTTTTGTTCCGGCTTTTTGGCAATTCTTCCAACTCTTTCATTCCAATTCACATATTACGTTGCTGCAATTATGTAGGGTTGAAAGAAGAGTTGACATGTAAGGCCGATTAAACTCAGGCCTTCCAACTAGTTAAAATTTCTTATTTTGGACAAAATAACTAAGACCATGCCCTTCATTCTAGATAGAAACGAGAGATGTGCACTTCTGTACCGAGGAGTGGCCAGGACCCGATAGGAAGAAACAGTTTGGAATGCTGAGCTTCACACTTGTATACGCAATACCAGGTAAGACGCCTTGCTCAAATGTCACACACATCAATGCAGTGTTAATAAAGTGGAGTTAATATAAGCAGCCCATGGCTTTACTTACTCAATACAACACATTGCAATCAAAATCCTAATAATGCCTGTCCAAGTTTTTGCAATGGTCAAATAATCAAATCTGAGATTCTTAAAAAAGTCCAAAAAATTCTTACCCTGCTAGTAAAACGTTTATAATATTATCTCTTTAACTCAACTCAATTTAGATAAATATACTTAACAATTTTGCTTTTTACTTGCCTTGCCACACTGGTTTGCAAACATCTAGATGTATTATGTTTTACCTGTATACTATTTCGACCAAAACATAGGTAAATACCTACAAAATGTATTTTTAGTACTCTCTTATTTTACTTTAAGAGTGTTTGACTTAGACTTCAAAACGGTTGAGTAACTAAAAGGTTTAGATTTGTCTTCGACTTATTGTTTACTTAGTCTAAAGTTAAATAAATTACAAATAGATAAAAAGAAAAGTCAAAGTTATTTTCAGTAAATGTTCTATTTTAACTCATGACATACGGATGTTAATTAGTGTACGTATAGTTAATCAGTGAATTCAGGCTAATGAGTGTAACCCACACTAAATTAACCCGTATTATGTCCGCCAATTTGTACGGTCTCATTGTCATTATTAGGGGCCACTGACTCCGGATTCACTCCAAATGGAAAACCAAATTCAATTAACTTTGGTCTTAAACATTTTAATAAACAGGTTTTTTTTTAATTATGATTAAAACAGGGCAAAGCTATGAAACAATAATGTTGAAGATAAAAATTTAATCCCAGTTGGGAATAATAAAGTCCCATTCCAATTACAGAAAACCAAAGGCATGTAAATAAAGGCTAGACGGAGATAAAAATGAAGATATTATTTCCATGCCGATCGTTAGTTTGATTCATGCGAGACAAAATATATTTGCATTTGTTAGCCAATATCTTGTATGTGGTAGATATTTATTTCAAGATTTTAAGGAGGTTGAGCGTGAAAGGTCACATTCTTTACACACTGTCTGTACACACATGCAAAATGACTCTAATTACATAAATCGTCACAAAAATAGATCGACACTAAAAACTATAACAAACACTTAATCGGCAGAGCTGCGCCACGGTACGGCGGAGGTTGCGAGGTCAAGTCCCGCAGCTCTATCAATTTACAATAATATACGATTTAAAACTGTTCAAATAAAGGCTAGTAGAAGGAACTCTGGTCCAGCACATTTGGGTAACCTTGCTGAATGGCTTACTTTTCTTTGTGGCATGATCAACGTTGATGGTACTAAATTTAAAAGATGAATTTAAACAAATCATATTTAAGGTTAAATATTGTGTAAAGCTAAAGAAAAATATATACATATCCATCTATGAACGAAACTCCATACCGGATTTGATCCGACAGATTTGGCAGGCTTATGAAAGGTCGCACGGGATTTCAAAGGCAAATGCTTCTGGGATTTTTTAGACGTTTTATTAATAGAACACCTTTTGGATGAAGATTTGGAATTATAATTCTTGTTAACATTTTTGAAAAATGTTTGTACTTATTTACTTTTAAGTAACGTGTACCTAATGACAAAATAAATGTACTTAAAATTATGCTTCATCCACGTAGGTTTTTTTAATATCGTTGATATTGCTTGTTGCTTTTGTTGTTGTTTTTATTTTCTACTGTCTCCTAGTTCTGGGATTTTCTTTAATTTCCAACGTCTAAGTTGATTTTTCAGCGGTCATTTCTTAGACCTCTCAGATCTAGCTGATACAATAGATTTTCAATCGTATCTATTGGTAGCCCCATGGGAATGCAAAAATCTTTTGTTATAATGGTTATAGTATACCAATTATAAAAAAGGTCACATTCACCTTTACTATACACAAAGCACTTTCGATATATCCGAGGTCATCGAAATGAATATTTACCTAAGGCCGAACCTAAACAAAATTCCGACAGAATGTTTTCGTGTCCCAGTTTCCTTATTGGTTTTCCAAATGTATGTTTGCAGACCATACAAAGTTTAACTTTTCTTATATTATCCACGAGAAACTTTTTTCAATATTGCAATCGTACGAATTTATATCATTAAAGGTAATAAGTCAAAATGTGGTTGAAGTAGGTTGACCAATACGGTTGATCGGGTTGTTGACTTGATTACATAAATAGTCTTATTTAAACAGTTCAATATCAAACCACGCGTTTTCTGAATAAAAATAAATATATCTTTGAGTGGACTTCAAGAAAAAAAAGGTTTTTATATAAGTATACGCCCAAATAACCCATGACTTTCTAAAACCAACAAACAAATCAATAGTCTGCTACTCGCAGCCAAGCAACTATTATAATTTACGGCAAGTTACTTGAATTCTGGCAATACATCTTCTATTAACTCATCATAAGAAATGGGTACTTACATCCATAAATATTTCTATTTCTAGTCTTTTGTGTGTCTATGTGAGAGCAATCTTCTGCGAACATTGCCAAAACATGCCTATTAGTTATGATATTATGTACATAGTAATAAAAGTTTGGTGGAACTGCTGAATATTTTAATTGATATGAATGAAAATATGGCCTTATCTAAACTATGAAGAGAAAACTACGCAATGCGCTATTGTGAATACAAATACCGGTGCACTTTCCAATCCCTCACATTTTAGACCGTTTGGACGCCAATCTGCTGCAACCGGAGAAAGATCACATGTAAAACTAACCAACTTAGCATGTTCTGTTGGGTATAAATGGGTATTAAATTACCTCCTCTTTTTTCCAGTTTCATACCGTAACGGGACCCTATGACTAAGACTCCGCTGTCCTTCCGTCAGTCACCAGGCTGTATCTCACGAACCGTGATAGTTAGACAGTTGAAATTTTCACAGATAATGTATTTTTGTTGCCGCTATAAATACTAAAAAACAGGATAAAATACATATTTTAGGGGGCTCCCATATATCAAACGTGATTTCTTTGCCGTTTTTATAAATAATAGTACTGGACTCGCGCGAGTCCGACTCGCACTTGACCGATTTTAATTATTTACTTCGGGATGCTTCTGTAAAAGTTGTGATTTATTATCCCCTATAACTAGACATTTTTTGTCTTTACGCAACCGAGTTGTGAACGAGAGTAAAGGGTTTTTTCATTTGCAGGATCAATAACAATAATGTCTTACGCCTGCATGGGCCGCACGCTCTGCTCGGTGCGGCCTCCCTTCGACATTGACGAGGGTAACGTCAGCATGCAACAGGTTTGTATTACAATTTAAATTATATATTTCTGATAAATTTTCCAGGATGATGTAACCTATTTTCCGATCTTCTTTTGAGTTTCATAAAGCCAGTCGCCACTTATTTTTTTTTATGGGGACAAGCCCACCACTCGTGCCCATCTTTGCGACTCCTGTAAGCCAGGATCTACTATGATAACTATCGAGGCAATGAAGCTCGAGGCGTCCTAGAGAAATGACTCGACTGTCTTGGAACGCAACGAAATGAACCATAAAATAATATATAGGAGGAGTAGGAATATAAATTTAGTTCGGTGCCACTTGTCATACACAAATTTTGTTTTTATTTCTTTGATTTCGATAGACATACTCGTATACCATCACTTGCACCAAAGGCTTATTTGCGGATCACCTAAGCAAATATTTGACCAATGTAGGGATAAACATTTATACTGGACTTTATACTCTCACTTTAATCTTGAAATCGTGTGCATTTAGATCTGGTCTATTATCCCCAAGGTGCCTGACAAAAGTCAAACAGTCGACCCAACCTGAAAATAGATCCAGGAAAATAAATTACATTTACGGATTTCAAAGCGACACAGAACTAACTCAGATAACATTTATACCTTCGCACCGCACCGAATTTGAATCCTTTTTAGTCTCCATACGTGTCTGAATCACAAAAGATCTAGACTGACTTTTCATTTATAGAACTGAAAGTACCCAATATTTTGACAAAGACTAGCTATTTAGGTTTTTCAGATACGTTTGATACTTTCTATTTTCTGTTCTTTGATAAGCATCTTTCGTGTAGACTCTATCACAATACGGTTCTGAAATAAGTCTCATTTCCTTGACCTTGACCTTTAGGTCTAGAAAAATAAGTTGACGTACATAATAATGCCTGGGTTTCTCTAAGGGTTAAGCAGAAGGCACGTTACATGGGCCTAATACTGTCTAAGAATATGTTAAAGAAAAATATGTTTATGTTCTTTGTAATTAAAGCTTGTTATGCAATAAAATCCTCATAACCTACCATTATATACATAATTTAGGTGTTAAATAAAAACATGATGTTAATGAATAAAAAAGACAAATATTTATAAATATTAACATCAAACAATTTCAACGCCAACGCGTAACGACTACCGTCAAAACAAAAATAAACACGTATAGCGTACAGATAATTACACGTGTAAAATACTTTTACAAACAATTATGAAAGGAAAAAATTTCGTCCAAAATATGTATGTGTAATATGAATAATGATATACATGACTTATTTTTGGCTGGACGAGAGCGTAAGCATAAGTTTTAATATAGATGTACCAATGACGTCAGATATATTTGTATTACAATTGTGTACTGTGATGGTATATTTATTAATATAGTTACAATAGAAAAAAATATACTTCATACTCAAAAGCTTCTATCGTGTACTTCAAAGTAAACCACACAAAATGATAGAGTTATACCAAACAGGAGATTTGATCAAATCCGAGACACGTGTCTTATTACTTTATACTCGCTGGATTAAGCAACTTAAACACAAATAATACAGTATTGACATAGTAACAATTCACGAGAAGGTGAACGAGGAAAAGGATTTAGAAAATGAGGTTTTTTATCATAATGGCCTCGTGATTACGTTTTGGTAACTAAGACAAAATATAAAAGGGCACGAGTGTGTGTCAAACACAGTTGCCCTCTTGATTTTGTCACATTTATACCTCGTTGGGATAGTATACCAACATTAGAGAGAGATCAGGCCTCTTATCCTTACGTTACGTGCAGTATAGTGTCATCATAAACTCTCAAATTTTAAAAGTTCATGGGAAGGGGCTGAAGAATGAGAAAAGCTGCATTATACAGTCATGCAAGAAAGTTTTATGTCATTAAGTAAAAAATAGGTTATAGGAAGTTTTCAACACTGTTTATTCAGGGTTTTGTTAAATATAGGATGGTAGGATGGTTAAAAAGGAGCAAAGTATACATAACGGTTACAAAGTTTAGGGACATAAAAACCTTCCATAAGTTATAATGGGGGCGAGAAGTACTTCCTGCCTAACGACTAGCTGGGAATGGCTGGGCACTTACTGTGTTTTTAATCTCACCACTTCCTAGTATAAGAAATAGACTCTACTTACTCTCCTCAGTGAGACAAGAGTGAACCGTCTTGTCTTTTGTTGAATATTTAAATTACTTAAATATATGAGCGTTAAAGTTGTGGTACTGCCTCGTTGGTCTAGTGGTTGCTAAGCGCGACTGCTGAGCACGAGGTCCTGGGTTCAAATCCCGGGTCGGGCAAAGTGTTACTGGATTTTTCCATTAGGTAATTCTCAGTAGCAGCACGGAGTCTGGATTTGTGCCCGGTTGATGGCAATAGGCTCGCCCCCTATTACATTGGGACCTAAAAACATAACTGGCGAAATGTGGGTGCACTATATGTGCACCTCTGCCTACCCCTTTCGGGAATAAAGGCGTGATGTTATGTTAAAGTTGTGGTGCTCTTTATACGGAAAGGGAAGGTTGTATTATTGAAGCATAGCTTATACAATCTATTTGTAAAAAATGAATTGCTGTTCTTTAATCTCGCTGAAACTCGAGAACGGCTGGACTGATTTGGCTAATTTTGCTCTTGAAATATTTGTGGAAGTCCAAGGAAGGTTTAAACGCGGAGAAGGCGGCATGACGTTTGTCGGGTCAGCTAGTACTATAGATGAATAAGTTGTTCTCAAGGTCATAAGATATTAGTAATTATTGAAGGTTTACTCAATTCACTGCAGGCTATTATAGGACTAATACTTTTTTGAAGCCCTACTTTAAATTTGAATACTCTTAAACCGTTATCATAATGTATTCAAAAGTTTCATGATGTTAAAACTCACATATGTATTAGATACGCGTGGTTAGGGACAAATTGCTCAATTTGCCTAAAAGTGGGGGCGATACCAGTCTAACATTTATTTGCAGATAATATGAGGCATGTCCTAAAGCGCTTTAAGCTTTTTTATGGTAAAATGTGTAATTAAGTCATATAATGAGCATAATAACTAAAGTAAACACAAAATAGAGTAACTACAGGACACGCCCAGTTTGGGCTCAAAGCGAATCCTTATTATGTACGCATTAGCTTTTTGATGTAGATGTGATCGCAATTATGGAAATTTTCTCTAGGTACGAGGTTGAATAGGGATACATTAACGTTATTAAAGACGGCCAAGAGCACGTTGGCTTGACGACATAAATAAATGCGTTAGTAACACCTGGACAAAAGACGCTCAAGTTAAAGAGAATTGACAGAGAAAAAGGGAAGTCAGTAGTGGGTGTCGGTCTGAAGGAATACGAAACTAGAAAAATTTTGAAAAATATTCGCAGTTCTTCTTCCCTACTTCCCTATTAAACGTGAAAGTTAAATGTCAGTCCTCTTTCAGGGTTTAAGGCTGATGAAGGAGCGAAAACGAGTGGCCTGGATCCTCCTGCTACTGGCAGTCCTGTTCGCGGTCTGCTGGATGCCATACAACATCATGCAACTCCTGCTGGACGTCAACCTAGTCAATGCCAAGGATCTAAGCATGTACCTGCCCTATGCTTTGTTTATCGGTGAGTGGTTTTATAAGAAGCGACTTTATTATTTTAGTACCAGATACTTTTTGTACGTTTTTTGAATGACATTTATTTATTTATTTATGACATCATGATTAATGTTTATTGTTTCCAAGTTCTTCTTTTTGAGTCGTCCTTACTCTTATATTTTTTGTGCCCAGTATGTGCCATTTTGGTAGCGGCATCAGATGATTTTTAGGTCTTCAAGTGTGCAGATAATTAATATCATTGATTTAAGTTCATCTAATTATAATATTCCCTTCTTTTTTACCCACCCGAAAAACAAGGTTGGCGCAGTGGCTAAGGGTTGTGGATTCGGTTCCTGCACAACAAAAAATTGTGTGATCTGCAGATATTCTCTATTCTAAAATCTCTGGGAATTTGTGTATGATATTTTTGATGTTTGTCAAACGCACCCACGATACAGGACAAATTCCTAGTGTGGGGCAACGTTTTTTACGAATAGGTCAATTTTTGGCTTATTTCTTTTTACGGTTTCAGACACAGCATTTACATGTTCAAAAACAATGCCACGATAATAGATCAAACGGTGTGAAAATATAATAATTATCAAAGAGATAAAACTGTTTCTAGTTTATTGCTTTAATAAAATATGGCGGAGGCGTTACAATAAAATGCTAAGCAAACAATCTTTAGACATTCTCCGTTAACAGTTTTTATTTCAATTAACATTTTATAAATATTTATAATTCTCTGAAAGATATTATTATGATAACCTTGAGATAAAAATATATTAATCATTTTGCCATAGACTAGACAATTCACTAAAGAATTATATTTTCTTGTACTATAGTTAACCCGACGAAATTCTTACATCAGTTTTTTTGATGTTGTATCATAAGAACTTTACCCCGTTACCTATAAAATTGTCAGTGCTGAACAATGAGTTAAATTATACCTGTCGCTGTCGTTTGCATGTCAAAAATAGAGATGTCAATAGACCTAAGCAGAAGTTATCAAAACTATTGTTAGCATCGTTTATGAGTAACGGCTTTAGTCTAAAATAAACAGACCAATCATTACCATTTCTTATGACAATAAAATGAACGTTTAAGAACTTGCCTCGATTTGTTTCCCAATACATATATGTAGTATAAAGAGTCCCAAGAGTCGAGTTTTCCATATCCTAAGAGATAGCGAATAAATAAAGTGGGCCAAAATCGCGCCCAAAGAAGTCGGTTACAAACATACAAACACACATACAAGTGAAGCTAATAAAAAGCGTGTAAAAAAGGATTCCATCAAGTTATTTTTAACGAACCTTAGAACTTTCATATATTTTTTTATTTCTGGAATCGACTACATCGAAACTCATATTTTCTGAACGAGCATAATTTGTCTTTGATGTCGTACTTTTGACTTTGATTCATTATGTTTTTATTCGCATCATATAACGAATTTCCTTCGTATTTGATACAGATTCTTATAAATTTTCAGGCTTATAAAGGAGATACCCAGTTTTGGGCCCAGCCGTTACACGAATCAGATATGTACCAAAAAAATCTACTATTTCGCTTTATTAACCCATTTAAATCTTAGCCTCAATTACAATGGCCAAGTGTAGAAAAAAAATGGCCAAGTGTAAAAATTAAACAACTTTTGTAAACCGTTACAGCACTTATATAATTAAAAAATGCTCCATTATTTTAGTTGACTGCCTCGTTGGTCTAGTGCTCGCTAAGCGCGACTGCTGAGAACGAGGTCCTGAGTTCGAATCCCGGGTTGGGCAAAGTGTTACTGGGTTTTTCCATTAGGTAATTCTCAGTGGTAGTACGGAGTCTGGATTTGTGCCCGATTGATGGCAATAGGCTCGCCACCTATTACATTGGGACCTAAAAACAGAATTGGCGAAATGTGGGTGTACTATATGTGCACCTCTGCCTACTCCTTCGGGGAATATAGGCGTTATGTTATGTTATTTTAGTATAATTGTTTTTTAGATATTTAAATCATTGTATAATGAAAAAAATCTAGAATCTAATTACTTTTTAACGTAATCACCATTAAAAAATCATTAAAGGAAATAAATAATCGATTGCAACATCAGACTCAACCTGGATGTTAAGAGGAAGAATAAAATCCAAGCATATTAGTAATAGGATGTATTACGTTTATATATTATTTGTCAGCTTTTTAAGTGGAAGGGATGCCATAATCCAATATTACTGCACCTTTATCGTTGGCAAAAGAACGGTTGGATGCTGTGCTCACACCATGAGCATAATAATATGGTATCTTGGTTGGGCATGGCACCAGGGTAGTCAATTACCTCCTGCACAATTCCTAGATACTGTATTATTATATTATGATAATCCTAACGAAGAAGGTGATTAATAAAACTCTACGTCAATGATACGGTTTTTTATTTTAATAAACCTTTTTTTGCAATCTGATGCTATCTAAAATTCCCTAGTAGTAAATAAAATGTTAAAAATGCAAGCAATTAGTGATGTAAGTGGGCCTTATCTAACAAACATAGTTTTCAGCAATTTACTGAAAAGTAAAATTGATCTGTATTCACCGCTTTTTATGTACCTAAGTACCTAAACCTCATCATGATAGGTTGCAGGCGCTACAGCTCCTGGTATAAGTGTTCTGTGCTACAGCTCGACGCATGTGCGTTCCATATTTACGTAGAAAATACAAACCTAAAAATATAAACCTAAAAAATACTTTTTTTATTTAAATATCGCGGTGGCAGAGCCATTGACTGCTGTGCAGCATGTAGCGAGTTCGATTCGCGCACGGAACAAATATTTGGATGACCAAATGTAACTGTAGGGCAGTTACAAAAATAAAATAACCTAACATTTAAACATCGATTTTACCAATTTGGCCATTGCTGGGAAACGTGAAAATTGGGCTCATGAAATCTTCCTAAGTGCTCTAACTTATAGCAAAATTCCAGCTCTGTAACGCTAGGCCCAAGTTTCTATGGAGTTTGGGTATTATGTTCAAAATCCACACGCGCTAACATATCACTTGCCTTCGTTTATAAAAGAGTATAACTAGGTACACATTGCTCATAATAATGTGTCACTATTTATTTAATTAATTATATTACAACGGCTTTTCGATATTTATTGTTTTCGGAACTTCAATATCCTTCGTCGTCAATATCAGTTCTACGAAAATCAGGAAAGGCACATTGAGCAATGAGCGTAAGTGACAATTTACCATGTTACCCCTGTTGGGTATAAGTATGAAATTATATGCGTTTTCGGATTACTATCGAAAACGGTTGTCATGTCTATTAGCAATGGGAGTGATTGCTACATTTCATTCATTTTCATTTAATGAAATGTTTGTTTTTTCATAATATGATTTCATTATGTGAATGATTTTTATTTCGCAAAGTCCTAATGTCACACTTCCTACTGTTCGCTTCTAGTAATGAAGAATGAATACCTTATTATGATAAAATGCTAATATTATGCTACTTATATGAAAGTTAACATTTTCGTCGTTGATTTTCGCGACACAAATGTCGGAAAGGAAGTCATCTACCCGCCACTACGGAATGAATGAAATGCGAACGATCTGCGATCTCACAGAATGTGTATTGTAGCAGGCTGAGTGAAAGTAAGTAGCAGGTGTGACGAATGAAAATAATTTTATATGATTTTTCACATGCTATTCATGAAACGTTCCATGTATAATGTCTATAGCAACGGGCACAAAACATCTGGAGTACAAGCGATGAACAAAAATCTATTGTACGCAAAAAATTCGACGTTCTAATATAGTTTTCTCATTACATGTAGTACCAATGAAGAGGCATGTTTACTAATAACTACACAACGATTTGATTAAGTGTGATTTTATAAACATACCCGTGTCTCATATTGAAACTAATGAATGGCATGATACAATATGTCAGCTTGCCAATACTGCGTCTTCCCGTTCGTGGTCGCCACTCGAGAACCTTTCTTCCCAGCGGTTATAGGTTCTTCGAGCGATGTAGCCTGCCCATTGCCACTTCAACTTGCATATTATTCGAGACTCTGATTCTTTAGTGAATTTTTGTATTCCGGATCCAGTATGTAGGTACAGAATACAATAAAAGTGTTCTATTGTAAATTATATTTTGACGATTTGTTCCAGAGGTTTGAGGTGTATATTAAGCAATACAAATAGTGATTTTAATGGTCATTTAATTACAATTTTATTATTCCTGTCACGATTCACACGTGTTGTGTGGAACAGTTCCGATGAATCATGGTCGCGCATTTATTTTATTAATTCCGTAGTGTTTTTGTATTTAAATTAAAACGGCTTCCTCGTTTGCTAAAGGTTTTTGGGTTTAAATACGTGCAAGTATGATGACTTTTTCTATGTCATACAAAGTTTTTTTATTTATTCTATGACAATTTTAGTTAACCTATTTCCGGATTTTAGGTTTACCTATTTATATATTAAAGTCTAATGAAAAAGATGTTCAGTTGAATTCTTTTAGATATTAATTATTTAACAAATTTGTCTGAGTTTTCTATTTACCAAATTAATATTTTAATGTTCACAAAGTCTAAGATCGTTTCCGCGAATTCTAAAGTCAAAAATAAAATTATGCATTTTCTTGTAACTGTTTAACTTAATCCATACATTTATTCCCGCGACTTTGTCGAAATTAAAAACGACGCCTTTTCTGGACGTCTTGTTCTTTGTATCTGCATAAGCCAATAGCCATATGGAATAGGTCGGGTAGTTAGTCGTAATGGCCCAAAGCAAAAGGATCACGGGCCATTCGACTGTAAACAAGATTCGTCTACGTTTCAATGTACATCTAAATACCCACAGGTTATGCCGTGGTGTAGAGATCGGTCAGTTAACATAGATGGTAGTAAGGTTGACCGTCCAGGGTGCGCCGAACGTACCTACTTAGGTGTCGTCACTCGTGGAGGCTCTCTGCTATCTTTTGGAGGTTCAAATTCCTTCCATCTCATCCCGTGGCCGCAAAAGTGTAACAGTAACAGATAGCAAGGCAGACAGAGTAACTTTTGCATGTACTATATGTAAATAGCCTAATTTTATGTTTGTTCACAGGTCACGCAAACTCAGCAATCAACCCAATTGTGTACTGTCTAATGACGAGGAATTTCCAGCGCTCGGCCCGAAAACTGCTATGTGGGCGCGGCGTGTGTCAACAAACTAATTTCACGGTAATAATGGATGTATTCATACTGGATATTAATAGTTGAGGATAATATCAAGTTTGTTTTGAAGTATAATAGAATTTTATTAATAAAACTGTATGGATCTAAAATGGTTGGATGTTCCGCTATCATCATCATTATCAGCCGGAAGACGTCCACTGTTGAACAAAGGCCTCCCCCTTAGAACGCCACAATGAGCGTTAACTTGCCATTTGCTCCATTACGCTATGCCATTAATACTAGAATTGATTTGCATAAATATGGCAAAAATATCCTTTCTAAAATATTAAAAGGTGGGGTTGATTTAGAATAACAATGTAATTCAAACTAAATTCTTGCGCCAATTATCTAAAGGGAATGAACTTGTAGACAGCTTAGTTTTAATTAATAAAGTACACTGTAATATTAAAATCCTAATTAATTTGCATAACATGTATATTGAACTTTATGCAGCAGCGCTCTAGTAGTTAAAACTAGTCATTTTTTTATTGGGACAAGTCCACCACTCTTGCCCATCATTGCGGCTCCTGTAAGCCAGGATCTACAATGATAACCATTGAGAACTATCGAGGCAATGAAGCTAGAGGTATCCCAGAGAAATGACTCGACTGTCTTGGAACCCGCAACGGAATTAATCATAAAATAATATAATTATAAGAGGAGTAAAAATATGAAACTAGTCTTAACAACCAACTATGCAGGTCACCGAAAAAGACTAACAGAGAAATTAGGTATACATTATATAGAAAGTATTTACTATATTGCACTTTACCATAAAACTAAAACAGTGCAAGCGTCTTATTGCTAAAAGCAATCTCTTTAAGACAACCATTAATGGACAACGACACAGAAAAAAGTATGTATAAAAGAGAGAAAATCGAGTATTAAAATTTTGAGGCGAAACTTCCTCAAACATGCACTTAGAGCTTGTTAATGTGAATTCAACATCATAAATATCATTCTCAATGATGCCACAGAGTACCTAGTATACAGAAACTCCCTAATTTTACAGGGTCACGTTCGTCGCTAATCAATCGGAGAAATGACCGGCCACGCCTTCACCACGTATTTGTCAGCCGTCTAGACGTTTGTACAAATGTACACATCCTGGAATGTATTTTGAGAGGCAAACAATGTTCAATTCAGGCCCTGACCTAAAAATGCTTCAGTACTCATTTTTGCGTACGTAATTCATAATAAACCGGCGCGATGGATGCAAGTTGTCGTTCATTGTGGCGTTGTAAGGGGGCGGCCTTTGTTCAACGGTGGACGTCTTCCGGCTGATGATGATGATGAATTCATGTTTGAGTTTGTGCTATTTAATTATTGGTTTGAAAGGCCTTTATAGATTACATATGAACATGGACAAGTACAATGGTATACAAGCGATTATATACAAAATTTTAACTTAATGTAAAATACCTACTTTACTTCCCAGTGTTTTACCGCTAGCCTCATCTTTAACAAATAAATAATAATAATAATTTTTATTTCGTTAAAAAAAAAATAATAAACCTACTTTTAAAACCTTTTTCAAGACCTAGAAATTGTTTTATGAATCGATGTATAAATAAATGCATAGGTTTTTGCCTTTGAAGTCTATACTTAATATTTCTATAAAATTAAGCAATAATTTTACTGGTCCTTATACAGACTATACCGAAAGTTTCTGATTGCTACATTTTCGATACATTTTGATTTAAAGATCTGTCTGACCCGAAGATATTGGTGCTTCGAGACCGATTAGATCCGTATCATTGCACTCACTAGTGCGCTAGTATAAGAAGATGGGTGAATAATATTGTACCGTGTCCAGTTTTCGTGACTTGACTGACAGTAGGTAGAGATCAGGCTCATGAGAACGGCTTAACATGCCTTCTCAAGCACGAAAGAAGTCTAGATAATATGTGAACACGTGTACCAATCACAAGACTGACCGCGGTGAGCACGGCTTGACCTCGCGGATCTTTTGATCTGCGCTGTAGCCAGGTAGCTACTAGCCCCTCATAGTTACCCTTAGAAATATTATATTTTCACGAATAATTGTGAGATTGGCATAAAGTTATTTCATGTACCTGGATTCTACCATAAGATTTATCTGGGTAGATAATGCCGCGTTTTTACCGGGGGATATGTCGCGGAGTATTTTTTGTTTTTATGTCGCGGAAACATTGCGCCTAACATTAACGTCTTTGCGACTTTGTGGAACTTGTCGGGCGACTGTCTAAGGATACGAATGTCGCACAAGTCGCCGCGAAGTGTGGACTTGCGATAAGTCCCGCGATCCGTAAATGTCCCCGGTGACGTCGGGCAACATCGCGTGGAACGCGTAAATTTCGTGTCCAGAACAGATCACAGTCGCGGGATAAACATTGCCGAGTGAAAACGTGGCTTCAAGTAGGTGCCGCAGAATGCGACTTACATCGAGATTACAAGCAAGTTTCTTAAGAATTTAAAAGAAAACTTACAACTATTTTAAATAACATGACATTTACGTGACCGATATTATATATAATATATTCATTACTGATACAGACAATATTAATTTAATGAAGACACTTGAAACATTTTATTTCCATCAGAGAACAACAAATAACTTAAAGTGAATATTTTTATTCTGTCGTCATAAGGAAAATCAAACAAAATTAAATTTCCTGTCTCACGAAAATATCTTAAATGTATTTTTTGAACAAATAAGAGAAGGAAAACTGAAAGGAATTTAATAAAAGCCGATAAAAAAACATCGATAAAATAAAAGAACAGTGTATTACTTGACGAAGGCGATGGGTGTGAATCTTATTGCATGTGACAATAATATTATAATGAGCGCTGCTTTATATTTTAATAAACCAATAAGCAATGCTCTCAGTTATCACAACTGCTTCTTCTACGTTATTACTTGAGCGCAATGAGGAAAAAATTTTTTTATAATGCGACAGCCTCGTTGGTCTAGTGGTTGATAAGCGCGACTGCTGAGCACGAGGTCCTGGGTTTGAATCCCGGGTTTGGCTAAGTGTTACTGGGTTTTTCCATTACGTAATTCTCAGTAACAGCACGGAGTCTGGATTTATGCCCGGTTGATGGCAATAGGCTCGCCCCCTATTACATTGGGACCTAAAACATAACTGGCAAAATGTGGGTGTACTATATGTGTACCTCTGCCTACCCCTTCGGGAAATACTGGCGTGATGTTATGTTTATGTTATAATTATGACTTTTGGCGTCATGTGTCATGTTGCCCTTTAAGTGGGTGTACTATGATATGCGCTTCAGCCTAGCCCTTGCTGCCTATACAGGCGTGATGTCATAATATGTTAATTAAGTAAATCATGCACATAATATTGTTGCGTGGAGAACAAATTCAAGCTAACAATATAATCAGAATCAGAATATTCAAAGCACTTGAGAGAGAGCAATAATAAAACAAAAGCTGTTTACATTAACCCGACCAAAGTGAAGGCTATGCATGGGTTAAGTTTGTGTTACAGTGTCTAGACTGAGGCTTAAGCTAATGTAATAAAAACATTCTATATCTAAAGTTGTTTTTATAAGAAATGGATTTTACATCCATCATTTGGATTTGCTTATTTCATAACACGTTAGACAGATTAATCTCTAATTTCAACACCATTGACATAATCAACAAAAGAAATATGATTGCAGATATTGTGAGTTTCATTAGATTATTTAATTTTCATTAAAAATATTGATCAAAATCAGTTTACTTTTGATGAAAAAATAGATGGTTAAACATACATACAAAAATAAAACAGGTGATCAAGAATGAGTATACTGAATTTAATAAAAAATATACCATCTCGTCCAGGTTAATTTTCTTTGCGGTCATTGACATTCGTTCAGACTTAGACTAGCTGCGCCCCGCTGTGTTACCCGCTACCATTTTTCGGGATAAAACGTAGCCTATGTGTTAATCCAGGGTGTCAGCCATCTCCATATGAAATTTCATAAAAATTGGTTAGCTGTTTAAGCGTGAGGAGGTAACAAACATACGAACACACTCACAAACTTTTGCCTTTATAATATTAGTGTGATAACTCCATAATTTGATCATTAAAGAGTTGTATTCATTGTAAAATATGTGCATAACTACTAAATACTAATTGGCTTTAGCTGTAGTCTGTGTAAACACGACCCCATACAAAACGCCCATAATATTATTATCTCGTCATGTTTGAAGCAGCTCTAAAGATAGCATCCTATATTCAAAGATATTAACATTTACCAATATCAAGACGACATATTGAAGGGTAAAGGCAGTCAAGTGACGTCAATAGATTATAATAAAGGTATGGTTTGGATCCAGATTGTGAAGTGTGGAAGGATATCTTATGATATGAAATTACCAGTTTAGATAATTTCTGAGAGCAATGACTTTTGTACCTATGTATTGTAGACATTGGGAACAAGTATAACTCGAGACAAATAATTTATAAACAATAGAATAGAATGGTATGGATGACTGCCTCGTTGTTCGAGTGGTTGTTAAGCGCGACTGCTGAGCACGAGGTCCTGGGTTCGAAACCCGGGTCGGGCAAAGTGTTACTGGGTTTTTCCATTAGGTAATTCTCAGTAGCAGCACGGAGTCTAGATTTGTGCCCGGTTGGTGGCAATAGGCTCGCCCCCTATTACATTGGGACCTAAAACATAACTGGCGAAATGTGGGTGTACTATATGTGCACCTCTGCCTACCCCTTTGGGATATACAGGCGTGAAATGAGCCTACAGTTCTGCCAAAAGGTCTCACAGAAAAAAAAATCTAAACGGACGCGTTTCCTCTTAGTTCCAGTAAATTGTATTAAAAACACAAATTGTTTTCCCTTATCTCTCGTAAATGTGTTTTTTTTCCCACTGACATAGACATGACAAAGGTTTATTAAACCCATTCACGTTGCAGACCGCCTGCTGGGTTAGAGAAATTAATGTCCTACAGGAGAATAACATTGAGTTCGAAGTAGGAAACATGGTTCTTCCGTGTAAACAGGAAAAACTAAATGAAGAAAAATGTGCACGTATTTTTTTGCCTAGATCCAATTTACTCCAGTAGCTTGGTGGTCGGCGAACAATTATTACTCCCATCACAAACATCTGTAGCTATAAATTGTTTTCCAGTTTCAATTTAATGTATGAACAAATATAATCCTATGGTATGATTATCATCATCATCATCATCAGTCTGTCTCTCCTATGGCACGCCAGTGATCGCTCGATCTTCGGCCCCCGCTTCCAAGCTGTCAGCCATTGCCTATCGTACATTTGATAGTAATGTCACATTTTACTCACGTTACTATCGAAAAGTTCTTATAATGAAAATCACTAATAGCTGTAATTCGAAATCGAGATTTGTCCTTCATCCAACAAGAGTCAAAGTCAGTTTGAACATCCTTGAAGTGTTAATTCCTTAATCGAAGGTGCTGCTTCAAATACTTTACGACTAAACTTTGTTGTGTATTTAGTTCCTTATTTGTCCACAGTGGCGTTGTGCACAGAAGCCGGAAGGTTCGTCGAGTGACTACGAGTTGTACCATGAGCCACACAAGAGGTGTTACTTACAGGTGATGTACAATCTAATTTCAACCTTAATTACATTTATTGTCAGTTGCTTTTTGTACGCGTTCCGATACTAAATAATAGGTGGATCTTCATCTCATGTGGTTTCATAAAAAAATGAAGACATGTCATCATAATACAAGTTTGTTCTTAATAACGGTATCAAATCACCTGTCATTGCCAGTTTCATGATAAATAGGGTTCAGAACTGAATTCAGGTGTACATAATCTTTTTGTCCTACCTTTTTCCAAGACAATCGTTTCTTTGATAAATGTCGTCTGGCGATTGATCTAGACTGAAATATTGTTTTTATCTACACTTTTAAGATAAATCTATGTAACTTGAATTACTTTTTATCTTCTTTTTCTTATCGTATGGTTGATAATCAACCTGTTTGCCAGTGAAATGGCTTTACAAATGGTTAAAAATCTCTTTTCATAGGACTGACTATATTTAGACGTAAATAGGGAACACGTGAACTAAATGTATTCAACGCAAAGGAAAGGCAAGACCTAACATGTTACCTTGGGGCACTCCTGTACAAGAGCGACTGTAACGCTTAATTAAAAGTTACTCTATAACGAAATTTTGTGTAGCATTGGAGTTGTCAGGGACGTTTATAATTATTTCCAGATTTAGAGAATCATGGATTCGTCTCCGAAGATCAATGCTTTTTTTAAGGAACCAGTACGTAGATGACACGAGGAAAATACTCAAAGTAACTCACTGAAGACGTGCTCAATATAACAGATCTTATTTAAGAAAATCTCTTGAATATACGTCACAGAGTAAGGGTTGTTTGAGAGAAATATAAAACTAATAAAAGAGATAAAAATCTTACGATTAGAATCACATCAAAGTGTACACGAGCATTAATACTTAAAAAGAAATGGCTATATAAGGATCTATTGAAGTTTTATGTTTCTTTTTCGAATCGGCATGAGATAATTATATGAAAAGACGGTTATGCTTATGACGCACTGTAGAGATAGGCCAGTCAACAAAGATGGTAGCAAGGTTGACTGGCTAGGGTGCGCTGGACAATCTTAGGTACAACACATGAAGGCACCCTAATTACACACCAGTGAATAAATATGGCAAGCTATCCATTAGCATATTATTTTCATATAAAAGAAACCTTATAGTAAGTTATTCAGTCCAATTACTTAATCTAGTCTTGTCTACTCCACGTTAATTACACCCTTCAAAGAACATAGCAAAGGCCATCTACATTATATTAGTTTTCGGTAAACATACATCCAATAACTAGCTACGCTCATTGCAAGAACATTTTATTTATAGACATCTTTAAAAAAAATGGAAGTCAAAAAAAAACAACTACATTAGCCAAAGATAGAGATGATATTGGACCTTATGATGACATGATTAGAGTGCTATTTCAATTGACGTTTCAAGTTTTATTTTCGAGTAAATGTAAGTGAGATAGATGAGTTTCACAGCGAAACATGTTGCGGTAATATATCTGTTTATAAAATAAAGACCCGCTGTATTTCTTTTTAATGTCCATTTCCTTTTAAGCTCTTGTTCCATGTACTCTGCTCTGAAGCGCATTACATTGATTGTTTTATTTGGGAGCTTATATTATGATTGACGCGAATGTATGGCTTGTTTGTTTGCGTTGCTCATAATATTATAGAAATATGAGGCACTTTCTGTAAAAGGTTTTTTAGGAAAGTGAATTTATTATGATGGTACTTTAAAGGCCTATGCACGCCGGGACAGGATAGCCGAAGATTTTTTTTATTTTTATCAATGGACATTATACTTATCTAGTAGGAATACTATATAAATTCCAATGTTATAAATAAATCCCGTGATATTAAAAAGATTCAATAGTACGGGTCCGATTCATAACGTTGATAAAAATAAAAAATCCTCAGCAAGCCCGGCCCCGTGTGCGTAGGCCTTAAAAGGATTCGTCATTCGTAGAAAATTACTTCATACAAATGTAAAAAAAATTGTCTGCTTAATATTAATTGATCTTAATTAAGCTCTAGCATTAATTAGGTAGATTAACTTAAGGTTGTATGACTTTTTCATGATTCTTGTAACCGAAAATATTCGTTAATATTGCCAAAATAGCTGATAACGAAATCAAATCTAACTGAATCTCATTAACAGATGAACAACCTGCGTTACAACGGACATGCGCACAACACACACTTGCCCCGCGGCATCGAGACTCGAGCGCAGACGACACAACTCAGCCACGTGACCCGCTCTTCAAGAAGAACGGCGCCAGCGCACGCATTGTCTATAGAAATGCTGCAGCGACACGGACTCATTGACTTCAAACGTTGATATTAATATGGGAATTTTGTAAAAACGTTAGTAAGTGATATTTTTGTTCATAAATGTACATATTTTAAACTTTTATGTTATTCTATAGCTACCTAGATATAGGCTTTCTTTAAAGCTATTATTGTAAAGGCCATACCTACGTTCTTTAGCATTGATTTTAAAATATGATAATATGAAACCGCTTTTTAATCGTATGGCGTTATAGTATAGGTATCATACATTTTTGCGAATTTTATTTCGCGGTCTAAAAAGCGGTGTTTTTACAGTTCTGGATAAAATAATAGAAGCCAAACCGTGTTTATAGTATGATAGAGGTTCCACAAAAAACTTTAAACTTCGTTCAAAAACTCCTAATAAAATTGTTCTCATATAAAATATCTCGTATAGTCTCAATTAGATCGGAGGCAGGGTAATATAATGTCTGAGGGAGTGCAGTTATCCTTGTGTAGGTATATTAACTAACTATCTTTGTATATAATAAAAAGTTAATAATAAATAATAATAAACAAGATGGCGTCGATATAAAATTATCTTCCCTTACCATGAACTCTTCAAGCAAGACAGTTCACGTTGTCGAGCAAGACGTCGCATTACACTGAACGTAGTGGCTTCTCGCTCCCACAACGTAAACTGTCCCAATTGAAGAGTTCAGTATGGGAGCTGTTCTTACCATCATATTTACAAGCTCTGAGAAAGGAAAGTTATAAATTAGTCAACGTTCATTAAAAATGTGCAGCCCAACACCGCATCGGCTTAGTTTTAATACAATTTTAATTTGGGCTTACATAATGAGCTACAACTATGAATTAGGTACTTCATTTTGATTCTTTTTTAAGGTGTCTTGTCATAGTGTTAAGTTTTTTATTTACGGTGACAGGTAATACACAAACATTTTTTTGATATCTACTATGTATAGTAAGAGATATTACCCATTTTAATCATTTTTTTTAACAGCCTGTGTTGTCCCACTGCAGGGCAAAGGCCTCCCTTTCCTTCTTCCACTTTATTCGGTCGTGTGCTAGGGTGGACCATCATCATCACTACCTATGTAGATTTTTAATAATTTATTTATGATATTATTATTCTTGAATTTAGGTATACTATAATATCATAAAACGTAGTCTTAATTATTATTATATCAGCACGTATTATTCAATACTGCAGATACATTAACCAAAAGAGATTTGGATTTATTTTTCGGACCAAGTAATTATAATCTTGTAAATAATATACCTACTTATGCAACTACATACTTCATTTGATATAACATTAGACATTTATTTTATTTACAGTTCGGTCAAACAATTTTGATTTCTATTGCATGCATTATACGACACACGACAGCTGCTTCTAACTATTGTTATTGTAAATACTAACCTTATCCTAACGGAATAAAATTCGAAATAGCTTGATTGAACTGTAAAAAAGTTTGTTTCGTCTAATGTTACGAGTATGCCAAATGGATAAATTTAATATTTGTTAAATGTAAGTAAGAATAATCGTCGTTAGATTTTTTTATTGTAAATGTGATACTAATCTTTAATGAAGATTAAGAATAAAGGTGTATATATGAATTAATTGGTTTTATTTAGGACCTAGCTCCTGTATCGCTGCTGAGTTTCACTAACATAAAGTATCACTTACTCGGGACAAACATCTGTGGATCGCATAATTTACAGTCCGAATCGAACCTGCAACAGTCCAATCGCTTAGTTACTGCACCAATCGGTCGTCGTTATCGTGTTTGTATGTTATGGGTAAACTTTGAAACTATCCATCCAAATTCCACATTTCTTACACCCATATTTAGAATATACATTCAGAGTGGACACACATTAAAAAAAACGTAACATTGTATATTATGACATCGACATCTAAAGCCTTTACAGTAACTTTTCTATAGAAACCCTCATACTTATTCAATACACAGAAAACGTAGTTCAATGTTTCAGTAATCCTCTTAATCTTTCACGAAGGAAACGGGGCGTTACTAACTAATCAAAATGAAGGGTTTGACGGGAAAGAAATATTGTTGGCCAAACTTTTACAAGAAACCGAATGATATTAATCTCTTACCTACTTGTCAGATAGTATCTTGTTTCACGGTAATAGTATGGTGAGTGAACATTTTAGCAAAGCGAAGAGCTTTAAATGAACTTTAGGGATGTGACGGAAGTGGTTTTATCGGAATAGATATCGGAATCGAGTGTTTAGAACTTATTTTATCGAAATTGGAAACGACAGTGACAAGTATAATTTAACCAATTGTTCAGCACCGATAATATTTATAAGTCAGAGGTAAGAGTCTAAATAATCTAAGAATGTTTAACACTGTTTACTTTGTATCAAGTTGTCTTCAATGAATGTTCAAAAAGTTCAGAAGTTTTGTTGTTCCCTCGCGTCTATCGGCTGATATTCCCGAAGGACTCGATATAGGTGTCATATGGCTGGCATATGGCACCGCTACGTGTCGCAAGATTGTATTAGTATCGCATAGAGCGTACCTATTGACATTAATTGGGTAAGGCCAATATTGCCAATATGACAACCTGGGTGGCCTACTCTCCAATTTAATTTCAATTTCACCACTGCCACCAGTCTATACTTATTTATAGTCTATGTCGCCCCTACCGAAAGTGTATTCCAGAGGCGCTCTCATCGATACGACCAAGACCTTTTCTATTTTGATACCGTTGTGGTTCGCGAAATATATTTTTTTCCTCGTCTATTAAGTTATCTTTGCCGTCAATAACTATCACGTCTGACAGAGACTAGTTTCCTGTGGACTCCAGAAAAAAGGTAGTCACCCTAAAAATGTTTTCAACATCTGACAGTAGGTACGAATAGATGACATTTCTATCTGAACCATTTTGATTTTTTTCTCGTCTAAATCAATGAAAAGCACATAACGTTACTTGGAATTATATTTACATTTATAAGCAACGATGATTATACATCGGAATATAGCTGAAAATACATAAGACAGGAACAGATATGTTATCTCCACTAATGTGATTATGGAGCCGCCGAAGCTGAGCGAAAACACGCCGCCGTACGTAGCTGAAAAAAACAAGTGAGTTTGAACATTTAGCTAAAATATTTTTGCACAAATATGATTGGGCACGGCCCCGTTGGTCCAGTGGTCACTATGTGCGACAGCAGTGCTTGAGGTCCTGGGTTGGGCAAAGTGTACTGTGTTTTTCCATTAGATAATTTTCATTTCTCACTAACATCACGGAGTCAGGATATGTGCACGGAAGATGACAATACGCTTGCCCCTTATTACATTGGGACTTGTCATTGAACATGACTGTCCAAATTCCCTTTTGCCTAATTTACTCTAAAAAAAAAAAACACCTTTATTTCTTAAACTTTTACATATAAAAACATTGATCTTACGTAGAGACCTCCTGACTCTTATCATAATCTTCCTCCTCCTAACATACCATTTCTTCAGACCGAAATTGTTCACGAGGGTTCTGCCCCTTGAAACTAATCTATTAACATTAAGTATATTATACAGCTCCATTTCTATGATTTCTCTTTGCCACAATTATGCTTTAGCTAAGACAGAGCAATGTTTGTATAGGTAGCACGGTAGATAGGAGACTTACCATTGTAGGTGAAGATAGTATTATAGGAATAGCTTAGATCTTCAACTGAACTTTGCTAGTATACGAGAAAGCTCTTGAATAGCTACCTAGAAACTTAGTACTGCTGTTTGTTTCAAAGAACACTTGGGTGAAATACCATTATGAGTAAATGTTAGATGCTTTTGGAGTTTTGATTTAGATGAATTAAATCATTTCAAGTACCGTACCTATGGTGAAATTTCTTTAAATAATAAAATAAATATAAGCGTTTGTTAAACAGTGGATATGTTACGGATAATAATGATGAAGCCGGGAACCATTTTCCGTTTTAAGATTTTTATTTAACGAAGTACCGAAATTGTCTAATATTTTTTTTTTAATTTATTTATTTATCATGTTTCTTTGCCATTACAGAATCTTATAACTCGATAAATAAAATATAAAGGATTTTGGATGTCATTTTAGCACGTTGAGGGTTGCCCATCTTCATCATCAGCCTATCTCCGCCCACTGCTAGACATAGGCCTTTCCTATAGCACGCCACTGAGCTCGTTCGGCCTTTCGCTGCTACACATGCTAAGCATCAAATTGATAACAAAAAATTTACAAATCATGAACGAGCGGGTTTCGACCACCAGTTCAAAATTAACAGTTTGTGTGATCGAACGATCCGAATGTTTTATGCCAAGTGATATTTTTATTTTGATATTTTCCGCAAACACAGTAGAGGCATTAATATAATAAGACCCCAGTAAACAATGTTTTGGGTACGATTTGTATTTCGTCATGTAAGTATTAATAATACAAAATAAACCTTTCTAAATATTACTCCCTTCTCTATTGTAATAAAAAGATTTGTAGAATTATGTTACTCTTTAAATATTGTATGATATTGTGTATTGTTCAATTCTGTATGTATTTTGATACCCGACCTAATTTTTATAAGGATAGTTTTGTGAGTTATAAATTCTGGATTTGGGTCCAGTTGATGTAAATGCTCGCCCATTCATACATCGTGATCTATAACATAACTGGCGGAATGAGCCTACAACTTCGGGGAATACAGGCATTATTTTATGTTATCCAGTACATTTTCTAAATACTTTACTAATATAATCAATCATTTTGCTGCAAAAAAGCTCTTGCCAATATCAGTCAATTTATAGGTGTGAAATTGGGTCAGATTATATCACGGACGGCCATTCATGTGGACTGTGACGTCACAGGCCCTGCCTCAGAGGTGTCTGCGGTAGTTATTATGTGACTCACACTAGCGATCGATAAGTTTCAGCATTGAACTTGAACTGGAAATATTACTTTTAATCTGGCTACCTGTATATTGCGTAAACATAATTATCATTAGTTATTGTTGAATATAGGCCTTCCCTTGGGTAAGGGGGGGAGGTTGCTATAATCCCCACGCTTGGAAAGCTGCTTGAGGATCGCAGTATTTGTGGTGAAGTTGAAGAAGACGCTGATCCCCATGTTCTGGATGTTCCCTTAGTCGCCTCTTACGACACCCACGGAAGGAAAGGTGGACAATTCTAAGCCGGATACCATTCTGCAGATTGCTTAATATTTAATAAAAATTTGTAGCAAAAGCTGTTGAATTCGTCTGTGGTAACAATTTAGTGATATGACTTGATCCAAGTACGAAAGTTAATCAAATTAGATTTTTTATTCCAAGGATTTATCATATTACATTTCATTACGATTGTTTCGCTACGTGAGACGAAATGTTACTCGAGAAGGCTCTTCAATTCATTCCAAGTAATACATTGTAGTCTACTAATTTGTCAGGCGTCAATAATTTTTTAGGTAGAAACTCCTACATTTTTTGACATTCGTCGTCATGGGAACTATCCATAGTATTATGTGTAAGTATATTTTTATGAGAATTTGCGCAAAGCGCGACTGCTGAGCATCAGGTCTATAACATAACTGACAAAATCTGGGTGTTCTGAACCTCTGCTTACTCCTTCGGGGAATACAAACGTGATGGTATTAAAGGATAATTTCATACGAGGCAGGCATTCCGTGCTTCAGAAGGCACGTTAAGCTGGTGGTCCTGCGCCTGACTTCTCTTCGGTCGTGTCGGTTTGCCGTCCCATAAAACAATGAGAGTGCGGGTGTACTAGTGAACTATAACATTCTCCTGCCTAGTTGGCTAGTTGCAAATGAGACAAGATGCCATGACCGAAACTCGATCCGGAAAACAGTATATTACATTTTATAATACTATCAGTATAGTATTAATTTACGAATTATATACGCTAGCATTTTAAATTAACGTACCAATAAAATAATTCATGTCGATGAGAAGCGTCAACTTGTAACAGTTGCAGGTAGATTTTCCAAAGAACACTTGTAAGGCTGCCAAGTCACTCACGTTCATGCCAGCACTGGAAAGTAACAGTTTTCTACATGCTTCTATTATCTAGGAGAAAAGCACTGTTTAAGAAATAACATGTTTATAACAGGGATAAACAAGCCTAGTTCAGGAGACAGAGCTACACTGTACAAGATATATTGGGTTGTTTATGAATCAAATTGAGGAATTACATTGGTGCTTGCCTTAGTTTGAACCTGTAACATAAATATTTTGTACAGTAGCACCTAAGGCAAAGGAGAAGGTTTTAATGCATGTTTATCCGGAATGGATTGGGTTATTCTTTGACGACCTTATTGGAGCAGTGATTAAGCAATTAATTAAAAATTCAGTTTTCGCCCGGGCCAAAAATTTGTGTGAACCGCAAATATTTTGTCCTACGTCTGGCTGTCTATGTATGTGGTATTTCATATTTGTGAAACGCACTAACGACACAGGAAAATTCCTAGTGTGGGCGTCACCTTTTTGACAAAAGAAAATTATAAGCAAAATGTTACTCGTACCTTGCTTGGAGACAACTTATCTCTTATATTTTTTAACTAAAATTATCCAAGGCCTACAAAAACTTAAGTCCGCCCTTTGATGAGCAATAATAACATTAATTGTTTTCTTTGTACAAAATAACGCCAGAAAAACCTTTTTGTCACAGATTTCTCTATCGTTTGAAGTTTTAGCCCCAAGGGTACTTGTGTTAGTATGGAAATATTTCCAAATAAATATAAAACAGGTTGCGGATGTCCCAAGGGATTAATGTTTGCATCCATGAAATTGGATAAGGTTTTTATTAATATATTTTGTTTATGTCAGTTGTATCCATACTATAGGGATTCAGAATGATTGGTTTTTGGTCCATATGTTATATTATTTGGTAACCGATTGGCGCAGTGACTAAGAGATTGGAGCTGCTTTAAGTTCTGATCTAAATTTTTGTTCGTAGCAAATATTTTAATTCGCAGATATTTATTAAGAATCTTGGAATTAGTATAGAAGACAACGCTTTTTTAACAAATATTTTATAGAACAATACGTTGGCTGTTGGTTCATCATCAGCCCCGTGTGGATAGATCAGCCTATTGCTAATCATAACGCCTTCATCAGGTTCAATAGCTTTCAAGATTTAATTTGTCTCCTAACGCACAATTTCATCAGAAATAATTAAAAAAATTGGTTTTTACGAAGTTCGCAGAAAAGGGTGTCTAAATTAACCCATTCCAACCAATTTTCGTTTAATCAGCCGTTGGGAACATAATTTATCGCGAATGAAATACCAATTAAGGAGTTAGTTGATGGAACAAAGAGCCTCTGTTTTTGAATTCCAATGTTCATTAAAGCGGAATAAAGTTTTAGTTGGTAACCATTTCCTTGGGTGTTGTGGGTGGTCGGTCAAAGGGATTCGGAAAGTTACTATTAATGTTTTGCAACCTTTTAGTGATGCCTCTACATATTATTGTATCTACTCTATTCCTGTCGTTTCATGAAATATGTATGGATATATGAATAACTCATGAAGTAGTTAGATATATATACACACTTGTGATGTGCAATCAAATGGAAAACTGTAGACTGGAACTACAACCAAGGCAAGTTCGAAAACGACTTTTTCTGCTTTGGTAATTTTGTATATTCTTTGTAATTGTAAGACGAATTCCACCCAATCAATGACAATCCTTCTATATAAGAGAATAGGCCTTTGCTCGTCAGTGGGACAGTTATAGGCTGTTATTATTATAATGACAAAGTTGGCTCCCAGTATGCGACTGCACATTTTTTTACTAGGTTTGCAAAAAGATAGAGGTATACGATATTGAACTGAAACGCGATAATATCATAAACACCAAAACGTATTGATTCATCGAAGAATTTCATTACCCTGACTGAGTATCTCTCAAATCGTGTTTCTCAGACCAATAAGCCGACAATAGCTTGTCTAAGAGCGCGCTTACACGATACACATCATGTATGTGTGGTTGCGCCCTGAAGTTAGTAGTGTGGTGGTACTCAGGATCTCAGGATCAGCCGTCTACCACTAGACTAAAGAGGCAATCAATATTCTTCTTCCAAAAATTAGTCGATCCATAAATCATCGAGAATTGGATTGCCAGTATCGTTCTTGCGGTATAACAGTAAGTGTGACATCGTTTGTGGGGTGATGCCACACTCACACCTTAGGTAAATTCTGAATCATTAAATGATTCTGATAATTATATGATGTGTGAGGTAAATTTTATAAACCAGAGTCGGTTGAAAGTGTTACTGGGTTTTCCATAAGGTAATTCTTAGTAGCAGCACGGAGTCTGGATTTGTACCCGGTTGATGGCAATAGACTTACGCCCTATTACATTGGCCGTAAAACATAACTGGCGAAATGTGGGTGTACTATATGTGTACCTCTGCCTACCCCTTCGGGGAATACAGGCGTGATGTTATCTTTTAGAGTCGGTTGAGTGACTTCCAGGAAAGGCAGATTTTACTATACATGATTTATTCCAGTACAATCAGCGTCCACACGTTTCGTGTTTTAGTGGCGGGTCGTGTGATTTTGCCCTAAGGGGTAATTGTCAGTACTGTCAGGTACTCTCGCTGACATAATTAATCTAAACACACGCGTCGATGAATCTCTATGAAACTCAATTATCAGTTAGACAACATTATTAGTGGACTTTAGTTCAGATAATGTATTGCACAGGTGGCCTACAGCTATGCTGCCGGCAATTAATACCAGGACCAACAGCTTTACTACGTTTTCATTATGTGAATTACTTTAGTTATGTGTTAATACATATATTATACATATATATCCTGGGTTCGAATCCCGGGTCGGGTGAAAAATGATAGTTTAATGGAAATTATACTAGTCTTATTCTTTGCGTGTCGGCATGGGCATGGGATAGCACGGAAAAATCCCATGAGTCATGGTGATTAATTTAAAATTTTATTCAGCTGTTACAATGGAAGCGATATGAAATATTTTTTGTTCATTGACTACAACTGAATACTGCTTTATGGCTACAACATGCTTAAAATATTAAAATAAATGTCAAGGATAACAAAAGCTTCCAGTATTTACAAGTTAATAACAAATATAAATAATGCCGGCTTAGACTGAAGAAGAAGCAAAAGATTTAACAATAACTTTACTGAAATACGTAGAAATAATAATATCACTAAAATATATAATCAAGTAACTTAGTAATAATATTGTTAAACTATCGAAGTTGAAGAAAATATCAGATTTAGAAGTATTTTATTAACTTCTGAAAGTTTGTATTGGGTCTTAGTTCAAAATGATAAAACTTATTTCGTTTGAACTACGACTACGATAGCGTAGCAGACGTAGCAGTAGCGCTACGTCGTAGCAACGGTGTAGGTATCTTTTGTTGTTATTACAATATTTATTCAAATTGGTTACCATTAAATCTAAAAAAAATTGTCACTCCACGCTAGGAATTTCTCCTGTATCGTAGGTGCGTTTCACAAACATGAAATATCACATAAACAAACAACCAGATTTGCAAATTCATCTGAGGATCACACAAGTTAGTGTCCCATGCGGGAATCGAATCCACAACCCTCAGCGCGGCGTCCAATATAGAATATTAATTAATCATAATATTAAATGTAAGCTTGAAGCTCTTACCGCATCGTTAATAGGTCGTAAAGGTATATAAACAGCTTTTCTGAGAACTCGACGAGGAAGTTGTTTAAAGAAAAAAAGACAAGGTAATCCTTTAATTAAAATATCTTGGATACTGTCCTTGATTACAACATTTAGGTCAGACACCGTGTTTCGAAGGTCTTCTATAAATAAAATCCTTGAGGTCTACGGCTTGAAACTTCCCCCCTCAAGTGGCAATAGACCCCGCAAGAACAAGAGACTTTGCCCTTGGCAAACAAACGTTATATGAAAGTGGGTATTGATATACTGCGCATAAAAAAATCGGTTGCCTCGTAGGTCTAGTGGTCGCTAAGTGCGCCTGCTAAGCATGAGGTCCTGTGTCAGGCAAAGTGTTATTGCGTTCTTTGATAGGGTAATTCTCAGTAGCAGAACGGAGTCTGAATTTGCACCTGGTTGAATAGGCTCGCCCCTATTTTATTGGGACCTATAACATATCTTGTGGAAGGTTAATGTATCGCTTAGCTACTGCGCATAATTAACTCTATAATTATAAAATTGTGACTCACGTTGCTTCGTCCGGGTAGTCATCGGGCAGGAACGGTGTCAAGTCACTGGTGATGCTGTACTTCTTGTCCCAACACTCCATGAAACATACTGGGTCGCACTTCATCCTATCATTGGACATGTGAACTGCAAGGATTTAGTTTTTACTATACCAAGAAGGCCAGAACAATCAATGTAAAAATCTATGTGTAATCCAACTTTTTAATGTCGTCACAATAGTTTTCTTGATGATTCCGTGACAATACTGACAAATACATGCATTTTTTTTTACTTAATAAATTCTCTGGAGTAACAATTATAGCATTGCGAAAAACCTGGATGAGAGACGCTCAAAGCAGGTAATGATGGCAGAGAAAATGGGAGGCCTAAACTCAGTAGTGGGTGATAACGGGCTGAAATTAAGATGATGAAAATCTCTGCAGAAATTGCAATTACAGTCTCTATCCACCGAGCGTGATTACACAACACATACATCCTCTCATTGTCTTCACAGTAAGAAGTTATTAGATGTGAAGGAGTTTTAATCAGGGATTGTAGCGAAAATTCTCATTTATAAATTTAATATTGTTTCTCCGGCGGAAAAACTAAGTCTGATGCAGGAAAAATGTTGTGTATTCTTGTATCGTGTTTCAATACTTGGCCGCGCAGTAAAAATAAAATCTTAGAACCTTTTAACTTTTACCCTAATAACACTACGCTTGCTATTTTTTTAAGGTTCGCTTACTTTCATTTTTTCCCGCTCGAAAAGTTCATGGCACTAGGCAACTGTAGTAATGTCTTAGTTTCTTATTGACTACTCGATGACGTCATCGTAAGGGTTGCAGGCAACCGGTGTAAATGTAACGTTATCCTCCATTGTGGTGTTCTAAGGAGAAGGCCGTTGTTCGACAGTGGACGAGCTCATGATGAAGATGACAAAAAAGGCAAAATGAATATAGTTTTCACGTCGCTGTGTTTGTGTGAATTTACACTAAGGTAAGCAGGCTTTTGTGTGATGATTGAATAACGAAGATAAACATAACAACAACATAACATCACGCCTGTATTCCCCGAAGGGGGAGGCAAAGGTGCACATATAGTACACCCACATTTCGCCAGTTATGTTTTAGGTCCCAATGTAATAGGGGGCGAGCCTATTGCCATCAACCGGGCACATATCCAGACTCCGTGCTGCTACTGAGAATTACCTAATGGAAAAACCCAGTAACACTTTGCCCGACCCGGGATTCGAACCCAGGACCTCGTGCTCAGCAGTCGCGCTTAGCAACCACTAGACCAACGAGGCAGTCAATAACAAAGATAAACAATAGAAAACTGTTATGCAGACATAAAATCCAACTTTGAGGACCAAATAAAAAACTATTGTCGAAGAACGGCACACAAGAGACCTTATATTGCTTCAAATAGAATATTTTTGGGTATATTATTATAATAGAAAGTATTTTAGTTCGCCTTTCAATTCCCAAATATGAATACTATTTTACACTGAAAAGAAAATGTTCAGCATTTTAAATCACTTTGCAAGTTTCTCTACGCTTTATTCCTTTACAAATATTATTCGTTCTGTACGTAGAAATGTATGGAATATCGATATTTCCAAAGGTTTAAAGGTTTCGCCAAACAGAACGCGTACTTATCGCGCGTCAAAGCACTAGCCTGACACCGCGCTATAGCACCGAGATCTATTGTACTATGACGGTGGTATGTAGTGAAATAGAGAACCAGCGCTAGTAGTACGTCACGCGCTTGTGTATGACGTTCTGTTTGGTAAAGCCTTTAGTTATGCCCCATTAAGTAGACGCACCTTTTGAGATGAAGGTCAGTTATTTGCAAATTTATTCGATTCAAACTAAATCTTCTTTAAAGACTTGCTTCGATGTCGACCCTATCGGCAAAATTTCCCCTAGAGACTGCACAGCAATAGTTCCAACATATTATTATGTATTGCTACTGTCATTGGCTTTACTATGCATATTGAAAGTACCTCTTCTGTTTTTGTAGCATTTGGTTTTCGAAACAAAACAAATTAACTCCTATATGCTTATATCAATAAAAGAGGTAGGTCCTGCTAGCCGAGTGGTATAACCGTTGGATTGCGCTATAAATAGTAAATGTAAAAAATAACGATAATATTAGGGATAATCTCCGAAACTACCCATCGGTTATAAAAAAACATACACCTATGCTTAGAATGAATGTTCAGGGCGAACATAGGCTACTTATACCAATCCCTAAAAGACACCAAAAAAAAATTACGCAGACAAAAGCGCGAAATGCCCGGGTACAAGGTTAAAATATAACGTATATGCTTGTAAATTAAGTTAATAATAGCTAAGCATTACTTCATATCAAGTTGCAGAGTTATTTAATAAGCTTATAAGTTACAAAGACAAGTTTAACACAAGGTCATGTAATATGAACCTTATGACATATGTACTTAAGAACTGTTTTCATTCAATTCAACGTTGATGCGTCAGATGGAATAGAAAGTACCTACATATTATTAATGTTCGAACATACACGACTCTGTAACTAGATCGGAGATGTTCTAGAGAAAGGTCACGGCAGAAGTACCGCGAACTAATGAGCGACTATGAGTTGCCTTGTTGGCCCAGTGGTTGCTAAGCGTAACTGTTCAGCATGAGGCTTTTGGTTCGACTCCCGTGTCAGACAAAGTGTTATTATGTTTTTCTATAAGGTTGAGAATTGCCTTATAACGTAGTTGTACGGAGTCTGGAATTGTGCCCGGTTGATGAAAATAGGCTCTCCTCCTAACACATTGGAACCCAATATACCTATATAACTAACGAAATGTTGGTGTAGGTACTAGATATCTCTGCCTACCTCTTCGGGTAATACAGGCGTAGTGTTATATCATTTAAGTATGAAGATGTGATGCGAGTGAATGAAGCAAAAGAAGCGTACCAGGATCGAAGCAAATTAAAATCCATGGTCTCTATCAGAAAAACAGGTGCGACGTATGTGTGTAGGTATAATAATTATAATCTTTGTATGTGTGTAATCTCGGAAGGCACGTTAAACCGCTGGTCCTGCGCCTGATCTCTCTCCGGTCATATTGGTGTACTGGCCCATTGGACTACGAGAGGGAGGGAATAGGGAGTGAGTGAATTTGCGCGCATACTAGAGGAATCTCCTGCGTAGTTGGCTAATTTCTGCTAAGACAGGCTGACGTGACCGACTTTAAGTTAGGAGAACATTATTATTATGTAAGTTTATCACAAGTGAGCGCTATGTGGAATACAATTAGTGTGCTTCAAGTTGTTAAAGCCCAATGTTACACTTAGTAATTATTCAAGACCTCACCTAAATAGTCGGCACACAACACAGCCTAATATTACTAAGATTTATGGAATAATTTAACGTTATTACTCTTACTAATTGGATCCTCGTGCACGAGACAATTGAAGATCACAATATTGTAGATTTATCACGAAGCTACAAAACAAGCATTAATAGGAACCAGGAAACTTATTCATCATCCATTGTTCTGATGATTCTAATCCTAAATGATATTTCTACTGCCTCGTTGGTAAGCGCGACTGCCGAGCGCGAGGTTCAGGACTCGAATCCCGGGTCGGGCAAGATGTTACTGGGATTTTCAATTTGACAATTTTCAATAGCAGCATAGAGTCTGAATTTGTGCCCGGTTGATGGCAATAGGCTCGCCCCCTATTATATATATATAACTGTCGAAATGTTGATAAACTACTGGAACTCTGCCAACATTTTCGGAGAATACAGGTGTGAAGTTATGTTATGTTTATATAGAAAGCTTGAGGGGCGCTTAGCTACATGACTGCCGCGCAGATCAGTAAATCTACGAGGTTAGGCCGTGCCCAACACGGTCAGTCTTGTGATGGTTGACCGTTTTCACATGTCGAGACCGCTCCGTGCTTTGGAAGGCATGTTAAGCCGGTGTACCGTGCCTGATCTCTCTCCAGTCGTGGCAGTCTACCGTCCCATCGGATTATGAGAGGGAGGGAGTAGGAAGTGCAGCTGTGTCTGTATCATATCTCCTGCGTAGTTGGCTAGTTTTGGATGAGGTAGACCGCCATGGCCGAAATTCGGTCAGGAGAACATTATATACAATGCTAAAATAACAGAAGATTATATAAAAGCCGACCCGAGTATATATTTATTATTACGTATTACAAGTTAAGCTGTGTCAAGAATATATTTTACCGTAATAGCCTATTATTTAGCGAATGCTCTAGAGATTCCACAGCTGAGGGTTCCATCTTTATTGGATAACTAGATTCGGTCCGCGACTTCATCTGCGTGGAAATTGTATTCTAGTAAAAGACATACGTAGCACCAATTAGCGAGGGATTTTAATTATATAATAACAGCCTATAACTGACCCATTAAGGATAGACTACCGAAGGATGCGGCATTGATGGTGATCAAAGCTAACCCTGTCTTCACGATGTTTTCCGTCCCTGATAGTCAGTGCCTTGGAATATTTAAGAAAGTATTTATAACATAGAAAAAATTACATTGGCACTTGCCTCGGTTTCCCTGGCTGGAGGCCGTTTTTAAGGTCTCGTCAAACGACCGGTTAAGCAGTAAGAGCTCCCTCAGAGCTAACTGTGAGAGACATGTTCGAAAAAAAAATGCCGCGGTTTGAACCTGCAACTTTGTGCATGTGATGATGAGATCAACTGTGATTAATGAAATTTATTGTTCTTTCTCTCAGAAACAGTACTTTTTTGCTAAATTTAGTGTTTCCTATGACCTTTTATGTATTCCTGCCAACGTATTTGCAAAATTACATGGTAATCGGTTTCGTGGTTTAGGCGATAAAGGTAACAAACAAACAGACATTGGCATTTATAATGTTAGTAAGGATTTAGTATCGTCGCGAGACCTATTCTAATATATTCCTTTAATTAATTTAAGTTACCTGAAGAAAACTTGTCTGACGAAGTCTAAAACTAATTTACAACCGATCTATCACTGAAGAAAACAAAAGAATTTAGGCAATCTCTCAACTTGGTTTAAAAAAATATCCTGTGGAACTTACGCAAATTGATGAAGTTGATTTAGTAAAAAACAGTTGTCAACTTAAGACAGTTTTATATTGTTAGAGTAATTAAATCTCAAAAAAAATCAGTATCTTTTTCATATAGGTGACTCCGCCGACAATATCGTCAGAGTTGCGAGCAACCAGAAGATGCAACTGGCTAGTTGTCGTTCATTGTGGCGTTCTAAGGGGAAAGCCTTTGTTCAACAGTGGACGTCGTCTGGCGAATAGAGAGTATGTATGAATTCTCCCTCACGTCTCCCTTACGATATTACACTTATAAGTTAACCAATAATCGTCTTAATAACTAAACTTTGTGTCCGACTTTGGAACTTAAGTCCCCACGCTTGCCAGTCACGTGGCAATAAACATGTTCAATGATGTTGGTACTATATTTATAATGGATAGATGAGGTTCAATGTTGGTCGCTCGCTACTGCCATGCTATTTTGAAACACTAACATCGTTGGGAGCGGTCTGTATTTGTAAACGGTTTTAGGCTTTTCTCAGAATACCTAGATTTAGAAAAGCCTCCTGAGCTTCGAGAAGTTAAAGTACAACACTTATTTTGTAAATTAAAGTTTGCAAATAATAAAAATTAATTGAAAGCATTTGATAGCACTTAACTAAAATCAGACGGTTCTTTACAAGCTCCTTCACTACTTAGAACATTTAAAACGTAACCATTAAGCAATTTTTTCATTATATAAATAGGTCTTGTTGACACTAAAGGGAATCTATAAATTCATTTTGCAAAAACTTCGTACCTACTGCTTACAAAAATTACGCAGACGGACGAGTATGTTTGGCACAGTTTTATCTTGAAAAGAAAACAAGTTATTTTAAAAAGAAAAACAGAAATATAAAATTTGTAACACAATCCAACTTTACCTGCATACTGACGCCTAGTTTCTATAAATACTGAATAATGTAATAATGACCAGGAGGACCCTAACCGAATTCCAGTCACAGTGGTCAATTTAAACTGAGACTAGCCTACGCAAGAAGTGTTAGAGTGAGAGTGACCAAGTGTGCGGCGAGCTATCAACTCGTATAGTGTAATAAGCAATGGTAGGTTACCTGTTACGTTGTTCAGACATTTTAAGTCTATAAATTCGCATATGCGGGTGGACTTATCTAAAACAAAGCATTTTAAAATTTACCAAAACTTTTACTGCATGTAGGGCGTAGTCAATACCACTGTAATAAGTATACAAAAAAACAATAACAACGTTCATTACAATCTATTTACTTACAATAATGTATGTTCATTACAATCAATTGTTTACTGCCGAGTGGTATTCGGCCTAGAATTGACCACCCCGTTCTTCCCGTGGGTGCGGTAAGAGGCGACTAAGGGAAAATCCAGAAGATGGGCGGCAGCGTCTTCTGTAACTTCTGCACCAATACTGCGATCTCCAAGCCACTTTCCAAGCGTGGAGACTATGGCAACCCACCGCTCCCTTTAAGGGGCAGGCTTTCGTTCAACAGTAAACGTTTTCGACTGATGATGCTGGACGAACTGTTGTTAAAGTTTTAGTTCAAAAGGTAAAATCAAGACATTATAACAATGATCAATCAACAAATAAATTCTCATTCCCAAAACCCACCTCTAGGATACTTATAAGGTACGCATTTACATGTCTCCAAGTAATTCTTCATCTTGCACTCTGTCCGGCAGGTTTCGTAGCTGTATCTGTCAGTGTGTCCCAGGGTCGCTTCATCATGGAACCAGCACTCCCTCTTCTCAGGGTCCACCGACCGAATGCTGGTGTCACTTTGGAAGACCAGCGGTTCCACCTTGATGTCCACTGACTCCCCCAGAGTGATATAACGGTAGAGGACCGTTGTTTCTGGGTAGTCATTCGGATCACTCAATATTACCTGGAAAAGGGAATTATATTAATATCTATTCGCGATAAATATATTTTTTTCCATAGCCTATTTTGTTTTCCACTGCTGGCCAAAGGCCTCCCTTTTCTTCTTCAAAACCACACACTCTATCCTTTGCAGTATCTGACCACGTGGGTCCCGCATATGTGACCAGATCATCACCACCTTCGCCGTGGTCAACCTCGACCAGTAAATTGATAGATAAAAATAAAAATATAATAAATATAATATCTATAATAAGGAATCGCTAATTAGTGGTTGGTGATGGAATGGCAGTTTGGATTTTGAAATGGTTTGTCAAAAACATGCTAAAATTATTATTATCTACACCTACTTTTCATTCAAAGCGATATCGTTCGCATTTCATTTCCCATTTGAGTTGAAACAGAAGTCTCAAACAATCGCAAAGGGTACCAAAGATTGGATGAATAAAAGATAAACGAAACGGTCAAGTCTATCAGTATTATTGCGCTTCAGTTCTGCAAGTATTTAGGTATATCCAATTGTATAGAAATACTTTGTTTGTAAAGAGACTGAAAATCAGTGACGTTTAATGAGTTATGTTTAATAACCAAATTATTATGCTATCGGGTGTGACTGCCTTGTTGGACGCTGGGGCCAAGCGGGCTACTGAGTATGAGGTCCTAGGTTCAAATCGCAGGTCGGCCAAAGTGTTATTGGGTTTTTCCATTAGGTAATTTTCAGTAGTAGTACGAAGTCTGGATTTATGCTCGGTTGATGTCAATAGGCTCGACCCCTATTATATTGGAACCTACAACATAACTGGTGAAAATTAAATGTGGGTGTACTATTCACCGCTGCTTACTTCTTCGAGGAATACGATTGTCAATAAATCAAGGTTTAATTAGTTCAAAGATTAGCCCCGATTTATTTTTTAGGACTCAGCCACACGCTGTAAATGCCTTTATAATTTTATTGTTGAACCCTAAAAAGCACTTTCAATATCCGTAGGATCCAGTTCTTTGAACAAAACCCACGTTGATAATACCGGAATTCCCAAATGAGACATTTTTTTGAGAAATTGTTTGATATAGAATTATGTCAAATGAAAATAAATATGTATTTTATTATTTACAGTTACCTATTGTGGGATGCTGGATACAGGTATACCTACTGAAATTTACATTAATATATCTAACTAGCTTTTTTCCTGCGACTTTTCCCGCGTTAAGTAGCCCATGTCATTTCTCGGATCTTCTACATGCCAAATTTCATCAAAATCCGTCCAGCTGTTTAGTCGTGATGGCGTAACAGACGGACAGGCAGACAGTTACTTTCACATTTATAATATTAGTATGAATTCTTCTTATCGTATGGTTGACGTTAAAACCGCCAGTAGGCCTCTGCTATGACTTTACATATCTTTGATATATATTTTATCTTAAAATATATATTTTTTTAGAAATGTTTAATTGGGTAAACGATTGTATCAAAAAGTTCATCTTTATTTAAATTTAAGAGAATTTATTAGAAGGTACTTTCAAATCATTATTATTTATCTAGATCAAATAAAATTATAATTTCTGCGGCATTATTCATAAGTGAACTGGGGTTACACGCTCCAGTAGACAGTATTATGAGTGATTCAAGAACTATTATGACAATGTTATGTTGTTCAGAGTGTCGTTTTATAAATCTTTGTTTATTCCTCAGTTTTACAGGACAGAGCGGCGTTCAAGGGAGAAGGCTGATGCCCAGCTGTGGGTCACCTAAAAGCTAATGATGAATGAAGATGATGATGATACCATACCTTGACACCGTAATAAGGAATGGGAGACCAACTAGGGTAGTCATCTGGTTCCACGTTGAGAACCACACTGAGACCGGAGTGTCTGAAAGAAATTATGATCTACTTTTATCTTAATCCATTAAAAAAAAATGTAGTGTAGGTGTATTGTCCCGTTCTATGTCTGGCTCCTGTGTCGTGGGTGCGTTTCACAGACATGAATTATCACATATACAAACACTGGAGACTCGGAACAATCATTTGCGGATTGCACAATTTTTTATCTCGTGCGCAGCAGTCTAATCGCTTAGACACTGGACCAATCAGGTCGTCATTCAACAATTACGATACACTTTAGGGTGGGCCATACAAATTATGAAAATATGAATTTATGGGCCCAAGATATAGCCTGATTAATTATTACCTTTGACCACATGTAAATGCCTATAATTTACATACACTGGCCTGCAACACTAAGTATAACATTTTTAAAATAAGAAGAGAGAGAGAATAAGAAGTTCGAAATAAAAAAGGTTTTGAAAAAGTTTACAATACAGTATAAAAAGTTTTTCTTTGTCTCTATACTTAGTAAAAAAAAAAAGTTTAGTCCTTAGTTTTGCTAGCCAGTGTAGCCTAGTATAAAACTACGTTCGCATGTGTCTAAGTATGCTCTTAATTTATGTCTTACCTGCCAGATTCAGAAGTGGTGATACTGTGGGGAAAAATAACAGACGACTCGCCTTCATCGCTATTATCATCATAGTATTCGAAGTCCTCGTCAGATGGAAGCAGCGGTCTAAGTGTCAAAAATAATACGGTTTAGTGCTTACTGCTTTGAAATAAAGCCTATTTTTGAATGAACCAAGTTATACAACGTTTAGGAGCTGCTGAATATTTGTACACAAAAATAACTTTGACAGTAAGTGTACTTGTCACCCGACGCCCTCTTAAAGCCCTTAAACCATACTCAATTTGAGTACATAACGCGTTAACGAATATCTCAACCACTCGATCAAATAGTGGGTGGCAAACTCACGTTCAGGAGAAATCTAAAAATAAAAAAGTATGGAGAATATTTTTTGTAAAATAGTTGTATCACGCCAAAACCCCATATTTGTGTGTAAAAGCTTAGGTTATACATGGCAATTTAGTTACCACTTCTTATTCTTCTTCGTATTGGCATGAGCCAATAGCTACATGGAATAGGTCATGCCGTAGTGTAGAAATCGGTCAGTCAACAAGGAAGGTAGCGAGGATGACCGTCCAGGGTGCGCCGGACGAACTTAAGTATCAACAGCTACTACAGTGAAGATACGATTGAGACCTTATAAATTTACGGTAAGCACTTATTCCTCTATGAGATCATTCCCGATAGGCATAATACCAGCGAAAAATGATGTTATAGCTTCCGGGAATGGTATGTTTTTTTATTTTTATCACAGCAGGAGTCTTACTTATCGCTATCCGTGACGTAATACTCGAGAGAATAAGAAAATATCGGCCAACAGTTACATTGGTTGGAGATGTAATTTTGATAAAATTGTCTCTAATTCTACTATAGCGATAAGTTGGTCTGTTGAAAAATGAATGGTAAAGACTGGCGACTCGTTACTCGATAGATATCGATAATCCATACTATACTTCATATTATAAATGTGATAGTAACTGTGACGCCTTCACGACTACACCGCTCGACGGATTTTGATGATTGTTTTTAATTAATTCTCATGTACACTAAGTTTAATCATTTTATCATAATTAGAATTTAATACATGGAGGTACTTTTATTTTCTGCTTATAAGAATAACTTACTTTCTTTAAAGTTAAATAAGAGTGAGGATAAAGTCCTTACTCTTACCTTGCTTCACGCTAAAGGACTTTGAAAAGGATGAACAACTTAAATACTAATCTTAAGAACTAGGTCAGTGTTGCTCTAGACTCATTTAAAAGGGCCGTAATAAGGACCCAAACGACGACCTAGAGGGCAGAAATAAGCTTTCAAACATTTTTCCTGATATGGTTGTAAGGTCAAATAATGTAGTTTGGCTTCAAGACATTTTGCTAGGTTTTTTTTTTTTTTTTTATGAAAAAAACGTCGCCCCACACTAGGAATTTCTCCTGTGCCGTGGGTGCGTTTCACAAACATGAAATATCACATACACAAACACCCAGACTCGGGACAAACATTTGTGGTTCGCACAAAGTTTTGCCCCGTGCGGGAATCGAACCCGCAACCCTTAGCGCAGCAGTCCAATCACTTAGCCACTGCGCTAATCAGGTCGTCAGGTTTGGAAAAACAATAGTGAATTATAAGAAAGGCAGGGTCCATAATGATCTGTTTTCCTTTATAAGTTCACCTTGTACCGACATTATGGAATACAATAATTGACCAGCCAAAACTGATAAAAGAAGAAGGAAACCTTGAGCCCACAATGAAACAGTTACTACGGAAGTCTACATAGATAGTCTTATAGTTAATAATGAGTAAACAGATTCGCTTGCTGAAGTGATAATGAATAGAGCAATGACACACTAGCTGGTGGTAATGATTACTGAAGCAATGAGAAGACGCATGCTATTGAAGGTGAATATTAATAATACGTACAATTCACTGGCATCATTGAGAGCAGCATAGTTGAAGGTACAGCAATGGCCTTCGTAAGTCTTAACTAGGACGAACATGGCTTCACAGTCTCTTGGTTTTCTGTTGAATGCGCAGTGTACCAACAAGTTTTCACACTTCTGATGTACCTGGAAAGAATTTATCATAGTAGTATAACATATTTTGTGCAAAGGAGGATGTATTTATGTTTTAGACAAATGTAATGGTAACCCACGTATCTTTTTTATTGTTTCGTATCATGGGGAAGTATAACTGTATTATGTGTGTTTTTTTTTAATTTCTTGGGATTTTCATCATTCCTTAAGATTTATAACAACAACATAACATCACGCCTGTATTCCCCGAAGGGGTAGCCAGAGGTACACATACAGTATACCCACATTTCGCCAGTTGTTTTAGGTCCCATGTAATAGGGGGCGAGCTTATTGCCATCGACCGGGCACAAATCCAGACTCCGTGCTGCTACTGAGAATGACCTAATGAAAAACCCAATAACATTAAGATTTATGAAATAAACTTAATAATAATATTGCATTGTACTTTTGGAAATGCATATTTTTTGATACAAAGATTTCAATTAAAACACATTTCATATTATTCCTACCAAGCACATTAACATAAATAAGTGCCTTGTCTTCCATACCTCTTCCATAATAGTATCCATAGTAAAGTAATGCTTCCTCAGTATTGCCATGACGTCACTGAAGTTTCCCGCGCTTTTGCTGTCCTTACCAAAGTTCTTCAATAAAGGCAGCGCGTTGAAAAAGTTGTGTACTTCCGTGTCACTTTTATTGTGATATTTTCTGAAAGATTGTTTTGTTTTGAAAAAGTACATTTCAATTTATTTTGTCTAAAGTAGGTTCCATGTTAATTTTTTGCAGTCGCGGTCACGTTAATCGTCACAATATTTACGTCTAAGTATTGCAGTCATGAAAATATGTAAACACAATGACATTCGAATATAACCAAACCAAATATTTACCAAGCTTGATTACTTCAAGCATTACTTACTAACCAATTGGTAGCAGCAGTTAATTAGAAATCAATTCTTAACTAAACGGACATTGGTCATTATTCACTGTCATTTCCATTCCAAACATATTGTTTAGTAACAAATAACGATTCCGGAGTTTAAATCTAAGACGTCCACTTCGATTGAGTTCGAAATTGAAATCAAGGCCATTGGAGCACGAAATATAGTGTAGTTACCATGGAAACCGTTTGGACCATTCAAAACCGATCAGCAACGTATAAATAACAAATTGAATGTAAAAGCTGGTACGAGAACAGGTGTAAAGTTTGTGACTTATTTGTTAAAAAATAGTGATTCTATAGAATGTATGTCATAAATGTATAAAGTAAATAATATACGGAATATAATCACACCACACACTCACATACAATTAGAATTCTCCTACTCCCAAATACAATTGTTCTAATTTCAACTACGGACTACTTTGAATGATTACTACATGCGGCTTCTACTAACGTTCTACAGCTCGACTTTCCCTGGCGCAAATAGAACTGAAACAAAGTCCATAAACTGAGCTTACACGTGAATGCCAGACTAGTTTGGCCAAACACTTGGTTTTGACTGTTTATAGGTACAAGCTTACATGAATAAACATTTTGGCTGTATAAGGCTGTCGGAGTCTAGTGTTCGCTAAGTACGACTGCTAAGCATGAGGTCCTGGGTTGGAGTACAGGCAATGTGTTATTGGGCTTTTTAAGAGAAAATTCTCAGTAGCAGCACGGTTGATGGCAATATGCTCGCCCCCTATAACATAACTGGCGAAATGTGGGTTCTATAGTGATCCCACATTTTGCCTACCTCTTCGAGAGATACAGGCGTGATGCTACGACATAATATTTTAAATGTGCAGGTTTTGACTTATATACCTATTCACTCCCATATATTTTTCATTATTTTTGATTTCTCTTCGTCTAGCGTTTTGCCACTTGTATTCGGCTCCTGGATATCGTCGACAACACCTTTTTTTAGTAAAGACGATTACCTAATTTTGGTACAATATAGGCTTGCTGCATGTTTTCAATAAAGTTTAGTCATATTTCACTGTTAATTTTCAGGAATCTTCCCATTATAAAAACTGTGCGGTCAAAAAGGAGGTTGTTCAGTATTCGACAGGGTCTTCTTAACAGTTTGTATATCCCACTAGGTAACCGGTTTGCCGTCTCAGTGCCAATCCTTCGGAGATTAGGCGTGACTTTAATACCCGATCGCGCGACGCAAAGGACTGTAATTGACACTTATCTGTCCTTGATGTTGGAATTCGATCATTCTATCAAGCACAACTATCCAATTCACACCCACGTTAGTTACCAAAGAGATGTAGAATAAACTTGAAACAGTTTTCCAACCGACCTAAATAACTTTGATAGTTATGACATTGAGTCTTCTAAAGTTACAGTGTACGTGTTAGATCTAGTTGGCAAGGTAACTTCAAGACATCGCAGTAAGGAGCTTACAAATCAAACTTGTTAGTTTGGTCCTTCTGAAGCATAATTAGTCACATAACCTGAAGAACACTCTCACTAACTTCATATTTAAGGTCCTCCTGACCGAGTTTTGCTAACGGCGGCGGTCAATCTTAACTGATACAAGTATTATGTAGTACCTGAGTAGCATACAATTATTGTACTCTAGCTGATCCGGCGTATCGTCTTCTCATCGTTTAAACGTTCCTTGGACTTCTATGAGTATTTTAAGACCAAGATTAACCAAATCGGTCCAGCCGTTCTCGAGTTTTAGGCAGATGAACGAACAGCAATTAATTTAAATATAGATTATGTGCAAATACGATGCACTCTCTATTTCCTCACACTTATAAACCAATGGAACTGCAGACTGACATGGTAGGACCAGCTCAAACGACGGACAAGCTTAACTTTGTTATACCTACTTACATAAAGTTCATATTCTTACGGGATTAAAGCATTAATAAATTAGTGGATTTGTCCCACAGTGGGTAAGGTTGGTTATTCTTATAATTATGACTGTTGGTAATCATCTATACACTACGTTTATCTTATACGCCATAGAAATGCAGCAACATCTTTCAGAACAAAATATGAAAGAATCAGTTCATTAGTAGAACAAAGGCGTAACAGCGTGTCATGCATAAAAAGTAAAACTGAACGAAGATACTCGTTATATAAAAAGAAAATGTTGATAAACAAAGATTATTGGCTCATTTCCAAGCAGTTATGTTATTTCTAAGCTACGTTAGTTACCTGAGCTACGAGCAAAAATTACCTACTTAATATTATTTCAATTCCATTTGCTATAAAAACATATGTTTACACAAACATAAAACAACCTCCAGTTTTAGTAGTCGGCGAAAACTTTTAACGATATGCTTTTGTCTATCTAAAATTTTAGTTGAAAACTTAATAAGCATTTTTATTTTGATTGTGTGACCTATCTCAATAATTTCAAAGAACTTTAAATGATTGTTTATTTTAGTGTAGGTAAATCTTATTGAAACAGCGCATAATGACTATGTGTTTGATCTTCTAATGGACAAAAGACTGTCTCTACTTCAAGAAGCAATAATCAAATTTTGTTAATTAATTCATATTTAAAACAATCAGATTCAACGAAATATGTCTATAGTCTTTTTATAAAATAACTTTAGTAAAATTGCCTACACTTTCTACACTTAATCGGAATATTTCGTGGGAGTAGAATATATTTTTCATTTTAAAACGTAGTTTGGTATTATGTGAATGATAAAATTGAATAAAATAATATGTTACAATTTGGGAATTTAAATGTGGTACTTATAACATCAATTATTTGCCAGTAAAAGTCTCGTCAATATTAGTCAAGACTTTTCGGATGCTAACCGTAGATAATAAACAGATAAAAAATAAAATAAATGTTATTTTCATTCATTAAGGTAGCATACCTATTATAAATTATTGTGCATACATAACATAATATAAAGTAAAGCTTTTTACCCAATAGGACACCCTGTGATGCCGGATGCAGTCTTTCCTTAGTGATTTCCAGTAAGTTTGTTAAAGTATGTAAATATGCGCTATGAGAGTATGTATGAATCAAATGAGTGCGCGCATGTGTGTGTGTGTACGCTTGTGGTTAGATAAAAAAAAATGCAAGGTTTTCTGTGTGTTGTAATTCAAACCTAATATATTATTGTGAAGTAGCTTAGTACAGTTTAGAAGAATAGTCTAGAATACTCACAGAACTCGGGCAATATTCTGCGATTCTTTCAGCGACACCATATTGAAATTGCAAATGCTGACCGTCGGGAACGGCAACTGGTTCACTTTGCAGTTGGCGTTGATCTGTTCAACATAATTGCTTTTTTAAGTGGAAGCTTAAACAATACGCTTTGTACGGAGCTGAATATTAAGCATGGAATAAAACAGGGCTTTTGCTATTACATACTTCTCGTAGACAAATTTCTACGCGGGGCTAAAATTATCGTGCGTGGTTTTAAATAAACAGCGGTGTTCAGTTATTACATTTTCTAATTTAAATAGATTAGTAACTAAATCAGTTATCAGTTGCTAAAAACGGTGAAGGAATAACTCGCTAATAAACCGATACACCTGGGAGATTTTCAACGGTGAGTAAAGTCGTGTCTGAGGCCTACAGGCGGTATAAACCATGACACCAGGTTGCTCATCAAGACGAAGAAGATAGTAAGAAATAGAAGAAAAATGTAGAAGAAGGGCTGTGGAGTTTTACTAACAAAAAGGGACGATCTTCCAACCATGGCGGTGGTATGTCTGGTGGGCCCCGGCGCCCCACCTCAAGTCGGGGCGGCTGTATATAAATTATTGTATTGCTGCAATAGTGATTTCGATTCCTTTGCCAGCGCGATGCAGTTTTAGCAACGTCATTTGACGTGTAAATGTCGGTACAAAGAAAAAGCCTTTAGACCTCAATTCATGTCAGTACTGTACCGAATAGTATGCGTAAAATGCTAAAACCGCAGTTCTCTACAACAAGTACTATTGTTGCATTCAGAGACACAACTAGTAATTAAACATTAATGACGTCTACTTAATTATCTACAGTTGAGAAGGGCTTAGTTTATACCGTGGTGAACTAATTAGCAATCCAATTAATCCGTTCAAAATGAAATCATGAACTCTATTATGCAAAGCGCATTGATAATGAAGCGAATAATTTAAATTAATTATATTTGCACTTTACTGCTGGTCTGTTATTAGTTTAATTAATATTTCAAATAATAATCATTATATTTAATGGAAATGGAAAAGAGTCGTTCATTGTGGCGTTCTAAGGAGAAGGCCTTTGTTCTATAGTAGACGTCTTCCGGCTGATAAGGATATTGAATAACTATTACCAGTTGCTATACGTTTTATTAACTAGGGAATAAACACATTACCGCATAAATATGCAGTGTGAATTCTCTTTATAAAAATGTAACAATTATAATGATCCCGAATATAATATTTTGGATAATTGTAATTGTAATAAGACTACTCAGATTAAACTACCCTTCAATGAACTAACATTTAATAAAACTGACAACGGTCAGTCATCGAATAAAGTTTAAATCTACACCCTACTACTACCGCTACTACAGCTAAAACCAAGAAAATTCCTATCCCAGGATTACTTAAAAACCCTTTTAAGATATTATGGCAAAGAAATGCGATTTATTTGAAGACCTTTTTGTCAGTGATCGATGTTACCACATCTTATGTTCTGCAGGCCTCTCAAAGCGCGTTTTAACATGGATGGCACTAGCACCGAGCCGAGCAACGTGTTGTGAAAAGGGTTGGTGTAAGCTCATTCGTCGTACTTGCCGGCCCGTAAAATCGACTCCGGGCGACGTGTTCCCTGTTATAACGTACCGTGAGAAGCCATCACTAAATAGGGATCAGTTAAGCTTTTTATACTTTATAGGAGAACTGGGAATTATTAAGCTTACGCAGCGTTGGCAGGCCTCCCAGGTGGACCAATGATATCGTCAGAGTTGAGGGCAACCAGTGGATGCAAATGGCATGTTGCCGTTTATTGTGGCGTTCTAAAGATGAATCTTTGTTTCACAGTGGACGTCTTACGGCGGATGATAATGATGCTTACAGATGGACTTGATGTATTTGACTATTAGAGTTGGGTGTGTAAATTAATCTACAATTTCTCTGTAACTTTATTTGTTGAAAGATTGCAAAAGACAATGTAATAAATTTAGAGTGGAAGATTAATGTTGCCTCACTATTTACCATTGTGCCGGATAAAAGACAATGGGGCATTCTCTCTAGAGATATTTTAATACCTACATCACGTGACAGTCTATGACAAATTGTTGGCATGGTGAATAACAAACTAGCATCAACCCATTTTAGGGCGAGTGGTTTCAAACAGCCTGTTAACGTTATATACGTCTGTCAAAAAATAACGATTACAGGAGATGTTTAACGTACATACATAAAACACCAGGCGTTGCTTCTTGGCATTAAAAAGTTGTCAACGTTATTAGGGCTGCTAATAGCCAATACAAGGTAATGCCATTATTAACATTTACAGGTGCATCAAGTGATACTGTAACAACCCGAAACCATAGGAGCACAGGTGTGACATGTAAATCAAACTAATTCTATAATAATAACCAAAACGCTGTTATTGGACTGCTGAGCTTGGGGTTGCGGGTTCGATTCCCACACGGGAAAAACATTTGGGTGATCAGCAGATGTTTGTCCCGTATCTGGGTTTTTTATGCGTGATATTTCATGTTTGTGAAATTCACCCACGATACAGAAGAAATTCTTAGCGTAGGTCGACGTTTTTTTTAAAATAAATAACACAATAATAATAATACTCACGGCAGTATAAACCTGGTTCAGATAAAACTTTTGTTTTATCACCAAGATGAAGGCGACAGTGAGCGTTATATTTATGGTCACGACCACAGCCCAAAGCATCAGGGACCTTCCAGTCTTCAACGTGAAGTGGCTCGTACCATGTAGTGTTGTGATTCTCTCCAATAAGGATATGAAATAAGAATTCTTGGTTTTCTTCTTCGACATTTTGCTCCAAATTCTTTTATATAGTCTTTCGGTGGTCTCCTTAGTCAAGTGACTTAGATGCCTACATGAAAACAGTTAGAAGCTTGACTAGGTTTTAATTTCGACTGTAATTAAATACTCATTAGTCTATATTATAATATAATATAAAACTGTTTGGACCCATGTATATCATTTAAAAAAAACAATCGGGCTTACAATGGTTCGTTGCCGATTTCTGACAAGATTTTTGTAATGCACGCGCGGATTTATAATCAATTTTGTTTATCCAATTCTTTTGATATAAAATGTATCGAATCTGACAACTTATAATCACACACAAAGTCACATGTAGAAACTAGTCATTCAACTTTCACATTTAATTAAAACACAAAATCTCTTTAGTGTGGATTTGATTTCGAATTAATTGATATTCTTTGAAAAGTTCAATTAGTTGTTCATTATTAATTCAAATATTGACACTCTGGCGTATTAGGCAGTGAAACCCTACAATACAATATAACTTATGTCGTAAATAGCACGCATTTTATCAAAAACCTCACGAAAAGCTACTTTAATTTATATTGTGTAGATTAGAGACTGTGACTAGTTGTTTTACGATACCAATTAATACCAATCAAGTGGAAAGCCGAAGATCGAGCTCAGTGGCGTGCCATACATAGGTACTATGTCCGGCAGTGGACTGAAATAGGCTGATGGTGATAAAAAAACACAGTATTCTCAATTCAAAAATATTAAAATCCAAAAACCTATTCTTCGAAATTCGCACGTCGCGCTAGCTGTCATGAACAAACCTCAAAGCAAAATGACTTCCGACAAATCATCAAAGAAAACAATTAATTCGAAATTCAAATCGTTTTGTAAACATTGCACACTCCATGGTGTTTATTATTTTTATAAGGCCAGTAGCTGGACTGTTCATCTTGTTTGGGCACTGATTATTGCTTCAAGCTTGGCATTATGTTGTTTCCTTAGCCACATGATTTGGGAGAAGTTTGTTATTGCGCCTACTTTGACGGTGGTAAGTAATAATTGATATCATTATTTTTACCATATTTAATGGAACCTACTTTGACGACCTTACTAGCTCAATAGCTAAGTGATTGGGCTGGTGCGCTAAAGGCTACAGGTTCAATTCCCGCACGGGACAAACATTTGTGCGATCCGCAGATATAGACCAACGAGGCAGTCACAAAAAACATTTTTACAATATTCCGCTACACGACCATTAAATGAGTGTCTTTGTTAGAGGAAACATGAGTACATTGTCCTTTATATTCATTACAGGTCGAAACCACTCACTACTCGATGGTAAACATTCCGTTTCCAGCAGTCACAGTGTGCGACACTGAGAGGGTATACTTGCCGAAGACGGACAAGATCACCGACTTACTGTAAGATTACTTACATTATACTTAAACCATTTATTTTGCCGCACATAATTTAGGTACAATACATACAAAACAATAACATGGTATCCAAAGTGTGGCAAGGCCTCCAGCTCAGTACACGATGTGCGAAGGGCACAACACTAATTTTCAGATGGACCTATTAGACCAGTACCAGATAGCTGGGACCTATTAGAGCAACAAAAAAACTTTCGACGGGCACAATAAAAAAAAACAAATTGAAATAAAAACATATTTTGAAGAAAAATAGACTGATTGACTTGTCACACTATTAGCTACAGTAACACTCATGTTTTGTTTAATATAGCCATATTTTATCAGAACATAACATCACGCCTGTATTCCCCGAAGGGGTAGGCAGAGTTGCACATATAGTACACCCACATTTCGCCAGTTATGTTTTAGGTCCCAATGTAATAGGGGGCGAGCCTATTGCCATCAACCGGGCACAAATCCAGACTCCGTGCTGTTACTGAGAATTACCTAATGGAAAAACCCAGTAACACTTGGCCCGACCCGAGATTCGAACCCAGGACCTCGTGCTCAGCAGTCGCGCTTAGCAACCACTAGACCAACGAGGCAGTCATATTTTATCAGCTTTATAAATTTTCTGTATAACGTAACACAACCTTTTCAATTTTATTTTCAATATGTTGAGGCTCTTCAGTGCTTAAAAAATAAAAAGCTGTTCAAAGAGCGTTGGCGGTTATTGAATTTTGTACAATTCAGGCCAATTTAATTCAATTCCTACCAATTATTGTCAATCACTATCAAGTTAATTCCATTCAGACGGGCTTTATTTGACCACTTTAAGTTCAATGCACGTTTTTATTTATTGGCATCTGCAGTTCTATGTAGGCAAGGTCTATTTACTATTTATCCAAAAACTCAAATCAAACGATGGCTACCCTTTGATTAATCAAGTGTTAGTTCAATCTGTGCGGTCTTCGAAGTCCAACATTTGAGGTTTGCAATTTATTTACTTAGATTGGGTCATTCAACTAGCCAGATCTGTATTGCATTTTAATGAACGAGATGCCTGAGGGGAGGGCGTTTAGAGAGGGAGCATTCGGTGTCTGTCAAGCGACCCTCGTACAGATAACACAACAAGGCACGTTCTGGATATAAACAGAGGAAAGGTGTCTAAGAGGGAACGGATTTTCTAAAGGATTTGTTTAGCATTAAGTCTTAAGTCTGTCATGAGTTTATGAATGACGGCTATTGTAAATATAATAACTAAATCAATTCACGCCTGCACTCCCAGAAGGAATAGGCAAAGGCGCTCATGTTATAGTACCATCACATTTCGCCAGTTATAAGTCCAAACTCCCAATGTAATAGCGGGCGAGCCTATTTGCATCTACCGTGCACAGATCTAAACTCCGTGCTGCTACTGATCGATTACCTAATGAAAAAACCCAATATGACTGCCCAACTCGAGATTCGATCCCAGGATGCTCAGCAGTCTGGAAGGTTTCTTAAATGTCGATAATGTTTATTGCAGAGTTCTTCGTGGTTACAATATGAGTGAGATTCTCGAGTTTTACAAGAGCTTCACCGACATCAAACGTAAGGGGTACACGCCGGAGCCGTTCGTTAGGAAGATACACTCCTTGCTGGAAGACATCGGGTTCCCTCTGAAGGTGTTGCTGGATACGGTAATTTTGACGATTTAGCTTATAGGACCTCATACGCACTGCCCGGTTACCCGCACTAATTAGTTACCTAATATTCATTTCTATGCGTACTGCAATGCGGGTACCCGCATTTGTGCAGTGCGGGTAACCGGACAGTGCGTATAAGCTCTAAGACTGGTTATAATTAGCACTGAAGAACATAGGAATATTAAAGAAATAATTATTTCTTATTATCTAGAAATGTGTAGGTATGACATTAAAAAAGTCACATTCATACTTGCCTGAGTTTGAACCTACAACCTTGTGTATACAAAGCTGTTGGTATGTTAACTGTAAAAATTTGCAAAATGTTGTATTTCCAGTTGAAAAGACCTTGCACTGAAATGATAGTGGAGTGCGCTTGGAGATCCAGGACCCACAACTGTTCGGAGATGTTCAGACCTGTGTTTACCATCACCGGACATTGTTGCCAGTTTGATATCTCATATTTCAAGTAAGGTGTAACTTGTATGATGATTTATTTTTAATTTTTGGATAATTTTATTTTTAAGTTTTAGCGTTATGACTTTAAATTTTTTTTTTTAAACATTGACCCAAACTAGAAATTTCTTCTGTATCGTGTGTGCGTTACACAAACATGAAATATCACATACACAAACACCCAGACCCGGAACAAACATCTGCGGGACGCACAATTTTTTTTTCTGTGCGGGAAGCGAACCTTCAACCCTTAGCGCAGCAGTCCAATCGCTTAGCCCCTGCGCCAGTTAAGTCACCCAAGTTGATCTATTACCTTTTTCGAAAGGGACAAGAAGTCGTAAATACACAGATATTCCTCAAAGCAGTGCAGTAGTATGTCAAATGCGTCAACGAGTAGTAGTTTTCGAATCTTCAAAATGAGCGCGCTGGTTAATAAAATACATGTACTTTTTTTTTAATATCCGTTAAAATGTTACACGTTTCAATTAGGTAAGTACATACGCACCTACGGCAAAATATATCTATCCTACATAGCAATATAGCTGAAATGGTCGTAAAAGGTTCATTCGTATCAAATTGCTACGTCCATATCGTCTTCGAAAAACCCATTTTCCCCCACATCTACCAGTGAAGAAATAATTTGATGTTATTGAGTTTTTGCCTATTCGCCGCTGCATGTTTCGTATAAGTATTGGATTAAAAAGGTTATGAGCCAAGTGAAAGGATATTAAATGCTGAAGGCTGTAGGCATCTAATATGTGTGAATTCAAAAGAGAAATTGAATGACACTTTTAGGAATTTCAAATAAGCATCCATATTAGTTTATTTACATTATTTGTCTGAAAACTTTATTGAGGTTTCAATTTAGTTGTATTTTGTTTTGTATGGTCGTATTTTTTTTTATTCTTTTAATATTGAGATTTTATATTATTTTGAGAATTTGGCAAAGATCTGACGAATTCTTGACATAATGCAGTCTTATTGACGTTTGAAATTATTTCTTAAAACAAAAGTATTATGTTAGAGGCCACCTGCCCAAAACTGGCATTCCACTGATGAATTCCAAGACTTAGACTTGCCAATATAAACTTTACTTACTGTATGTACAATTCAATTTCCTATGGCGCGTATAGAAAGCGCCTCAACGGGTTTCGCCTTGCTGGTCTTACTTTAAGCGACAGCTTGATAAATTGAGGCTACATTGTTATCTATTGTTGCGTTTCAGGCTCAAACAACAATAGATTAACTAACATCTGACTAGAGCTGAGATTTTCCACAGAAAGTTTTTTTAGTAGGAGGTATCCTAAATTGACGAGCATTCATGAAGTATATATTTTTTATAGTATGAAAAGTGAAACAAAGCCAGAATTGTTGCAAATAGAAATCTGTGTTCTTACACATACGTTTAAAATCCTTACATGATGATGTATATGACTGTGTGTGTACTACACTAAGGGTAGCGGGTTCGATTCCCGCACTGGACAAAAATTTGTGCGACCCGCAGATGTTTGTCCCGAGTCTGGATGTTTGTGTATATGATATTCCCTATATGTGGAAATGCACCATTATAATTTGACGACCTGATTAGCGCAGTGGCTAAGTGATTGGACTGCTGCGCTAAGGGTTGCGGGTTCGATTCCCGCACGGGGCAAAACTTTGTGCGAACCACAGATGTTTGTCCCGAGTCTGGATGTTTGTGTATGTGAATATTTCATGTTTGTGAAATGCACCTACGATACAGGAGAAATTCCTAGTGTGGGGCGACGTAAAAAAACAAAATTATTAGTGAGTATAATATGTTTCAGGCGTCACGTTGACAAAGAAACCAATTTAATCTCTGGTTTGGACTCAACCGAAGCTCTGGACATCACAGTGTACGGTCAGCACACTATTGGAGACGGAGATGATTCTAATGAGTATGCCATGGTAAGAACAAACAGTGATTTATCTTACCTGTGGGATTACGAAACGAACGCCTTTATCACAAGGTATTAAGGTATAATATCGCACTATGAGTCTAATAGGTGTACCGTGCGCCGGGTAAGAACAAACAGAGGGTTTTATTATGTGGCCTATGGGATAAACAATTAGTCTTTATTACAACGTATGTAGGTATATTATAGCACCTTATGCCCCGGAAAGTATAGGTGAGAACACAGACAAATCCAAAAAGTTTTGGTTTGTGTAATAAAAAGGAAATTCTATTGCCATTTGACATCGTGGCATTGAAAAAGTTATATAGGAACTTGGCCGGGTTATAATCCGTAGCCTTGCTCATATTTGATTTGTAGGAAAAATGAGCATTGATCACCACACTTGCGCACTATACGTAGGTGATTTTAGTTAACTATTATTGCAAACGAAATAATCAAATTGATCCATAAGGATCCGGTCCATTTTCCACAACGATAAAAAAGAAATAACAATAACATTTTCTCCGCTAAACATAAAGTAATATATTCATGAAAGAACCACATTTGTTTCACACATCACAATGCCATCAATATTTTCCACAACACACCCTCGTGATCCTAACGCGTCCAGACAGCTATACAAATACATTCGGGCGTGAAAACAGTAAAACAAAAGAATACGTTTTGACAAATCTATGTTCATAAAAACATTCAGATTTTTGGAGAGGTATATTACAATCATTATATTCTTATTTTTATTCCTTAAACCTCAGGCCAGAATCATTTATGAATCCCTATCTGGAAAGTTATCCGTACTGCGACCTACCTGACTCCGGAGTCGGTTGAACGACTTCCAGGTTGGCCAAGGCAGACTATGTCAGGGAAGGAGATTTCCTATCTTCATCAACCGTAAGACGTCCTCTGTTGAACAAAGGCTTCCCCCTTGGTATAAGGTATAAGGGGGTTGCCATAATCTCCAGGACTGGCAAGTGGCTTAGGGATCGCAGTATTGGTGGTGAAGTTACAGAAGACACTGCTACCCATCTTCTGGATTTTCTCTTAGTCGCCTACGACACCCATGGGAAAAAAGGGGGTGGTCAATTCGATGCTGGATACTAATCGGCAACACACAACACGTAGGTATTATAATAATGAAAGAATAATGAAAGAAGAATAAAGGCTGCTACCCGATATTATCAGGTTTAAAATAGTTTGTTTCGTTTGAACTTTATTTTACTGAGCGTCAGCAGCCTGGTTTGTTGATTCAATTACGCATGTCCTATAGGTAGCGTGTTCAATATCTATATTTGCGCAAAACTGCATGCAGAATTTTCCTTCTATTTTCGTAACATAAAAGCTCCGAACGTGGTAGTTACTCGTAAATATTGAAACTGGGTTTTAACATATTTTGTTCGATAAAGTAAAATTCGAAGAAGGTAATTGGATACCAATTTTTGCCAATCCCCTCGAAGCTGGTAATGATATCGTATTACCTTGGTAACGAATCATAATTAATTTAATATAATAATTAAGTTAATACTTAAGTAGGTAATTTACTTAATTATGATTCGTAACTAAGGTAATAAAATAATTTAATTAATTATGGTTCGTTATAAGACTCGAATAGGTACCATTTTAATCGGTACAATATAGTACTTATTACTTTTTTTAAAGCGGTAAATATAAAGTTGTTATGAATTACTTTGAGATTAACGCGATACTGAAGTGATTTGATATGCAGTAAATAATGTCAATAGATCTACCATTAGATAAATAATTAGTTATAGTAAGTAGCTTATATGGATAGGAGAAAAATATTATCTTGTTAACGCTTCAACAGTAAAAAAAGAAGTCTGCAAAAGTCTTAAAAAAAACAGGTATTCAAAACTAAACATTATATCTCCACCTATAGGGTACTTTTTGGTCTGTTTCAGCTGTACGTGTACGATCGTAAGGATAAAGTGACTCTTATAGACAACTACATCAGCCTGACGCCGGAGTCTTACTTCGACGTGAACATCTATGTCTGGGCGATCGACTCCTCGCCCAGCGTCAAAGAACTACCACTAGCAAGCAGGAAATGCATTTTGGAGACTGTAAGTCATAACCGACTTGAAAAAGAACGGTGTTTTATTAACTATGTAGGTTTTTATATGACTTTTTGTATCTTATTTGCATGTTGCCATGTTTTTAAAACTGTATTCGTCCGATACCGATAAAATATGATAGCTTGATTTTTTCTACCTTCAACCAATATATTTTTTAAACGGACAGACTTCCCACGCTTAATACATTGCCTCTAGCATTTTATAACCAACGCTTACATACTAACGTGTGCTAATATAAATTGTGACATTAATCCTCGGTCCAATATACCCTAAAACAAGGAAAAATGTCAGCAGAATTCGGTGACAGCGACCATCAATCATGTATATCAATCGACGGTTAAATGATTCTATAGGATGGCGAGCAAGGAAGAATTGATCACCGATGACAAACCTATTAGATGGCTGAACGCTTGGCTTTTTGTCGTTTAATTGAAGGGTTAAACGTAGCTTCCCGTAACTAGCAATAATGAATAGAAGTTTGCAGCAGGTGGATGATCATTTAGGTACTAAATATAGACTATAAAATATTACAAGGTCTCTTTACCATTTAATAAAATTATAGGTTTTGCTTACGTATATGCCTAACAACAGTGGGCATCCTCCAGCTGATGGTGATGATATGCCTACTCCCTAATGGGGCAGTATTGTTGGTGCTCCTTGTGGGATGCGTGTGTAAACAACAAAATTAATGACAATCTAATTAATTGACGATTTTCACCATTTAATTTTTTATTTTCGTCTTTAAAATCTTCCATTGTGGAAGCGAAACGCCGCATTACAGTGCACGTAGCATGGTCTCACAGACCACACGGAGACAGAGACACGGGCTGGCCTTAGGCTGCCCGCGTCCATTCGCTGCCTTCAAAATGTATGGCATTTTATACTACATTTGCCAATACATGATCAAATTATCTCTTCATATTATGATATTTATAAGAACAAACTTTATCGGGAAATTACATGTCATTGAACTATATTGATTTTGCTATTTATACCTAAGTTTAACTTATTTTTGTATGCTCATAAAAACATTAACTGATACACATAAAACTTGTACATGTCAAAACAAACTTTAGTTCGGGAACATTAATTACAGCCTTAACCGGCTGTATTCATTACTATCTATTAGTTTTCCACTAACTGATGGGTTCTGGACCGCTGTCGCACCCGCATCATTACACTTATCTCTGATTCTGTGAGAGATACGAACACCATGGCTTGGCAAGAAGTGTTTATTTATTGCTGTGAAAGATAAAGGAATAATAAATGTTGTTAGATTAATATGTTCGCTGCAAAACTTGATTTTGATATAGGAAGAACCATTTTATTGTATACCTAAAAAATAATTTTAAATCCTACCCCTATGCAAATAAAAATAGAATACAGCAGCAAAATGCTCACGCTCAGATAATGCTGAACCCGGAAGACCATACTAAACACACATACCATACTAACACACTATTTTTGTATACCTACTTTTTTTTTTCGAACAAGAGGCATAAGAAGTAATGTATTACATACACTCCTCTGGTATAATTCAGATCATCAACCTGCAAAATACTCGTATGTACAAAATATGCAAAATATGTATAGAGTGTACAGCGTAGTATAAATATAATTATCTTCATTAAATGGGATCATTATAAAAAGAAAATGACTAACGAACACCTCATTAAAATGCAAATCTTTGATATCTTATCTTATTAGGAAGACTCGAGGAAAATAAGTTAAAATATTTCCCGCCTTCACAAAATATATAATTGTTAGGCGCGAGGCTTGCCATCAATTAGGCTACTTAAAATGTTATACATCTTTATATTGTGACAGGCAAAATAGGATGAAAGAAATGTTGTGCAAAATATAAATGTTCTTCTTCTTCTTATCGTATGGTTGGTGAACAAACTAGTGTCAGAGTTTAAAGTACCTGTAAACCTTTAACATGGCTTCACACAGCGTTGAAAAATCTCTCAGGTGTGCCGGTTTCCTTACCGTTTTTAACAACTGTTAACTAATTTATAATACGCACATGAATTCGAAAAACATTGGCGCGTGCCGGGGTTTGCACTTGCGTCCTTTGACTTGGTAGTCCAACGGTCATACCACTCGGCTATCAGTGCTTAAATAAACGTTGGTAGGTTCGTTTTCATTATTTTATTAGTTTTTGAGGAACTTCCACAGTTCATTATATACACATAGATAGATACAAGTAATACATAAGGAAATATTCTAAAACATAAGAATTACGGACAAACACAGCTATTACAAGATATTTGTATTATTTATTCGTTCACCTGGGAACTGACTGTTATAAGCCTGAGTGCCTTGAGTAATTTGAGCGATTATTATTGACTAGCCTCATCTACAACGGTGATAACAGGTTTCTCTCGAGGTTACCGACCCCTGATTTATGATGCTTTTAAGGGGTTTGATTAGACACACAACCTTGCTTTTATTCCGCGAAGGGAAAACAGATGTGGTTCATCATCAGGAGTATATACGCCTAAATTGCCCTATGATCATGGCGAGCCTTTTTCCATTGCCACACCCGGTCCTTTCTTCTTTCATTCTCGGCCCCCATCAAACCTAGTTCCATAATATTTATGAGAGAACAATGTTTGTTTCTATCTCATATGCTGGAAATCTCTGCAAGTTTGATTTTACATTTTAGAGAGCAAAGTCAGTCTGTTCGTAAATCAATATTGTTTAATACGGAGCGAAGTGTATGCATAATTGATGTACTTTGCTTCAGTTTAAATTAATGGAAGTAACAAGTAAGCGCATTGACTATGTATGGTGTTGCCCACATGTATGGAATAGGGATGTACCCTTAGCAACCAGAACTTTTTTCTGCAACAGAGTGTACGTATTTGGTTAGAACACACATTTCGAAATAATACGAACTAGGTATTTTGGATGACAGATTTTAAGGTATTAGTTAAAAGATTATTTTTGAAAGAATCGGAATTAAAAATCTTTCAAAATAGGGTAGCATTCAAATATGAACTTAAAGATCGTAAACTGTAAATACATTTTACAGAGACAATATAATAGCAAACAGCGTGCTGTAACTGTGAAGTGACACTGTAAAATGTATCTAAAGAGTACAAGTCTAACTCCATATTTGAATGACCATTATTCTGCTGTGCGGGAGCGGTGCCGACCTTTTAAAAGCTTTTTAAGTTTTCACCAGTCGGCTACCAGAGTTGAGACACCATAATATACGTGTAATCTTCTTAGATTAATTATTGCTTCTGTAACAAAACTGTCACAAAAACATAAGATTCTTAGAACATAATGATGTTTTCTTTTTGTTTCCTGCTCATGTATCTCAGGACAAAGGTGAGGGCGCCGGCTTCTACCAGGGTTGCATGACGCGACTTATATTGAGAAGAGTGGTCAGCGAATGCAGATGCTTGCCTTTTGATTATACTTGTAAGTGCTTCCAGTAACATTTTAGCGTCATACACATTTTGATTTTCACCCACTACTTCTGCTTAACGTATGTGATGAACAACCTGGTGTCAGCATTGAAACCGCTTGTAGGCTTTTGACATGGTTTTACACACCGTTAAAAAGTTGAAAAATCTCTCAGGTGTGCCGGTTTCCTCTAGATGTTTTCCTACACCGTTTTTAGCATTTTTGATAACTAATTTATAGTACGCACATTTGAAGATAAATAGGTACGTGTTGGGGTTTGAACTTGCAACTTTTGACTTGGCAGTCCAACTGTCCTACCACTCTGCTATCACTGCTGACTACTGAGTGTACTATATAGGCGGGACTTTATTATGCCAGTGACTCCTTGAGTATCCTTATTTGAATTCCACCCACATTGGCTACGAAGTCATGTCCAAAAGTTTGAATGAGAATTTTTAACATAATACTGTTCCTTAAGATAAGTAGAAAATAACTTGATGCAAAAAAAGCAAGAACTTTTGTGAATTTATTATGATTTGTTTGTTGTTTTATTCCATCTTTCCGTAACGAAGTTTGGCGTGAAGTGTTCTAATAATATAAAATGTTTTATAGCCTCAAAATTCTAAACTTGGAACTACCTTAGTACTTATGAAATTCAATTTACTTTGTACACATTATCTTGTTCGGTAGGTACTGTAACAAACTTCTTAGATGGCTTATGTACTGAATCTCTCTAAAACGATTTAACACTGCCCTAAAAACAAATCAGGTATAAGCAACAACTGAAATCGTTATGACCTCTCTTACTCTTTACAAATCTTGGAAAAGTAGCATTGATTGTTTATGTAATTGTCCTCACAAATAATCCTGAAGACAAAAGTAGATAACGTAATTCAATTTCCTCTTCCAGCCAAAGAACTGGGTTTAGCGGAGTACGCCATGTGTTCCTGGGATCGGCTCATTTGCATTTATCAGACAATCGGTAGGTATAATTGAATTATGTAAATGCCTTTTTCAATTTAATTGATTACTTTGTTTAGGTATTCAAATAGAAGGCAGAATATTTAAGTAGCAAATCCGTAGGCAGATTAAGAAAATAACAAAGGATTGTTAAAGCAATTAGCTCATTACGAGCCACGTGGTCAAACGTTTTATTCATAATTATTAAGACCGACGTAAAAAATATCATAGGTATAGTAATATCTGTCCAGCCCCCTTAACATGAACTCTGAAAACAGGTCGTTTTTCACTGTGACAACAAGACGCCACACTGCACTGCACGTAGCTGTGCTCGCTTTCACAATAAACAACGCCCTGCTTAACAGATCATGGTAAGGGAGCATCAGCCTTTATTACCAATATTAGTGGTTTCAAAATTTTCAATTTGAAGACAATTTAAAACATACTTAACCACCATACTTATATTCTACTCCTTAAAATGTAAGGAAAGAATAAGATCACTTAATTTCAAACAATCTCAGATATACCTCGCAAAACATTTCACAGATACAAAGGATGCTTGAGTAAGTGTCCATCATCCTTAGAACCGTCAGTCACATGAAAAATGATGTTGTACAATTCATCTCACTCAAAAGTATGAGGCTGTAATCAGATACGGTTAACAGAGGAAAATGTGACGGATCTATACTTTATAGTCAGTTGAACGTTTTATTGAAATATAATAATATTATTAAAAGGAAAGAAAATGTGTAATTCTTTTATCAGGATTCGACGGTTACATGTGGCTACACACACTCACATTTCCATGGTATGGTGAGCCTATATAAAACACCGGGTTCATCATCTTATATAAGAGACTTTTTTGTATTCAAAAGATCGTCTATCATTTATTACAAAGTCCAATAGATTTCCTTCTTTTCGTATGGTTGATGAACAACCTGGTGTCCGAGTTTAAACCGCCTTTAGGCCTCTGACTGGGCTAATAGGTGGCGAGCCTATTATCCGGCTAACAATAGGTGTTTGAAATTATCGCTTCGATGACTTTAGAAGACAAACAATATTAGTAATTCCAAAAGCGTCAGTTTGTACCGGCAACACCCATTTATAATAAAGACCTTTATTAATTCCGAAATGTAAGAGAATATTGTAGATTTTGTGAAATTGGAAATTTATAGATTCAAATATCTTCCGGCGTTTTTGTAATTTCATTTCTTTGAACTTTGTAGGATCTTGTCTGGCTCAAGTGTATCAAGTGTTAAAAGATGTTATAGAACACTTGGTATTGGATTAGGTTTAATTACTTTTCAATTATATACAAAACAGTACCTTCCACATTTGGCACACTTATATCCTGGGCAGGATAAGAGAGGCCTACGTCCAATAGTGGACTGAGATAGGCTAATGATAATGAAGATCCTGGGTATGATTTATATCATACCTACGTACAAATGCTACATACATTATCAACGCATCGCATCTTCAGCATCTATCGACCATCTGTTAGATATTTTCCTCTTGAGCAGCTTTGCGTTCAGCGCTAAAATAGAAATAGAATATGATGAATGTATGGGATTCACATTACGTAACCTTATATCAAATCTATATATTCACCATTCTCAAAATGTAACAAGAAGATTCTTTGAACCAGAGAAAAAAAAATTAAAGATTCAGTTATGCCTTTGAAACTTCAAAACGACTACAAATAGTACGTTGATACAAAATACAAAGCTCACAGCTGGAAATCTGTGATGGATTTAACCAGATCGAAAGTAGACAATGCACATTGAATTGTTTCAATCTTCAATTTTCCATCGAACCAATATTATCGCATGCTTTCAGAAAAAGTTGAAGTGGACATAAAGGACATTATAGCGAACAGCGAGTGCTATCAGCGATGCGACTACGTGCAGTACGAGACAGAAGTGGAGTTTATCAAGAATAAGAGACATCTAAGGTACTTAACACTCTTTTTTTTAGTATCAGAGATTCCTTAATCCCCAAAATCGAAGCAAAAATCTTTTTATTTATACAGTCCATTTTGGACAAAATTGCCGAGATGCTTGCAAGGAAGAACCTACTCCAGTTTGAGTCCCGTCACATTAAGGAGCGTATTGCCATTTTTATTCTTTAGTTTACAGTAGTAAAAAAGCTTAAGTTAATTGTAAAATATTATATGAATAAAGATCAGTTTACAGTAGATGTGTAAGAAAAACATATTGTTCCGTAGCAACAAACCACCTAAAGACAAATAAGTTTTCAATTTAGATCGAATAAAAATTGTACTTTAGTAGAAGTATTTGTTCGACTAGTGATCCAATTTCCCTTGGTAATCCTTGAAAAAATACTGCTTTGATAACAATTCTTTGAGTTCAGTTGACCTTTGGAAATAAATTCACGAACAGATTTATCTGCTCGTTTGTCTAGTAGTCGACAAGCCCGACTGCTGAGTATAAGGTTCTAGATTTGAATCCTGGGTCGGGCAATGTGTTATTGAGTTTTTTCATTAATAATTCTCAATAGCAGTACGGAGTCTGGATTTGTGCCCGAGTAATTGCAAAAGGCCCCTAATACGTTGGGACCTAAAAAGATTACTAGCGAAATGTGGGAGTACTCCAAACTTCTACGTACTATGTTATGACAGATTTATGTTTCAGAATGCTAAATCAAAGTCGCAGCAGAGTGTTGGTACATTTCGGACAGACAACTTGTATGAAATACAGGAGAGAAGTGCTGTATACTTGGGACCAGATGTTAGGTAAGTTGCTAGCAAAACGTCCGTGTTTGGAACAAGTTAGTAGAATATATCGAATTTTGAAAGTAGTTACGACAGAAAAGTTAGGAGCCATGCAACAGCAAGAAATTTAAAAGTTGCTGACGGAGGTATAATGAAGAACATAATATAGGATTAGAATTAATTAGAATTAGCATTGCCATTCAACGTGGCAATGCTGCCAGTCTTTTGGGCACGTTACCGGTTGACATCGATGGGGATGAATTCTTTGATGCTTTTTAACTTTTTATTTTTGTATATATTGTTTTTATTTTGTATTAGAATTAAGTTGTATATATTTGTAAAATAGTATGTTAATCTATAAAAATAGAGTGTTTCCTATATAGGATTGGGTGCAATGTTATATATATAAATAGGTAACAAAAACTTATAGTATGAAGTGAAAAAAACATGCTAGATGTGCCAAATGCAATTACTTACATAAACTCATTTTTGGATTTCCATCAGGTAGAATACTAACCCTAATAATAACTGGAATTTAAGCCAACATAAGACTGCTAAAAGGTATTTTTTTGATTAAAAGCTCAAGAAAATAAATTATAATCATGACATTTTGTATGTTACGGATGTTGAAATTCTTATGCCGTAAGGATAAGCGGACTTAAAACATAATTAAGATTTCAAACGTTCATACTGCGACGAAATCCCTAACGGTAATTGAGTGAATTTATACTCACATCAAAAGCCGTATCAAACAGACTAGTAAATTCTGTTCTGTCTAAAACGCGTATCATTTTCGTTTTGAAATTCAAATTACAGCATCAATGTTCTCACAGTATTATTATAATATTCTTTATGTTTATGTAATTGGTCGAATTCTTTGCTGTCAAAGCGTAGGTTACAACTTAAATCAATTATTACCCGACTACGGCAAAAAAGCTGAGGAACGGTTATGAGTTTAATAATCTATGTTTGCTCATCTATTCGCTCGTAACTCAAATATAAATAATTGGTCAAATTATTTGCTTTGAAAGCGTAGAACATAATTTAAAATCATGGTTCTATTATTCAGTTTCATAAATAGGTGACTTCTTTTGATTTTATTTATGGTGTATTTACTGACTGCATATTTTAATAAACTAGCCTGCTTCGGCCTTGGCATCTTCAATCCATAAGGTACCTGCAAAAATAAAAATCTGGGCAAAAGCAAATTATTAATGTCTTTGAAATGAGTCAGTGGGAATTCAGAAATCAAATTGGTCTTAGTGCTAAGAGCTTCAATCGGTTACTATATATTGCGATCAAAAGAAAGCACTCCGATAAGATAAAAGCTTGATAAATTAAGTACTTTGTCCTTCTGCAAAGGTCGATATCAATTCATACATGTTACGAGTACATAAATAGTAAACAAAACCTTAATATAATGACGTAAGTTTCATTTTGTTTAAGCTAACCTCGGAGGCATCTTCGGCTTGTGTCTTGGTGGGTCCATCATCAGCATTATAGAAATAATTTGGTTTATTTTAGAGCTGATATTCTCAGGCGTCAGCGCTTTCTGCAAGTCTGCTATCGCTCCTGAGGTGGAAAAACACAATAAAGTGTACGTTATCTCCCAGAAACAAATGGCATTGAAGAAATTACCGGAGAAGAAAGTTACGGGCAAATATAAGTTTGTGAATTAAGAACTAAGTTTATATTAAGTATTACCCTTAAGTTTAACCAGCCCCCGTACCACGAACTCATAAAGCGATTTTGCGATGTAAAAGCGATACGCCATCGTGCGTCTTGGTCAAATGTCCTGCTTTGAGAGTTTATGGTACCGGGGCTGGTATATTTCGATGCCTATTGCTTCTCTTGTATCATAGAATTAAATGATTTATTATGTAGTGTACTCACAAATATCAATTTTGCTTTTTAAAAATTGACAATTTTTTCCGGTCCAATTTTATTTCCAAATTGAATAAAATATTATGAAAGCCACAATCATAATATATAATTATAATTACTGTCTTTCCAGAAAAACAGTTGGTTTCCTCGTTAAGCAAATCTGATTAATATATTCAGGCTTAACAAGAGAATTCTGATCGAATTTCCATCTTAATGATAACTTTTGTTCTAACATTTGCAGAGATTTCTGAACACATAATATATCTATGTTTTAATATTGTGAGTATGCGGGCCAGATTTATAATATGGTTGCGGGTATGAATCCACGCGTCTATATCTACATAGCCGGGTATACTAAGAGTAAATAGCAATTCGTGTTTAATAAATAATTGCCAATAAGCCTTCCCCGTATAACATGAGGCCTATTACAATTTCTAGTAAAACGTGGGTGTAGAAAAACAGATTTCTATCTTATTTTCGAGGAACTGTATATTATACGCCTCAAAATTGCTCCGGGAAAAATGTTTAGATTTTTCTCAAAATTTGATGTTGACTACTAACGTGGGTGCGTTGAAATATTGATATTATATGCACAAAGGCTTATTCTGAGAACAAACAAACTTAAATGAAACCTCACGATTAATATTGTGGCAAGTTGTTTATCTTCTTGTGTTGAAATGTAAAGCATTACAAACATGTCTTTGTAGTTTATAAGTTAATTAACGCTATAGATTACGCCGTGTTCTGTATAATTATTCATATTCTGGAGTAGTGTGATAATATAATGTGAAGCGGTCTAGTGTGTGATTAATGTATGGACGTTATAATAACCAATAGTTACAGCTTCTGAGGGAAAAAATTGTTGTCATTGAATGGAAAAAGCTGAGGATTTTTAAACATGACGCTGGAATAAGTATTCTGATTTCAGTAAACTACTGTTGCCTGATAAAATACTGTTTTCTACTGCATCATCATCAGCCGAAAAACGTCCACTGTAAAACAGAGTTCTTCTCCTTATACCACTATACTTACTTATATCAATCTGAGAGTTGATATAAACATTAGGGTGCTCAGCAGAGATTTTTTCTATGAATGCTTTGTTTCAATTCTTCGCTTTATCGATACAGCGAGTAGTAATTAACAATTTTTACTCGATTCTAACTACTCTTACCAGTGAAAATTATCAAAATAACTATCATTTGACAATTAACTTGTAAATATTAAAAATGACTTATGCATCATGTTCATTGCCTTGAAACTGCACAAATAATTTTAGTTCTGGCCTGATAAATACAAAGAGAAATAGTGCCTATACTTTAACAACGAATGAAACGCGCCAGCCGATGCCCTCGGCTTCTTCATCACGTCGAATTCTCTTTTTAATTTCGCACAAGTATGTACGCTACCTGAATTATTAAATCCTAACCCTTTTATGCGTCGTCGTGCGAGACTAAGTGAATTTTGCAAACAATTACTATATGCCATTGTGAATTAATGAGAGCTTTTAAAAGTAATATATTTGGTGTGACTTTGAAAGAAATTTAAGAACACTGGATAACAAACTGGTGTAGAGGGAGAGTTAAAATTATAATTGAGGCTGTTAGTACAAAATGAGAAGAAATGCACTAATGAATGATGAAAGAAATGCACTAATGAATGATGAAAGAAATGCTAGAAAATATCTATGTTCGTCCAGGTCTATGATATGACGACAATGTTATGTTTCGAATAAAGCCTAGATTACAACTTGAGGAAACATAAAAGACGTGACAAGGGTGAAGAAGGTGGAAGCAGGTATACGCAGGGCTTGCCCGCCTAAAATAAAGTGAGTTTATGTATTTAGTTAAAAACACCCATGTTTGCCCAGGTTTCGTAGTACGATAAACAAAGTTTCGATCTAAATTCTATTCTAATAATCAATTTCTCTAACATAATCCTCAACATTCCTAAAGTTTCTGTATCACCAATTAAGCGGCTATGAAGTACTAATATCAACTTCGATTAAGTTCTAGGAAAACCTATTAAACTAGGACTAATATTCATTTAAACGTTTGTCTGAAGTTTTGGCAAGTTGTAGGTATCGATCTATCTGCGGCTTTTGCTTCGATAGGCTTCAAATACCTTTCTAAACTTTGTTGTTAGATCTCAGATTAGCTGATAGTTATTTAATAAAGATTCTCAATAACTTGGTCACGTGGAAGGATAATCGGGAGGCGGTCTCTCAAAAACACGGGTAAGCTTTATGTTATGAAGTCGTTTGCTTATTTTCCATTGTTATAGTAGGATTACCTTTCAGATTGATTATTGTCATGGAAATTGATGTTATTATCAAAGATAGATCTTCCGACCACTTTATCTTCTTTTTATTTACCGGTATAAGAAGCTTGTCCCCTTACCATGAACTTTTTAAGCATACATTACATAACATCACGCCTGTATTCCCCGAAGGGGTAGGCAGAGGTGCACATATAGTACACCCACATTTCGCCAGTTATGTTTTAGGTCCCAATGTAATAGGGCGCGAGCCTATTGCCGTCAACCGGGCACAAATCCAGACTCCGTGCTGCTACTGAGAATTACCTAATGGAAAAACCCAGTAACACTTTGCCCGACCCGGGATTTGAACCCAGGACCTCGTGCTCAGCAGTCGCGCTTAGCAACCAATAGACCAACGAGGTAGTCTTTTAAAGCAGTCCGGACATTTTCTAAGGTGGAAGCAAGACCCTGTACTACACTGCACATAACGATGTCACATTACTTACTAGTCGCAAGAAAGCAGTTTTTTGGAATCATTGCATGTATAAACCCTGTGGTAAGAAACCGTAGATTTATTCATACCTTTCTACGAAACAAGCACCTCTTCAATATCCACATAAATTAAAATATTGTCCCCAAGGACCAACTTGTGCGTGAAACCATTGAACAATTTTGTTAAGAAGCGAAGACGTCAAATTAATAGATTAAGAACTTGAGCGATATATCAAAATCTCATTTTTATTACATTAGGAATCCATTATTACCAAGTTCTTTTGAAAGTAAACTATACATTTCTATTCGGGCGTAAGAAAGGGAAAATGTAATAAGCATTTTGGAATTAGTGACCTTTCATTAATATGGTCAAATGATATTATTGCCATTGCCATGCCTCCATAGAACTGGGATGAAGCTACTACAAGGGTGTGAAGACCAGCTTAAACAAAGAGACACCAGTTAATAACATATTCCAGCAGAGAAGCCAGTCACCTTGATTTTATTCATAGCGGTAATGACTGTGTTTGACTTGAGACTAGAACATTCCTCGTACAATACAAGAGTGATTTACGGCGAGTTGTTTTAAAGAGCATGTTAAGGTTACATACAAACATAAAAAAATAACGATTACGAGATGTTTTGCGTACGAGAATATGAAGCATTGTTTCATAGCATAAAACCCGTTAACAACGTTATTAGGGGTGCTAGTAGAAGAAAAAAACGTTTTCGTTATTAGGGTTGCTAGGAGAAAATAAGATTAGTATCGCCATTTATATGTGCGTCAAGTGAAACTGAAGCAACCCTTAATGTAATTGTGGAATGTGTATCATAACACGTATCTAGGTACGTAATATTCTTTATTTTTATTCTAAAAGTAACGTCAAGTGTTACGTAAGACAAGCTTATAGGTAAGTCTCACAAAAAAACCAAAGTAATCCAAACATAAAACAGCATTAGTGATAATCCAATCAAACAAAGGGATGAAGGATCTCTGTAATTACACACTTACAGCCCGACGTAAGCGTTCCAATTAATTTCACAAAGACACATGACGGCGGCGAATTCTTGCCTGAAGCCACGATTTATAGGGTGAGACAAACAGCTTGGAGACAACCATTGTGCTATTATTATACTCATTATAGAGATAAATAGTTACTGGGGAAACAGTACGGCTTGTATCAGCAATGTTTCGAATTTAATGTGTGTTCTTCTTGCTTGTAGTCTCTGAAGGGGTTAAATGAATACCTAAGGGATTTATTTCTGCAAATAGGTCTTTAACAAAAACTTTTATACTAGTAAGAAACTAGATGGCGTCAGCATTTCCTTACTGACGCTGAGAAGAAATACCGAAACAAACTTAGGTGTCAATGTTTCTTCTAATGTTGATAGAGTTATGCGTTGCATTGTTATATTGCTAAGATAACTCCGATAACATAGCTACATATCGTGCATAATTATATAAATTGATAGACACTTGCTTCCCAGCGGTGTAAGCAGATACGCGGACTTCCAACAGCTACGATTCTGCCGTAATTCATCATCAGCCAGAAGACTTCCACTGCTGATTAACGGCCTCCCCCTTTAGGCAGGGGGGTGCCATAATCCCCATGCTTGGCAAGCAGCTTGAAGATCACAGTATTAGTCGTGGAGTTACAGAAGACGGTGCTGCCTATATTCTGGATTTTGGCTTACTCTCCACGGGCCGCACCTCCTCTGAATTCAGTCTTAATAATGAATGTCCTTATACATTCTGCCGAATACACAATATTTTCACATACAGACGCACCAATTCGCACTTCTGAAGTTGGTTAAACTTTAAGGAAGTGAGAGTCTCGTCGCTAAGGGACATTATCATGTTAACTGCTTATTTGCATGCCCTGAACTGGCTCAGCGAATAATGATTAGAGTTAATGAGATGGTAATATGCAAATTTATTTCACTTCGCAACTGGCGAGGAGGTGGCGCTCAAGAATTTCTTGGATTGTTTGATATTACGTTGAGAGAAAAGCTGTTGATCAAATAAAGGGGAAAGCGTTTATAGAATAGTTTATTAGTGATTTACCGTAAATTAGGACTATAATAATTGTTTAGACGGCCATGATTATTGAAATAAACCAGCTGAAGAGGCTTAGAACATGCGGCAATGTCCTTGAAATAATGGGTTTTGAATTTAAGGAGATTTCAATCTGAGTTTAATAACATAATGTAACATCCCGGATGTTTGTAACTGTCTGCAGGTTACACGCGAGATTATACTTCTTCGTATCGACGGTCACGCAGTGGTGTAGAGACTGGTCAGTCAACAAGGATGGTAGCGAGGTTGACCGACCAGGGTGCGCCCAACTTACTTGGGCGTCATCACTCGTGGAGACCCGCCACTTGTAACACAAAATTTATATTTGAGATTATACTATTATCTAGAGGAACATAATTATGTTATGAATGATTAATATAATAATTTCATTAGTACCCATTCATTATTCACTCAAAGACGATTATTTTGTTAAGTTTGTAAGCGTAGTAAAAGCAACAGACATTGAAATAATAAGCTTGTATATGCATCATAATTATTATATCTAACAATGAAGGTTTAACGAGAAAGTGTATTTGGAATAAATATTACTATAACTAAAATGATACGAAATGTACGTCTCGTATTAATTCATTACAAATCCCTTTTGTTAGGAGATTATAGCATGGGATTGAGAACCACTATCTGTACCTAACTAAAACTTGAATTTCGTTCACTAAGAATTTAATTCATTTGGTAACATAACCGTTAAATTGAAAACTAAATGTTTGGAGTACCCAGCGCTATTTATATAGGGTGCAAGTAGACAGCCTTAACAATACCTAGGACAGTTCTATATTGCAGGGTTACTTATGGATACGAGAGGCCGCGATGCACTTCACGTACCGGCGGCGTATCATTTTTACAGCGGAAAATGACCTACAAGGCAACCTCATAGTAAGGGATCAGCCACCTTACCAATAACTCTTGATGCAGGACAGTTTCCGTTATGGAAGCGAGATGCCACACAACACTGTACGCAACAGCATCTTGCTTTCACAAAGGAAACTGTCCTGCTTCAAGAGTACATGGTAAGTTCTGTGCAATAAGCGCACGTCAATTTCTAGATAAAAAGCAATTCTTTGATAAAGCCTACCTTTTCTTTCTACGAGATTATACTGAATCCTTTACACAGAACTTCAACGTAATATTTCATTGCAGATATTAGAATGAGGGTCAGCTTAAGATGGTAGTAGTACTGGTCCTTTAATTCGCCATTTCAGACTCAGAGAACACGATAATGACGTAGTAACAAATTGTCAGGACCGCTGTCCGCGTTAGGGTGAGACGTTGAGTTTTATTATGCGACTGGGTTCCGTAGAACGGGGAATCTATTTAAATACATGTTATATAACCATGGCAAAAAGAAGGCTTATCCCTGAACCCAGTTGTGGGATTTCAAAGGTTATTGATGATAATGCCAATTGCATTATTACATCAAAATACCAACCTAAAACCAATTTGCGATTATCTTGGTTGAAACAAAAAGATCTTGAAATATTAATTTGAGAATAGTATTTAATTTGTATAGTCAAAAGCAAAAACTAAATTACATAAACGAAGATTAACCTTACATTATAAAACAATTAAAATTTAAAGCATATTTTCTGCATCTAAACTAAGAGATATTAAATACTTTACTGTACCCTGCTGTTCCAGAGTAATTCTCCTGCCAGAACCAGACACCTGACCTTTGTATAAAAGACTAGGCGCATTAAATAAAGGTAGCTTTTCCAACAATAAATTACAACTTCTATCTGCTAAATGCTTCTAATTATTTTAATCATACATGTCTGAATCTGAGCAACGTGGGTCTAGAATTTGGACCCGAGTAATACTATAAAAATGCCTAGTAATACTTAATTATTAGACTGTCTCAATTATCTAGTGGTCGCTAAGTGCACGAGGTCCGGGGTTCAAATCACAGATCGGGCGAAGTGTTATTGGGTTTTTCCATTAGGTAATTCTCAGTAGCAGCACGAAGTACAGAATTGTGCCCAGTTGATGGCAATTGGCTCGCCCCCTAGTCCATTGTAACGTATAAAATAACGGGCAAAATATGGGTGTACAATGGTATATATAGCCTTCGCACGTGTCTTTGCTAACATATATATAATTAATGCTTCTTTTGTCTTATGCAGGATACAATATTATATACCTTTACTATCATCATCATCATAATTAGCCACAAGACATCCACTGTTGAACAAAGGCCTACCCCTTATATACCTATAGCCTTCGATAACCTCTAATTATTTAAACTCATACAGCCGTGCTATTCTAAATACTTAAGAACTTACTTCTAAATCCGCGGAGAGATCGGCACTAGCCTTTGATCAACAATGTACTAGATTACCGGTCAACGCTTCAAAAACAGCCCGAGAATAATACCACAAATAATTCTGTGGTTAGTATGCTCCAATCGTAGCCAACACTAAGGCTTATAACTTATTTCTGGAACAAATACAAACGTCTACGTACTACTTCATATTTAATCTAGTATAATGTAGTTGATCAAAGACATTAGCGATTATAGGTGATGTGTGAGATAATGTTAGATGGAAAAACTGATTCCAACCAAAAAACGTCTGAACTTTCACATGTATTTTATCAGTGAGGAAAGTTTTAAATGCAAAAATGTTAAATATCTCCACCATTACCTTCCTACGTAACAATGATTTGGAAAGCTCGTCTGAAATATATTTGTGAAGATTCCCTTGACGTTTGTGGCATATCTTGAGGGCGGCCTCATTACTGTTACTCTCTGCTCTTTACGGCCGATGATGCTGTTACGGTGTTTTAGGGTGTTGATAAGATGTTTGTCGCTTTTCAAGGATTTCTTTCTGCTGTTGAAGTGAAAATGTATGTTCCTAATGTCTTTGAGTTAAAATTACTATCAATTTTAATGGTTGACAGCTGATGAATGACTACCTCGTTGGTCTAGTAGTTGCTAAGTGCAACTGCTAAACCCGAAGTCCTGGGTTTTAATCCCGGGACGGGCAATGCGTTATTGGGTTTTCCTATTAGGTAATTTTCAGTAGCGCTTTGTATCTGGCTTTGTGCACAGTTGATGGTAATAGGCTCGCACCCTATTACATTGAGACCTAGAACATAACTGCTAAAGTCGCAGTCTTTACATATTAATATATAGATCTATCTGCACATATAACTGTATAACCGTCTGTCACAATATTTAAATAACACATCTGCTTTACCATTTGGGTACCAAACAAATATAAACTAAGTTTTCGAAGCATGAATATAGTTATGTTTATGTAAAACCGCTTATTAAATCTAAGTTACAATGACTTACGGCGTGCGTAAACAAACAAGAATGTGGTTCTTAGAAATTCCTGATAGAGTTGTGGTTAACCAATTATTTGCAAATATAATTTATTTAAAGAATAGCACTTAATTAACTGATAAATAATTCGATGTTTTTTTAAAGTAACGTCGTCTTACACTACGACTTTCTCCTGTATCGTGGGTGCATTCCACAAACGTGAAATATCACATACACAAACACTCGGAACAAACAGCTGCGGATCGGAATTTTTTTGTCTCATGCGAGAAACAAACTGGCAACCTTTAGCGCAGCAGTCTAGTCGCTAAACCAGCGCCAATGAGCCCCCAAGTTTGTAACTCAGTTGAGTAATAATCAAAAATATTGTACTACCCACACCACATCAAATCAACATCAATCATCAGAAAAAGGACCCACGCCATCATTTGCGTGGTGAAGCTACCCGCGTCTTTTGTATCAAAATAGCCCATGTCCTATTCAATGGTCAGACGACCTCCTTTATTCCTCCTTTCAAATTTTATGAGGTACGATCATTCCTGTGGGGTGGGTTTTGTGTAGGTGACGAACAAATAGACAGCTGTATGGTACCTAAAAAACATAACTGGCGAAATGTGGGTGTACTGTGTGTGCACCTCTGCCTACCCCTTCGGGGATTACAGGCGTGATGTTATGTATGCATGTATGTATGTATGGTAGCTCTGTCCATTTGTTAGTTTTTTTTTCTTTAATAATAGTGTGAGCACTCGGCTCTAGAAAATTAGTTTTTATTATGCGTTTGTGTAAATTTTATTTAAGTACTATTTGACATTATTTTTTTAAAGATGATTGTACTGGATCTCCCAATGAGAAATGTGACAGAATAAATGCTAGGATAATTTATAAATGACGACACTTTTAGCGAATGCGTGCAAAGCATATGTGGTTGTGTAATATTAAATGATACCCAAAGCCTGAATAAGTTGTGAATATGAATACTGATAATAAGAATGATGTCTTATAAGTTAGGATATAAAGGGTATCCAACAGTTGTTAATTTATCAGTTTAAAAAAATATTCGGCGATTGTACCTGTATAAATTTGTCTTTTTGCAGAGATGACTACTCAAATATACAAATTAGTCGGACCTCTATAACATTTTCATTTTATCATTTTATTTACTATCCCTATACGTACATTTGGCTTCATTTGCTAGAGGTCAGGGTTGACCCTAAACAAATGTTTGTATGTCCTAGGGGTGTTTGTTCCGTGTCTGGAAGATACGTGCATGACATTTAGTCTAACAGGGTCCCAAAGGTTGAGAAAACCCGTTAATTTTATTATAAAAGGGTTGATTTAACGGATTTTTATAAAAATACATTTTCAATATAACTTATTGCATGTACCTAACATTTTGCGCAGCAACTTATCACACAAACTGAGTTTTACCTAATGGAAAAACCCAGTTTCACTTTCCCCGAACCGGGATGTGAACCTAGGACATCGCGCTCAGCAGTCGCACCTGGCGACCACTAGACCAACTAGGCAGTCGATATTATAATTATGTGTTATTTATAACAATTAACGACCGTCTGAAGTTTTATTAAAAATGACGCACAACCGACAGAAATGTAACAACAAAAGACAATTCAAAATTTGTTTGAGTGATGCTAATATTTTTCACGGCAGTAACGGTCTTACTAGAGACATCTATACAAAGTAATAAACAACTCTCAGTTTAACAAACCACTGTGTATGTAAGCGCCATCTATCTAGTGTAAGTAGAACCATAGAAACAACCAACGAGATTAGGGAATCCACCACTCGCGATAGTTCCCCGTAACATCAACAGATGTCACTGTTAGCAAGTTATGTCTTATAAAAGTTTCAGCGTTTTCAATGCAGGAGTGACTAGCGAGTTTCTCAAGAAAAAATGTTGATGGCGTTAGTAGTGGTGTTGAAACTTAGAATATTGTTAGTTTGTATAGTAGCCTGAGATAATCTTCTACCAAATCTTGTCCTTACATGATAGTATCGGCTAACAAGATACATACTACTTGTATTCCATATCGGGTGACTGCCTATCTGATCGCCACAACCCAACCCAGTGGCTATGGACTTATCATTTGTCCCCCTTATTAACACAGGCCGTCAGATTGAAACTTCTGACTACTGTCGTAGGTGCGTTAGTAGTTATGTTGACGAATAACTACTATCAAAGGTTCGAATGAATGGCCCTCAGCTCACTTACCATGAACTCTTAAAAATTGATGTTTTCCGATGTAGTGTAGTACGGCATTTTTCATCTACAACTTAAAATGTCCTGTTTTACGAGTTCATGTTAAGGGGCAAGACCAAGCTAACAGTAAGCCTATAATATTATGTTTTACCTATATTATGTTTTCCATATTGAGACATAGGACCTATGTCCTACATAATAAGGTATTCCCTACGCGCAATAACTGCGGTAAGCGTTAGTTAACCGACCCGGGCAGTCGGTGCAGCGGTTACCTAGCCATGAATTACCTAATAAGTCTACTAAAAAATTATTCATTTCAATCATTCCTTTATTTATGTCTTTTTACTAAACTAAATTAAACATTGAAATAACCAACGGCTGGTCTCTGAATAATACAGGACTTATATTGTTTGTTTTGGCAAAACAGCACATTATATCTACCTAACATGAATACAAGCGTGATAAACACGAAGTTGCCCAAAACCCAACACCTACACAAGTTCACCCAACTCGAGCTCTCGGAGTAACTTGAGTCCCATTTTATGATAACACAAGCTGAAACTGTACAACAAAGGATCAGAAAGAAGCCCTGGAACTTATCCGCGGTGCAGGTTACGCTACGTTAAATTTGCCCTAACCAGACAAAACAAGGATATTAGAAGTAATAGAAGGAAAATAATACTAAAAAATGATAAAGGAAGTATGAGAGATTCATGGAATAGCTGGTAGAAAGCCTAAATAGCCATAATTGAACCAGATCGTGTATTTTCTGGAGAAAGGCCAAGTTAGATACTTTTCATTATGATCATCATCATCAGCCGGATGACGTCCACTGTTAAACAAAGGCCTCTCTTAGAACGCCACAATGAATAACAGCTTGCCAATTGCAGCCACCGGTTGCCCGCAATTCTGACGAACACGAAGACTACTAGGTACTTTTAAATTAGCCTTTTTCTAAAACATTGTTCATACACGCGCGGTGGTTGAGGTAGTACCTTACACGGAAGAATGTGATGCCTGTGTATGTGTATATTGTATTTAGGTATGTAAAAAACCAAATGAAAACATGAAATATTGGGGAAAACATGTTCTGTAGTGGAGATTACGAACGAACGTAGTGTAGAACGTCCTAGCTGCAGGACGCTTAATGGGTAACGATATACGCAAAATGGCTGGCAAATGGCGGTTGGAAGCGGAGGGCCAAACATTGAGCTTAGTCGCGTACCGTCGGAGAGGCCTATGTCCAATAATGGACTGCGATAGACTGATGATGATGTAAAAACACATGAAGATTCACAGTTGGTCTAAAAAGTAAATTTTTCCACCTTCTTATCCCTTGCCACATCTAGAAGTATAAAGTTTATACATCTTTGTATGTTGTGTTATTTGCATATGATGGCGGGGTAATCTGAGCTATTTGATATTGTTATAGTTTAAAATAATATTGACGGTAATGTTATTATTACTAGCAAAATTGTTTTAAGGTATTACCTGTGTGGCTTAGGGATAACATAGGTGTAGTAGGTATATTGGGATTAGGTTTTTATGCTAAAGATTATTGTGAGTTATTGATATTATTCCAGCTTATAGCCCCCTTACCATGAACTCTTAAAACTGGACAGTTTATGATGTAGAAACGTCGCCGCCATGTGCAGTGTAGGTGAGTGTGTTCATGGTAAGGGGCTGATTGGCAAATGCCTATTACTTTTTGGTGAAGAACTGTAAAGCCTGGGCGTAGAGCTGCTGACACTGTATACCTATATAAGTATCATCTTGATAAACATGATTAAAATAATATAATATTAATTAATATAATTTGTTGCAAGAATGCGCGCAAACGCAGGTGCACTCCCAGTTCCCTCGCTCTCATAGTCCAATGGGACAGTTATAGACAAGACACAGTTTTTAATAAATGCTTGTATGTACAAGTAACAGGCAAATTGCAAATAATAATATTTATACAAACCGAATATAAATTGGTTATCAATTATTTAAGTTTTGAGGTGAATATTCTTTTACCATTCAATCTATAAATAAGTCCTAATTTATCTTTTCAGAGAAATAAATTGTCCAAATAATTCATTCAAATATACCTTATTTAATATGTTACTTCGACGAAAGCCGTAATATTACAGAAAAAAATATTATTTTCATACATTTATAGCGATTTAGACGTCATTATTTGATGTCCCTGCTACCTTACGAAAAACGAATCTCTTTCGTAATAATGTGAAGAAATGTTGCAAAGAGAATATATTAAAATTCAAAATGATAGAATGAAACTCATTTATTATCTGTGCATTTGTGTTGTCCAGCCATGAATAGCTCATAAGTGTCTTGGAGATGAGACAGGTTTCCACTTAAAAATATAAGATCGTTTATAAAATATAATTTAAGAGAAACTACATCGCTTCATACAAAAAAGGTATTAGTGATTTCAGTGAGTGAGAGAAATAAATAAAATCATATAATTCACTAATATTAGGAGCAGGTTTTCGAGTTTTTGGTAATACTATAGTGTTTTATTGTACCAAAAAAATTAAATTATTGCTTTAACTGAAAGGCATGTTTGAATTTTGATTTAATAACAAAAATATATTTGCAGAAAAGATTTTCTAACTTTTTATATTCCATCGCTCAATATTTTCTTCAACGAAAAAGAAAAATCAACAAAACATTTCAAGCCGGTCATAATTCGTAACATTTATATTTAGAGGTACAGTCAAGCGAACAAATCACGTACGAGCGGATCACGTCGCGCGAGCCGACGGGACACCGTGTTTGCGGGCGTTCGAATTAAATTTTCACGTCGGCATCGTTGGAAAGAGCAAGATGTGTGCGTGACGCGGTCCGGATCGCGTGACACTTACGGCTCTTACTGTGTAACTCTCTACATATACATCTTAATTCCTAAGGTCACTTTCTCTGCTTAGTTAAAATTTATGTACGCCGCTTTCAAGGTACGTTTGCATAAATAACAGGTAAATGTCAAATGCGACAGATAAATTTTGTTAATGTTGTTATTTTTTATGTCTTTGGATTTTATGTTGGAATATAACAATATAACTTGTACCTACTGCTATTGTAGTTTTAGTTGTTATTACTTAATTTATTTTAATTATTAAGTACAGGCAACTGAGCTGAAAATACCTAATAGTAGTTTAAGTTACCTCAACAAGCTTGCCAACTACATTAGAAGGAGTCTGTTCATCAATAGACTTATAGAACTTTCTCTACTCGCGATAATAATATATAATACCTAGTATGACATCACATATTTCCCAAAGCATGCCTCTTTAAGTATTGATGTCTAAGTTTTAAGTACCGCACGTCCGTACCATCAAGCCGACAGGCACTGAATAATTAAATCTGGTCTGTTCTCAAGAAAAATTGATAGCGATCCGAAGCCAATCGGAATATTGGACACGTGACCTGTGTACGAGAGAGCTCTTATTTTTTTACCAGTTATACACGGAGCCGACTGTACTAGTGCGTATAAACATTTTTTATGCTTCGATGTTTACTTAAAGAGTGTCAGGACATTCCTGGAATGTTGAATAGAAAATAATTTCTGTATTTCTAATGTTTTTGATCCGAAAATAATATGACAAATTTTCTTGTTTGGTTTTTCCCTACTATTACGTAGCTCTTGACATCTTAAACCTGGAATGTACCCAATTTACAAAAAAATAATATTATTTTTGTCTGTTGTTTTTTGTAATACCTAGAAATTTATTATGTACCTATCGTGTGTGCGTTTCACAAACATGAAATATCACATATATACAATCTCCCGGATTTGGGACATACATCTGCGGAACGCATAAATTGTCGTGTGCGGGAATCGAGCCCGCAACCATTTGCGTAGCAGTCCAATCACTTACCCAATGCGCCAAACAGAGCGTCAAGATTTATAAATCTACAACATTAAATTCTTGTCTTTCCGCATTGAGATATAAAGTACACTAATTGATATAAATTTGAGTACAATAATATTTCTAAATGATTATTCAATAAGTAAAATGTATATCAATACAGGACAGGCTTTGTCGTATTTGATAAGCCATACTGTTTTAATTCAAATGTATACTGTCCGCCGTGGTTTTAGTATGTGCTACAAATCTGTCAACTCAATAAACTTTCACATACCTACATACAATTCTACGTTGCATACATCATTTGTTTGTACAAAACATGAGTAGTGTGTACACTTACAGCAAGAGAGAGAAGAAAAGAAAAAGTCAGTCAAGTTTGCCTTTACGGCGAACAAAATTAAAATTATTGGAAAATTTAAATTTACGTACTTTACACCTATTATCCACAATAATAAATATTTATATACACTTTTAACTTTAAATAAATACTTAATAATCATAATATATTATTATTATTGATATATTAGAGCCTATTGACCCATAACCTTGTCAGTGGTGTAGGCAGCCTGGTAGGCACTGTAGCTGAAGTTGCATATCCTCACAGATGATTTTGTCTTAATTGTAGCTATATTCTTGCCTGATTCAATCACAAATTATTATCATTCATGGGGTTCACCTAACATGACTTGAACAAAGAACTTCAGTGTCTAAAACACTAATAAAACCTAACCTACCTCTATAATAAAACACGAGAACAACTTTATTAGCACCAAACATAAACCGAACACAAGTGAACCGCGTACGTAACGTTCCGAAAAAAAAACGCTTCCGGAAAAGGGGGCACTCAAAAACAGATAAAATAACAGTCGCTATCAGTAAACATGGAATATTATTAGGGCACATAAACGCTCCGTAATAAACGTGCACTAGATTTTTATGGGTTTGTAATAAAAGTTCTGGTTCTCTCCGAGAGACAGGCGGACAGACATTCTTATTCTGTTTACCTTTGGACGAAAGCGATCATTTGGTTCACTTCTTCGAAAACAGAAGATTTATTGTACTGGTATGCTTCATAAAAAATATTTAAGGCTATTTTCGCAAAATAAAAATATATATATATATTAACTTGATCAGATAATAATAAATTAATATATTGATATTTGCTTATTATTTCCATAATATTGAGTTGCGTTTCCTATCATATTATTGGAGAAGTAAAGCATTTGATTTCACCTAAATAAGTTATACAATGATACGTTTAAACCAGTGTAAAAACAACAGCGTTTAAGCAAGGATCCATATCTCTCAGAAATTTAATAAACCACAATTTTTCTCAGTTAAGGCGAGCTCCGGGATCGAGATCGACACTCGTTTACACCAGAATACCGCCAAGGTATCGCGAGTGAGCGAAAATGTGACGTAACGGAAGCAACGGCTGTATTCATTCGGAATTTCAATGTCCTTTATCTCGAGGAAGAGTGCCATAAACATAGTCGTAAATTTCGTGTTATTTGTGAAAAATTTTGTGCGCATCACTTTATGTATACGCACTTATTGTGTTTAGTGGCGGGGAATTGTCTCTGTCTGTAGTGTATGGCTTTATTTGGCAGGTAAACCACCTATCTTGCAAATAAAGTCTGGATTTGAAAGAGAACTTTGAGTTTGTTTTTCCGTTTCTTCTCAGATAAGACGACGCTATCCAGAATTTTGGGTTTTTTGATAAATCGCTGTAAGTTTCATAATTTCATGTAATTTATTTTGGCAAGCATCGATAAAAAGTACTGTTCGGCATTTTATTACTATAATAACTCTCCTGAGTGTTTGTTTGCTATATTTAATGCCGGTTTTACTCATGTGAATATTCGGAAATACCCGACATGTTATCGGCGCGACTCCACCGCATAACCTGCTCATTAATTGAGGCTCCTTTTAAGTCTGTAAGTACCTAGTCGAGAATTCCCGAAAATAAAATAAATAGCGTCTACTCCAAAATATTGATAAACGAAAACATCATAATGCTATTCGTAAAATATTTCTTCTTATCGTATGGTTGGTAAACAACCTGGTTTAAACCGAGTAAAGCACTAATTCATTTACTTAAAAGCAGTTGCACCAGCACACCAGTCAATCCTTGCTTCCACCGAACTTGTTGTACCAACTCGGAGCTATTCATCGCCATTTTAATATTCATCAGGAACTGATACTCTCCTAACTTTCAGGATAGTTTTTAACTATTTTTACGTGGGTCGACTCCAGATTCGGAGACTCAAGACGTTATAGTTGGATACTTTAAGTTTTGTTCGTAACACTTAGTTTACTAGCACTGGTTATTTTAATAGTTTAGTTAGATGACGTTAAAAAGATATTATAAAAATCTTGTGGTATAAGAACGTGATACATAATATTTGCCCAAAATAAAACATGTCACAATGAACAGTTGCTAAATACTGTGAAGGAAAAGAACGTGAGAAAACCGGCACACCTGATGGATTTTTTAACAGTGTGTAAAGCCATGTCAGAGAGGCTTCAGGCGTTTAAGCTCTGACACCAGGTTGTCCATCAACCATACCGTGACAGAACCAGAACCAGACAATGAACGTAATAAAAATATAAATAGCCTGTCAGCTGAATACTTCCTGTAATACCTATTTATCTTATACAAAAATCCACGAATACAATGATATTCTCAATAAACAGTAATCAAATGAAATATATTTCATTGCATCAAGATATTTATTACAAAAGCAGAATACCAGTAGCGATAATAATCAAAGTTAAACAGCATTGAATTAAAAGTAAACATTCGTGCCAAAATATTTTGGAAAATGACAGCCAAGTTCCATATAACTTATTCATGAATATTATACTTCGATTTATCATGTTAAGTTATTACATTAAAAATCCATACGATTACATTTCGTCTTTTAGGTATATATATATATTAAGTAGCTCGCTTAACTTTTATGAATGTAGCCTGAATCAATTACACACCATGACCATTAAAAAATAATATGATTACTATATTCTAATTTGAACGAAACAAGAGACCTGATTTTAAATACTGCAGTCTCTGTATCTCTCTCTTATTTTCAATTTAAAAATCTTAATACTTGGCTAATATTTTAATAAAGTCATCATTCGTACTTGACTTGGCTGTTTCGCACTGCCGTGCTCCCAGATTCAATATTTCAGTGGAAAGTGTACACCACTTGTATTGCGGGCCTTTTTAATCAACCGTATGGAATGCTGAAATGCCATGACATCGTACGAGGCTGTTCCGGACAAATTAAAATTATATTTTCAACGCTTAATTTATTTAAATATTCTTGGGTTTCTGTGTAAAGGAAATTTGTGTCGGCTGATTGTGTTCACCGGTTTGTGGTAACGGCTTTTGTTTTCATACGCTTTATTGGTATAACGAAGAGAGGGCTGATGAAGACCTAATTTAACAGATTGATCGAGTTAATTAATAACGATTCATTGGAATAATATTAAGCTTGTTCAAATAATAGAAAAGCATTTGTTTATTTTTCCGAATTCTGTAAAAAGTTGACTATGCTTTGTTGACTCTCAACAAAAATCTACAATTTCAGCAACTTTAATTGAATCACGTCAAACAGATCAAATTAACATAAAAAACATCCTAATTAAAACCGCCATTGCCACTTAACAAACTAACTCATTACTCAAAAAAAGAACGCGATATATTTATTTTTTAAAGGGGACGCTAGCGCTCCGCTCGCTCAGTTGCGCTCGCTGTGACCTCGTTCCGCTCGAGTCGGACTCGAGAGCGCTTCAAACCGCTTCACAGCTTCGCGGCAACGCTTAGCATGCATGTCGCTCAAATATTCCCGCCGTAATTATTTTTGTAATTCAATTGTATGAGGATTAAACTGTATTTTGTTGTATTTGAAAGGTTTTATTTATGGTGCTTTATTCCGACGGCGACGGGTATTTCAAATGAACAATTTATTTTATGTTTTATGCTGTCGTATGCTAATTATAACTGGTACGATAAGTTCGCGTGTAGTCAACTCGTACATGCATGTTAACTTGTTCATTTTATTTGCAAGTTGGAAACTGCTGAATGTCATTTGTGCCGAGTTCCATACGAAGTGGATTTTTATGATATTTTGTACTTTCCTGGTTTTTCTTTGTCCTTCGAGCGTTCGGTGTAATGTGTTCTGTCTGTGGGTTTTATTTTACTTTGGTCTTTATTTTGACTCCCTCGCGCCCAGAGCTCGAGACAAATATTTCTAAGACTTAAAAATATTAGTTCCGTCTTCAAAACCGGTCGTTACACAAAAGATAATGATAATGTTACGACTATTTCCAACAAGTCAAGGCCAACGACCCCCTAAAAGTATACCTGTAACACTTATACATAAAACAACAAAAAAATAAAAAGCAAAATACATCCAAACAACCTTCAGAGTAATGAAAAGTAAAATTTTAACCATCTGCGCTACGATGGCCCCGGGATAAATTCCAAGGGTCGTAACAATAAAAACTTTTGGACTTCTCACCTCCTTAATTTAGCCACGGCAACTTTACACCGGCAACTTGGCCTACTGTTTCATGCGATATTATTTTGTTAAATATTTGAAGAGCCCGATATTCCACTGTTACATTCTGGGTAACCTTTAGTTCCAGTTGAAGCATTTATGTAAATATTAATATGACAAAGACGTATTATGCGTGTAAAGGGAAACAACAATGTAATACATTTTTACCACATTTTTCAGTTCAACATCAATATTAAATGTAAAACGAAGTTCTGTAAAGGAAAGTATGTAAAGCAGATATTTAGGTGATAGAGGTAATTTAGAGTCATGTTTAAATAACCTTTAGCATAAAGTAACTGGAACGTGAACAGTGACGAGACTGCACAAGCGTGTAGCCGCCTGAGTGTGGAAGGTAGATATAATATTGTGTCTCTCTTATTTCGTAAAAACCGATTTAGTAAGCTATAGGAAAGGTTTTTAAAAATCTTACCGTATTACCTGTATCACCAAAATATCTCCCTTTACCTATAAACACTATCATTTTCTTTTGCTGCCAATATACAGAGCCGTATACTGCCACCAACTCAGGGTAGTTCCCAAGAATGGTTATGAAGGCACTGTTAATCAAGTAGGACTTACAGTCGTTGGCAAAATGTAGGCATAATTATAGACTCTTGAATCCCTCGATACCAGAAATGACAAGTAAAAACACGTAGTACGTAGAAACTGAAAATAAGTATTCCAAAAACAGCCAACGATACCATAAAATTGAATTGAAATAAAAAGAAAACTAATTATGCAGAGATATCAACAACTGGATAACCAAATGGTTAATACCATTTTCTGCTTAAAATTCAGTAACAAATATGATTGTAAAATATTTTACTTTCCATTTAAGCTCAAACCAGGCTGCGAACATTAGGGGTCTAAAAAAGCGTGTGTCGCGGACGGACCCGAACAGGCTCCGAGATAACTTTTGCCCTGTTAAATAAAGACGACAGTTTTATTGAAAGTAGGGCCGTTTGCCTTCTGTAATTTTCTCGGGATACCCTTGTTCTGTTGTGCAAGTGACGAGACTTTAGCGGTAAGGGAAGTCTGACTTTTATTTTTATTATTTAATTTTAGTCAGCACAGGTTTCTAAAGATTTTTTGATGCCAAAACAAAATATGAAAAAGAAGAAACTTATGTTATGATAAGGGTATTACGGACAATGGTGACAATTCATTTCATAGACTGCCTTGTTGGTCTAGTGGTTGCTAATCGCGACTGCTGTGCACGAGGTCCTGGGTTCGAATCCCGGGCCGGGCAAAGTGTTACTGGGTTTTTCCTTTAGGTAATTCTCAGTGGCAGCACGGAGTCTGGATTTGTGCCCGGTTGATGGCAATAGGCTCGCCCCTATTACATTGGGACCTAAAAAACATAACTGGCGAAATGTGGGTGTACTGTATGTGCACCTCTGCCTACCCCTTCGGGGAATACAGGCGTGATGTTATGTTTATGTGTTTATGTTTGTAATTTCATGCCAAGACCCCTTCATGCCTTTTAGAATAAATAAATAATTATCAGCCCTGTTTGTAATTGGTAGACCTTTTTAGTCCATTTTCTTTCTTATCTATCTCAGGTATAACCGTTGGACTTTACACACAGTAAAGTCCAATGGTCATACTACTCGGTTATCAGTGTTGCTTACGTTTTTAGTAGTCGTTATGTGTAACCAGAAGTCTGCCTGATTACCAGTTACATTAGAAAGATTCTGTAGCTGGACCGTTAGTGGTTACATAGACGGTCGTTCCTCATAAAATATTGGTACCCAGTGCATTTAAGTCTAACACACAAGTCATCAACGCCACCTCTTCTTCCTTAGACCACCACAAAGAGGAGATAGAGACATTTTTCGCTTTTCCACAAAGTTAAAAACTCGTTATTCGCGGGCGAAAAGTTAAGGGGAGCGAGCATTGTGTCTGGCGCTGAATTTATCGCGCCCCATCCGCGGTGACGACGTCGCTCCGATTATGACAACAACTGGCAAATGTTAATTGGAGCATTTGCTATTTGTTGGAATATTCTACAAATATATTTTGTTACGATCCAAGACCAAAATGTTAAGAACACTGCGGCATTAGAGGCCCCTGGAGTCCTTAGCCACGACCAGTTTTGTTACCTGAGTAGCTGTGTAAGTGTCAGTTACTCTAAGGAGTGCAAGAAAGGAGCCTCCACGAGTGCCGACACTTAAGTACGTCCCACGCCCTGGACGGTCCACCTCGCTACCATCCTATTCCACGTGGCTATATGTGTTAATATGTGTTGCAGGACTAACCTTAGATTTACTATTTATTTGACCTGTATAACTTGCTATGATTGACTTATAAGTAACCCCTTGTTTCCATTAGCTCAAGTTAACCAAAGATTACCGGGCTCTTCTATTTTTCGAAATTGATAGTTTTTTGTCAGAACTGTCTGCAGAACTCTGCTGTGTTATATCGTCATGATATAGTGACAATAAATAATGTACTGACCGTTTACAATGAATTATAACACCAGGAATAATTATATTTATTCTTTACAAATCCAAATTGGATGTTGGCCTTTGATGTTTGTACAGAAAATATACTAACATTTTTTTACAATATGAAAGGGAATTTAGACAAAAACAACGACATAGCCATCATAAATATTTTAGAGCTTTCTTTACAAGAAAATATAAAAGAAATGTACCTTGTGCGACGGACTTTTGTTATATTTTCGCCATCCTCAATAAATAAAACAACAATATGTCTCCTTAGCGCCGGTTGAACAGAACGCGTTATTTACCTCATAAATACCTGCACGTACGAACGTTTTGCCCGAATTATGTATCAGATAATAATAACACGAGAAAAAAAGAAAAAATAGGGAAAAAAACCTCTCGCAGGAGACGCACTTTATTCTCGCGAATAAAACACCCAGAAACATATGCCAGCAACTGGCTACAATATATATAAATATGTAAGCTACACTCTCCTACTAGGTACTCACAAGCGTTATACCATCGAAAACGTACACATCCACCTCTTTCATTCCTTGAATGTGAGATAAGGACAGAGTAGCGAAGTCGAGTCGAAATTTTCAGCTGGTTACAATACCCGTTCACTCGCACCCCCACAATATATTTTATGGAGAGCGCAACGTTCTTTTTGCAATAGCTACCAGAAGGTGCTCTCGAACCCTTCATATTTACGATTAAGTCGTGATCAGAAATATAAAATACTAGTGTTTTTTGTCGATAGGCTCGATACACGCCGACGCTAGTCAAAACTCGATTTTTTGTACATTCTGTTTGTACTGGTGTACCTATACATTATGTAAAAGGTGCGTCGTTGTTTTGTTTTACTATTTTAAGTAGGTATACATGTCTTGTGGCCAAGAACGACGATAAGTTAGAAAGCCGAAAAGCTAAGACTTCTGCTTAACCATTGCCAGTCAAGACTTATTCTGCATGGTAGTTATCGCTGAAAAACCAGCATAAAACATTGATCGAAAAATTAAAAACGAAATCTCATCTATAGCAAATAACTTCAAACTCCTTCACATTTAACACCCCACAGCTTTATCACTATATAGGTAAGTTATGTTTTCATGTATTTTCTATTGCCTTCTTTTTATACTATTGTCTCCAAATTACCAGTCCCACAAAAATGTTGGGTCTATTGTTTAATTATATTCTTTTATATTTTTAATTTTGATGTAGGTATGCAGTTACGAATTCAAAAATCACATATTTTTTTATTATAATGTTACCATCGATACTTTTTCAAAAGTATGTTTGACTCCAAAACATTATATATGCTTACATGAAACATTTCCGAAAAAATCTAACCATTCTGTCTATTAAAAATGTAGAAAAGTCGATGAGTTTTCGAATCACGATCTGATCGTAAAATGTGGATCGGGCAGCGTGATATTTGATTTCAACTCGACTATATTATACGTGGGGGCGTGGCGTAGATATCGTAATTTTAATAAAGTTTATAGGAAGGGAAAACCCGGGTTATATTATAATATTATTGGGCCTATATGTATTTTGTGCTGTTGAGGTTGCCCGGTGGTTACTGACTGGGTTTTAAATGCGGTTCCAGCTTATAGTCAGAAAAATAATTATTATTTGATGGGTTGGAAGGCCTGCAAATTTTTCATGATACCATTTATCAGTGTTTACCTTAAGATACATTATTTGTCTAGGGAAGTGAGTAGGCAACCAACGACAAGTTAATTTAACCCAATAATTGCGTAGATTATTTCGATATCTACCAATCAACATGAGGTGCAAACAAGTGGAGACCCTCCACAAGTGACGATTCTTAAGTACGTCCAGCAAACCTGGACGGTCAGCCTCGCTAGCATCCTTGTTGTCTGACCAATTTCTACACTACGGCCTGATACTTTCATGTGGCAATTGGCTCATGCCGATAAAAAGAAGGAAAAGATTTCTTGTCATAAACTTCTAAGCAATCTTTGATTTAAAATTAATATAATTAGTATACCTAATTATTTAGGCTTTCTTCCTTATTTATGTCAGCAACAATCAAATCTTCAAAAAGTTTTGAAAAGTCCGAAAACAAATCTTTTTTCTCGGTTAGATTCACATTTTTGTACAAGTGACCCGAGTAATAAAAGGGAACAAACAGTGAAGCAATTAGGCGCTTTATTTTGCTCAATTAAGTGGCAGTTACAAATTAAGAAACGAAAGCTCGCTCGCAGTTAACAGATTATGTAAACACGGTAACGAAGTGGCTGCTCGAGGTACGAAGGTTATGGAGAAGGTACGTGGCTTATCGAGGCATTACTTTAGTTTACTTTCTCTAATTTGTGTTTATAGTTGAGAGATTCTCGAGTTTTCTTTGTTTTGAAGGGTGACCAGAACAGTTTGCAAAAAAATAATATCTTAATTGAAAAAGGGAATTTGAAAAATAATGGACACGAGCGTGACTCGATAGATTCCAATTGATATATCTGACGTCACCTTAAAGACATAAATACTATAAAACTTGAAATTCGATGGGTGCAAGAAGCGACACGATAGCTTAGTTGGCAAAGCTGAGCCTTGTATAGGTGAAGGTCGTGGGTTTGAGATCCGCTCGTGCCCATCATTTTTCATACTCTCCTTTTCAATTTTGTTTCAAGCTTAGCACGGGCAACATGTTAAAAAGACTCCATAATTTATTTATTTATATTTAAATAGAAACTATATTTTAGGGCTAAAACACAATTTAGTTTTTTAACCTCAAAGTTTTTACTTTCTAGCTTGGCTTGCGTTACATTTTTAGATTTATTGTATGTTGAGTGATTGTGTGTGCATCATGTAGCTCTTTTCTTTATCTTTTTTATCAGAGACCGATTCTCCTCTTCTGACAAATTGTTAAATTACCGCGCTCTCCATTTCACGGCTTCATGTACCTTTGTCGCGCCGTGTCCCTGATTACGGCGACACCTGACGAACTGCATCTGCCTGACGCCTAATTGTTGGAAAAATCCCAATTAGTTCAAGTAAGAGATAGAGTACTAGTTTAATGGTAACAGGAGACAGAGAAATGAGAAAATTCATAGAATTCCACCGACGTAATTATTTTAGAAGATTCAGCCACTTATTTATTTATTTCAATGAAAATGAAGAAGTTCGACACGTGTTATAATCGCCGTTATCTTATAAAGAAATATGACACACGTAAATGCGATTATTTTATGTAGAAATATGACACATGTAAACGCTATTATTTTATGAAGAAATATGACACGTGTTAAAGCTATTATTTTATAATGATACAGGTATCTTTTTAAAAAGGCATTATATAGAGAGGCGGTAGATTTGTTAATGATGTTTTATGTGTATAAGAGTATTTTGCTTTTCTATATCTTATTTGGATTTAACAAAAGATAGGGTGCTTTTTTAAATTGGTTACATGTATTATTGTGTCGAAACCATAGAAAAACGAAGTATTTTTCAGTGAAAAGTTGACTACGTATAGTTGTGGGCCAAAGCGCTAATAAAGTTTACCCACCTTTTATAACAGACGACAAAACTCAGAACGTTTTATACCATGAGGGCGAGGTGACGACCCTGTACCCTGTGAGACATGTTAGGCCCAAAATAATTATAACATTAAATAATTATACTCCAGGGTAATGTACAGACAAGATAAGCATGGCCACAGTAGACAGCGATAAAGAGGAATATTTTAATGCTAATTGTTCTTCTCTATTACATGTTTAACCGACTTTAGAAAAGGAGAAGATGTATTGTAGCGTATATTTTTTTTATTTAAATGTAATTTTTTTGCGGCGTCACCAACATGATATTAATCATTAATTTTTACGTATAGGTATTTTAACTTCTATAGACGAGTTCAGAATTCAATTCTTTCCCGTCGCTTGTAAGGTAAATTTTAGGAGATAACGAACCCGGTGTGAGCTCCATAAATGAAAAATAGCTCTCATTTGACTTATATTTGATGAGCGGCAAAATGCAGGTATTGTCTCCCATAGTGCTTTGGCAAACATACCTAGATCAAATCAGAAATGTTCTGCATGAGGGTCGTGTTAAGAGTATTCTTAACCGACGCGCGAGTGTGTATGAGGAATATGCTGCGAGTGGATGAAGCGAAAGGCCTCTGCCAGGGGCTCTATTTCAATTTTCTGGGCTACCATTTTTAGTGCCTTATACTACCTGCCCTTACCAAACCTTGCCAAGCGGCCTGCCCATTGCGAACTCCACTACAGTTTGGTAATACAATTAATACATAATTTTGTATTATATATTTTTACATAAATTAATGTATAAGGATTCAGGAAGTTCAAATTCCACAGTACAACAAAACACAAATTACCAATGAAATAAAAATAAATACAAGGAAAATTAAAATTCTGCTCATGCGTGAATGAACGTAGGTGAAACGACGATATATAATATATTAAAATGTTTTCTTAGTATAACGTTTCATCCCAGGATATTAATTTACACGTTAACATAAGTAAAGCCGCGGGCATCAAGTAATCATAATTTAAACCTACTCTTTGGGTTTTCTCGGAATTAGAAGCGCTCACATTTAAAGGGCGTAGGCCATCTCAACAATATTTGTTGTAATAAAAACAATGTGAGATTATAATATAGACGTTTAACATTACGCCTGTGGAAATAAAGGAGGAGATACCACTCGTGCCCATCATTGTAACTCCTATAAGCCAAGACCAACTATGATAACTACTTAGATTCATCGAGGCAATGAGGCTCGAGGCATTCCAGAAATGACTCGACTTGTTGAAACCCGCAACGAAATTAATCATACAACACAGGAGTAGTAGGAATATGTAATTTAGTTCCTTCCTAATTCTCTCCATAGCAAGCGGTCGACACAAAGACTAATATGCCGAAAGCTTATATTTAGCTATAAGGGATCCACAACTGAGATAAGCCAAGTCGCCGAGCACCACGGGTGTGAAAGTTAAAACTCCTGGTCCTAGCTGTTATTTTGTATCCAATAGTAGGTACTTCATTATGAAATTCATGCTAGCCGGTAACATCGACAGACCTTATTAAAATATCCCCGGTGTAACCCGCTACGTTCTATGTCCGAGGACATAAGGACTTCGGCCAACAAGTTGGTCCTGCAGCATATAACAGATGATTACAATACAACCAATACGAAAATTATAACCATTATTAACAGCTTCAGACGTACACCGCTGTCTAGTCCGGTTACACCATAACACTAACTGCGATTAATTCCCAACAATCGTCAAGGAAGCAGGCAGCAGCAATAACTAAGTCGGGTCAAGTGTACCGCCATAACTCGCGGGGAACGACCGCACATAGAATATTTACACGAGCTCACTCAAACACCTTGCCACACTTTGATCAAAAGTTAGCGTTACCAACTGTAATCCACGGAGATTAAGAAACGAGTTGCAATGATATTACAGTATTTGTTTGAGTTAACCCCAGTTATAACTGTGGAGTCGGACCGTTAAATTAGTTAGGAGTTGCTTGTTTATGCTTATAGTTGTGGGTTACGCGTTACTAAACTTTAGTGTTTGTGAGTAACCTAACGTGCAAGTAGGTTAGTTGAGTTGGTGATAGAATATTTAACATAACTTTAATGTTATATTATTCTTTGTTGGAGTCTACGTTGCAAATATACGTTCGGACTAAGAAAGGCAAGTAATTGTAAAACAAAAATGGTCTCTAACAGCATAGAGTTCTGGCTGGAGAGCTTTTACACCTAGTAAAGTCTTGCCTAATATCCTGTCAAGCATTCATAACTGCTCAAAAAGTAAGCTGTAAAAGATCATCAAAAGAATAAAAAAGGTTTTAAAAATAGAACTCCAAGCTACAATTCAAAAACTTATAACATTGGCCAATGGAAGATAAGATGGTGTTGTTTTATCAGCCCTTCTCTGATAATTCCGGGTACAAACGGGTAATTATCTATTGTTTGTGTAGTATGTTTTCATTCACTAATCAGTGTATATTCCAGTTAATGTAGGCATGCCGTAATTATGACCGGTGCGGTGCCAACAAATACACAATTTAATCTGTACAGTGTACACACAACATGAGAACATCATGTTTTATTAGAACTGTTTGTGTTTGAACATGATAATTAGCAATTTGTTATAAATAATACTAATACAAAACTATTTTGGACAATTTAGAGAAGGAAGGAACATTGATCACCACGTTCGCTGAGAGTTGGTGATTTCAGACCATTATGACAAGGTCCCATCACGATAATTTCTTTTATTGTTAGCATATTGAACAGAACCGAACATATTATGTTTGTTTAACTTAGAATGACCATATACCTAAACAAGACGCACAATGGCCCACTTAAGCGGCTAAGTGCGGAAAATGCCCAATTAAACCAATACCTAAGTGCGATTTATCTCACTATCCTCGCGAGTACCTAAAGTAGATATAATAATCATAAAGACAATTTTGAGCTCTGAGCCAGCTGCGGTGAAGGTTATAAACTTATAACATTGAAAGCACTACAAAGGATTTCAAAACAATACGCCTAAACAGAGAAAGCCAATGGACAACGGAACAGACAAAGAGGATACGCGGAAGCAGCAAGCATATAGTAGACCAACAGAAGCTCCCACTTAGCAAGCCTCATGTCTTGTGTCCTTATTCAGATATTCACATAAAACCATTTGTATTCGGCAGTGGGTTGTAAATTGTGTCGAGTCGCCAGACGCGGTACGAAACACGTAGTGCCTTGTAAAATATTCAGAGGCGAGAGGGTGAAATAAAACCCACTGCTGTCTACCAGACGAAATGTTGGCGGCGGCATTAACTTTACCTCGCCGGTGACCGGAAATGTATTACCTGAATTGAAGTAAGTTCTTCCAAGAATCTAAACAAGTCATGTCTGTTTTAATTTCATTAGCTTTGGTGCTCGGAGAAGTTTTTATGCCTATGGTTTAATACTGCATAATTTGACTGATTTTTCTTTTCAATTTCGTAGTTCGAAATCGAATATAAGAAAGAAATATTTTTAAGAAAGAAAATCGAATATACTGTATTGCAAAAAGCTTTTCTTGATACCCTACTAATTTCTTTTCAATAAGCTTGTCATCTATGATTTGGAATTTATATTTATAAGCGAAATTAATGCATTCTTTTGGTGTACACCTATGCTCACACATTCAGGAAGTACACATGTATGATATTTTATATCTTTCACAAATAAAACTATGTCTAACCAGCTTGCCTTTTAACCCGTTAAATGGGTTCGAAAGATTTGATAACTCTATATAATCCTGTTGCGTACAGATTCAAGTAAATTGATCGCGTCGATTACTAAGATTGAACCTGAACCATGAATGTTTAAGAGGGGCGGGTCATCACCATCCATCTCGATCGAAGGTCGAAGGGTACCTGATATGAGTTCATAATATCCATATTGGTATTGCTAGTGTAAGTTGCTCGTTTTTTCTGAAGAACTTAAGAGGTATGGCGCATTAAACATAGACAAACTTAGTAATTTTTCAATATATTTAGACCACAATAAACAAAGAATAAATACATAATTTTAGTCTCGTCTGTGCTGTTTAGAAATCGCTCTGACTGAAGCCATTCCTAGGTGTAGCAGTAGAGGTAATAGTCTTCGAATCTGTGCCAACATTTAAACTTTCAGCTACTATCCTACGGGAAAAGAGAACGACCTTCTAATTCGGCTTGTAAGATTTGACCTAATCAAACAAACTAAATAACATTCCGAGTAAACTAAAAGCTTGTTAAACGCAAACACTCAACAAAGAATTCAGACGAATCTATTTGGTTACCTAATTCTTTAAAAAATGAAATTGCAAGAAAACGGTGGCAACCAATTACTTCGTTATCTTGGGCTCTAACTGAATAAAACTCTGAAGCGTTTCATCATTTTCGCGTGGCAAAACTTTTAGTTAGTTTTTGTGCTAACTTCTGATTTATGACCCCACCGGCCATCCCTCACGGCATACTCTCTAATAAAGGAATTTACTCGAAAAAAGGTCAAGGAATTATTATTTTTTTCACCCCCACTTGATGAAATTTAAGCTGGTTTTGACGTCGGGCTGTGTGTAATATTTTTAAAGTAAAATAAAGTTTAAAGTTTAGAATCTTGTTGAAGTGTACATTGTGGGGAAGGGGTGAACCCCGGTCGCTTGGCTGATGGCTTGTAACTTTACACTTCACTATTTTATCTTCTGCCAATCTTAGGTAGGTGTTGCGTATTTAATTCTTGTGCGGAGCATGTTTCTGCATATCCTATCTGACTAAATATTATTGAGAATTTACTGCTTTGCTGTTCTGACACATTCCGAATATCAGTCATTTGAATTCCCTATAGATAAACAAGAATATTAATAAAACTTTCATCATCCAGTCAATTACGCACAATTGAAAATACAAACATATTTATAAAGATAAACAATTAAAGTCCAAAGTAGAATACGTAAATCATTTAAAACCTTCATTAAATCACAGTAATAAATTGAACAGTTCACGCGCAATAACTAAGTAGCATAATTGTTAAAAAAACAGCCGTAATAAATTCACATCAGATTACAAAATAGTTGATGAAAAACCCGATTTAACGTGTTTCGACCTGAGCGTATTGTTAGCCATGCGAAATTCCCCAAAATTGCCTTCTTTAATATACGGCACGCGCAGATGTATGAAAAAAACGTGTGCAGATGTACTACTTACACAGCAAAAGTTTGGCTGATGCCAACCGGTGGGTAGATGGAAAAAATGCTGGAATATTTTAATATTACTAGTGATTTGGTTACATCGCTGTGTTTTTACTAAAGAGTTTCTTTTCGCTGTCCAAGTATTTCTTGAACAGCTTTTGTTTCGTTTTATGTGAAATTCGTGTATCATCAAACTTGGTTTCTCCCAACTTATACATACCTATATTTCGTCGATAGCACGTCACCGAATGTACTTTTTTTAGGCTAAGCGTGTCGTTAATTACAAAATTTTACTTCGGCATATAGGTGCACTAATGTGTAACTTTTTTAGAAAAATCATCCCTACAAAAGCATCAATTCGATCTAAATAATATATCATCAATCATCTTACTTCAAGCTTATAATTTATTACTACAATACTATAAGAGGACAAGGACCAGTCCAGTCCCTGTCGTTCCTTGGAAAGAACTATCACTGTGTTTTAAAGCAAAATAAAGACATATAAATCATTATATTTCTTGGCATGTATACCCAAAAATTAACCGCCGCCTCACGGAATACCAATAACAATATAATGTATCATAAAGGCGGGTGCATAATGTCGGCGTTGCACGCGCCACCTGCGACGCTAGCGACACATTTTATGACCCGCCCGTGGCGCGAATTGCAACTAACTGCCGATACGTTTGGGAATATACGGGCCGATAGTTTGGACGAAGACGTGACTTAAGTTTGAAAGTAATTTTTGGTGCACTGTGTTTTTTATAAGGCGGACTGCTCATTAGTTACTTAGACTTAGAGGTTTATTATATTTCACTGGCTAGATAAAAAATATAGCATGTAATTTTTTCACCATTTCTTACATTATTTTGTTAGTCAATTTATTGGCGATGACAAGCTATTATTACCTAAAGAAGTTATATGTGTACCAAGTGCCTTAGTAGTAAATCTGTGTGTGAAATAGTTTCTTGTTGTAATGTTTATCCAATAAACAGCGAAATTTTTATTTATTTGTATCTTTATTTATTATTTCTGTTTTTAATAAACAAAACGTATATGAAGTGCTAATTTGTGCAGTCCTAATAATTAAATTCGTAAATTGTCGTAATTCTAAATTATCTTCAGGCGTAAACCGCTGCGTTTCCTCATACAATTGTCTCGCGCATGCTTCCTCAATCGGCTGCCAATAACCAGTGTGTTGCTGAGCAAAACTCGTGTTGTAAGCTATTTATTGCCTATTTACAATCATTCCGAGTCGCGCGACTGTGCGATTTACAACATAGTCCGCTATTGTGCCCCCAGCTTTGTTACACGCGTGAAAAACTTGGCGAGTTAAGAGTGAGAAATACCTCTCGCATGTCGGAGGAAATACTGTGTTCTGTGATACGAGTGTAGCGATCCCTTTGTCATGTTTTGAATTTAAATATTTGTGTGATTTATTGTATAGTCATATTATTTTGGAATTTTATGTCTTTAGATATCTTATCTATCTTAATGTACAACTTATTTGTTTGCAATTGTGTTAGTATAAATTGGTTAAATAACTAAATAGATGTGGTATTTTAAGCTGCAGCAACAGTGAGATTTGTAATATTTTTTTCGTGTATATTTTTTAATATTCCATATTGGATTATGTATTATTTACCGTAAAACATTGGATTGTTTTTATTCTCGACGGAAAACAAGCCTTATAATTATCTATTCCATTAATTCTTAAAATAATATAATAATCTTCTTTGACCTTTCGACATAACTGCCTCGTTGGTCTACTGGCCGCTAAACGCGACTAACTATCCATTAGGTAAGTCTCAGTGGCAGCACTGAGTCTGGATTTATGCCTGGTTAATGGCAATAGGCTAGCCACCGATTACATTGCGACTTATAACATTATTGGCAAAATGTGGGTGTACTATAGGTACACTCCTGCCTACCTCTTCGGGGAATACAGGCGTGATGTATATTATGATCGATATAATTATCTTTTCCTACAATAGTGTGCGGCTGGTATTCAGAACTTATAGCACCCACGCCAAAGGGCTTTAAATTTCAAAGGTCACAGCCACCCGAGTAATACGTACAAATATCAGGCATACATTTTCTCTGAAGCGATTAATTCTAGCTAAAATTAGCAAACCATGATTGAATGGACTACATTCAAATTCTATTACTCTGACTTTTCTAAGGATAATTTATTACTTACCAATATTAAATGTGTTAGGATGTGTCGTTATGCCCGTAAGGGTGGATACTATCTCCGTCTAGTACAGGGAAAGCGATATAAAGCAAGCAACTTGCAAATGGAAGGCAGTAGGCTGCTATCAAAGTGAAATGTATGAGCAGTAGCGAGGTGTGGGTGTATAGATCTTTGATCAAGAATATATCTCTACGTGACTATGAATGTATTTTATTAGGCAGAAGCAGTCGACTGACTGAAAATACCTGATAAGATAGTCGATTGTCAATAAAACGAAGAACTGTGACGCGATCTTGATTGATGCAGTGGTTAAGTGATTGGTCTACTGCGCTAACGATTGCGAGTCGACTCCCGCACCGGCCAAAAAATTTGTCATCTGCAAATTTTTGTCCCGAGTCTGGGTGTATATTAAACGCACCCACATACAGGAGAAATTTATATTCAGAAGCGACTTTTCTTTAAAAAAAAAATTGTACATATTGTAAATATAGAAATATAAAAATTCTTCAATGGAAATTTTCTGGTCCTTATCCAAGTCGTAAAATAAACTGAGGATCTACTCTAAAGCTCTCTCTAATACATTACTCCCAAAAGGTCACTGCAACAATGGTTCCATTCTTCACGAATTCTACGGACTAGGGTTGTACTAAGCCTCAATGAAGGAAGCCGTAGACTGGACTAATTAATGCACTAGCCACAAAGTCTGGCCTGGCCTTACGAGAGCACCTTTGTGTTATAATTGTTATGGTGCAGGCGAATTGATAGAGTGCGCTTGATTATTGGAACAAAGGGAGCTGAGATCGATTTTCTTTAAAAATGACATTTTTAATTTAAATTTTATCATTTCGGAACAGCAGAGGTTATTTTAATTAGGGTTTTTTTCGGTAAACATAACATAATTATCATAATTTTTTTCGGTATTTGATAGGTAAGTTTTTTACTTAGCTTTGGTTATACACCAGAATGTTTCGTGATGTGATTAGTGGTGATGATAATAAACTATGAAGTATACTGGCCATTAGTCATAAATCGATGAATTAGACATTACTAGATTCCGACGGATGACTTTAAAAATAAAATTGTAGAACACAAAAATTGAAAAATAAAATGGACTGTAAAGAGAAATGAACAGAAAATCCAAGGTGCAGTCTTACATTATTTACTGATCGAAGCGGTACAGATAAAACTAAATCCAGCGAAATCCATTAGAAAATTAAGACTCCCAAGAATTTCCCAAGCTGGTCAGCTGATTAGTATTCGTGGCACCGCAGAGGTATCGGGAGTTATGACGGGCCCATCTCGGAAGGCGAGATGCAATAAAGTGAATTATGCACACAACTGCGATACTTTGTTCTACACCCTCGAGAGTGGGTAGGAGACAGGGTGGAGAGAGAAGCGGGGGCGGGAAGAGGATTAAATAGGTGTTTTTACTGTACTTTCTGATCGAGGAAAGTGCTCAGCAAGACAATGATAGGTCTTCTAACTTGATTGATAGTATTATACTTTTTGACCAACCCACAAAAACCAGGAGGTAACCAAAAATTTCCTTATAAATATTTTTTGTTAAGAAAGGTTTAGAACTCTAATTCTGGTTGCCAAATCAAATGTCATTCGGATAACTTAAATATGGTCATTTAAAATCATAACTAGTTTTGGTAAATTCACAGAATACTAAAGTCTAGATTTGGGACTGATCCCTATTTTCCATCGCCATTATTCATTGATGTCTCAAGGTAAAACAATAAAAGTTTCAACGGCATTGAAAAAGTCACATTGGCTCTTGATAGTATGTAAACCTTCGGGCAAACACGACACAGTAACCGTAAAAAAACTAAAGCTAAGTACCCTTTCACACGCCACCGACCCTGCACTAAGCTATCAACCCGACACTCGTATACCCACGAGACTCCTAATGCAGACTTACACAGAGCCGCAGTGTTCGTTCAATTTAAACTTTAATATGCAACCGACTACCGCGCCAAATTGGAAATAATGATCTGTGAGAGCACTATTTTATTTTTCCCGGCTGTATTGTGGTCGTGGTGCGCTGCATTAATGCAATACCGATATTACGATTCAGGGATATCATATTTTTGCTTCGTTAGTAAAATTTGTTAGGATTTAAAAATAAAGTTATCATTTTATGTTTTGTTCCTTGATATTTCATAAAGTATTGGATTTTTGTTCTTTCGCTGGTACATCTTGTTTTTCGATAGTATGGCATGAATTTCAAGCATTTTATTTTCAGACGTGAACAGTATGTTACCTTTTTAACGTACTCCAAAATAACCTGTTAAGGCACGAGTTGGTCTCGTGCACTTAGGGTTCCGTACATACTTTAAATAATGTTTATGATATGATTACACCTCACTGTACATATTAAGAGTTAAAAAATATTTTTTTTATGATATTACAAGAGTAAACGATGAGAAGAAGCATCATGGGGACCGCTGAATAGGTGAAACCACTAACCCAAGGTAAGCAGGCGTGATCAATGTTCGTTTCATCCTTACATGACGTCAAGAAGTGTTAACGTATTTCTCTGACATCTGTTATTTACCTGAACACATAAAATATACGACATAATCACCAGTTATACCAACAATAGATCTTTACATTCCGTTTTATAGCCACACTGATAATTTTTTCAATCGCGCCTCGCGCCACATTTTATCGCTCGTACTTCGGAACTATAAAAAGTATATTACACCCATAACACCATAGAATCAGCGGCTTTTTGCTACGAGATACAAATAAAACTCGGCGATAACGCATCACGACTAGCGATAAAAGTGATATACGTTGTTAAAATCACGCCGAAAGCGGCGTGTTTGCATAATGTAAGTTTTGTTTTGTTACTTATTGAATATGTTTATGAGGTGTGCCCTGTAACGTTGAGTTATGGTGGCTGAATACGGTGTTTAGTACTGCTTAAGACTAAACTATCAGAAATTTGAGGTATTGTTCGTTTAATCTCTGAAAATTGCACCTTCTGACTACCTTATTTATAGCAGTAAATAACACATTTATATACAACAAACGCTGTTCAAGAGATCCGTGATATAATATTCTTAGAATGAGAAACAGCCTGTATACAATTATATTTGAGAAGCAATATTAAGTTTCTGCGTATAGTCATTGATATCGTATTTCTATAAGTTCCAAGCTTAGACGTAGATGCACGAGCAACAATTATATGTAAACTGTATCTAAGCCTTATCCATGAATAAACACAGAAACCTAAATCAATGGAAACAGTTTTCATAGCTTTCACTTTCCAAACTAAGTACAAGAAGCAACAAAAATAACACGCAATCAGAATCTGCAAGTGAAATTCATAATCCAGCTTTTCAATTTAATTTCGAGGAACAAGTAGCAATGCTAAAGAAATACCCGCTGCAGGGGACGCTCCGCTGCGGCGATGCGATGTTCCGTCTTGTGATTTGCCAAGCGAATATAAATCTTAATTGCCACATTTTAAGGGCACTAGTCGCGGTGGTTTTTTGCTAAGGCCCTCTACATGGTGCTACAAGTGCTGTGTACTTGAGATTGGGGTGTGCCGCAAGGTAATTCTTGGTGCCTATGCCTATGGACACTTCGTTTGAGATCGTTTGAATTTTTGTTAGGCTTTCGATCCTGTAAATCACGATAAAGGTGTGGCAAGTAATGGTTAATCATGAAAATAGGATAGCTTTTAGCTAATTCCATAAATTGTTGATGAGTTCCTATTACCCGGAGTTGTACCGTTGAACGTCTCAACAGGTTTACTCTCGATGTTTTTTTATTTAATAAGTAACAGATAGGTATTTTGCAGAATAAAATTATTTAGTTTATTTTACAAAGTAGCTAATAAATTTTCGTGTCTAGGAATAAGACGTAGGCATACCCCGCAGTGAGATAACAACATGCTCGTATTATTATAACGGCCATCAATTATACCCTTTTCGTTTAATTTTGTTTTTCTCACACAATCTATCTTATGCTCGCTTACATACAATTTCTCGTCACTTGGTCTAAATGTATCTGCCGAGCGTTAAGTCCTCCTGTCAAACAAAGTATTATTGGGTTTTTCTGTGAGAACATTAGAAAAAGGGTTTGAACATGAGCATGATAAATTGGGATAGGTAAGGTTAGCGAGTGAAAACTTTGGTTAGCCCTTCACAGGTTTTGGCTAAATAGGCACAAAACATTATCATTTCTCTATTCTTTTATTCATCATTTTAAATTCATTCCAATCTTTCATGCCATACTAGCTTTTTACCGCCTAGTAGCCTGTGTCCCTTCTCGGGTCTTTAACTTTCTACAAGTCAAATTTCATCAACATCCATCCAGAGGTTTAGTCTTGAAGGCGTAACAGACAGACAGAGTTATTTTCACATTTATAATATTAGTATGGATTAAATGGACCAACTTTGTACGCAAAGTCGGTCCGGTCTGTTACGAACTCCGCAGGATACGAATATACCAATTGAAGTGATCCATAGAGAAGACTTCCTTTGGCTGAGATGATGAGTACTATAATAATTTACCCATTACATACCGCTACCGCTTCCCCTTGTACCACATAAGGTGAAAAAGTAAGGTTTCCTTAAGACGCTGTCGTGGAAAATTTAAGCCTGCATTTATGTTAGTTTATTTTTCGAGTGTTAGGTAATTTCTGCCGTGCTTTTCCACCGACTTTTTTATTCCAATGGATTTTCTTTGTTCGCGTCTCATTTGAGTGACGAAATGTGTTACATGCTCAAATCTATCCATTATCTCATTAAGGTGTACTGTGATATTGATTCCGAAGTAAATTATTTGTGGTTCTGCTGGAATGTGAGTGTTGCTATGTGGTTAGGTTCGGGTTATATTTTATCGTGCTTGGTTCAGAGTTATGGAGCCGGATTTATGTGCTTAAGATAGCAGTTTTAAGCTATATGTCTTTAACAATATAAAATATCCCCAATTTTAATTTGAGGATACCTGATAGAATTCTGCGGTTAGACTTAATAATAATAAAATATCTTTATTGACATAATAGTTTGCAGTACATTTATAGTAACCCTGACTTATGAGCTAGGTGAGAACCTGTGTTACAGAAGTCAGTGTCCACTCCTGTGTAAATCATAGACTTAGAAGCAAATTATTATTATTTTGCCAACTGACACTGGTGTCTATTTATATGAGGTCCATTATTATAAATATGGGTTTTAAGATTTTTGTCAAAGTATAAGGCGTGAACTACATATAAGAAAATCTTCGACCATCTTACAGGTTCCAGCTAAACTAGTTTACGACTCATATTGTGTGCCATAGTTGTATGGAACACAACCGTAGTGACTTAGGTGCAATACAATTTACACGTGCCTGTATTAACTAGGTGCTTTGTGAACGAACAATGGAGGGTTAACGCAAGACCGTTTGTCTATGGCTGTGACGTCATATGATGGTTGATGGGGCAAAAACTATGAGGTTGGATGTAGGAGAATGTTGACTGATTAAGTGTAGTGGGTATTAGTGAGCTGTAGGTAATTGTTGTAATGGATCGCAAAGGCCTATTCTCAGAAGCATCAATTGATCTGCGCGGTAACGATGCAGCTCTCCTATCGTCATGTCATGATAGTAATATTATGGCGTGTTTTATAATGTTGAGAAAAATAACAACACATTTTAATTAGGGTGCCTTTATAAGAGGACGTATAACACACATCGTTACAACTAATGTAGTTGTTTTATTTTAAGATTATCTACTACATTTACATACCTACATAGCACGCACAATAATGCTTGTAACATTGCCTTCTGGCTTACAAGCCTACCTCATTTAGTCAGATGTATTATTTTGTTTCTTAAACTATGTCTAGACATACCTTTAGCCTTACATATTGTGCGTTAGGCTAAACATCCTTCTAGAATACTGTGTGTAGTAACGAGGTATATACCCTTTTTAACTAGGGAAATCCTTATGGACTTTCTCCGTCCTGGGGCGGATGTAGGGGTATGCTGAGCTTTTACCGGCTAAAACCCCAAGGTGTCCTTCTAGCTACCGTAAAACGAGGCAGGATCAGCGTACGCTGTACCGCATCTCGACAGGTCCCGACCCGCCTCTTGCCAGCGAATACTGCATCATGGCTTTCATTCCGTATGCCTTATGTGTCGCTTACCCTTCTCAGGAGCTGCGCGCGGAACACCAGCGCACGTTGCCTACTCGCACCTATGTGGTCGGGTACCGAATTGCCCCACGTCTGTCACCCGCAGGCCGAGAATTCATGGAAGCCGCAGGTTATTCGCTCCAACGCCCGGTTTGCCTGGCGCGAAAGGGGAGGGAGGTTGTTCCTTCCAACAAGGTATATATCTACTAAAGTAAGTCAGACTTAATTATAAGTCTCGTGTCAGTTGTATACATTACACGAACCTTCAACTTGGTCCCAATTACATTAATTAACGCTAGTAATTCCTTCAGGCTTTGTTGTGCAACAAAGAAGTTTTTATGTAAATCCATTTCAGTCTATGGCTATGACGTCATTCGATATTGGCTCTTTACTCAATAAAGTTTCGGAAGAAAACTGTTGTTTAAAATGGCTGGAAGGTGGAAGGAACTCTCACTGCTTCAAGAAATATTAATTTACCTGCAAAATTAAAACTATGTTTTTGTTAGCAAATATTTGTTTAAATTACCACGCAGTAAACTCAATAGGAAAACTATTGTTCCTGGCTCACCGGGGCGGCGAGTGGCGTTCAACGTAATGTAAGTGATATTATCTTATCGTCTTGAGAATTATTGGTGTACCAGCACAGCTGCCTTCCCTTTCGGGACATACAGGAGTGACATAATTCATACATAGAGTAAATTGGAAAATATAACTCAATAGCTATGTACCATTATGAGATCGAATAACTATTACGATTAGTCTAATGATGTATTACTAAACAGTATTAGATTTCGTAGTTTTTTAAATAATAATTCCGACACTGTAAAAATATCTCAGTTATTACCATAATTCAGAAAATCGTCCAGTAAATGGAATGTCAAGTAAAGTCCGGGCGATTCGTCGCGAGAACTAACGACATTTTGTCGCGTCGCAAATTGTTCGCTTGCAACATAATATCGCAGCCTTCGCGTAATAAAACAGCCTTTCTCAATTAATATTCAGCTACAGTACCGCTTCTTGAATAATTAAACTTTTTTATGGAAAATAAGCGAAGACGGTACTTATTAGTCACGAAATGAAGTTAGAATAAAGTAATGCTAAAGAATTTGTCTGTTGGATGACATTTAAAGCCTGTTACTACATAAAAACTTTTTGCTAGTTCTTTGCCAAAATAAAAGAGATCTACAAAAATACGGCGCTGTTTTTCTACCAATCACTGTTAGTCTGATAGATGTTTAATAAATCTTTCTGTTCGATTTATAAATTTGAATTTTTACGCCTTAACGAAATACAGGATATTATTTTTTACTTTTAGTACTGTTAATTTGAACAAAAAGTATCCGAGATTTTGATAGCTTTCTACTTGGAAATGGATAGAGCCTACCTGAGAGTTCATTAATCTTATACAAGTCGTAGCCTTTATTCTTTAAAAGAAAAGGGGAGAAGTTATGAATTCATGACACTTTTTCCTTTCTTTTTTTGCAAGTATTTATAGTACAATCACGACAAAAAAAATCTTTTTTGCTATAAAAACTGTTAATGCTATTTTTTTCTTTATTTTACATTTCATTAGAGCCAGAATGCAGCTTTTGTTGCAGTACCAATGTATTGGGCTCGACGTTCTATATCCTTTGTCTCTGACAAGCCGTTGGCTCGGGGCCAGCAATGCCGAATCTTAAATCCTTAAATAAGTCGAGTTCACTTGTAAAACTTCTTGGAAATCTTCTTTTTCCCTTTTAAGGCATTCACTATTCATGGAAAGAAAACTGGAAAAACACCTAATACGCTGACTATATTTCTAGGTAAGTTAATCAACTTTGATTTTGTAGTTCTAAGAAAAATACTCAGTGAAAAAGCCAGTTGATACTAGGCCAAAGCTTTGCTTTTTTCATAATTTGTTTATAAAGTAGTATTCTTTTTTTAGTTGAGTAGGAAACTCACGAAATTGCCCTAGTGAAAAATTTTGCCGCGTCTTTTCCTAAAAAGTAACTTATAAGTTTACTAGTATTTAAGAATTGCGGTTTAGTCACGATTAGGTTACAAACAAACAGATATAATTAATTTCGCAAATGATTTTATGTACAAAGCTGGAGTTTTCATATTACACTGAATTTTTGGCAAAAAGTAATCATTGAACCTAGGGTCTCAAAAGCCAGTGAAACTCCCACTGCACCAGCCGTGTCTTCTTTAATTAAAAGTCGCATTTTCAGAAAGCAAAACTCTACCGTATTCATTATTTTTACGCCAAATAAGAGAGCTTCATTCAACGCTTTTCGCTCTATATAAAGGGATGTGACTTGTTAACGAAAAAAATAAAAATTAAAAAAGTATTTGCTTGCCATTTCACAGCGAGACCTGTTTATTTGCGAAGTGAATAACTTGAACGTTATATTGTAACTGGTATGTAGTTTAACAAATGAAAATCAAAGGAATGCACATTTTTTTCGTATGAAAATAACAAGAAAGCAATTATAATTAAAATGTATTTTCAATGATATAAACTGAAATTAATGAATTCATTTCTTGCAAAGTTTTTTACCCGACTGCTAAGGAAGGGTTATGTTTTGTTCATACACAAATCTTAGTCACCTTCAAAAAATTATATCGTAGATCTTTTTAGGGACATTAAGATAGTTATTTAGATCGTTTTGATATATTTTTAATGGGTTCTATAAAAAAATACAGGAGTTCTGACTCAGACTGCCATGACAAATTATTATCGACCCAGACTATTGTCAAATTTAGCTTAATCTAAAAGCTAAATTTTGACCTCCACTTCTCGTAACAATTGGTTTCCTGTTCATGCAAAATGTGGCTTTGTAAATGCAACTATTTTTGAACCTCTATGCAAAGTACAAGCCAGAGTAAATTTATGTAACATGATCAAAATAAACTTATCGGAACAAATTATTTATAAAACTAGGTTGCCCTCGATAGAAAGTAAGATACGTATTTTATGCGCAGATTTTAAGAGTTAACCAGAATAAACAAGTTAGTTTACGGTGCGAGAACGTAAACAGGTTATTTAACGGCTAACGGTAGCAGTTAAATCACTTAACGGTTTATATAAAGATTTTAACTTTTACGTTGCTAAACCTTGTTGTAATAATTTGTAACATACAATATTTATAACTAACGTGGAACTAGGGCAAGCGAGAGGACTCAGGACAGTAGTAAGGTGATGATTTTTAAATATACCTTTTAATAATATTAAATATAAAATTGACGACCTGATTGGCACCGTGGCTGAGCAATTGAACTGCTGCGCTTTATAGAAAAAAAAATGAAAGATATTACTTTGCTTTGCAAAAAAAACTGCAAAAGAGAGCATGTAAAAAAGTACAAAAACCCTACGAAATATCGCGGGCAGCTCATCTCGGCCATCAGTCAACGTCATATCTTAAGATAAAATGCCATTTTGCAACACCCACTTATATTTATGTCGGCGAGGTATTGCTACACACTTAACTCGATTATTTAAGGCTTCGCCGCATTTACTTGATAGCTTTAACTTATGGTGTTCGTTTATTTTGTCGATAATGTTTACCTTGCCATGTTTTGCATTTGATAAGGTTAGATCCTGCCGTGAACGTGATCAAGATCAGATCATTAAATAATGTGATGAGAGGGAATGAGGTGATGATGACCAGAATATTATCAAATGTGTTTAGGAATGCTGTTACCAATTTTAGAATCAGAGCGTAGACCATATAAGGCAATAGATTCGACTTTTTGTAAAAATGGTGTCGATTATAGATTTGACAACCTGGGTTGGGGTTGATTCCCACATGGGACTTGTGGGAAAACTTGTGTGATCCGCAAATTTTTGTCTCGAGCCTGGGTGTTTGTGTATGTGATATTTCATGTTTGTGGAGTGCACGCACGATATATGTATATAGGAGAAATTCTATGGAATTTTGCCCCGTGCGGTAATCGAACCCGCGACCTTTAGCGCAGTTGTCCAATCGACCTGATTAGCGCAGTGGCTAAGCCATTGGACTGCGCGTTTGTCCCGAGTCTGGGTGTTTGTGTATGTGATATTTCATGTTTGTGAAACGCACCCACGACACAGGAGAAATTCCTAGTGTGGGGCGACGTTTTAAAAAAAAAATCGTTTAACCACTGCGCTAATTAGTTGTGCCAATGCCCCTGTTAATAATATTATTTATATCATATTCTGGCGTTTTGCCTCTGGTCTAGGTCTCCAACGAAGAAAAAAGGACAAACAATCCCCTGGTTATCCTTAAGCGTGTATGCTAATTCGTCATCCTCATCAGCATGTGTCGGATCCATAACAAATCCACCCTAAGCCACGCATCAGGCATTCCCTCATTATTAATGAACAACAAAAACAGTCGAGTTTTAACACTGCGTAATAAATGAATGTAATGTGTAAGTCTTACGGCGGATGATCTATCAACGTCTTCTCAAGATAAAATTACGTCACCAAAATTAGATTTATTATTGTCTTAGGTTAAGTGAAGTGTGTCATGCGTTCTTAAAGGTTTCCCGACGGTTGATTTATTGTTTCGTTATTATGTAGACAGTATTTGTCATATTTCTTTAGGTGGGTTAGTGAGAGCTCAGTTAAGCTTTAGGCGTCGTATTGACGTCGTGTTGGGACTGAAGTCAGATTTGGGTTTAAAGCTATTTTCTTACAGCTGCAGTGTGAATAATGTTTTTTTTTTAAATTATAATACCTAAACTTTTTAGATTTATGTCAAGATTTTTTCGTTGCCTAAACGAAAACCACTCAACATCAGCCTAGCAGACCTAAAAGTTATAATACTAATTAAGAACTTATATTACATGTGTGTAAAGACTAATCATGAAATATGCTAGATTGAATAGATTTATATTTCCTTCCTATCATTCCTAGGCCGCATTACATGGCTAAACCTAACAGCATTGAAAAACAAAAGAGTTATTATAATTGAATATTTTTTAATTTTTTAAGTTATCATTTGCCTAGCAGTGAAACACCGAACAGGCTACATACAAAAAAAAAGTTATCATTATAATGAGTTGCACTGATCGGTACGTACGTACTACCAATCCAACAACTGAACTACGCTGAAACCCCATATATTTAGCATTTTCCATACATACATTAACCAACCACGTACCGATACACTTGCCCAAAACAACAGGAGTCATCAGTGAGCTTTAATTGCGCGAATATTACCACTTGGAGCCCTGCAGAGTTCAGGCTTGTTGTAAGCTCAGTGCACATCGTTTAGGAGTAACTTTGTAAACGAGAACGAAACTTAGATAGGTTTTCTTGATATTCTCAAACTCTATATGACGGAAATTGCAATAGTATCACATCATTATTTACTAACTTTTATGTTATAAATTATGTTTTTTAGGTACTTAGGGTTACTTTAATTTACCTACCAAAAATATTAAAATATATGAGGACTCTTTATAATTTTTTTAAATAAAAATAAGGCTATCAAAGTCATATCATATTATTTGGAAGATTTTTGTCCTCCGAAGGTATACATGTAGATTGTAGAAGCTAACCATAAAAATTCCCCAAAAAAAATATTCTATCATTTTTTTAGCCATTCAAATATATTAGGTAGTTTTTAATAAAGCCAATATAACAAAGTAGTTGTGAGTAATAACTTAAAAAACCAGCATTGAACGCTCTGCTTTAAATCAGAACGCTGCGCCGAAATGGAACGAAATTTTGGCGGGTGTAAAACTGCAAAAAACCCGCGCGTGTTGAAGTGGTCGACTGGCACTGTATTGTTTCTGCGTAATAATGCCGCGATTCTGATTTAAACGGCCACGTACGGCATGCGGTTGCGAGTTGGCCGAGTTGTTCGTTTTTATCAATTTGCTGTCTACATTGTTTGGTTGAAGCTCATTCTAAAGCTGGTTTTTTCTGTGATTAGGACGTTGATACCTCTTGTACAATTGTACATCTTTCTTTTGCTGTACCTGAGTCTTTTTCTTTTACCGTGAGGTGTTAGTCTTGATCTTTTACGGTGAACATTTATCTCTCATAGGCTTTTAAAGTTACATGTTGTCTCTAGATAAAGGAATACACTCAATATTTATAATAATATAATACCACAATGACATTATCTACTGTCAAAAATGCTACAATTAACTTTAATTTTGGGTACTCATTTCCGCTGTATAACGGTGCGTCCCTTCTTTGATGGCTATCGTTTCCATCTCATCAATTAGTAACATAGGAAGATGAACTTTAGTAACTCTATAAAAGTACCTCAAAAATATCTGCTACAATCACCAAAACGCACGTACTGTTTGAGATGTTAATGAAGTATCATTAAAATATATTCGAGCACCACTTTACGAAGACTTTGAAGATTAGTTTCCGAGTCATCAGTAATAGCTGACTCGTTCTCCGTCTTCGATGCAAATCGCGAATCGATTTTGCCCCCGCCAATCGGTTCTCGGAGAATTTAACACTTTTGAATTCATAAGCGCGAGATGGAAAAGTTTTTGCGAGTCTTCTGGTTTGTCAAATAACTTGTTATTACTTGGGAGCCGGCAAGTTACTTATTTAAAAGGATATTTTAGGTAGGCTGAATTGTAAACGGTGATCTATTTTATTATTTCTATTGGCCATATCGTCGCTGAGAAAGCGTACATAGGCGTTAGATTTGACATGGGTCCTATAACTGACCTAATGTGGATTTATATAATTCTGACAGAAGATCGCATTGCTACCTGTTCTGAGACTATTTCAAGTCTATTTCAGCCTCCTCTTCCTTCCTTTCCACTTTTACGTTTTGTGCCTAGACGAGTCTCTCCTGTTCTCCACGGCAAAATCTTTTAGTTTCATCTAGGCCTAAGTTATTTTGTTAAGGCTTCTTGTAAGATGCAAATGATCAGTTAAATGGCTCCAACATAAACGATCGATCGACACCATTAAACAGCACTTCCCTTGATTTGGAAAGGTAATTAACAAACCGATGCGTTCCTATAAACTTGGTGAGATGAGCGCAAGAAAGCTATGCGAATAATTAATGTAATTGACTTGTAGTATGTGGATTATCATGCCTGTACAACTTATAAGGGTAGGTAGAAGTGTTTGTTGTACACCCAAATTATTACACTATAAGATAAAAACCTATGCACTGGAGAGTAAATTAGCTGTTGTTTTTAACTTAGTCTAAAACTTACCTGTAAGTAATTAAAAAGTCATCTCGAGCTTCTGTTATAGAAGACATGGACATCACAACTCACGATTGGGAGGAATAGAGGGTAAACGCCGTTAGAAGGGAGATGATCATGGCTGTAATAATTGTACAAAAGTCATCGCAACCTAATCATCGCTCTTTGCACAAGACTTAAAGTTGAGTATTAAAATAATATTGTTGAAAGAAAAACTCACTAACAATAACTCACTGACCGTAACAAAATGTAATAGTAAAACTACAAACGATAATGCTATTAATTACACAGACCACTCAACTAAAAGTGTCGCTAAAACAAACAGACAGAACCATAAAACATTTGTCCGAAACCTTTTCAAAGGCCCTTTGAGTCATTATAGCTTAATGGCATTATAATAATTTAAGTGTAGGAAAAATATTTAAAATTCAGCGTCGGTGCTCGTCAGTCACGCCCGGGATCGGGTTAAAATTCAACAGTTTTCGCCTTTTCCGTAATTTATTCAAATAAATTTTGGACATGCGACGCGACGAGAAAATGGCCCTGTTTAGGCACGTCAGAGGCTCGCCGGCCGCCCGTTTTGTATTTAAATTATTTGGTCATTACAAAACGTACTAATGAAAGATCAACACATCTTTATTTATAAACATTAATTTGTTTTATAATTAATACGTTTTGTGATTGAAATTTGATACATTTTTGAAGTTTGATCAAGATGTTTTTTTTTTGTAATAAAATATAATATCACGTTTGTATTACACGAAGGTGTATAATAAGCTCACATTTCACTAGTTTTTATATGCGATTTCTGTATCGACACCTATGGCTTTATAAAAGATGTGAAGTAGGAACAAGAAATTAATACTATTACATAATATTTCCCCGTGCGGGTAATGAACCTTAAACACACAGCGAAGATAACTACCAACATGTCAATAGAGTCGTACATAACAGTTGAATGACTCCCATAGATATGTACCAATACCTGCTATATCTATGGCCACTTTAATGACAATTCAGTGTTAGCCATTTCATTCGACATTGATTATTATGAATGTTGGTGATGACTGATGTGCTGAACACAAGCATCCTTACTGTTGCTTAATACAATATAATCAGTTACTAATCATTACGACAGCGCATACTTCAATTAACTCGTGTAATTGCTGCTTACCTACTAATATTAGTTACGTTCCACTTACAAACTATACACATCGCTATCCCTTTCTGACATACTAGATCTGCACATCAGTAGTGCCTCTACGCGCATGCGCGCCGCGCGTCACCGCGCAAGGTCAACCGGCGGCAAACTGTCAAATATCATAAACAGACAAGTAACAAACATCGTTATATTGTGTTTTAAATTTAAGGAAATAAGTGTTTATAAAATGGTTTTGAATATAAATAAGTTGTTATAAAAGTGACGTAAAGATTATAGTTGAATATCAAACATTTACTGATGCATTTATGACATAACCTCTTCCCATAAGTTTGGTGAAGCTTACAGGGAAAATTGAACCTTATAGTCATAGTCATAGAGAGTAAGGCATCATGAGGAGATACGGAAAAAAGATAGTTCTATTCACCATGTTTGTGATGAACTTGGTCGACCAGCCGGCACCAGAAGTGACCATTGATCAAGGGATTTTGAGCGGTAAAATCAGTGTGGATGGGTCGTTTTTTGAATATGTCGGCATACCTTACGCGACAACTAACAGCAGCACAAGGTTCAAGGTGAGCGTAATCGATTAAACTATTAGCTTTAGGATATTACTGTAACAGTCCCATAGATACAATGCTAAAGTGGTAAGAAATATATTTGTCAGTAAGTATATTCGGTTAAGTAGTATACAAAGTCCTAATATTTTAATTGTTTGAGTTTTACGAGTATTTACTTATTTTTGATCTGCTCCCAAACTGTTGAATTTAGTATTAAAATAATTTTCTGTATTAAACGTTACCTATTATACTTTGCTTCTCTAGGTAATTGCTAATCCAAGTTAAATTTTTAGGTAAAAAATATCCGTACAAAAAATTACCACCTATCATACATAATTATCTTCATTAACATTTAAGGTCAGCTTGAAGCAGTGTTTATGTAATATTTGATTGATAAAAGTCATACGTAAAAATATTCATATTCATATTCTTTATTGATATAAAATAATAAGCTGATTATTGATGATTGTTGAAATAATTCGTCACTATTTCTCCTCTAGGCTCCTCTACCACCGCCCTCTTGGGAAGGAGTATACAAAGCAGTAGATGAGATTTACCAATGTCCTCAACCCTCCCCAATCGGTTTCGTTGGAGTCGAAGATTGTTTGAAAATTAACGTTTATGTGCCAGCAATGGCTGACAGACCACTTCCAGTCATGGTATATATCCATGGTGGAGCATTCCAAATAGGGAGTGGAGGAAAATTTATATACGCTCCTGATTTTCTAGTCAAACGTGATATTATACTAGTCACATTTAATTATAGACTTGGAGCATTAGGCTTTCTTTGTTTAGGTATCAAAGAAGCTCCGGGAAACGCTGGATTGAAAGATCAGATAGCTGCTTTGAGATGGATTCAAAAAAATATCGCAGCATTCGGTGGTGATCCCGACAATGTAACAATATTTGGACAAAGCGCAGGAGCAACGTCTGCATCAATGCTATTAGCAAGTGACACAACTAAAGATTTGTTTCATAAAGTTATTGTACAAAGTGGTTCTTCTATATCCAGTTGGGCAACTAACAGACAGCCGTTATGGGTAGCAAGCCTTATAGCGAAAGAGCTAGGCTACGACACTAGAGATCCGCACGAAATGTATGAAATATTTTCCAAAATGTCTTACAAAACATTATTGAAGGCTAAACCTAAGAAGCCACTCGGCATGTATTTTGATACCCAAATGTTGAATTACCCTTGTGTTGAACAAACAATTGATGGAGAGGAGGCTGTGATAACAGATTATCCCTACAATATCTTGAGTACAAAACCAAAGAATATACCAGTAATATACGGGACAACAAGTAAAGAAGGACTTTTTTTACTACCTGACGACACCAAAGAGTCATTGGCAGCAAGAGATGCGAGATACATATTTGCATCTGATTTAGAATTTTCATCGGAAGAAGAAGCAGCCAATGTATCAAAAATGATTAAGGACTTTTACTTCGGAGACGAAAAAATCAGTCTAGAAACACATAGTATTATTTCCGATCTCAATACACAATTGTATTTTGAAGCACCATCAATATTAGAATCGCAAACTCTAGTTAAGAATTTAAAGGCTAACGTTTACAATTATTATTTTGATTACGCAGGCGGAAGAAATTTTTTAAAATATTTAACTGGACATAAGAACGAACTAGGAGCTAGTCATAGTGACGAAATTTTATATTTATTTAAAGGAAATATTTGGCCATTCCCGATAAGTAAAGCTGATCAAAATATTATAGACTGGATGACTAAAATGTGGACTAATTTTGCTAAATATGGGTGTGTATTAACTTCATTAGTAAAGAGTTACGACAAGTAATTTTCGTATCAAATAAAAAAGTTTTTTTAATGCATTTTTCAGCAATCCTACACCCGCAGACGATTTACCAGTCAAATGGGAGCCTAGTAAAGAGGATGATGTGAAGATGTTATACATTGATAAAGAACTAAAACTAGGTCCACTTCCCAATCCAAAAGCTAATCAACTATGGAAGGATATTTACGAGAAATATCGTAAAAAGAATAAACCAAACGATTTTTAATAATGTTTAGTGTATTTTTATTTATATTGAAACCTGACAAAAAGCTAGGCTGTAGTTTATTTTATAATTTTTGAAGTCAATCGATGAATTCTACATCTGAAAATGTCATTATTCCAACTTCTTCTGATACCCACAAGTGTTCCCATAAGCTCTGACATAATATTATCTTGCTAAATAAGTATTTAATTAACGTCTTCGCCAGTTATATTTACGTTATATTGACAAAGGTTACCTATAAAGTTTTGAAGTTATAATAGTCAAGACACATCTTCGATTTGATTTACATTGACTTGATCTTCAATTGGTTTATTAAAAGTGTTTCTTCTGAAACCAATTCTGTAGATATAGCTTTTCATTCCGATGTTCTGAAATAAAATTTCCATCTACTTAACTCAAACACATCGTTCACAAACATTTACAGCAAAGTTACCTAGTTTAACTTCAAAGAGCTTGGAACTTTAACACTGTAGATTTTAGACTGAAAGTTGAACTACCAAACATGAAAAGTGGCAAAAGAATAGTTTTATTTACGTTATTTGCAATGAACTTGGTAGACCAGCCGGCACCCGTAGTGGCTATTATCCAACGGAATTTGAGCCTTAAAGTCAGTGACAAAAGGCTCATATTAGAATGCATTGGCGTACCTTATGCTACTATAATAGCAGTGCGAGGTTCAAGGTAAGCTTTGTTTATTGGATGTGTACTTAAAGAATAGAGTTTTACACGTACAATCTTCTCTTTATAATTTTCTAACAGTATTGCTATACTTTATATACACATAACATCAAGGAGAAGGCATATATAATTATGCCCGTAATATACGTTTTATCCAAAATTAAGTAATTAGTGTCATGGAACAAGAGAGAAGAAAATTTTAGCTTCAAATATTCAAAATTGATACTTTATTGTTAAATTCAAATTCAAATAATTTATTTCAGACATGTGTCCATAGTGTTAGTATACAAAATAACTTAAAGACTAGTGTTAGTAATACATAATTAAAATCGATAATTTGTGTGGATCCTCACCCAGTGGCGCAGCAGAGGGGAGTCCCACCGATCTGAAAACACGTTCAGGAGACCGTTGGTGGCGGCGCGCAGCCGGCCATTCATGGAGGCGGCCCTTTTTCTTATTATGGCGTAAAAATCGTCTGTGTGCGCCTCCGCAAACATACCGGACGCACTACAACGCCACGCCCGCCCCAACAGTATCCTGAACGCATTATTATATTGGACACGCAGATCACTGTATGCTCTCTGCGTAAAACTGGTCCAAAGACTGCACGTGTAAAAAGACTGGCAGAAGGCTTTAAAAAGAGTTATTTTGACTTCATTAGTACAACGTGCAAATCTTCGAACCAGCATATTACATCGAACAGCCAGCGACCTGCGTTCCCTCTCTATATCTGTGTTATCCTTGAGGTCATCAGTGACCCAGTGACCCAAGTACTTGAACTTCGTAACCCAGGCTAAGGGAGCGCCACAGAGTGACACACTGGGGACATCAGAATAATTAAACGCACTCGCTTTAAACATCATAAGTTCGCTCTTTTTGACATTGTACTTGAGCCCATGGGCCACTGCAAAGGACTCACAGATCGCAACAAGTGTCCTCAAAGCGCCGATCGATGGGCTCAGCAGCACCATATCATCTGCATAACTAATATTATTCATACAGATGTCATCAATATGACATCCAACTCTGGTACTGCTGAGCTCACTGATCAGCCGGTTTATGTACAAGTTGAAGAGGCGGGGTGAGCTCAACCCCCCCTGCCTCACCCCGCACTCCAGCCGGTACACATCCGAATGAGCCTCCGCCCATCTAACACAATTTCTCTGGTTATCGTACCAGTAACGAAACAAGGATGTTACTTCATTCGGTAGTTCCGTATCGCTCTGCAATTTATCCCACAGCACGTCATAGGACACAAGGTCAAACGCCTTTGACAGGTCCAAAAAACAAGCAAAAACAGGTGTTTTTCGGGCAGTATAGTATTGGACAGTTTGCTTAAGGCACAGAATGGCACTCTCCGTAGATAGACCGGGTTTGAAACCAAATTGCGCATCATGGAGTTCAATGTGTTTAGCCAACTGTTTATCAAGCAAACTGTCCAGGATCTTGGCGACTATCGTGGCCAACGAAATAGGCCTGTAATTGGACACGTCAGAGGCGTCCCCCGTCCTGTCCTTAATAATCGGCACTACCACCGTGTGCATAAGGTCCTGCGGTAAATAATGATGACTGAGGCACAAATTAAAAAGTAAAGCGAGAACCCTATGCAGATGTAGCCCAGCATGCTTTAGGTGCTCGATGCTGAGGCCGTCGTGGCCTGGCGACTTACCTCTTGTCATTCTTTTTATAATGGCCGCAACCTGTTTAGCTGTAAACATTATGGCAAGTTCACCAGAACCCGAACACCCCCCTCCATCGGACACCCGCCGCCCTGTTTGCAAGAGAGACTGAACTCTAAAATGATTTTGAAAAAGGTTGGCGATGTCTTTAGGTTCACTCAAACCCGCCACACTCGCAGGGAGACTCGGCTTGGCCTTTAACTTATTTGTTGATTTCCAAAATTTAGAAAAATCTTTTTTAGTATGACTTTTTGCCAAAATATCTAATTTAATCTGTTGTTGATTGTTTTGTACAAATTTTAATTTAGTCTTAAATATTCTTCGTGTATCACGCATTTTCTGATATATAGTCCCCTGTGTAGGTGAACCATGCAAAAGCCAAGTCTGATAATGTGTACGAGCCTCCCTGTGAGCGCCGCTGACAAATTTGTTCCAACCTGTGATATATTTGTACCGCCTGATGAAATCACTGCCGACATATGTGTACACGGCACTCTCTTGGAGGGTCGATACAATATCAAGATACAATTTATCTATTAATTTAAAATGGTCTTCATTATTACATATTTTATGAGAACACTCTATACATTGACTAGGGAAATCTATAAATTTTAATTTATCATTGCTATACTTATAATAATTATTAATTTGTTCACTACTTCTTTCACCCCAGCGTACTTTATTACTAAAAGAATTTTGAGCTGAAAACTTCTGATTGACTTTAGTCAGGTTACATTCAAACAAAACAGGATAATGATCAGACTGGTACACCCCATATGAGACTGATGCATTAGTCACCAAGTCTTTGGCTGCACTTGTTATCAAACAATGATCTAGCCAACGCCGCGAGCCGCTAGCCTGACAAACAAACGTATGCGTATCCTTAGGCAGAATCTCATAGTCGGCGCAAAACCACGTCTGCTCATTACACACAGAGATAAGTTCACTAAAAAATCGCGAGCCGGGGTTGGCATTAAAATCTCCCAATATAACTACACACTCAATACCGCTACTTTCAATTATGGCTATGATCTCACTGAGTGTTTGTGTGAATAAAGTTAAATGTTCACTCTTACCGTTATCGTAGGGCATATAAACTGAAAATATCAACATAGCACGGTTCTCGTATTCAACTTTTATCGCCACTAATCGGTCACTTAAACACTTCACTGTCGATACTGATGGAAACACTGATTTTCTCCATAGCAGCGCCACGCCGCCGTAAGGTCTGCCTGTAATCACTTTGACAGACGTGTCGATGGCTGACTTGCCGTTGTACGCGAAGTTTTCGTCTAGGTTTCCTAGGAATCCTATATCATGTGGCCAGATCCAGGTCTCTTGGAGTGCAATGATGTCGGCACTCTTGCATAGGGTTCTCACACAATCCGCTGATCGGTTCACACCTTTACAATTAAAAGAAGATATTATTATTTTACTTCTGTCATTCACAGCCATTCTTTGAAGGTGTCTTGATTGTAGATGGGAGCTGAGACTTATCGGAATCCTTATTCTTTTTGAAAAACACAAATCGTCTGAAGCGTATTCCTTCAGGCCAAAGACTGTCGTCTAAAAAGGTGTCTAGTTTGTTTTTGGAGACAAACACCTTAAAAGCATTATATGTCCTTTCTGTCTTCATGTTTATTTTCTCCAGCTTTACGTTTACCCCAGTCTTAGTTTTAATGTAATCACAAATGTCGGTATCTTTTGTGTGTTTATCAACATTCGAAATAAAAAGCGGTAAAAACGATTCCGCTGCTTTAAAATTTGCCGCTGGAGTAGACTGAGCCTTGCCGGTCTTATCAGTAAATCGATTCCTTAACCTTTTGTTTTGAACAACTGTCCATTGGATATCCTGTCCCCTTTCTTTCCATTCCCCCATGCTTACTACTTCAGCCATAGTTAATTGTTTACTCGAAATATCGGCAACATTCACATCATTCCTATCCAACAAAGTTGAGTTTACGGGAGCTTGTGCAACAGAGCTATCCGCAGCCTCGTTCGCATGACAAAGAGAACGATATTGCATCGTATTGTTTACGTCTGGCAAGCTGTTATCTGTGCGAGCGCCACGAGTGTTAGATAACGGAGCCGACTGCAGCGGTACGGTGTTTATTTCACACGACGGTGGCGGTGGCGATGACTCAGAAACATGCGACAGTCCAAACGGTCCGCTGTCTAACAAATACCCTCCTCTACTACGCATATTAATGTTCGAATTAATATATGACACAGGGCTATTTATGGAAAGTTTATCCCTCTTTTGTTGAATTTCTAATTCCTCTTTCTTCACATAATTTACTTTTATCTGATTTATTTCTTCACGCAGTAGCACTAAATCTTTTAATAACTTGGTTACGTCGATATGATCGAAACAAACAGGAGGTAATTTCTCTAAGTTGTAGGCCACAAAAATCGGTAATTGATCAGGCTCAGCTGTTTTTAACACCATCAGCATATCTTCAAGATCCTTTTCCTTTTTCTGTTTACGTCTCGTTACAATCTTATGTTTTGTTTTAACCGACGAAAACAGTAACTTTTTTGCATTGTCAATATCCTCTTCGGAGAATGCCGATACACAAACTCTTACTAAACTTTCATTGTCCATGACATCGAGTTTATTCCGAATAAACGCTAGCACCTCACAGATTACTACGTTACAATTAACACACTTAAGTGTATTTACACTATTCTCGGACATTGTCGTAACTTTATTTCGCAGCGACCGCTCGGTAGTGCGCACGCGCGAAGACTGAAACATTGTCTTTACGAAATATATAGTAAAATGAATTTTTAAAAAGAAAAAAAAAAAAAAAATAGAAAAATACACCCATTTATTCCTGTAAATATACCGATGGCAGAAATTTCCTAAAATTCATTACGGGGAGTAATAAAACTGGTGCATGTGACTGTAATGAAATTATTTACTTATTTCCAGGAAACGTGGCCTTTTGTAGCGAACAAAAAGATTATTAAAAGGATGAATAAAACGTGGATTACTTGGGTTGCATTTTGTTTTAAATATAACTTTGATGATACGAGTATATGGTAATATGATTGTATTGAATAAAAATTTCGAAGTCATACGATCAATATTCGCCATCTTAGTATAGTAAGAGTCTTCTCTATATACAATACATCTCTACAGACAATATTATCTATTTCTACCAAGATACTGACTACTAGACTGCCTCGTTGGTCTAGTGGTCGCTAAGTGCGACTGCTGAGCACGAGGTCCTGGGTTCGAATCCCGGGTCGGGCAAAGTGTTACTGGGTTTTTCCATTAGGTAATTCTCAGTAGCAGCACGGAGTCTGGATTTGTGCCCGGTTGATGGCAATAGGCTCGCCCCCTATTACATTGGGACCTAAAACATAACTGGCGAAATGTGGGTGTACTATATGTGCACCTCTGCCTACCCCTTCGGGGAATACAGGCGTGATGTTATGTTTTTATGTTTTTTTTTTTTTCTACCAAGGTAAATGGTTCAATATCGAAGCATGACGAACAAATACTACGATAACATAATCAATGAGGCTAGAGTTCTTATCTGAGATAGTAAATACGTTTCCATCAGCTGTGAAGTGTTTAAAGAAATATAACCTAACTGTTTTATTTAAATGTTAAAGACTAACAATCTAATTTTATTGTGACAATTTAAGTTTTCATGAAGTTGTAGGTAATTCTAGAATAATGATAAATAGAAAACATGTTGTTCTATTCACACTATTTGCAATTAACTTGGTGGACCAGCCGGCGCCTGAAGTGGTAATCGATCAGGGGATTTTGAGCGGTAAAGTCAATGCAGATGGGTCTATTTTAGAATACGTTGGCATACCGTATGCGACTACTAACAGAGAATCGAGGTTTCAGGTAGGAATCGGCATATTTAACAATAACGTTTTTTGTTTTAAATGTGTGTTTAATAATTAGAATTTTGTATACTACTAAACCGATATGGGTAACTTTGATTTGCTTGTGATTACGAGTTTTGTTTTGCTTTCTTCACGAATGTTTTTTTCATCATGGTTTGTTTTATACTGACTATATATCTTAAAACGTACCGAATAATTGAATATTTCCAGGCGCCGCTGCCTGCTCCGAAATGGAAAGGCGTATTCAAAGCCATCGATGAAATGTCTGTGTGTCCACAAATCACTCCCTTCGGAGTGCGAGGCACAGAAGATTGCCTGAAAATCAACGTATATGTACCAGCTATGGCCAAAGGACCACTTCCAGTCATGGTTTACATTCACGGAGGTGCATTTGTCTTGGGAGATGGGGGGAAAATGATCATTGGACCAGACTTCTTGGTGAAACAAGATGTCATATTAGTCTCATTTAATTACAGACTTGGCCCACTTGGTTTTCTATGTTTAGGCATTAAAGAAGCTCCTGGCAACGCCGGATTAAAAGATCAAGTAGCCGCTTTAAGATGGATTAAAAAGAACATCGCAGCTTTTGGAGGAGATCCTGATAATGTGACTATATTTGGAACCAGTGCGGGCGGGGCATCTGTCTCTTTACTAGTAGCGAGTGAGATCACTAAAGGTCTCTTCAAACGTGCCATTATGCATAGCGGCTCATCCACATCAAGTTGGGCTGTTACTTATGATCCATTATTAATAGCAAATAATTTTGCTAAGTATGTAGGCTACAATACGAATAAACAAAAGGAACTTTACGATATATTTTCCGAAATGAACTACAAGGATTTGATTTCTGCAACAGCAAACGTTCCTATAACTTGGCTTATTAATAATAAACTTTTACATTTACCTTGTGTAGAGAAAAATATTCCTGGAGTAGAATCGTTCTTAACTGATTTACCTGTTAATTTGATGACGAATGATCCCAAAAATATTTCTTTAATGTACTCATCCACTGATATGGAGGGACTATTTTTCATAGATGAAGAAACAGAAGCTACTCTTGCTGAAGGTAACAAACGAAATCTTTTTGGAGATGACCTAGCTTTCAAATCTAAAAAAGAAGAAAAAGTCGTTTCTCAAAAAGTAAAAGAATATTATTTTGGAAAGCAAGACATTAGTATGAATACTATTATGAATTTGTCTACATTTTATTCACATTTGTATTTTGAAATGCCTGCTATAATGGAAGCGGAAACTATGGCCCGTAGGATTGATGCTCCTGTGTATAATTATTACTTCACATATAATGGTGGAAGAAATCTGGTTAAGGGAGGCACAAAATTTAGCAACGAAACTGGTGCATGTCACGGAGATGATCTTTTGTATATATTCAAAGGAGTAATATGGCCGTACAAAATTAAAGAAAGAGATCAAATAGTTATTGACTGGATGGCGAAAATGCTGACAAATTTTGCCAAATACGGGTGAGTAAATTGTAGTTATAACTTATTTTAGAATGCGGAACTTTGTCTACATTTATGTACCTACTTTGCCAGTATCCGAAGTGAATATACCATAGTATAACTCTACTTTTCTTTATGTATAATCTGATCAGAATTCATTTGTAATCACCTATTTAGTAATTTGGTTATTTCACATCAAAGACTTTTCCAACTTACGAATCTAATTCTACTACACAGATATAAAGATTATGTAAAGTAACTCATCCTCTTTATTCTAGGAATCCTACACCAAGTTCAGCACAAGACCTTCCAGTCAAATGGGAACCGCACAGTAAAGAAAAATTAAATATTTTAAAGATTGACCACGAATTGAAGATGATATCGATACCAAATCCTGAAGCATATCGGTTTTGGAAAGACATTTACGCCAAATATCGTAAATTAACGATTTAAAAAAGTATCCTTCCAACATTAACAATAATTAGAGTGTAAGAAACAAGTTTTTAAGGTGAAGGGCACAACTCAGTACAGTAAGAAATTACAATAAAATTTATGTTTTCTATACGACGTTTGTATGTTTCTTACGTATGTATTCCCCAAAATAGTATTATATTGCGACAACCTCAACCCGCTATACAGCATAAGTCCCCAATGAATTGCGGGCGAGGCTTGCGAAATATCGAGTACAATTACCAGTCAGTAGTGTCTTAGAATAACAAAGAATACTGATGACATTGAATAAACCACATCTGAACATGCGTCGAAACCCGCAGTCTTGTGTTTCTCAAATGTTTTCGTATTTTGAATATTTTGGCTGTAGATATATTACCCATATCCAAGGCTAGGAGCTAATACAGTAATTCAAGAACACAATCTTGGAGAGCACATGTGTTTAACAATAGCTATTCTTATTCAACGGAGCTCTACCGCAGAATACTCACAAATTGTGCCAAAAGTTGAGTTTAAATTTTTATAAAACATGATTTATTATACTCACGGGTATGAAGTAAAAATTGAGGCTGGTGTTAGTGAGAAGATGAAGTATAAAATAAGGTTTGTAGATAATTATTTTAACAACGAAAGGGGACATATAGCTGGATAAAATAACGTTGTGATTAAAGTAGTATGCTTTAAACAAGCATCACTTAGAAGGGTAGAAGAGGATTAACACATCTGCTATTTGTTGAATTGAGGAAACTGTTATTTTAATTGGACAATTATTAATGTTAAAAATATAGAAGTAAACACAAATCTGTTGATGACAACAAAGAAGAAAGACGAGCTACAAAACAAACTAAAAATTAAATAATACTATTTTGTCCAAACTTACCTAAACAAAGGTAAACCACCTCATAAAGAAAATAACAACGTTCCCTTAGGAAATCAAAATTTTACCAAACGATTGAACGTACTCGTAGCAGCTAATAGTGAGAGAGCAAAACTCCCTGCGGTTCACAATTACACTCCAATTAACGTTCAGCGTCTAATATTTTCATTTGGTGCCCAAAAAAATAGCTCCCTGCGCACACGATACGAATTTTAAGACGACATTACCCACCGTTATCTAGCGATGTTTTCATTACGCTCCCCCTGTAGGTACAATTGCAAAATTTTATAAGTATTTAAGCAATAAAATTAAATTTACGACGCTCCTTAACAACGCCTGTGCGCTTAAAAAGATAACCCCGGGACAAGTAAAGGCGTTATTTATCGCGACTTCGGACTTTCTATTCATAATGTTGCGGTGTAATATTTATATTTTTGGCGGTTATTAAAATTGTATTTGTTGTAACTTTTTAATTAGTTCGGGAGATATAGGGTGCTCCTGCTTTTGGAACTTATGCGGAATCCGCTTCAGTCTGCTAGTACCTAGTAGGCAAATTACTTATTAACGGTTACCTAGTATTTTTTATTGTATTGGTTCTGAGTACCTTTGTTACAGTTGTATAGACTGTCATGAAGTCTATTTTTAAAGCATTTCGAATAAATACATTAATATGTTTTTCATTTAAAAATCTTTCTATTAAGAACATTATTAAATACATTCTTACACGGATTTTGCGGAATCGAATCGGAATTATAGTGGCGGCACCAAGCTATCTAGTATGTAAAATAATCCGGAGCTGCATTTGCCATTCATTGCGCTTTAGATAAAACACGCAGACATTTTTATTTTTCCATGTAAAATGTCCGTTTCAACACGATATCTGGGCCAATCAAAAGTAAGCCTTACAGATTTGATTTTTGAGCTTATATTCTGTTGAAAATAAGATTTGAAAAAGATTGTTAGACAATTTCTCGATTTTGAAAAAGGAGCGAGGTTTTTTTGTTTATTGAGTCGTGTTGCTTTATAATATTATCGGGTAGCTCTGTGATTTTGAAACAGTCATTTAAAAGAAGCATTTATTTATGAGAATGTAGATTTTTAGAGAATAATTAACTTAATATAATGTAAACTAAAAACATAATTTTAATTATTTGTCACATGTTGCTTTGAAACATGTGATTAATAATTTATTTCGAATTAGCTGATCCAGTGACCTGTGTACCACCTTCGCACCATTTAAACCTTCCCTGGACATCTACAAATATTTCAAAACCAAAATACAAATTCTCATGCGAATCGGTCCAACAGTTTCTAGGGATTAATTTTTATATATATAATAGCTGACCCGGCGAACTTCATACCGCCATTCAAACCTTTCCCTGAACTTTCACAAATATTTGAAGACCAAAATTAACCAAATCGGTCAAGCCGTTCTCAAGTTTTAACGAGACTATATTTATACATAAGAATAATGTTTATATATAAGAGAAGAAGAATATAAATTGTTGTTATTCACGCTGTATCAACAACAAGCCTAATAGTAGTAATAACTTTTCTGGGACAGACAATTGCCAAACTAGACGAAAGCCCTATATTTATGTATATATATTCACAAATCAGATTTATAAGAAAAGGCTTTGCTGTACCTACTAGCTAAAGATAGAATCCGTTATTATTTCGGTTTGCTTTAACGCAATGAAAATGAATGACAAAAAGCGTTTGAAACTGCGAAGCGGCTTCGGAAGAACTTCGGAAGCGCCGACAATTAACAACAAACAATAACACTTATCACTGGCATTTTTATTAGAAAAGAAAGTTTGCCACTACCACTAGTACAACCTACTAGAACGACATAGGCAATGAGTTAAAAATTTGTTCAGTAACGAAGCAATGTTAGATGTTCTATAAGGTAATTCATTATTAAACAAATATTTCAAAAATGTTCAGAATTCAAACATTCTATTGTCATTGTTTCGATCACCAAATCAAAGAACAAAATAACAACATACTACCCAAACATGTAGAAACAAACCAGCTTTCTTTAACCTGCATTCATTATTAAATACTACTGTCAATACGGTCGATTATCGCGTGCCCCCGTCTGCCGCCCGGAGACAACTCTACAATTCCGTTCCTCTAAACAACGGCATATTGCCAACCCTAATTTAAATTATTGGTTCGTATTTTGTCCTGAATTTGTATCTTGACTTGATTTGAGCTGCTAAATATGGAGCAGTCTGGTAAGATGCTAATATTGGAATGGAAAGCTGTTCATTTGTTTTTTCTACTTTATGAAGTGAGAATAAAATTATTTATTGGCATATTGTATTGGTTGATTATATGTTTATGATTATGATTGGAGTTGTGGATTCTTACATGGGATTTTTGGCGATTCGCAATTATTGTACCGAATCTAGGTATTTGTTAAACACACTCACGATGTAGCAGAAGTAGAGATTTCTGATGGGTTAGCAATGCACCTTTGAATTTATAGACTTGATTTCTGTCTAACTCTGTATTGTATTATATAACAAACAGGCATCCTGTACTGCTCCCCTTAGAAACTACGAAGATGATATTACTAATACCAACGAAAACGTACATATTATAGTACAGAAGCAACAAATTGAATGACTACTGCAGACAGTTGTAAATGAGTACCAATCTAAGCTCAACGAACAATGTATACGGAGCATCAGTTAATAAACAGGTGTCTTATTAATTGAACTCCTAGATAAACTCAACACACTCGTTCAAATTAATGCTTCATAGATTATTCCACACAAGGAACAATTGGCTCTGTTCCGGCTGTTAATTATCTTGTTATAGACTTAACTGGTACAGCGAAATTGTTTGGGAGACTTGTGATTATGATAGTATTAATTATGTTTACGATGTTGTTCACTTTCGGTAGTGTCGTTATCATTATGATAATGTTTCTTTATAGGATCTACAATTTGATTATTGTGGCTTACTTTTGTGTTTTCTTTATTATTCCTTGGTCTGGTCGAAGAATAGTAAATAACAATATCATTTGAACGATAAACTATATGTTTCTTTCATCTGTATTCAGATTCACGAGTATTTTCACACCATTAGACCAGACAGAATTAATTTTGAATATACGTGGTAGAGGGAGAGCTTATTGTAATTTTATTGGGAACAATTCCAAATTCAGTGGGTGATGCCTGGGATTACCAAGAAATATCTTAAATAACATTTATAACATAGTTTGAATCTAGTTAGTAAACTTCAAAGCTACCACGACTCTCATTTGAAATAAACAAAACACGCACAAAAGTAACAAAAAACGGTTTTCCATTTACGAATCCGTACAAACTTGTACAAACTCATTACGTGCCGCCTTTACTTCGAGAATTTGTTTGTCATCAATCAAAACGGTGACAGATGCAAACCGACTAAGCGTTTCATTAGCAAATCCATATTTTTTAGCCCAGACATTGCCCAGGTGTTCCAAGATCCACGTAATCAGTACGGCTGATGAGAAATGGCCAGCACCACTGAAGCCGATCGGAAATTGCTATTGGATGTTTAAGTAGCTGCGATTTGTCATGAGATCTAACTTAATTTTCTTTGTGGAGATAATTCTCGCTGGAATTTTCAGTTACGGGAAACGAGTTTTATGCATGTTAGGAATCAATGTTTCTAAAGTTATAAAATAAATTTGTGTTACTATTATTGATATTAAAATAATCCTTTAGACACATAAAAGCAACGAATACTTAAATTAAATTCTCTTTAAAACTAAAACAAAAATAACATCTACTCCAACTAAAATAATTTGGTTTCGTATCAAAATCAAATATTTCCTTAGACCTTATTATAGGCATAAACAAGACACTCATTGAACCTGCACCATCAAACAAACATAATTCAAGTCCAACATGAATTGAAGATAATAATGCAAAATTACTTCTCGTATAATTAGCTCGCGACTAGTCCAATGACGTGTATTCCGAGTGCTCTTGAGCCTGGCTTATGTAAATTATATTGTCATCTTCAAGAATAGGCATTAAGTAGCGCCGTCTACCTGACAATCCCCAAGTTTGAAGAGATTAGCGTCCTATTGTTTATTCAATTCACTGCCTGGGAAATGCAATTCATCATTGTGACACTAGGTAATATTTATATTTTTGGAATGAAGATGGTTATGTTTATTAGTAAGATTGTGTGTTAGTTATGTTTATTTTTCTTAGTTACAGGTAACAACAAATTATTGGTAGGTTTTGTTTGTTATAATTTGTTTTTTTTTTATATAAACATATTTCTCTTTAACTTTTTATATTATTACATCTTCCAGAACGTTAGGATGTTAAGAAATTCCCAACCTTTTGTGCAGATATCCTCTATAAATATCATAATGCCTGTATTTATACACATTTCTTATAAATTATATATTTTAATAATATGCCTATAAAAATAAATACAATATTTAAAAATATAAAATATAGGGCCCAACCAGCTGCGGGAACAAGGTCCAAGCTATCGGTGGTTAGACCTCCAGAGAGAGGAACCTCCTCATAATGCGTGCCGTGTCGAGGAGTACTGCTTTCTACTTCAAGCCCTTGACCCAACCGCTTAACGTGAAGTGTCTTTATTATTATGACAGCCATGTTTATCCTTCTGCTGGGCAACGGCCTCCCTTTCCCTTGTTTCTTCCTTTCGGTTAAGCTGCAGTAGTGTATATTAAAGTGCATAGCATCTTACCTAATATAATATTATGTCACTGCTGTGCTGGCAGTAACGATTAGGTCAAGTTACCTTACTTTTATTAGATAGTATAGTCCTAATTAATTACTTCCATTCTTGCTCTTCTTTTTCACTTGCCAATAACAAATCTGACTGACCGCATACGGAACACAACACTGCGCTCCAAAACACTAATTGTTGATGTTGGACACAAAGCCGCTAGTTTGAAGTGGAACTGGGCTGGCCGATGTGGCCAGCCCATGCCAGACGATATGTGGGCAAAAACCACCACGGAATGGCTGTCGCACAACATGAAAAGGCGTCGCGCTAGGCCCAGAAGGAGATGGCGAGACGAGCTGGACTCCATTAAAGAAAATTGGTCTATTGCAGCTCACAACCGAGAGGAATGGAGGAAGGAAAGGGAGGCCTTTGCCCTGCAGTGGGACGATCATGGCTGAAATTTAGATGCTAAAGAAAAAATATTACATTTAATAACAATGATCGCTTGTTTCTTACCCCTTACAGGCTGTAGGTAGAACATGAAAATGCCATCTCATTCAGGAACATAGATTTATATCTGTTCTACCTACATTCTTATTTACCGTCCATTTTGAGACACGTTGTTTAGCTAGTAAATATTGTTGTTCTTATTTTTTAAATCGTCGCCTTACACTAGGATTTCTCCTGTATTGTGGGTGCGTTTCACAAATATGAATTATCACATACACAAACATCCAGACTCGGATAAAACATTTGCGGGTCACGCAAATTTCTGTGCCGTGCGGGAATTGAACCCGCAACCCCTAGCGTAGCAGTCCATTCTCTTAACCACTGCGCCAATCAGGTCACCAAGCATCATCATACTCGTATTGACAGTTACAGTTTTTGTTTAAGCCTGAGATTGATTCTTTTATTTTACTGTAACATAAAATTTTACTTGAGGTTTTATCTCTTGTATACAATAAGAAAACAATAAAGGAAATCTTCAGTCAATGATATTGTTTTATGGCTAAAAAAACACGGTATAAACACGTGTAAGAGGGGTGTTATAAGTTTGACATGTCTTTCTGTAAATCTGTCTGTGGTATCGTAATTCCGAAACGAATATGCCGATTATGATGCGATATTTTTTTTCTTTTAAAGCTGACGTCATCAAAATTGTTTTCACCTATTATTGAGTTGCGTCGGGGATTACTTAATTATTTATTTACACTAACGAAATACAGATACTATCTATTCAAAAAAACAACCGTAGATAACATAAAATAATTGAGAACAATAAGAGCAAAATATTAGGAAATGAGTTTTTTGTCTACAATTCTAAGACAATAGGCAAAGTTTAATTTAGATTCATGTCCACAAAGTTGGACTTCCCTTAGTTCGGTAAATGTTGCTTCATTGTTTAGTTTACTTTTAATTTCTTCTTTCAAACTTCTTGTTTTGTCATTCGTGAAAAGTTGGCGAAATAGGTAAATTAAAAAGTACAGATTTTTCCAAGGTTTGCGGTTAGAACAACTGATAACATTTTATATTATGTCTCTTCATAATTTTATATTCACATTTAATGGCGAATCTCATAGAAAATCAATTCCTTATCGTGCAAAGCTACATGTTCCTAAAACATAATTATATTTTTTTTTTTTTTTTTTTTTTTTAAAAAAAAAAAAACGTCGCCCCACACTAGGATTTTCTCCTGTGTCGTGGGTGCGTTTCACAAACATGAAATATCACATACACTAACACCCAGACTCGGGACAAACATCTGTGGTTCGCACAAAGTTTTGCCCCGTGCGGGAATCGAACCCGCGACCCTTAGCGCAGCAGTCCAATCGCTTAGCCACTGCGCTAATCAGGTGGCATATAAAAAAAAGAAGTACCAATGGACGTGCAATCATAAGTCCAATGTCAACTAAGAGACTGAATCTAAATCAACACCCATACAAATATTTATTCCGACATCACAAGCACTCAACAGACAGGACCAAGAAAACAATTCTGCACTAACATAAAAGGAAAATTCAACAGCACTTAAAACACCATAACATTAACACAACATAAGCTGAAACAGTAAAGCGTACTTAACAAGGCAATCGGTCTCGCTACGCGGACCCTAATAATCTTCGTAAGCTAGGGTCTGCCGTGACTCCGCGCCCTGACGATTATATTAATGGTTTGTTATGTAAGTGAGAATAGTCCGGTATTGTGGTGCTCGTAACCTTTCATCTATTTACATAGATGAGGGAACTGAATTGTTTGTTTTCACGCTACTGTTATTGAAGTTTTCTGGAACAAATAAATAATTGTACTGTTAGAAGTCAGTTGTTATAGCTGTTTCTCTCTTTCAGTCTTCTTCTAGTATCGGCATGAGCCAATGGCCACACGGAATAGGGCATACCGTGATGTAGAGATTGACCGTCCAGGGTGCGCCGGCCGTCACTCGTGGAGGCTCAACACTTGCACCTAGTCTCTCTTTAGTTATCAGTATTTTTTAATTGATATAAGAAAACAATCATTTTACAACAATACAACCATTATGTGACTAGCTTTATCTTTTTGATTTTCTGGAGTCTGTTCATTACTAACACGGAATAAATTATGTAATAGATCAATGCTTGTTAGTATTGCTGTCTTTGCAGTTCTGCTTTGTTTACAAAATCTTAATAAAATATTATTGTCTCCAAAACTATGATTCCCATTAACCCTTCCTTCTTTAAATCCTAAGATTTCCATTGGTAAAATTTTTGACAGTTTAGAGTAAGAAGTAGGCAACAATCTTAAAAAAAAAATTGGTCTTCTTTGAAGATTAAAAGAGGCAGACAAGACCTTCTCTGACTAGAAACTACTCAATTTAAAAAGGAATTTTGGTCTAAGTACAAAAAAAACCTCCAAAATTATATCTCACGTTAACAATCTCTGGAAATATTTAGTAGTGTGAAGGTATTTTGCTGGAAGTGTCGACTATAGCGCGTTTGCTTGTAACCCGGTAATTATTCTGCCCTAAGTGGGAGCTGCGTGTAATCCCCATAAGCCACGGTGCTGGCTGACTTCAAACACGAATTAACTGTAATTGTTTACGCGGCTGCAGTCGTTATTGTAATGTGAGCCCATTGTGTGAGGACTTATGTGTGGACTGTACTTCAAAAGGAGATTTGGGTGCTAGAAAATATAGTTTGACTGCCTCGTTGATCTAGTGGTCGCTAAGCGCGACTGCTGAGCACGAAGTCCTGGGTTCGAATTCCAGGTCGGGAAAAGTATTACTGGGTTTTTCCATTAAGTAATTCTCACAAAAATGACATTAAAAATAATTTTAATATAGGTAGTCTAAAATTGCGAAAATCAGCAAGTGTAGAGATAATAATGTTAAACAATGAATATCGCCGGTTCGAATCCCTGTAATGCAAATCATTTTTCAAATTTCATTAAGAAACATTTGTTTTATTGATATCTCATTATTTTAATTACCCTTAAGTAATTGGTTTCTAATTACCTTTGGTTTGAACCTTATACCATTCCCATTACCTCATTGTATGGTTGAACCGCTAAACACTGTACGTCTGTAAATCAGTGATTATTATTGACATTATGCAGTATGAAGGTAATCCACCATAAGCCACAATACACCTGTCATGTGAGCCTTCAATTAAATGTAATTGCTTTGTGGTCATTATATTGCGGACATATTTTAATACTAAAGGCTTATAATATAACGTTTGCTAATTGACTGTGTCATAATGGTAATGATAATATAATTAATATGAATATTTTTTGTCCAAATAACACTATTACTGGTCAACTATTGTGTATTGACACAAAACTATAGTGTTTTATTGATCGATTTCATTCATAGCGAAAATATATCATCATCATCAGCCGGAAGACGTCCACTGTTGAACAAAGGCCTCCCCCTAAGAACGCCACAATGAACAACAATTTGCGATTTTCATCCACCGGTTGCCCGCAACTTTGACGATATCGTCGGTCCACTTGGTGGGAGACCTGCCAAAGCTGCGTCTTCCAGTTCGTGGTCGGCACTCGAGAACCTTTCCCCCGTGGTTATTGATAATAAAAATCTATAATATGCGGGAGTTTGCTTAGTTTCTCGTTCTTTACTAAATAAATAAAGTTTAATTAAAAACTGCAGCTTCTAGCAGCTTTCAAGTGCCACAAAAGCGTCTGAAGTTCTACCCAACTTCACGTAAAAATACTGAATAGTGAGCCCATACAACATTACTTAAAAATCCAGCCATATTTAGTTGAAACAGTCAAGTTTGAATATAAATAACAACTAGCTCTAATTAGTTTGCTGAGGTATAATGAGAATTCACTAAATAATTATGAAAGGCGGAATCCAAAGCTATAAAAGTGAAGCGTGGCCTCACATCAAAAGAGCAATATAGCAGGCCACAGACACGTGGTTAGGCCAAGCTTTGCAGGCCTGCGCCACACAGAATACATTATGCTCAGAAGTAACACTTACTTCATCTTTTTATTTGATGCAAATAACATACGAAGTTTTTTGCATTATGTTGTGTATGGCCTTCAACTTAATTTTTTTTTAATTTTTAGGTTTTACTCCCGTGTTTCTTAGGAAAAACCGGACTAGTTTTGGACTCAAAGTGAGGCTTTATTTATGAGCCGGTGAAGCGGAAGAAGTCCGGTCCTGAACTTGCCGCTTCACCGCTGAGTCCGAAACTCGGTCATATCCGAATAAACATAACATAACATAACATCACGCCTGTATTCCCCGAAGGGGTAAGCATAGGTGCACATACAGTACACCCACATTTCGCCAGTTATTTTTTTAGGTTCCAATGTAATAGGGGGGAGCCTATTGCCATCAACCGGGCACAAATCCAGACGCAGAACCTCGTGCTCAGCAGTCGCGCTTAGCAACCACTAGACCAACAAGGCAGTCCCGAATAAATACTTAAGTAAAACTGAAATAAATTAAATAATATTGTGCCGAAAATCATACACATGAATTATATAATATTGGATAGCCTTCTGTTATTTTTATTTAGTGGTCCTACATTCGAAGGTACTGGTGCTAGATCGCGGTTTTGTTTGCGGAGATTTTGGTTTCGTAAATTCAAAGGTGAAGTTTCTTTATACTTTACGTAAGTTTTGTCTTGTGGTAAAATAGAAGCTATGTGTATTTATTCAGTGTCTATATTATCTATGTGAATGCGTGGAGCACCGCATATTTGTACGAACCTTTTTTGAATGATTAATGAACTACTCGGTAAATCCGTTTGGTTTCTGTTTTGTAAATTAAACATTTGATTTACTGATAGCTAATTTTCTTTTTAACTATATAAAGAAACTTGATTTGTAGATTAAAACGCTGTTAAAGCAAGTTTATGACATGTTTCCTTGGTGCTTAGTAATTTGTAATTATTAGAAATCAGGAGGCATTTTGCTATCAATAATCAATAAGATAGTAGCTATATTATATCAGTAATTCATAGATATTTTGCGTCTTAGTACAGGGCCAAATACTCATAACTTCAGCCCTGTTAGATCTAAGTTAAACAAAGAAACTGCATCATACGCCGGAGCCAGCACGCCTTCTAAATCCTTGTCAAAATAAACGTTCTAAATCTTTCTTTTAAAGCAGCACATTTTCCTAAAGATTTTCGTTCTAAAGGCACATTGTAGAAGCGAAAATATTACACCAACTGGATATGCAACGTTACTTACCTATTAAATGCATTAAGCTTTTAACACATGTCTAATTCAGGGGAACGTGTACACAAGACTTTAGTACTGATTAAACTTCAACTCTATACTGTTATTTTTAAAGTTGTTTTTAGTTTGACAGAAGTTTTCAGATGAGATCATTTGAAGTTTTTCATGGGGAGAGCTAGAGTGTCGGTACAGGCGTGAAGTTGGGTCGTCTCATTTATTATTGAGTGGATACTCTTGGGGAGTCGGTAGAGTTTAAAGTCCGTCGCCTACTGTAAGACAGCAGACACACGAATTTACTTTTTTACACGGTTTTTGTTACCTTTACTTTAAAATAAATAAAAAGGAATCTCCGATTAAAAAAAAACGATGAAAGTTATCTTCAAAATTATTGAGTTCACGCCATTGAATATTCATTTTCTAATTAAATATTAACGAAAACAAAATTTATTAATGAAAACAAAAACAAGAATCCTTATTCTAAAAATACATGCTCCAAATTAATCCAAAATATAACTGATGATGATCATACCTACATTTCTAAAACTTCACTAAATAGCTATTACAGTGAGCAAGAAATGCACTATAGTAGATTAAATGCCAAGGATACAGTAGCAATATTAAATTACCTATATATCTGTATCGACCAATTAATGCTGTGTAGGATGACGTTAGAGGCAATAGACTAACTATTATCGGTTAAGGCAAGCCTGTTCCTCGAAGGTATATTAGAGAACACAGATTTTCGCATCGGACATACCGCTTACGTCATTTACAGTTGTCCTTAGATAATGGACTTATTGTTATGTAAGTATAAATAAACTAAAAAAGAAGAAATGTATTTGTTTGTGTCAATATTGTGTTTCAAGTTTTTGTTGCTTCAGTTTTGCAATTTACAGTAAAAGCAAATATCTACCATCTACAAAATATTGACGAAATCCTTCTGACTAGCTTTCCAACGACAACTACCATCGTCATTCATTGAGTATTCATCACCATTTAGTCTTCTTTGCAAGTCGATTCTTTTATTTTTCTTCATATCAGCCTAGTATAACCGCTGCTGTAGTCTTCCTTTTCTTTCTTATTATCATCATCAACCTATCTCCGTCTACTATTTATTTCTTCCTCAACTTTAAAAAATGCAACAGCGATATATCGCTCCAACTGCACCACAATCCTAACTCATTTTACATCGACGGCATCGGTATTTGTTACTCCTTGGGTCATTTACATCTCTTTATGTTGTTTGGTTGCTAAATAACTTGTCAATTGTCGTTACCGCCGTATTCTCGTGGTCGTTTGGGTACCTTCCCAAGTTTATTTCACTTCTGAATTTGTTATTTTGATTATGATGTAAAAGTTTACAAGCCTTGGAATTAAGATTGTGGGTTTAAAGATTTAGATTTTATTTTATGTTGAAGACTGGTTTATGTTAGATTTACCTATCATATTATGGAGGTGAGCAATTACTGTATTATAGAGGTTAGATGGGTTGTCACGGCTTGTTGAATTTATACCGGTTTCCAGCTACATCAGGTTAGTCTGAAAGAAGACTCAGACATGGTAGTGAAATGGCTGGATTTTGTTTACCCTCTTTATGTGCTGATTGCAGTCCAGTTGTAGTTGGAACAGATAAAATTTCCCTTCTATCTTTCCACGAAGTATCCAAAACTGATGTAATAAAACATCACACCTGTGTTCCCCGAAGAGATATGCAGAGGTGCACATATAGTACACCCTCATTTCGCTGAACTGATATTTCCTTGAAAAAACAAAATTACCTGACAAGGTCGAGTGAATTCACTTGTAAGGCAAAAGTTAGCCCCAAAAATATTTGTGGACTCACACATTTTGTCTCATACTGGGATCTGATTGACACCTAGCATAAACGTTAATAGTATTTACGTGGGCAATTATATCCAAATTATCATTAACATTCTGATGATTAGCCAATAAAGCTTCATTAAAACCATATCCCACTAATAGGTACTCTAAATTCAACCAATCAAATATACATTACAATTACATCGACTTAACTTTCTGGCCAGACAAAGCTATAAAAAGCCTACAACAAGTTGGACGACAGAGCAATCCCGACTCGTCAGGGTCGTCAATCAGCAGATTCAACAAAAACAACTGAATCGCGAACATTCGAAAGCGAAAATACGATTTGCTGGATTTGTTTCGTCATCCCTACTGATTTGTTAAACAACTGCGTTCGAAAGTTCCATTGAATGTTACAGTGCAAAAAAATAGCAAAGAGAAAAATAAATAAAAGAGCAACGACGAAAAAACCGTTAGGTAATTTTCTAGACTGTGTGTAATGAGCAGCTTCGATTCAGCTCGGGAGTAGGGACGGAATAATTTCCATTCCATGATTGGAGCACACAGGCGACACCTGAGACGGCGTTTGTCAAACTGACAGACGCTCCCCTCTTTTTGTATAAACATCAAATATGTAACGAATTATTCATTGCGGTTCGCTTCGCTGTGCGAGTTTTATTACAGTTTACATAACGGACGGTCTGGACTCTAGTGTTTTCTCGTTTAGTTCGTGTAGCCAGTGTAAACGCTGTCTGTCCAGTCTCAAGAATGTTTGTTAATTGTCTGTTTAGGGTTTAAAAACTTCTATTTTGTCGTATAAAACGGAACGAACCTAGAGATTTTCAGTGATTAGGTAGCGAAGAATTAGATTGGAACTACAGACAATAATACAGCGTATTATGTAATGGAAAATATATAAACTACAACACCGTACCAGACCTCCGTTCATTCCTTATTTGATTATGGTCAAAATTAAATAAGGAAATCTCCATCTACTGCTTAACAGGGCCCACATTCCTTAAAAAGTGCCAACCTCCAGCAGTATCTTCTAAATTAGCATACATTTTTTTATCGACATTAAAAACGAAGGCGATTCAGAAAAAAAAATTACCGAAAAAATAAAAAATACTTAGCTCTTAAAGCATCTAAGTAACTTAATACCAAAATGAAGTGCAAAGAAATAATAAAAGTACCTTTTAAGTGAACTAAAGTCCAACAATATCTTTTGGCTAAAACGTCTAGCGGTAGACAATCAGTTCTATAAAGGTATTATTGTTGTAAAGACCCAGGTCTGCAGCCGACATCGGTATTGTGGAGCCCCACACTGGGTGGGGTGCGCCTGTCAGCGGGCTCACTGCTGCTATATCAAATGGATGCTTCTTCTCGTTCTTTTGTCGTATTATGTAATGTACCTGTAGACGGTAAACGTTTTATTTTTTATTCTGTAATGTACTTGATAATAAATGAATTTTTTTTTGTGAATAGGTTTGATAAACATACACGGGACGCGTATGATCGATGAGGAACTCCGAGGGATAGAGTAGATTAGAAAAAGACAGAGGAGTCCTTTGCCTAACCGTGGGAAAAAATAGGCTGGTAAAAAAATTAAAGTACGATCAACACTTTTTTCGTTTTGTTCACTGGATTCTATTCCTCAACTGATGTGAAGGAGAAATTCAGAGGTCAAACTATTTATAAAGGTAACTACAGATTATATAAGACGTCAGATATGGTCTATCGAAGAAAGATCTGTCCCGTCCGTTTGATGCCTAAAAGTATTTTAAAGCATAAAATGGCCTAATACAAAAGAACAAATACTTACAGGAGAATAAAAAAGTAAACATAAAGCAATATTCAAGGATCTGATACTAATCACGAAGACTGACAACATCTTTTTGAATCTAAAAATATATTTTTTTAAAAGACTTGGTCTGTAATGAATGTGAATAATAAATAATTGAAAATTTGTAGACTCTTCATCGGCTTGGTTTCAATTTAGTATTTTTAATCTTCTATACAAATAAAACAGTCGATCTTTATACCTTCTTATTCGTGAACGAGGATAATACCAGCATTAACTTAAGCCTGTATTACGTCTATGAACGTATCTATTCTCTGACATGCAAACGACAGTGACAGATATATTTAATCCTTTGTTTAAAATTGTCATTTTTCATGAATAAGGGGGATATGTCTTAGTCTACGTATACATACATAATATTATACGTTTAGATAATACGGGACTATTTATTAGGCCCAATTTTATTATTAAAATGACGTCATATCAAGTTTACTAAAAAAGATAAATGAGAAAGAAATGTGTTAAAAAATCGTTATTTGTATATTTAGGAGAGATGTTTCAGAAATCCTGGAAAATGCCTAATTATTATGATTGGAGAAAGCAGTGTGGGTACAGAAAAACATCTCAATTAGATTTTCTAGGAAAGACCCAAACAGGCTCCGAAAGCTACTCGTATTTCGTTTATTATTAAACCACCCACTGCGCGACTCCAGTTTTAATAGACAGATACCTCGTTAACTTAATACATTTCCTTATTTTCATTAGACATGGTCCTAGTGTCCATTGTGTTGTCTCAGGACTAGCTGTGCCCCGCGGCCGTCGCCGTCGTATCTGAGTCTTCACGCTCTCGTGAAATTCAAAAACAACGATACGACTCTTTTGTTTGGACCCTCTTTGTCTCAAACAAGATACTTATCAAGCATTTACTCGTTTACCTGCCTGTCTGCTTTTTTAATAAACCGTCTTGTTTACCATTCTATCTGAGAGGATCTTGGTGATTTTATTTTGTCCTCATTCTTTCGTTGTATTAAGTTACTCGGTAACGGTTCTCTTAATTTAACTTGAAAGTTGGGTTGTTTCTTTTTTGAGTGATCGGCGGACTGTTTGGTTGAGCTTGGAATAACGTTTTGCATAAATTGAAATAGGTCAGTGAGTTTATAGGAGGTGGGCGGTACAGGCTACCCACACTGGTAATGAAGTTATGTGACATGAACGCTGATTAGCTATTTAAAAATACTGAGAGCGGAGAAGCAAAATGTTACGTAAATACCTAGTTTTTATACACGTTTGTAATATGAACATTTTGAAACACAAGACTTATGTGGCTAGACGGCTTAATTATAATATAATTTATAAGAAAGTTTATATTCTGGCTCAGTTGTTGGAAACCACACTGTTTTTAAAGCGTCACTGTCATTCCCGACGGCTTTTGACCGACGTCAAAATGAACGAATTTGTCCGACGGCCTGACATTAACGTAGGTGAGCTTTACCAATCCTACAAAAACTTGAAATCTGCAGTGTTTTATTGACATTTTAAACGATCATTATTTCGGCAAATAGCAAACAAATATAAATGGGAATGGTATTAGTGTATGTAGTGATATTATTTAAATAAACAGTAATAGTTAATAAGGTATATATACGGGTATGCCGGAGCTCTCAGAAGTGAACAGTCTAATAGAAGTAGGTAAATAACTTGAGCCACTTCAGTTTGCCCGCATGATTATTTTTTGTTTTTTATTCCGTATTAATTTAGTCTATGTCCCCTGAAAACCCATTCTAACTATGAATGCAAGAAATTTGATTAACGGGAGGATTGTTTTCAAGATTACCCATTTTAGAGAAAAAAATACTTTTTTTTTAAATCAAGATTATAGCGCACGTGTATTCGGTCTCAGCCTTTTTCTTTACCTAGCTGATTATTGAAACACATTCCCAAAAGTTTACGTATCGATGTAGCGCCAAATAAAAGTGGTAGTCATTCCATCGCAGTCGGTTAACGGACCTCGGAGTGCATAACTAACGGTAGGTCGCTGCCTTATCGCTGGTGAACCCTATTAAATTACCCATTTCGTCGGCTAACTCTCCACTAGCGAGCACGATAAGGTGATACTCCGGATATTTTTCTTCCATTCCACTTCAAGGAAGGAATTACAAGGCACGATTTATTTTTCTTTAATGTCGGACCTTGTTTGGTTAACTGATTAAGATTTTGTTGGTTGTTTTTTAAGGTTTCAAATGGACTTCGGTGTAAAGGGTTTAAGCCAAAACTCATTCCGAATTTCATTCCTAGGGAAAAAATAAATAATAGATTTTCTCACCTATTCTTTTCTTCTACAAACTACTTAGAAAGTAAATTTCGAAATAGTTTTTTTCCACCTTGCCATTGTCTTGGTGCTAGATTTATAGTAATTATAATGAGATAGGCAGGCCACCGTGATCAAAAAATCTGCCAGGAGAAAATTAATCATTTTTTACACGAAATAAAAAAAATGTAGGAGTATTCATTGTGTGTAATCATTTATTGAATGCTAGCTATACTAGCGAATTGCATTATGACATATAATATTATCAATTCTAATATCTTTCCTTTAATTTCGAACAAAATATTCAAAACAGCTCCAGGGTCTTTTGTATCTTCGATACTAAAAGACTGACATTCTTGCGTGCAAACTAGTTTATCCTTAACATGGCCTCTCGTTATACCTCACGATATAAAGTAGCCAGCGTATTAGCATCATTGATGAGTACAATGAACGGTGTGTGTAGGGTCTGTAGGGTCCTTCAGTCGAGGGTCCTCTACAGCTGAGAGCAATGCGCCTAAGGCGTTGTGTTTATTATTTTTCGCTCCGTAGCTTTACTGAGAACCCTCTGTTTTCTCGAGATGGTCAATTATGAAGACTTAAATTTTGATTAAGTTTGTTTTTAACCGACTTTCGTATTTTGATTAAGTATTCGATTTTTTCGTAAGAAGCTTCAAAACAACTTTTTGTTAGGTTTGCTGTTTTCAGTACCTATAGTTCATTTTTATGAAATCTTTTACTTTCATACTATCTTAGGGCGTTGTAGGATCTTGGACTTAACAATAAGGTAGGTACACATACAGAAACGTCTCGTCGTACTTACCTAATATTTTTTTATTAACCCAATTTTACATCAATCATCTTCACCGAAGCAGAAAGTACTAGAGCAACAGACCAATGAAGGGTGTAGATTAACAACGGGTTCTTTTATCAAGAGTCCTCAGTTCAAGCGAGCCATGCGTCTACAAACATTGTGCGAGTATCATGTTGTTCATTCATTGCTTTGTTGGACGCTCTTAGCCGGGAGGGAGTTGAACACTTACCTGTTAGTGGTTGTTGTTAATGTATGGTGAGTCGTGGGAAATAAAAGTACTGACCAAACACGATAAGTATTTTGTCAGTACTTCCCTATTGACATCGTCAAGCTTACGTTTATTGAATACCAGAGGTGTGAAAGAAGAAAAGAAAGAAACTCATTGATACAATAGGCATTTTACCCGACACGGACGATGTAAGTCTTCTGTACAGCGATATGTCCCTATTTATGTATAAGCATAGTTTTAAATTTATCATTAGTCATAGAACAACTAAAAAGAAGCGTCTCTGCCGTGTCACCAGCTCAAGAATAAGGGCTCCGTTTGAGTTCGAAAGTAGTGGAGCATTCCTAAATACACACGTGAGTATAACACGCGTATACAGTAAATAATATAGATACTACTCATGAAACTTAGTATGTAAAACTATAAAGATGATATTATTGTGACATGAAAAAGTCACGATAGTACTCCTCAGGTTTCTATAATATTGGCCATTTAATTAATTCCAAGAACGTGCACCTGTAACGTGAACGTATACGTTAACAAAATATAGCACATTTAGAGGCGGGTTGTTTCATTTTCACTTGATGCACACGTTAAAGTTAAAAAGGGCATTAACAATGTTGCATTCTAGCAGCCCCAATAACATAAACGTTTTGTTTTCTACTAGTAGCTCTAATAACGTTGCGTCTCGTTTTACGTACGTTAAACATCTTCTGTAATCGTTATTTTCTTGACATACGTATGTAAGGTTAACGGACTATTTGAAACAACCCGCCCTTAGTCTCACAGTTTATTGGGTCAAAGATTAAATTACTAATTACATTAATCAAGGGGATTGGTGTTATTAAAATTGAACGTAAACCGTCTCGCGCCAGCCATGTTGTCGGAAGGTGTTGTCGTTAATTAATAAGGTTAATGCGAGCATCGACTGTGCGTGATCCGAGAACGCCGCGATTCATTCATCGAGTCACCTCGTACTTGTTACCTGTTCAAATTACAACACCCTTTTGTTAGCGAAATTCTTGATTCATTCTTGATTGGCGCACTGGGTACGCATTTGGACTACTGCGCTAAGGGTTGCGTTCGGTTCCCGCACGGGACTTTTTGTGTGATCCGCAGATGTTTGTCTCGAGTCTGGGTGTTTGTGCATGTGATATTTTATGTTTGTGAAACGGACTCACGATACAGGAGACATTCCTAATTTAAAGAAAAAAATATAGATATGATAATAAAAAATACAGTAGAAATACGTATTGTTAGCAAGAAAGAGGTACTTATTTCTACTGTATATTTTATTATAGGTATTTATTGTATTTTGTTGAATTGATTGACCTGCTACAGGTAAGAGAATTTGGAAGAGTGGGATTTGTTTTGAGCTTGGATCCTAATAGCTCATAATATTAATGAAGAAACAACTTTACGAAAACTAAACAATAGTTGTTTTTTTGATTAGAAATATAAACCGACTTCTTGTTTAATACTTAATCTCCTTCTTAGAAAAATAATTTAACTTGAAATGAACGCCAGCAAATTGTCCACGATTGCTGCACTTGGAAACTTTTTTATTTTGCTTAGAACTAGAAACCAGTATTTATCTAAACATAGGTAAATAAATTAAATTTATTCTGCTTATTACGGAAGAAGTCAGGTTTTTTTCTCAAAGTAGGTATAATATTATTATTGGTCTTATTGGTTTCAAACGCCATCAGTTCCCAGACCAAACGGTGTTGAGGTTAAGTTCTCAGTAGTCTCTAAGGTTTGAGATTATGTTGAATAATAGCTCTCCCCTTATAACATTTTAATTAGTAGGTAGGTATTGTTTGATGCCTTGGGTGTGTTACTAAACACCTTTCATCTACTTCGGGGAATACATTATATTTGAAGTTTGAATATATTTATTATAAAATATTTTATCGCGTCACATGGATTAAGGTGAAATATAAATAATATAGTTATTATTACATAGGTACCTAAATGGCGTTGAAATAGCCACCTTCAGTCAATAACTAGCTAATTTTCGAATCCTGGCAGAGCCTGCCCGGCAAAACCCTGGGTCCAAGTGTGTTTTCAAACCTTCCCAGAACCCATTGAAAACACACAAAATATTCAAATCTGTCCAGTCGTTTAGGAGAAGGTAACAAAAACAGTTAACAAAAGAATTATCGATAGTATTATGATGATATTCAAAATAGAACAGGTTATTTTCGAAACTTATGCAAACCAATCACAACCAGTACATTTTTGAAGTATTAGGTCCAGTAAACCCCAAGCCACGCCCCCACTCTCCTAGTCTGAACATTTAACAGGAGCCTTAATCACTATTTAATTATGCGGAACTCAGGCGCCGCGGAAAAGAGCCCAAGTTAGCGATTACTCCGTGTTTTTGTTTTACCCTCCAGACACGCCCCGTTGTTTTGAGCCGCAATGAATTGTCATTATATTCTCAAGTGCCCTAAAGTGTGGGAAATAACTGTGGGGACAAGTAAAAGGGAATGCGTAATGAATAATTATTTAGATTAACAGAGTATCTGTGTTTAAACGTGTTGAAGTTTTCCGTGTTTTGATTTTTTGACTTTGCTCCAAGGAGGGTGAAATCGATTCTTGTTTGAAGGATATTAAAGTGATATAGATTGTACTGCCATCGAGACTTCAAAATAAACTGTATTTTAGATCCATGATGACATTTTTCAGGTGAAAGTCGATATACTGCATCTTGCCTGCAACAGTCACTGCGAGAAATTGTAGTTCATAAAACATGCATCCCTTTCAGTAATACATAACATAACATCACGCCTGTATTCCCCAAAGGGGTAGGCAGAAGTTTACCTATAGTACACTCATATTTTGCCAGTTATGTTATTCCTAGTGTAATAGGATGCGCCTATTGCCAATAACCGGACACAAATCCAGACTCCGTGCTGCTACTGAGAATTACCTAAAACCCCAATAACGCTTTGCCTGACCCGGGATTTGAACTCAGAACCTCATGCTCAACAGTCGGCTCAGCGTCCACTAGACCAAGGCAGTCTCTTGCAGTCATAGCCAGTTTCCTTAAAGTTCATTTTTGCACTAAACAATAACACAAGCCAAGAACATAATCAAACATTTTCGGAAACAATATAAATTGAATTCAGTTCTCAAAGCACGCGAGACATGAGCGGGCATAATCCTCAAAGATGCAATAAAAACAAACAAATTGCACGTAAAATAATACCGAGAGCTTTGGCCGCTCCCCGCGGTAAAGCGTGAAGGCCTCCTAAATCCTTATTTATATGATAACGCTATAATTTTTCGTCGGCCCATTTTGTTTTCTTATTCACCTTCTTTGGAACAACTGGAAATGTTGTGTTGGGTTTTTGTTAGAGATAATAATCGAAGAGAGGAGAATATTTTATTTTTTTAAATATATACTCGTCCCACACTAGGAATTACTTCTGCATCGTGAATGCGTTTCACAAACATGAATTATCATACTCAGAAATACCCAGATTTGAGACAAACATCTGCTGGTCGCACAAACTGTTGTCCCGTGCGGGAATCGAACCCTTAGCGCAGCAGTCCAATCGCTTGGCCACTATGCCAATTTGTAATATTTCATGTTTGTAAAACACCAATGATACAGGAGCAATTCCTAGTATAGGGTGACAATAATTTAATAATTATAAAATTGTATCTACACCTCAATTTCCCCTGTTATGTTACATGTTAATTCCATTTCAAAAGCACTAGGCTATGATCACTTCTCAAAAAACTGTACTTGTAGGTGTTATACTACTAAAACTTCCAAACAATTACACTTTAAAAAATATTTACAATTAAAACAAGCTACATGTAAAACAAACGCGATTCCAAATAAACCATGAAACTTAATTCCCCCACAGTACGGCTTAAGCGCGTACACCCGTCCCCAAAAGTTGTGTTACAAACAAGTGTGCGGTGTTATCACGTCGTAAAATAAAAGTAATGACCGCGCTGCGTGGCCCGTTGTACGCGTACTATTTGAATATATCTGTGGTATTGAAATGTGAAATATTTTATGTATTGAAACTGTAATGGTTGGTATACCTATAGGTGACATATCTGTGGACTGATATGGTAGTGTGTAACGCTTGAGTTTATTATCTTTTACAATAATTTTCAATTTAAAACTTGCTTTTTTAAATTGATCAGGCACACTAAAGATTTTTTTTTGAACAGCATAATATTTTGTTGGTGATATTTTTACATTGTGTTTGTTTGATTTCTGGGAATTCTGTTAACAACATTGGTAGTTATCACAATAAAGATTTTAACTCGAAGTTTTGTAATTATCTCTATTATAATCAACAGCTACCATATTAGTAACATTTCTATCATAAAGTTAAAAGCAGTTTATCCAATACATACATCACAGTTATAGAGAGATTGCTGGCCAAAAATAAACTGTAATAAGCCGAAGTATTCTCATTGTTTTGTCAAAGTCAATCGTACAAGTTGGAATCTTCAAGGTTCTTATACACGTTCGCGGGCTTTGATAACATGAAGTTTGCATGAACAATTATTTTTCTACAAAACAAATAGCTTCAATGGCTGAAGACATCGAATATGTTATGTCTAGATTAAAGATGTTCTAGCAAGGCCAGGTCAAGGGTACAGTTCGTTTTGGCATTCGGAAAACCGATTCGGAATTCCATCGACCCCTAATTTCGACATTTGGTATGGTTTGATCGAAATCTGAATTCGGTTTTCGTATTCGGAATGCCATATGAAGTATACAAATTCGATTAAAAGTCATCCGCTTAGAAAATTTCGGATAAAACCAACGTGACTCCGAATGGAAAAAAATACTTTAAAATCGTGTCGTGTGAACTCCGAATAGGTTATCCGAATTCGTATTTAAGGCAACCCGATTGTAATTAAAAATTATCCACAAAATTTTAACCGACTTCAAAAAAGGAGGTTATGAATAAATGTTTTTGTCTATTTAAAATAGTGAAAAGAAACTCCATTCGTCCAGCGACCAGTAATAGATGGCATCATAACCCATAACTAGGAGCGGATAAAAAATAAGTTGAAGTCGTTTCACATCGCCCACAGCTGGTGCTAATGTGTCCAACTTTTGATAAAGCCGTAGTGCCCGAACGAATTGGGTGCGTTGAATCACTTTTTCATGTTCAACTGCTAAGTGGTATTTTAAGGTCACGTTGGAAAGTTCTTGGGTCTCAACTGCTTTTTTGTTATCGTGTAATTGTTTTAACCGTTTTGTTTGTTGAAGTTTGTAATACATGGTTTTTGTATCAGCCTGTATTGTCCTGCTGCAGAGCATACGCCTCGTTCTCGGTTGTCCTATGAATGCGCGAAATCCATTTTTTTAAGTGGGACCAATAATATACCCTACTAATAGAGACACAAATAAACGTTTGAAATTATTATATTGGCGCGACAATTAAAGGTTAATCATCAAGAAATGCCTGCTTTCGGGTATACGAGTATACGCTTCAATTGACGCTTGAAGACACAATTAATTTTCGGAAACATTCAAGTTTACATCAACTTCGGAAACATTCATGGTGAGGGGGCCGGAGTCATTGATACATTATTACAATGGTATAACAAAGGTTGCAAAGGGTCAATGTTTTTTAGACAAAGCTATCTTTGAGTATATTGAAGATGCGATGAGATCATGAGAGTTTTAAACATCGTTATCATGTGGCATGTCTTATGAGAGATACTTGCGAACAAGATATTCCCCGAGATTATGCATAATGCTGAAATTGACGACACATAGAGGAAAATGATAGAAAACTGTTTGTTGATGATGTTCGAGATATCAATGAGATCAGAGATAATAATCTAAACTCTTGATATCACCACGCTTCCTTTAATAGCAAGTGATATACATAACTCCGTGTTAATTGAACTATACCTAATATATTTTTTTTAAATCTCTAGGGACCCAATTCATTGCACTGGCTCACCACCTATTTTACTTGATATTAATGATGAGCGACACAATGTCTACGGTACAATAAACGGACTCCTGGTAGAATTGATATTTAGAAAAAAAAAGTCGCCGAACTCCAGGCCTTTCTGTTTTACAAACATGAAATATCATAGACACAGGCACCCAGTCCCAAGATAATATTCTGCAGATCACATATTTTTTTGTAAGGACAACATCATCATCATCGTCAGCTGGAAGACGTCCACTGTTGGAAAAAAACCTCTCCTTTAAAAAGAGGGGATGGCTGCCATAAGCCCCACGCTTGGCAGGCGGCTTGCGTATCGAGTTGAGTGAGGACAACAATTTACACAAAACCCCTAACAAAAGTCCTATCGCTTAGCCACTGCGCCTATATTACTGCATAATAAAATATATTTAATGGAGCATAGGTACATACATTTGTCCAGGGGATTAAAACCGTTAGTTCTGGCCTTGCAGTTGCTATCGTCAATGCGCTATTGATTGATATTCCACCAATGAATTTATTTTTTTTCCTCAAAGAAGTTTCTTCAATAAGTCAGTGAAATCTTATGAATCACCATTGGATATTATCGCAATGATAAGTAACTGTCAATCAATAGGTACAGATAACAACTATCTTCTTACAATGATTCACAAGCTTATCAACGTTTATCTTGAGTGTACCTTAAAAACGAAATATATAACATCATACAGCATTCTAAAATACATACTAACTGTGATCTCTGGAGAAATAAGTTGTGATTATAACTTCAAGATGTCTTTTTTTACAAATGTTCTGTTAATTACAGTTTTGTGTGTGGCTATAAATAGTGCTACAGATTTACAAATAGGTACAATCACAAACGCTTCGTTAGCGTATCAAGAAAACGTGAAGTTAAGCGCTGTACCCTTCACAAGGAGAGAGAAAAATGTGTTCTACAACTCGAATAATACTAACATTATTAAGGTGAGCTCAAAAAATTACTAATTAAAAAAAAATCGTAGTTGTTTCGAAATTTATGAAGACATTTTAACCTGGGTAAAGCAACAGTGACTTTTTCAATGTTAATCATTTACTTTCTTGACTGTTTTGTACTGTTAAATAATTTGGTGTAATTTGAGATCTCCCTTGTATGTGTTTGTGAGGATAAACGTCCGGATTTGATAGGACAAAATAGCTATGTTATATTACACCCACATTCTAGCTGTTTTCAGTAATATTGTAAGTCTCCGGCACTTGGAGGCTAGTCTATTTCTGTTGACCGTACCCAAATTTAGATTTCGTACTAATATTAGTAATTATCAATTATTAACTTAGCACTTAGCCAGACTCCAGAATTGTGTACCTTAACCTAGATCAAAGAAGCAGTAGTAATAGTATATTTAACTATTTTTAATTCTATTTCCAGGGCATTTCAGCAGTAGACTTGAGCAAAACGAAGGCCAAGGTGACGATCAAGGCCGGCGGCATCGGTTTCTCCTTCGTTAATGTTCAGCTTCTGGGAGAGAAAGGCGAGCGGCTCAACTATCTGGTGCAAGTGTTTGTTTGATCAAAAAGAACGGATGACTCGAGAGGATTGATTAATTTGTTAATTTAAGTGTACTTTATTTATAGTTATCGATAAAAGATTTGTGATATTAAACGTCGTTTATTTGTGTGCCTATATTGCGATTTGTTAACCCATTATGTATATTAACAAAAAACTTAAGACTGACTTATATCACCAGGAATCTACTCCTTTTATTTCAGTACTATACTTTGAACATTTCATTCACTTTTTGAGTCCTTAGTATTTTAACATTTTGTAAACGATCTCTCCTTTCCTTCAGTATATTCTTCTTCATTTCGAAGCCGCGTTTCTTATCGTAGCCGTTGGAGTTAACCTCTTAGATAGCGATGCTTTGCTCAGAAGACTAACCCCCTTACTTAAAAAAGTCAATGTTGAACAATGACAAAAATATTATATTATGCCTGTCACTGTCGTTTGCATGTCAGACATGTCAAAAGACTTAAGAAGTGGTCAACTCAAAACACATTTTACCATCATTTATCGGTGTGGAAAGCCATGTCAGAGACCTACAAGTAGTTTAAACTTTAACACCAGGTTGTTCATCCACGATAAGAAAAGAAGACCATATTTTTATGTCAGAGGGTAAACATCCATTAAAACAATAGAATCAACGATATAGTAAGCATTATTTTATATCATAATCTTCATGTTCCCTCAAGAGAGATCTTCGTAAGATTTCTATCCGTCTCAAACCTCTGGTCGCCCTCATTCATGCCTCCCCCGAGGTTTAACGAGGTCGTCTGTCCATCGTTCTGTATGCTCCACTTTATTCCTTTTGTCTGTCTCAATTTGTGTTCATAATATCATATTTGTAATTATTTTGCTTACTTTGAATACAAGTATGTGATAATAAGCTACCATAAGCTTGATTTACTGAGAAATGTGTGTCTTAAAACGAATATGCTTGTAATTAGTACCTAGTATTATAGTGGGAATAACTAGTGCTGATTAGCATGTCTTGTGATAAAATGGCCCGCAAAACTACACTTTTAAAATTAAAGTATTTCCAATGGCGAGAATAAAATGTGAGAGAAGCAGGAACAAAATATTTTCATCATCATCATCAGAATGACGTCCAGTGTTGCTGAACAAAGGCCTTCCCCTTAGAACGTAATATTTTACTAGGGTTTAATTACTTTAATGTTCGAGAAGAATACTGCATCTTACCAATACATCACAAAGGAATTAAAAATCTTAAAACGTGGGTTTTAAGTGACACTAATCGTCCAGCCACCGTGCCCCCGATCAATAACAGGCTATTCCCAGATAAAACGTTATTAATGAGTTTGCTGATTAAAATTCCAATAAATAACAATATGGCGGTGTTTAATGAGTGCGTGTAAAGTATGCAAATGCTAGGTATATGAGAGTACGCTCACATATTGGTCAGGGGGCAGCGATGCGTGCGCGCGCCGGGAGCTGGCGACTTAATGAATTTGTTTTTAATGTTAATTATATTGACAATTCCAGACAATTACGGTTTTAAATTAAAGTGCGTTAAGGCGTTGCGGATAATCGATTACGTTTCATATGGAACTGTTACTTCTGTGTAATATAATTCTCTACAAATTCAGCAAAAAAACATAGGTAGGTGTTGAAAGTTATTAAGAGACGTCATGACGTTTACTACGGGAGGTTAAATAAGGTCAGGCATTTGTTCTGCAGCGGAAGTCGTCCGGCTGATGATACAAGGAAGAATATATTATATATAAAAAAAAACAATATTACCTACTAACTATAGGTACTTCAATAAAAAATATTAGATAAAAATAATGTCCAAAGCACTAGCTCCCGGCCCACAATGTTGACTCTGGCCCCGTTGAATATGCAGTGCATTGGGCGTGCCCTAAACTCTTGTAAGCCTTTGTTTGGGCCCGATATTGGATCCCGACGTTTATCGGCCACTTTGATACACTCCCTAAAATATTCATGTTGTTTATACGCGAGCTTGTGCGTTCGTCGGCTATGGAATGATGAGTTTTGTTCAGTTAGGAGGTGGCCGCGATCTGTTGTTGTTTTGGAAGTGAGTAGCTGATGAGGGAACCAATGCATATAATTATAGTAATTTTGAAATGTGTTTCATTTGGTTTGTATTTGTATCGCACCAATATTATGATGTTACATTCAGGGCATTGCGACAGATACATTACTTGTAAAATGCAAGGTCTCTGATAGTATAATACATAAATATTTCTAGTAGCGTGTGAAATCCGTTTCAGATACAAAAAAAGGTCCATTCGGAAGCGCTTTTTAATAAGGCCACATAATAGGAACTCGTGATATAGCCTTTGCTTTTCATAAGCTAGCCGTAGCACGGAGGGGTCTTTTAACAGGGGACATGCGAAACCGGTCACCCGTCGAAAGGCTGACCTCATAGAGCGCTGCTTAACGTTGCAGTTCCACTGTTCTCTGTGTAGTTCCAAGCTCCACAAATGAGAGGCTTTATCTAAATAATGTATATTAGAAATTTACTTAACATATAGTTAAGTTTGTTAAAGACAAGACGAAGAGACCTCGAGACGGAAACAAATTGAGGTTCTAGTCGGATGCGGGGACATTACGTCGCAATCAAACGCTCGTTAACACGCCGAGTAATTACTGTGCGACTGGACCTAACTGCTGACTAATATTCCAGCAGTTTAGCGACACAGGCAGGTGGCGGCGACTGTACCGGTGTACGTATAGACGAACATGCCTGACGTATGGAGTACAGTTAAGTTCGAAATTTATTACTGTTTCTGATGAGCCGCCGGTTGGGTATATGGAATTGCAGATATTTGTTCTCTGCTTTTGGTGTTTGCTTGTGATATTATGACTGAACATGCACTAATAATTCGGGTAAAATGTTCAATAACAAAATACCTATAATAGGTATGAATACTATAACTGCCTCGTTAGTCTAGTGGTCGGTAAGTGCGACTGCTGAGCATGAGGTCCTGGGTTCGAATCTCAGCTCAATGGTTATTCTCAGTAGCAGCCTGGAGTCTAGATTTGTGCCCGGTTGATGACAATAAGCTCGCCCACTATTACATTAGTAGCTATAACATAACAGGCAAATGTAGGTGTACTACAATATGTACACCTCTGCCTGAATACAAGCGTCATGTTATATAATTACATGTATATGTATATATACCCTAATAGACAGCCGGGCTTGTTGTTGCTAGTAAAACTTAGCAACCACTTTATAACTTAAGCCGCTCAGACCGACACTCTGACGTCACGCTCTATGTGGCTTTGAATAACTGATGTCGCTCACAAACTTCCTCTCGCATACGTTTTTAATTAGAACAAAGATTTTTAATTGCATTTGCTTGGATTTAAATACAAATTAAGTGTGTCACCTGCATTATACGAGTATCCACGTGTTCTGTGTTAAGGCCGCAAACTTTATCGCTTCCAAGAAAATATTATGGGTAGGTACCGTCAGCATAATAAGTAGCTTAATATGTTAAGATACCTTATACCGAATAATTGAAAAAACAAACATCAATTTATGTTATTTTTTCAAATTAAAGAAACGTACAAATCCTGATCTGAGAATATTCAAGAGTTTTTCTAAAAAAAATTTAGGTACTATAATACTTTATATTATAATGTTATTTAAGTATTGGTATGTTAAAAAAAAGATTAACTACTTATGATGCTGACTGTACCTATAATAGTCTCTTCTTTTCCCAAAAATGTTGGGGTTAGCTTGGCAAAAATGATTGTGAATATTCTCACAAAACTAGAAGTCAAGAATATTCTTATTCATCCAATATGCACAAACGTTTCGACGCATAGCAATAACCTTGAATACAAACCAAATGCGAGAAAGAATAACAAACCTAATCTTCATACGAGACCTTCAAAATATATTTCATTAGGCCAGAACAATAAGCTCTTCACCTAACCCTGTAGCTCCAATTATGTAGATGAACTCAAAAATTACACTCGACGACATAGGAAGGGTGTCGCGGCATTCAATCGACGATTCCACAAAAACTTGGAAAGTAATCATCATACAAACAGCCCACGTTATCTCCACTCGGGGCGGGGAGGAGACAATACAATTATCCTCGGGAATTGTCCTTAGTTATACCAAATTACTCCGCCCTCCATAAAGATTTAGTATAACGGCTAAAGTAAACGCTGTCTAGCTCAAAAAACAAAATAGATACCGTCTTATTTATAACTGTGAGGCACTTGACAATATAGTCGTTACATGATCCTACTGAAGTCGCTACATCTCCAAAACAGCTGAGGAGATTTGGATGGAATTTACCCAACAGATAGTCAAAAACCGTTGATTATTTCATGCGGATAAAAAATGAAATATTTCTTATCGTATGGTTGATGAGCAACCTGATGTCAGAATTTAAACCGCCTGCAGTCTTCTGACATGGCTTTATACACTGTTGAAAAATCTGTTCGATATATAGGTTTCCTCACCATGTTTTCCATCAGCATTTTTAGCAACCGATAACTAATTTATAGTACGCACATGAATTTGTCTGGAGTTTGAATTTGCGACCTTTAACTTGGCAGTCCAACAGTCATACCACCTGACTATCAGTACTCAAAAGTCATAATATAAAGCAAATTATGAGATTAAATGAGTTTGAGTGATAGCAAATTGGAGTCCATGGTCACTACGGCATCTTTGGGAATCAGGTAAAATTGATGTATGTATGTATACTTATAGGTACTTCAGTACCTAAAGTCACAGGTATCTGGTATATGCATGTGCGCTATGCGACCGCCGCGACTAGACGCGTGACCAATTGTGAATGAGTGTGCTTTGTATACTAATGGCCGCGATACCGACGACGAAAAATAGAAATAGTTTACATAGACCCGTTGGATTTAGGGAAAGTTAGACGTATGAGGCTGTGAAGCCGGTGAGGGTATTGTAAAAGGTGCGGGGACTATTATATAAGACATTCGATGAGCGATGTATTATCGATGTATATACTACTTATAGAAATATCAGAATCTGATAGTTTTGGTGGCGGAACTATTGTCATTGCGGTGCCAAACCGGGTCTCCGCCTTTTATGATTTTCACAGTGATGAAGGGCAATTGATTTATTAATCCGGCAAGCACAATAAACACTGAATCCGTAGTACTAGCGAAACATCTCATCAAAGGGATTAAACATGTCGGTGGTGTGACACCCATATATCGCGTTATGTTATCGGTCGCAATCTAATTATCTTTCGGGCACATGTCCTGACTCCGTGCTGCTGCTAAGATTTACCGACGGGAAAATACTACTAAGACGTCTCAGGATTTGAACCAAGGAAATGTTCAGTAGTCGCGCTTAGCGATCACTAGACCCACAAGGTCGAAACCAACGAGAGTATTTCCTAAACAATAGAATCGAAGCAAAAACAAAACAGATTAAAAAATACCGACCGCCAGCCGAGCGAGCCTCACACGTTACGTAATCAAACCGACTTCTTAATTCTGTAGCATGAGACGGTTCCCGTTGCGGTCTCCGGCGCACCGAGACCGGTCACGTTCCGTTTTTACAACCTCCTCAGCTGCTCCGGCGGCCAATTGGAAAAAAAACACGCCATTTAATATTTCATTCGAGCTCGATCCATTTCATGAGGGAATCAATATATTTTAAATTCTAATTCTGTTCAATACTCAAAGAGTCTTTTACAGCGGCAATCGATTCTGGTGAATATAAAGTGGGATGGTTACCGCTGGGCTGCGTGATTTTGTTGTGGGGAATTTTAATGTTTCATTGTATTTATTTTTCATAGACGGGGAGTCAGATTGTCTGAATTTTTTAGTAAGCTTCCTGCCTGGCATGGCGGTAACGGTTCGATCTTTTAAAAATATAATAATATGTTTACTGAACTAATCTGATACAGAGTAGATGTGTCATTAATTCCCTAGCTGTGGAAGGTGCATTTTATAAAGCTAAAATATCGCATAATTATAATGATATAACAATCACCCAAATTCAACAAAGGTTATATCCATTATCCAATCACTTAGCAACAGTGTCAATGAGGTTGTCAATATAAATATTTAATTCGATTTAACAATAATGAGTAATACCCTATTCGTACGGTAATATTAGCTTAATACAGATATAGTATCAAAGTGGAACATACCGGTAATCGCCGGGGGACATACAGTTAATATTTTCACGCAGACACATTGCACCAGCTCGTAATAGGATTTCCAGTAATGAGGACTGTGGCGGACTTTAGCGCTATCCGACCAGCGGCGTCAATAATTATAATCTGGGTTACGTAATGCATGTATTTGTGTATAGGAATATAACTACACCTGTTGCCCCAAAAAGGATAGGCAGATACTGTAGTTTTTGATTTGCTACGATCCCAACAGACCTTTTCCCTCTTATACATAAACAAGCATCATTCTGGCATTAACTAAACCTCATATTAAGTCTACTAACATTTCTATATTTTTTTACTTGGCAACTGAGCCGTTATCGACTATTATGCCAGTGTCAAGTGAGGTTGAAGGGGATATTGGAAACGACAGTGACAGGTGTAATTTAAATCTTCCTTGGACTTCCACAAATATCTCAAAATCAAAATTAGCCAAATCTGTCCAGCCGATATCAAGTTATGGCGTGACCAAGGGAAACAGGGATTAATTTTTAGTTCCTTGCTGGTTTTTTTAGTAGGAATGACAATAGCTTGAAACTGTGTAAGTACAGTTGTATTTTTTTTATAAGCCCCTGTTATTACGACTATCTATATGACAACTCACATCCTACTCTATCAGTCCTACGGTAGAGAGAATATTTACGAATATAATAAATACATCACTCTACTTACGATGGTAATCTTCGTTTAATTCCTTTGCTTTTCAAAGTATTTACATGAATAATTAAGATCTATGGAATGTTCAAAGCTTCTGTTGACTTGTTCAAATGCAGTGACGCCCGTAAAGATATTCACCATAGTAATTCTGTATCCAAAGTTCATGACATTTGTTATTGAAGTTAATTAATTATATAGTGTTGTGAAAACTTTAAAGTTAATATTTATGTTAATAAACAGGGTAGATAGTGTTTACAGTCGAATGGCCCATGGTCCATTTGCTTTGGGCTGTTTACTCTAAATATGTATGTTACTGTACTAATTAGAATAAAGTAAGATAAAAAAAAACGTCAACACTATTGAAAACTATAAAGCTAGCCAGTATCAATAAACTCAAGCAAACAAACTAAAACGCGTGACGATACCAAGAACAAAGCTACATTGAAGTCGGCGAATTACTTATTGGGTTTTGTTCTATTGGAGCTATAACACGACCGGCAAACGGTGTATGAACGTTATAATCGATGGCACAATCAACAGAGCAGTGAAACGACTAGCCGCCAATTCGCCAACAGCGCTCACTTTATTCCATTCGAGTCTAGCTCGTCACTTTTATTCCGCACTTTGGCTTCCACCTCAATTCAGCCACTCTCGTCTTTCCCTGCATCTGAATTTACTGAATTATCACCACAGCGTAAATTCAATTCTAAAGTACTAAAGCTAAAGTTCAAATTAGAGTACCGCCAATTCTATCTGCAATGTTTTTACTTTTCATTGCGACGGAATATGATGCAGAAATGTAAGATGTAAGGACAATTGAGTGTGGAGGGGGTGGGGAGCGAATGTGTAGTGCGTCTTTTTGTCTCAACCGTGAAATATTTTTTTTAATGGCGCTCTTTTTGACGTCTGGTAGGTATCAAAGAATTTCTCGTGAGTTGCAATTCTGTGTAATTTCTGCTGCCTCGGGCGGTACGATATCAGAATATTGTAGGATAATGAAGCGTTAAATAAAAGTCGATGCGGCCATTTTGCTTCGGATATTGTCTAAGAGCTTGCGTTTTTTTTCGTTCAGGTAAAAATGTAATGTTTTGATTTTGCTGTGCATAGTATATAAATTATTATATTTTTTGTCAGATGATGAAAATGTATTACCCAAAAGTTACATAATATCTATGTGTTTCTTTTCCTTACTCAATCAAGCACAATTTCCTCCTACAACAGCGTAAACAAACAATAAAAACAACAGTCCATCTAGCGCACCCTTGCTCCGCGCCTACCCGAGCTTATTTCATATTTCCTGACAAGACAATGGAAAATTTGACACCTGAATCTGAAACAATGTTTCGACGGCACACTCACAGGCCTCAAGGGATTTCAATATCGCTTTTCAGTAACAGCCGGGAGGGCCCGTCTTGTGTTATGAAGCGGGAACCTGCTTGTATGGCTTTCGGTGTTTTCCTATACGTAATTACAGAATAATAGGGTAGGTTCTGACCTTTTGTATGAATAAATTTTGATCAATGGTGCCATTTTAAATGGTTTTGGATTTGTATTTGTTATTGGTCTTTTATGTTATATGTGAGTTAACTAATATACAGTCTATATACTACTATTTTTTGTCGATGTCTGCTTGCGACCGCTGCATCTCGGTCGAAACATCAAGCTAAAAATTAAAAAAAGAACTTGTGATCGGATTCCCCTGTAACAATTAATTCTATCATAATCATGCAACGCGATAGTTTAAAGTCAATTGTTTAAGCAAGTGTAGGATTATGTGTTATACATATAATTTGGCTACTCTTACGATTGGAACAGCAAAAAATAATAAAAAATTAACTATTGTTGTTCGCACTGGCGTTGCCTTTAATTGAAGAACATACATGATGTTAATACAAGAAATGAAAAGAAAATTATTTTTCTTGATTAGGTATCGATTTAAATCCTCATAGTATCCTCATAGTTTCTCATCCTTGAGCGCAAGGAGGACTGCCTCACACGTTTATGGTACCCAGGTGGGCAAGCAGTGCAGCCTCAGCGCTGAGCCAACTGTGGCACACGTAGGATACGACACGCTGCCGTCCTGGGACCCAAGGCAAGTGACAAACCCATAGATTGCTAAATGTATGGGGATGACGTAATGTTTCGATTAAATTATCTACGGCATGATTATTATTATTATACATACATATAGTAACGCCTATTTCCCAGAGGGGTCAGCAGAGACCACGGATTTCCATTTGCTAGAATCCTGGTATACTTCTTTCGCCTCATTCATAAGCATCACATTCCTCATACACGCTTGTCAGTAAAGGGCACTCCTCAGTAATCATTATTATGTCATATAGGTATTTTAATTTGATTTGATTTTTGTTAGTTCGTTATCGTCATGGGCCTATTGTTGCAGGTATGTTATATATATAGTCTAAATACCCATTTCTGAAAGTCAATCACGATCGGTCGCAGCGGCGATCAACGATCATGCAATTGATGCAACGTGACTCTTCTCCCAATGTAATCATATGTGGTCGCCTCCGATGGAATGCACCAAATGCGTGTCTTATGACTGCTGTCGCATCAGCTAGGACCTTTGAGTCCTCATTTAACTATCTTCTGAAATCCTCTCACTCACGGCGCCAACTCATGATGCTTATAACCTTCAAATTTCAACCTAACTTAGGTTTTTATTTTTTATATTCGATAGCGCCAGCACTTTCAAAATAAAATTGCTTAAGGTCTCTGGTCTAGACATGAAATATTTCATCCAAATAAGTCTGATTTTTGAGGTAATAAATAAAACATAATTCAACTTACAGACACCGGGCATTAGAATAGTTATATAGGTGCTCAAACAAGATACTACACAATGTATTAAGCAGCTTAGATATCACAAACTCATCAGATATACCGAAGATTTTGTATCAATTCCCATAAGTGAGCAAAAATAAGTCCCACAAAATAGGAGCACTAAAGAAATTCTAAAGCAATTTCGTCCACAAATAAGTGAATAGTCTCGAATAACGGTTAGATAGTAGACAGCACTTTATGGTAAGTCGTGTCAACGTATCGGAGTCGTTCGGGGATTAGTTATATTGTGTTCGGAGCGAGGGCGCCGTAAACACGGGATTCGTCATCAAAACTTTATTTATTGCCTGTCTATTATTATTGGTTATGACTTGAGATTATGTTATTCCTTGAAACTATTCCTTTGGGGGATCGTGTTGGTATTGCTGTTGTATCTAATAAACGGGTTGACTTATTTGTTAGTAATTTATCGCTTGTTTAATTTCTCTATTCCTCTTTCTCTAGTACCCAATAATAGATGCTTAAGATTTAAGCATTTATTATTGGGTACTGATACTTAAAATATTGAACTTTTTATTATCAAAGTAGTCAAAGAACTAAAAGGTACCTATTATACTTTCAGATAAACAATACATAACGAAGTCATTTAAGTTAGACTTTCAAGTGACCACTGCTTATTACCTTCTGGTGTGTGTGTGTGTGTGGCTTAAACGCATCCACAATACGCCTATTACTAGTGGCGTTACTTATTTTTTTAAGCTTTTCCTTGTATGCATGACATACTCCCGTACAACCTATGACCATGAAATGGACAATTGGACATGACATGGAGCACAGCTTTATTCCTCCTGGTATACATACCCGATAATGTGACGAAGACCGTGGCGTTTTTAGAACTCCGTCAGCAACTTAGATTGTGCTGCTAGTATAATACATGAGAGTTGTAGTTCACGTCTCATATTAAATATTATAATCTTTGTAACTACTGTAACTTTATTTACTTGTTATGTACATACATACAGAATCGTATAAACTGAAAAGTAAACAAGCTTCTCGATGCTGCAAGGCTCAAACGCAGCCCTTTCCAGCCTCCGCTTCGTATTCACGTACGCACTCAGCGTTATCTCAAAGGTAATATTTAAACTGCACCAGACCACTCTTTGCTTTGCGTACAGCTTCACGTTTATGTCTACATAGTTCCCTATCCGTTAAGAGGACGTTGGCGTTTCAGCTGAACTTTTTTGTATGGCAGTTCTTCGAAATTTCGTCAGCCAGATTTGATATGTCTATTTTTTATATTTAGTAGAGTATTCTTCTAATATAGTCTCATATAAACAATGGAATATGTTTGGAGTCGAATGTTTCTTTTCTGAGTATTATTCGTGAGGAACATATTCATTAGTCACGCTTTTGTTCACCGCTGTGTTATTGCACGCCTTCATTTTTCTAGACAGTTTGAGTCCTGTATGATAAATGGCGAGTCTACTGCCGTTTTAGGGCTCAATTAATAATAAATAGTTATTTCTATGCTGAAGAAAAGCTATTGCGGTATTTTTATGTAATAAAATTATCTGTGGTCGTGTACATTCCAATAATAATATTCTTTATAAAATACTTCATTGATGATTGTAAAAATAGTTCCGTGCGGTGCACAACAATGCACCGTAATCTGCACTCAATTCGACAGCATCACGACCGACAAGTGCTTAGAATCTTCTTTGTTACCGACCACAATATACAAGCTCAAAGAAATTGTATAAAAGTATTTCCTTTGCAGCCGGCCGCGTCTGAGCGCTCACGTGAAATTGTAAAATATTGCAAAACGCTATACCCGATGGTGGATTATTGCGGTAACGAGAAATTTCCAACTGACATCGTCGGCGGATGCACGTACACCGATCTCGATGCACTTAGTACTGGGAACTTTCCCCCCGGTATTAGAAGATCTTTTTATTAAACAAACTCACAAGCAGAAAAGTATTTTAGTGCCGACAAATAAAGTCGATAATTGAATTGGAGAATTTGATCTTACTGTTTAGGAAGTGTGTTAAGGAAAAGGAAGTAAGATTTGGTCGAACGATAAAAGGGTTTGAACTTTATGATGTTGGAAATAAACTTCATTTTAAATTGAATTTAGAAGAGTATATGTTTGGAAAGGATAAAGCAGAATTGATAGCATTTGTAGACTAAACTGTGGGATGGCAGGCAAGACTGAATGCGATGTAAGTAAAGGAATTCTTTTTATTTTTCAATTAAGTCTAATGAAATCTACGGGAACGGTAGGTTGGTATAGCGGATGTTACAGCTCGATAGTTTGATTTAATAACTTTCCAATCTAAGGATTCTTCGCAGACTTTTTATCCGAAGCATTTTTAATTACTCTTTATGATTCTCGTTGAAACTCTAATTGTTTTAGGATTCTAGTTTGCTTTGTGCTTTTAGTTTTTCCAATAAATGTTATCGGTCAAACGTTTCTGTAATAATTTTATTTTAAGAGTATTTTTGTACCGCATTGCTATGTGTTTTCGCAGATACGGCTTCACAAATTGTGTATCTTTGTTTCAGAATTTATTGTAATTGGATATGTGACATGCGTATTTATAAATTCGGAAATAAACAAGGTCGTAATGTCTGTTTTTAGGTTCAAATACTTAAACATACTTACTTAATTTTTTTTTTATATTCTTGGCTGAGAATTAAGAAATTCGCTTTCTAAGTTACAAAATATTTTCGTCTCTGGTTCATGGATAAAAACCTTCTCAGCATACCACTTCAAGGAATACAGTTAAGATAAATAAAAATTACTTGGAAGACGGTTGGTTAAAATCGTTAATTAAATATGGTTAAACGTTTCCATGAACTTTTCTCTCAACATAATAAGAGCTGTATTATTCTTGGCTAATTTTTCACCAATTCCAGGAAATGTTTTACCAAGACTCCTTTGTTACCGACGTTGATAATGAAGGAGTCTGTCTAGTGTTAGTGTCACTTCGTTTCTTTTTACGTTAGCCGTAAATGTGCAGTTGTTTATCATGTGCAACTATAATTGTGGGGAAATAATATTAACGACGATTGAGACTTCTTCTTATCGTGTGGTTGATGAACAACCTGGTATCTGAGTTTAAACCGCCGATAGCGACCCATCAAAACGTTTGGTCGACTTTTCGTGTGACCGGCTGGCTTGTTCTTCGGCCAGAGAATTTGCATTGCCATTCAAGTGGCAATGCCGTCAACCGTTTGGGCACTCTACCGGTTGACAGCGATGAGGAAGAATACTTCGATGAATAATTTTAATTTTTTTTATAAATTTCTTACAATAATAATGTTTTTTTAACGTAGGTAGTATAAGTAATTGCAATGTTTATACATATAATGTAAGTTGTAAAAAAATTAACAAAGTTCTTATTCTAATATTTAGCGGTAATAAAAGCAAAACTAGAAACGGCATAAAACACATTTCCCATTCGGATTCCAAACGAATGATTAAACATTATATTCATCAGTCGAACACAAGAAATATACCGCCAGTAAAATTGAAAGCAATACGTTACAAAGTTTTTAGAGTGCAGAGCTGGGAGGTGATTTGTCGCGGCAAATGGCCGAGACGAGATTAACTGCCGCCGCGCGCCGATAGATGGCGCTGTCCACTGGCCGCTGTAGTAAGACGGGCTCATTTGATGAATACCGATATTAATGGTTAGATAATAAACTGGACATAAAAATATATATTTATTATTTCAGATCACGTGATCACATCATTGCCGAGTGGTATCCCGCCTAGAATTGACCACCTCCATTCCTCCCGTGGGTCTCGTACTAGGCGACTAATTCTAAGAGAATTCTAGGATTCTAGACTAGGGAAATTCCAGAAGATTGGCAGCGTCGTCTTCTGTAACTTCACCACCAATACTGCGATCCTCAAGCCGCTTGCCAAGCGTGGGGATTATGGCAACCCCCCCACTCCATAGGGAAGGCCTTAGGAGGTGGGATAAACTAGTTAAATTCTGCGATTTTAAAAAGATACCTGATAAATATTATCACTTAGACATTATGATTACTTACTAATAAATAAATTACTATATTACTTAATAACGTACTATATGTGCACCTCTGCCTACCCTTTCGGGCAATACAGGCGTGATGCGTTTTTTTTAAATAAATTAAAAGAAATGAAATAAACGCAGTGTGCATAAATTCTGTGTTTAAAGCATTTACATTCATTTATTTAGGTATCATAACATACTGTGAAATTTGATTATCCTGCACGACATGGCAAAGCAAGGTCATACAGATAACCGTCCCATTTCCAAGATGTTGCCACTTGAAGGTAATCGAGGAAATGCGGACCGCTAAACTATCCTAAAGTTAACTTCATAAATCAATCGTCTGCTTCCTAAAACTCGTTTAAACTTACTCTAAACCTAGCACTTCCTTGAGCCGTCGCGTTTCGGGATAAAATAATTACATTTTCGGATAAAACTTAGATTTTGTGCCGATCTACGTTGATGATAAAAAGTACGTGGATTGAATTAGCTTCTTTGATTTTATTTTAATAAAGGGCTTGTTAATCTAATCTAGAGGTGCTCATAGCTAACTTTTTTTATCGTCGCCCCACTTCTTGATTTATAATATAGGTGTGCCAGATGGCGAGACGACTTCCATAAGAGGGCCAGCAGCAACTGGATGGATTAAGCAACAGGCCAGGCTATATGGCGTATCTTAGGAGAGGCTTGTATCCAGTAGTGAACTGCAACAGGCTGATGATGATGATAGGTGTGATTTGGGTTTTTACATTAGGTAATTCTTAGTAGCAGCACGGAGTCTAGATTTGTGCCCGGTTGATGGCAATAGGCTCGCCCCCTATTACATTGGGACCTAAAAACATAACTGGCGAAATGTGGGTGTATTGTATGTGCACCTCTGCCTATGTTTACAAACATAAAAAAACACAGACATACACCAAAACCTGAGACAAACATCTGTGGATCTCAAAATGTATTGTCCATTTCGCCACGACCAGATGATTGTCAATCGGTTAACAGTTAAGTAGCGGTTGCCCAGGTTGTTTTAGAATTGGTAACCATTTCGTGAGTAAGGCAGATTAAGACCAATCCGTGTTCCGGAGAGCATGCTAAGCCGTTAGTCTTGCGCCTGATCTATGTCCGATTGCGTCAGTTTACCTTCCCATCAGACTATGAGTGTGAGGGAGGAGAGTGCATGTGTATCCATGAATAGATTAGCTAACTCCTATGTTGACTAGTTTAAGACAGCAAACTAAATGACAGCAGGTTGTGAGGTGGTGGCCGTACACCGCTCCCCGCGCCGCTGCCATCAAGAACATTTCGACACAAATTAATACTTTTGAACGTGCCGCTCCCCGCAACGCTATCCCCACCGCCCGCTGCCTGCTGTCATTCAGTCTGATGCCTAAGTTGAGAAAAGCTTCTGTCATTTAAATGCTGTATTTAATGTAAAGCCTCATTTCATATTTTACTATAACTTTAAAATTACACAATAAATAAAAGTTCAGCATACAAAGTATAATCGAATTTCTTTAACAAAACGACTTTAAAATATAGTTATGTTTTTGCATATGCATAAAATTGCAATATTCAGTATCCATTACTGCAAATTCGTAACAGGCACCCTCTATAAATCTTGCTAAGCGCGCAACGAACGATATCGCGGCGAGTGAGACGATTAATTTGCAATTCGAAAGAGTCGAAGGATTTTTGTCCGTTGGGAGGTACTTTAGTTACATAATTACCTACAACTGTGGAACTAGTTGAGTGCATTTGGAGTTGAGAGTAATAATGTACTATTTGCTTCATTTCTCAAAAAAATAGTTTTCGGAAAATAATGTAGCTTTTTCAATATTGTGATTGTATTTCTCTGATGATTGGACAAATAAGTGCTATATCTAAACTTTTTTTGGTTCAAGCGAACAATGTCTTGGTGGCAAATTGCCTTGTTTGCCTAGTGGTGTTTTTTTTACATGTTTAGCATGTATAGTATACGGGGAAAACATTGAAAAGCAGAGAGCCCTTTTTGACATACCGAAATTGTATTCGAGCTATTTATTAAAGCAAAAATAAAAAACTATCAATAACGAACTCTTTACCAGCAACTTAAGTCACAATAACTATCATACAAAATACAGTATGCACGAAAGAGCTCGTAGGCCGTAGCACCATCACACTGTAGCCGCGTAGCAAGTACGTAGCAATCAAAATTCTGTTCGTAGCGGGGCGATTTCGCATCGTTCAGTGGGCGCTCGCGGACGCAACCAAAATTAATTATTACCAGTATTGCGGGTACGTTGTAGGGGCATTTTTGTACCGCTGTTATGACTTTATTTAACTTGTGTGGGCTTTAAAAGGTCAATAAATAATCGTTTTTAACCACATATTTTTGTAAAACGGTCAAAATTGTAAATCTAGATTTTTTTATTAAATAACTTTATACCATTCTACATCCATAAGCAAAGGTAGGAAAAAATAGAACAACATGATCCGGCCATAAAGTTACCAAAGGTACTGCCCAATACTAATAACATAAATCTAGTCTGTTTGAAAACTATCGAACATTTTAAAATTAGCTAAAAAATAAACAAGTGATTATTCCATAATATATAATATGATTACATAATATTGGTCAAGTTGATAATACCTATAAAATAATTTTACTCAATTTTACAAAATACGAATAACACATCTTGATTATTTGCGCAAACATCTCAAAATAAGTCAAATATCGACATACAAAAATATTAATATCGTCCGGAAATCAAACACCACCATTCATACTGTAAGACAAAATTTAATTCACAAACATTATTCAAACAACTAATTAATGTTTAACATAATTTCAGCTTACCCCTCATTACGCAAAAATAAACAGTTAACCGAACGGTTATTGCCATAAATTCTAATAAAATGGTTAATAATGTATGGAATTTGTGAGGTCGGCCATGCAATTACGACGTATAATTGGGTCAGCTCCTGCCACTCGCCTCTGGCTAATAGCTTAGCCTAAATCAATTGAACACAGCTGATAATTGTGACGGAGCCAGTCTTAATGGAATCTTTGGTAATTCGATTCTTTAATTTCTATTTAACTTAAGCGTGAGAGTAGGTTAATTTGGAGTAGAGGCCGAGAAATGTCTGCTTGGGTTCCGAGCTTTCGGACGTGAGAAATGTGTTTAAAAATTAAAAATTATTAAAGTAAAACAGGTTTTTTTTACGATAGAAATAGTCCACATGTACTAAGCACTTCATTATCCTAGGAATAGCAGAAATAGCAGAAATCCTTATGGAATTTATAGGGTACTTTATATAAATATAGCCTATACATTTTTTATGTATCTTAACGTATAAATGACACAGTAATATATAATACACTCTACTTGTATCTGAATATAAAACCAACGGCATTAATAAAATATACAATTATTTTTCTTAAAGCTCTTCTCACAAATAATAATAACCTAAAATTAAAAACCAACCACAGATACACTTCTCAATGTTCTGATAAAAAACCAAACAAATTAAAACTCGAGCGAACTCGAAGCACCAGAACAGACAGGGAGCAACAGACAAAACCTCATTGTTGACTTGAGTACAAAAACCATCTAATTTTCTCTTCGCCGTGAACCCATAAATTCACAATGGAACTGCGCGATAGAAGAAACTGTAACGCGTTAACGTTCCGACAACAAAGAGGCATTCAAAACGATCTCCATCTTAGTTAAGAGGCCGACACTAGAAACGCGTTCGTCAATGCACACTCGAGTTATTGCTTTCGAAACGAGCGCTTCCCTTTGCCTTCACAACGAACATCCATTATAACACGACCAAAAATAGCCATAACAAAAATTTTAGTGACATTGCTGGTCAAGTTTACACCGATAAACTTTTCGGTGTGCAGCGAGCAATGGATGGCAGATTACTCGGGAGGGTCGTGTTAAATGAAGCGCACCGATCCACCGATGTTGGGGATCGTGAGAGGTGCACGGTGTAAGTGCAGGGATGCATTATGCAGTTGGCGAGTCGATGGAATTACTGCAGCCGGGGCATTGCGAGCATCATCGTAAACTTAGTTCAGTTTCGCTAATGTTTAGAGATGGTTTAACCGACTGTTAGCAACTTTGACAGCGGGTTTAATTCGCATTGTGGAGTTGGGCTTTAGTTGTATTGATTGTTGTGTCTGAATGCGGATTGTAGTTTGCGTTCTATATATAGAAATCGATTTAAGTACCTATTTGCGGATGTAGATGCAAGCATAATGATTTAAGCCACAATCCAGCGAGCGTTGTATATGGAACAAAGAAAACGTCTCGTATTAGATGAGTCGCCGAGAGCTCACGTGAGAATTTATGGAACTCGGGGTCGTACGGCAAGTGCATGAGGATTTTTCTTTTTAACGATCCAATAAGTGCAGGGTAAAAATATATCAGACATTCTGAAATATTTATATATCAATTTGACGACCTCATTGGCGCAGTGGCCAAGCGATTGGCCTGCTGCGCCCATGAGGTTGTCTATGGGTTGCGGGTTCGATTCCCGCACGGGTCAAAAAATTGTGTGATCACATACTTAGGCCAAATATTTGCGCAACACGACGTAGGTCCTGTGCGGGGTTCATATCTGCTACCCACACCGCATCAGTCAAATTTCTCAACTAGTGCGCCATCGGGTCGTCAAAATTAATTTCTATCAAAAATATACTACATTTGTTTTGGCATTAAATTGTACTCAACACAGACAAGCCTGTTGCTTTTACTGTAAGAAAAAGCTCAATACCTCTCGGTCCGACTATAAACTTGAATGATGGCTGCTAACTTAACCGTTTTTGTTTGAGTGAGTACGTTGCATTGTCTGCATCGTAAATAAACGTATATTTTATATGCTCGAGTTGAAATACTTCACCTTTTCAATTGATAGCCGTTACTTTAGCGCAGAAAATAAATAGCCGATATTCATTTCAATTTGAAGTACTGTACATGTTTAGAATTCAAAATTTTAATGGTATTGGTGCAGCGTATATTGAACTACACTGTGTATCACTAAGCGTTTTGCCTCTACCTTCATTGTGCAAACCGCCAAGCTATAGAATTCCTTGATGGGTTCCCTGTTCCCAGAGAACTATATTGAATAGTTTTTAAGACGAGAGTGAACCGGTTTTTATCAGGTGGACATTAGTCACAATATCGCTTAACATCAGGTGAATTGCAAGGCAGCGCACACCTGTATAGATTAAAAAACACGGTGTATTATCACGCGCTTACATATTATTATTATGTGTAACAAAAATCCTTTAAAAATAAGTTGTTTCGTTATATTGTGTAACAGTTACTTATGACCCCCATAACCTTAAAACCGATGGTTGCTACTGACAGTAACTTAATTCAAGTCTTTGGGTAGCTACTATCATTAGGTACTATTATAATTACTCTATATAAGAACCCGAGGGTCAATTGCGATTACAGGTTTAGAGGTATAAGCATCTACAAGTTCAGATTTATATAAGCTAAAGGGGGTCCTTAACTGCAACTTAGCCTATCTGTGACCCCTTTGTATTAATGATTAACCTGATTAATACCCTGTTGACCCTGCACCTTCAGCACCATGTTTCGAGCTCATTAAACATTAAATTTAAACGTTGCTGCATATCTACAGCATCCATCACGCGGTGTTTCGCTTGATGCGTTGCACCAATACTGTTCACTTGCTCGGGATAAATACATCGATACGCGCCAGTTGGATGTTGTACATTGACGGCTTTTTTTTGGTCAATATTCGTAGAAAAAATAAATAGGTTAAGGTGAACTGTGGAAATCAAGGCTAATAACACATTATTATATTACAAATGACATATAGATAGTAATTCTTTAGCTCAAGCTTAATATTTTTTTTTGTGCATCTAATTTCTAGAAATATTTTTGCAATTCTGCAAAAAATATTCAATGCTACAATTATCTTAATCTAAGAACATTCTAATACTGATATAATTTCTTTTAAGTTGACATTCTCCAACAATGTTAATAGACTCAATTTCTCAGAAATTTGTCTCTGTCATTACATTTAGCCGTCGCTATAGGCCTAAACCTGCAATGGATATTGAAATATTCAGAATCGTTAGTAATCGTTTACCTCCCTTGGTACCAGCATCAGGTAATGCCAGTGATTCATAGCGCGGTGGACGGCGGCGCTCTCTACTCATCAATATCGGAAAACGGTGGCGTTTGATACCGACGATCGTTATTACACGATGTACTAGCCGTGCAGTGGGCCGGTGATCATCCAGGAATTTGTTGATTTGACTAATCCATGTGAGAAATGCTTAGAGAGCATAAAGTTGGTAAAGTGAGCTTGTTACTGTGGAAGCCGGTTTATTAGTATACAAACTTCATAATACAAACGGATGAATGGAAATAAAATATACTCAAAAACATAATATCACGCTTGTACTACTCGAAGGCGAAGGCAGAAATGCATATATAATAAACGTAGGAATTACTTGGAATTTAAAATATTTGTAGTACACCAAAACGAAAATCACGTGACCGCGTAACATTCTGCCGAACGTTACAGATTGACCGTCGACACTTGTAACATTATCGCGAACATTTTGCCGTAACATTCCGGCGAACATTTCCCCGCAACTCAGTTTCTTCGAGAGTATGGTATGTGAACCGCATTTGTTACGCCACTTTGTTAATGCTGCTAATGTTTGCCAAAATGTTACAGATGGAGACGCACCTTAATCTACGTAACATGCACCTATTAGTCTTCAAAGCAAAGGATTATAGACATGTGATAGATCGGTGACGCTGCTTGTACCGTCAGATGTGTTGGTAGGTATGTTCACAGAGCTCGGCGCAGAGGAAACACACTATTTGTGATAGCTGAATGCTATTGAGGACTGGGTTTTGATGCGCGACGGTTAGATAAGAAGCTTTGCGAGTGTTGCTGGTTTGTTCGTTTTTAGATATCTTCTCAAGTTTCTATTTTTGACTTAATATCGCTGGTCATCATCGGTAGACAAAAGTGGATGGCCTGCCTACATTTCGCCGATTCTTTTTTTTATGAAACGTCGCCCCACACTAGGAATTTCTCCTGCATCGTGGTTGTACTTCACAAACGTGAAATATCACGTACACAAATACCCAAACTCGGAGCAAATATCGGCGGTTTGCATAAAATGTTTGCCCCGTGCGATAATCGAACCTGTAACCCGCAGTCCAATTGCTTAACCACTGCCCCAATCAAGTCCTCATAGTTAATTTATAGGTTTTAATGTAATAGGGGCGAGGCTGTAGTGTATAAGGACCAAATACGTACAATTATCTAAATACATAGGTATAGCAATTTGCCTGACCGAGAAATCGAGCCCGGAATCTCAAGCTTAGGAAATATAGACGTGATGTTTTCTGTTGTTTTATGAAATTCACTATAATGAATAAATAAGACAATAAGACAACATATACATAATCTTAATAATTATAGGGATATTAGAATACAGAAAGAGAAGAAAAGCAGAAAGTAGATAGTAAGTCCAATACTTAAGTGCCTTACGGTACAAAAAGGTGTCCCGATCAGCATTTTTCCAAACACATAGTAATATATGTTTATCGCTGACTCACTGATATAATAACATTTCCTATATTCTTCAAACAGCTACTAAAACCACAGAACAGACCAATTACACACTTACTCGTCTAATGAGAATGATATATCGAGGCGCCACCGCGCATGCTCCGTGCAGTTAACCTGATCTGCTGTTTGGGCACCCTCTGACCTACCCTGTTAGCTCATTGTTGCCCCTACTAATATGTTTGTGCCCGGAATATACGGCCGCCGCTATGGACTGAAAAGAACCTCTGAATCTGGACCAGTTGTTAAGATTAAACCTTTAGCGTTTCTTGGAACATACCGTTTACTGTACTGTCTGCGTACCAAAATGGTATTTCTGAGAATAGTTCGATGAGATGTGGTTTTGGGTTTTACACAAATGTTAACGTATACTACTGGTAATAATATCTCAGATATGTAACTTCAAATTGGGTTTTTTTATGAAATAAAATACCTATTTATTATACCACATCCAAATCCGATATAAAAACTATTATCTCCAAAAAACATTTCGAGAATTATTGTGCACACTGTAAATTGCTTATGTATTGCAAAATTGTATTTTGTACTGTTTGATCGTAGAGCCCTCAAGAAATATAATACATAACATAAATTCACGCCTGTCTTTCCCGAAGGGGTAGGCAGGGATGAAAATTGTATAGTACACCCACATTTCGTCAGTCATGTTTTTAGGTCCTATTGCCATTAATCGGGTACAAATCCAGACTCCGTTCTGCTATTGAAAACTACATAATGGAAAAACCAGCAACACTTTGCACGGCCCGGGATTCGAACCCGGGATTAGGACCTCGTGCTCAGCAGTGGCCAACGACGTAGTCCTCAATAAATAAGTTAACAATTATATTTACTTAGCTGGTAGGGGTTTACAATGTTGTCTCATGTTTACTCAGAGATACATTCTGAGACATATTAAATATTGTTTCTTCTCTTTAAAACAAATTGGTAACGTTAACGGTATAAAATGACACACATTTTGCCAGACTGTAAAATTGTATAAATATTATTCTAAAAACATACTTCCACGTTGGTCCAGTCAGCATGAGGTCTTGGATTTGATCCCCAGGTCGGGAAAAATGTTATTGGAATTTTCTATTAATAATCCTGAGTAACGGCGATGTGTTGTTTTTTATCAAATTTATAGTTAGTTAGTAAAGCGACTCATGTATATTAATAGGTTAGCATAACTTCCAGTTAGTTCCCATAAACTACTAGCTAGCAAATAGTACAGTGAGACAAGTTCAATATTAATCAAGTCGTCTCAATCATACTAAGTGATTTACTATCTAAAATCGTTAGATTAATCTCGCGCGAACTAATCCAGTCGCTTAATTACGCCCTGACAACATGTAGAGCGAATAATGTATAGACACTATACATATTAAATTAGCACTCCTATTTGATAGTGGTTACATTATTTTGTTTTGGCTCAAAACCTTTAAAAATGACATGTTAGATTTACGTATTTAACGTAAACGTAGGTATTTTAATTCAACAATTAGAAGTTAAACAGCTTTAATATAATATGGATAAGATATTACTTTATAAATCAATTTAAAAAGAAGGTTATGAGCTCGGAGTGTATCTTTCTTTTTTATTACACATCCTAGCTAACATTATAAAAACATGCAGCCTGATTTTCCCTTTTTTTGTTAATGTTAAACCGGTGGCTAAAATGAAGTCGGTGGATAAAAGATGTCCGCATCTAATACTCGGTAGATCTATGCAAGTATCAATCAAGTATAGAGTACGATAGAGGCGGTAAATACATAATTATTATAGTTTTCAAATAACGTGACTATCGACATCAAATACAACACAGGGGCTGGGTGACTCCTTACCGATAAATATTGATAAGATGAAGACTCTGTGAAGACATTACTAAAGTTTCATCACATTCGAATCAGTGGTTTAGGAATGCATAGAAGACCAACAAACAAACATTCATGTTTATTATATAAATTAAAAAAGCGTTTATAAGTAGATTTTACTATATTACCTAATAGTCTGTTTAGTTAGATGACTCAAATTCTGTGAAGTTATTTAATACATACACATTAGACCACTTTTAGTAATACCAAAAACGAAATAAACATCTCTATTGACATTAAAATATTGGACGTGATAACAAAATAGTACTTCCACAAATATACCATTTATACCAAGAATCGCCTTAAAAGAGTACTCAAATTCCAAAAAACCAAACACAACAACAAATCCGCCATCAAAATTGTTATGTTAAAAAAACGTTCGGACAGAAAAGTTAAACGTGCGTAGTTTAGGACGCGTTGCCAGTGAACAACAAAAACGGTTCTGAAACACAATGGGGGCTGTTGGAGCCGCCGATTGGCAATATTATTGAATTTTAGTGGGAATTGAATTCGCCGGGCGGCGCGCTCGCCACGTTTTGTTAGGTTTATGTAAAGATACTTGTGTGAACTGGCAATTTTCAACATGTGGACAAACTCCTTTACAATTCTACTCTTCTTCGTATTGGCATGAGCCAGGCATCATCAGCTGAAAGACGTCCACTGTTGAACAAAGGCCTCCCCCTTAGAACGCCAAATTGCCATTGGCATCCCCCGGTTGCCCGCAACTCTTAACAACTTTACTTATCATTTGAAGCAGTTAATTGCTCGACTTCGCACAGGACCAGAAAAAGTATTCGTATGATTCGGATTTATTATTCCTGAGTTTCTTGAATTGTGCATTTTGTTATTGCTATCGGTTAAACCTCCTAAAGGCTAGACTAAAACAATCTTCATACAATTATGTACTTGAATGTAAGTGCATTATGTTCATTTCAGTCCCAGACACAGAATTGTATTTAAATGTAAAAGATCATGTCCCCTGCGGTTTTTACAGTATTATAAACAGGGCAGCCGAGTGCATGGCCGCGGTGAGTGCGCGTGACAACAATGTGTATGCTGACGCCAAAAAACCTAGCTACGACATGCTACGATGTGCTACAATGAGCTACGATAGACTACGATGTGCTACGAGGTACTGTTGTTGATTACAATGAAATATGTCGCGAGCAAAGATAGGACCGAGACTTAAATAAGTAAGTAAGGCTTACTCGTAGATCGATATTTCGAAGAATTAGATTTAAAACTCAACATAAATAGATGTTACGGTAGCTTAGACAAAACAATTGAAATAATTCTGTAATTAATTTAAAGACTACTTCGCTAGTCTAGTGGTTGCTAGGCGTGACTGCTAATCATAAGGTCTTAGGTTCAAATCCCAGGTAGGGCAAAATTTTACTGGATTTGGCACTATGTGTACACCTCTGCCTACCCCTTCGGGGTATAGGCGTGGTGCTATGTTGTGTTATAATTAAAATACCGAAATTCTAATAAGGTCCTACATATTTTATGTACATTTAATTTTAAGGATTATCAAAATAATAATCCAAGTCGAGAGAACAAACGAAACAAGTTTTCATCTCGTCCTAAACCTAGCTAGGTGCTCTATATCTTTGAGCCCAGTTCAGCCCCAGGATAAACGTGTTTTATTCTATTTACAAGGGGCACACGTCGACGGCCGGCTTCTTGCCACAGATTATGTAAATAACGTTGTACAGTTTTGCATATCTGTGTCTTCAGTTTTGCTAGTCAGGTTATTTTGTGAATTTTTAGTTAAATTCTACTAAAAATGCACTACAATTTTGTGTCGAGCTGGCTCGTTGGGGTTTTTATTTATTTTTTGTGCCGACTAAAGAAGCATGTTTGTAAAAAATAAAAGTTAGCATTTATTTTCGCTGTTTCTGGTGTAGTGGAGAGGTCGAGTGTGATGTTTTCAGTTGGATTCCCAGCTCGCACAGCGAGTGCTCTTGTCTCTCTCACATAAAACATCAAATAAGCCTCTATTAACGAAACTGATATAACAAATGTAAAATCATTTTTTTTTATTATTTATTAACACAACATAACCCCAATACAGTATATACCAACCAAAGTGATGATATATGAATCTTTCGAACTGACATAATAGTAAAAAAAATTAACACCTAGATGATTAAACCGATAATTAAATTTTGCAGTCCTATAAGAATGAGGCGAGGTTGTAGATCATCATCAGCCAGAACAAGTCCACTGTTGACAAAGACCTCCTCCTTAGAGTGGAGGGGGGGCATTGGTGTGTATTGATGGTGAGGTTATAGAAGACACTGCTGCCCATCTTCTGGAATTTCCTTTTAGTCGCCTCTTACGACACCCACAGGAGGAAAATGCGTGGTCCATTCTAGGCCAGCTCGGCAAACACCAATCGGATGATTAGATAATACAATACAATACAATACAATACAAAAATGTTTATTTTCTCTCTCACATAGAATGATTACAATGTAGTTATAATATAGAATTCTTCTACGAGTTATGATTGTCTGACATTTCAAATACGATATTTGTTGTTCATTAACCAAGCACCATTGCATAAAAACTTATTATTACGATACCATATAAATTCTCATTGTTCTATGCTTTCAATGGGAATTTATTTCGTATCATAAAGGTAGAAGTGAACAGCCAGGTATAATTTAAATTCTCTGTAACAGAGAGCGAGCTTCAGAGAAATTTAATATGGAAGACTTAATACCACTGCCCGAACTAGATAACGAAAACCTGAACCGAACCATATTCACGAAACAATCAGTAGTAGCAGCTCTGACTATATCTGTACGGACATGTGAAGAGGAGAAGTTTGGATCAAAAGGTAACTGTAAATGTTTTTCAAAATTCTTCCAACAATACGCTACTTTAATCCCAAAAATTCGAAAAAAAATCCGTGCAGGCGAAGTCGCGGGCACAAGCTTGTTACTATAATATATATATGTAATTATAAGCTATAAAAGAGCTCATCAAAAATTATTTCAGGAGTCGCCGATGTTGTTTGGTTTCGAAATATTCCATGACCCCTGGTTGTCTGCGGAACACGGATAGGGAACCACTGTCCTAAAGACGCCGAAGAATTTTCCACACAGAAGAACTCTCAGACTAAATATAGTATAGAAACAATAAAGCTTTAATCCACATATCTAGGTTACTCCAAAATAATCTTTATAACATAATTCCGACGACGCATAATTGTATCTACATCTAAGTTTCTTTGTCAGACAAAGCCGATCCTCAAGAGCCGTCGCACGGCGTATGTAACTCTCAAAGGTGTCTGATGTTGGCAAGACGGGTATCGTAGCGGCCACCTTCGGGACACGTTCTAAAGTTGTCCCAGGATTGTTCCGCGCAGTGTAAACTATAAACTGTACTTGATCCCGACTGTACTTGTACACTCCTTGTCTTTTTGACTTAGTATTGCGACAGAGGAGTGCTGATCGTTTCTTGTCGGAAACTTTGGTATTGATAGAGCTGTGATGTGTTGGAATAAGATTGTATAGATTTAGTTTTTATTTGCGATTGTATGAAGTCAAAGTCTAAGTCTTTATTCCTTTCATGTTTACAATGAGATGTTTTAATTATAGCAAAAGTTCTAGTTATATCAAACCCTGCAAAACAGTTTTCAAATTTCAATGATTCCTGACTCCACTATTTGCACTTTTTCTCTTTGATTTACCTTCAATAATAGCATTAATTAATTTCTTTTCTTCTTATTGTATGGTTAATGAACAACCTGGTATGGTTTTACGATGTCATTAATTCAACGAGTAGATAGTGCATACACATAAATAACATCACAATATTAGTTAAAAACTAATTACGCAAGCAATCCTGAACCAATCTAATAAATGCGGTCATACAATGCACCATGAACAACGCCGCATACACGAAAATTGGCATCTTTATAATCTCAGTTACGCCATATTAATAACAGTAAGTTATACCCGCGTTACCGGGATCCCGGGGGACGGTATTGTTCCCGTCACCGGGATTGTGTGCAAGCCGGGAACGCGTGCATTATAACAATATTTACCGCCGCACACGCTGCTAGATAATCAGCTTTACGTTTCAATTGTTTTGGCAGTTTTGAGGCTTTATCACTCGGCTTCAGATTATAATTGTGACGTCAGCGTGTGAGCGATGTGTTAGGAAGTTCACTGATTTAAATGTTATGTCCTTTGTTTGTTGTTGGCTTGTTGTAATTTACTAAATGATTATAGCCGTAATAATTGTTATAGTTTAGTAATGAAATAGACTACAACGGTTTTTTTTGGTATTTTGTTATTTACTCTACTGTTATAAATAACATAACATTAGCATGTATTTCCTGATGTGTAGGCAGAAGTATGCATTATGATTGATAGTACACCCACTTTTCGCCAGTTTTGTTAGAAGTCCCAATATAATAGAGAGTGAGCATATTCCCATGAACCGAGCACAAATCCAGACTTCGTGGTCTGTACTCTGTGCTACTAAGAATGACCTAATGAAAACATTAAATAACACTTTTTCCGACCCGGGATTCGAACCCAGGACCTCATGCTTAGGAGGCGGAATAACCACTAGACCCACGAGACAGTGTTACTGTTATGTCTGAGACAAAGGTATGGCGCAACCAACCTTCCTGGCAATATAATTATCAGTACTTATAAGAATGTTATTTACAAAACCCTACATCACCAGTCAACATAGAAACATGAGTTATTTAGATAAATAGAACCAGCGACCGACATATTAAAACTAATGTGAATAAAACAAATTTAAAACCATCCAGTGACTTTTAATCAAAACCAACAGTTTGAAACTGGAATCAACTGGCCGAAACTAGTTCCGAATAATATTTATCCACTATCAGCAAAACAAAAGTGAGCTAAGCAAGAAGTTTGCAATCCCGGCGACGCGACACAACTGCAAACTGAATTACACTTTATACAACTAAAAATAAAGCTGAAAGTAAATTGTGTTTGTAAGTTTTTTGTTTCACGCCAACATATGAATCGCTGAACTAATAGCGTGCAAGTGAATTAGTGTTTTGTTTTCAAGGTGAAAAGGTTGTAAATTGTCTGTGTTATATAGAATGCGACGAATTTAAGGAATGTTCGGCGTCACCGGCGGGTAGGGTCGAGTTCACTCATCACAAGTTTCAACTGTTTTTTGTCTTGGAAATATAATTTATGTTCAGTCTCAGGTTATTTAGAATTAATCTCTGGGACTGACAAGAAACTTTCTCTATTACACTTACCAGATTACTGTATGATTGTTGTCTTACTGCGTAAGTAAATTTACTAGATCTTCGGATTAATTTAAAATGAACATATTATAAAACAGTGGTTGCAATAAACATCTCACGCTTGGAGGTACTTTCCTGTTTCTTGAGAACAATTTGCAGTATGATACATTACCTCAAGTAGACTACCATCATCATTATTAGCCGGAAGACGTCCGCAGTTGAACAAAGACCTTCCCCTTAGAACGCCAAAATGAACGACAGCTTGCCAACTGCATCCACCGGTTACCCGCAACTCTGACGATATCGTCGATCCACCTGGTGGGAGGCCTGCCAACGCTGCGTAATGCCACTAACAAATATTTGAGTTAACGATACTAGGTGGAACCTCCGAAATCTGACCATTTCTGAATAGAAGACCTCAATCTTCTACATCCTTTATACATAAGAAATTTGTATATATATATTGCTATTCAGGTACACCACAACTAGCTTATAAACGATGTTAAAGCGACGCCAGTTGAAAGTCCTGTAAAACTATCACCGCTTAACAAATCGTATTAAAAAAATATGTCACACCGTCACTTCCATACAAATGTTGTATGTTAGGAACACCTTTTCACCGCGTACTGAACACTATTGAGGTGAATGGAGAACCTTCGGCCGCCTTATCTCTGCACTGACGCTAACGACGCGTCTCCTGCCCTGTACCATCATTAGCTAGCTAGTAACAGAAAGTGTGCTTGTCTTGTCCAGTCGTATTGGTAAAAAATCTCCATAAATATAAGATAATTATCTTTTCTCTCACTCTCTTTTTTTCGGAATATAGGTAGCCTGTGTCCTTTGCCCTACGATCAATTAATATTTACGAATTTCATTACGATCCGTTTAGTGGTTTACCCATAAAAAGCAGGTTGACTTATTTTACTACCTCGTTGGTCTAGTGGCTTAGCGCGACTGTTGAGCATGAGGTCCTGGATTCGAATCCCCTGTCGGGCAGTGTTATTGGATTTTATCCATTATGTAACTCAGTAGCAGTATGAAGTTTTGATTTGTACCCGGTTAATGCCAATAGGCTTGCCCCCTATTACATTGGGATATTTTACATAACTAGCGAAATGTGGGTGTACAGTGTACATGTGCACCTCTCCCTACCCCTTCGGGTAATACTGGCGTGACGTTATGTTATATTTTATTCAGACTCAATTGCACTGTTCTTTTGTTCTCCAACATTGATTAACAAAAGAAAAACACAAACACAGTATTGACAGCTATCAACAAAACTAACACTAAGGCCTCGGTACACTAAACTCCTTCGCAAATAATTCTATTCTTCAGATAATAAAGCTTAAATCCTTTTAGACTTAATCCACGTCCAGGAGAACAGCATAAAGTGATCCGGCGTCGTTTCAAGTTCCATTCTAAACAACAACAGTGAAGTAACGTTGTAAAAGTGTAAAACTTGCTTCAGTGCTGAAGTTTGTTGCTATCTAGAACTATAACAGCTGAGACAATAAGCTTTGGAACCTAAGATACTGGCCTGTGACAATGGTGGCTAATATTGATCAGGGATTAGGGACGATTAAACACAATTATTTTATGTAGACTATTTAGAAAAGTACTTTCGGACGGAGCTAAAAGATATAAAACTATTCATATAAGTAGATATGCTATTTGAAATACTAGGTACTTTCTGAACGTCGAACATAAGAGCCCCTAAAACCGCCTTCCTATTACCGGTTCCTAGTGCTGGAAAAAAGAAATGGTGCAAATAATTTTCTAGAAGCATAATCTGTATGTTAAACTTTGATAGCTAAAATAAATTGTCTCAAAGAAAAAACATTTTTCCAAGGAGAATGGGCAAATTAGTATGGGCGCTGTCTGTGTCAAGTAATGACATTTATGTAATTTTAAAGGTTATGATAATAGCTTCATTCCTTGTATGACAGCAATATAAACAGTTGTGCAGGGAACGAACTATGACTGTCCATTCAATAATAACATTTGAAAGCAAAATTTCACTTTTATCAGCACTAAAGCTAAGTGGTATGACCGTTGGACTGACAAGTGAAAGGTCGCAATTTCAAATCCTGGTATGCACCAATGTCTTTTCAAATTCATGTGCGTATTAATGACTTATCAGTTGCTAGAAACGGTAAAGGAAAATGTCGTGATAAACCCGGGTCACGGTGATTATGAATTTGAAAATGCACGTGTATTTTCACACTTGGGCACTAACACGTGTACTTTAACACTTCAAAACGTAGTTAAGAGGTATTACAACAACCAACCAAGTTAATTTATTTCCTTTTACTCCTTCACTGGTAATAGTGTCAAACTTGTGTTCAGACAAGTTGAACTACTCGGCAGTTGACTCGCTATCGGGAAACTTGACAAATTCAACACTGAATAACGACTTCTTCGATTTTAACTGAAAATATTGCTATTTGTCACAATTGAAGACATTAACATGCTACTGAAGGTCTTATTAATCCTAGTCGGAAGCACGTCTGCTAATCATAAGAGCTTGGGTTCAATTCCCAGGTTAGACAAGGTTCTATTACGTTTTTCCATTAGATTATATCCAGAAGTAGCACGTGGCCTGGATTTGTGCTTGATTAATTGAAATACGCCAGTATTAATTATTAATTTGCTTTGTGAATAATAAATGTTTGATAAACCCGAGCAACGCCGCGGGGCGGTCTAGTATCCCCTAATACCGCCACACATTAATGTATTCATGTATATTGAAACGGTTATCGGTGGTTACCTGCGCGAGTAAGATCACTCAATAGGCGACTATTATAAGGACCTCATAACTAGAGAAGTGCTACGGGTTCACTCGCGATTTTTATACATTTCTATAAAATAAACAAATAATTTGATAAAGGTGTAGGAAATATTGTACTTATTTTTATCATCGGCCTACATTGAGAAACTCACCGTACCGTGGGTACGTTATACAAATATCAAATATCACATACAGAATAACGCAGACACAGGAGAAACAATTGAGGATAACACAAATATAATATGTCCTATGCGGGAATTGACCCCGCAACCTTTAGCGCAGCAAGCCAATCGTATAGCCACTGTGCCATTAAGCCGTTTAAAATAAATCGATAGACATAAAAATGTCAAGCAGCTATACTAGACTGTATTATAATATCGCACGCCTTAAGTGCTACGGCGTGTAGCGATATCGTGCTACGACGCGTAGCCACAGCGCGCTACACCGTAGCCCTAGTACAGTCCCCTTACAAAAGTATAAATTGACCATACAATGTCTTACTTAAGCCATGCCATGTAATATTGCGACAAAACCATGTTGTATAATACGATAAAAAAGTGAGTGAACAACAAACTGACATTTTCGATTTTTATAGATGTCGATAGATCCTTAAAATTTCGTATCATTGAATGACTCCACGTGTTTAACGCTGAATCAGGCTTTTCAAATAGTTGACAAAAAATAATCTAATACCTGAATTTAATACCTCTACTTATAAAGAAACCTTAGGGGATCGATTATTTATTTCAGCCACATTAAGATATTAAAACTATTTTTAATTTTCACAAAAAAAAATCTTTAAAATTTGTCCAATTTTTTTTTTCGGACAAAAGAGATTATATGCAGGCCCAAAGTCTTATTCTGCCTTGTAAAGTACAGTACGGACTCAATAAATAAAAAGTGGTCACCCATCTTAGTTTTGTCTACAGCAAGCGTTGCTTAACCTCACACTTCAACCAATCAAAATAATCAAACATGAAGTATAATAACACCGTAATAGCCACAAACAACGCGTTTAGAGGTAATCATTGGAAATTCAATACCAAAGGCAATTCAATCAAACCGCGCTAAATAGGAATACAACAAAACAAACACAGCGATCATACCAGATTCAACTGAATTCACTGCAGCCGTATTTCATTTGAATTTTAAATAACTAGGAATCGAACCTACAACGTTTGACGTAGCGGCCGCGGTAATTTTAGTCGGTACATTAATATAGAATCAATCTAATTTGTCAATGAAAGTCAGAAGCAGACGATTACGAGACTGTGGCCGCTAAAATGGCGCCGAGCTGTGCGAGGAACAATTTGATTTTTTGTAGCAATTTCTCCCTTTTTGATTTTGAACTCTTCTTTCTTTAATTCAGTGTATTTTACGATTATACGAAGAATATAACCTTTGTTCCATTTTAATCGTTTTCTTGATAAAGTTTTAAGTTTAAAGGTTTTCCAAAGAAAATCGTAAACATATTGATTTGAACAGTGTATGAAGTCAGTGCAGTGTATTGAGTGGCGCATGCATAATTCAATATTGTAAACTTGCTTATAGACTAATTTTTAATTAACATTTTGTGATTCTAAAATTAATGTTTTATTTACAGACTCGGGATTTATTTATTAAGTTTTCATATTAGGTACAAGTTCTTTGCTGTGTATTTCCAGATGTTTCACGATAACAGTATTAACTGCATACACGTAGAACTGTTTGTAGGAATCTCGCGGCATCAAAATCTTTCCGATACAATAGCCTTCAGAGAGTCCAGTCCCAGAGGCACATTTTAGCGGCGCGGCATCTAAATCAGAAGCAATTAACGTCAAACCGTTAATATTGGTCGATACAGTCTCGGCTCCTCACAGATTTATTCATCTCCCGGGCCACTCACAATACACCTGATTTGATTTACACATCAATCTAATCCAATGGTTTATTTAGTAGTTTTTATAGTTCGGAGGTATTGGTCTGTCAAAGATTAATGTTATTGTAATTGATTGGTAGAGTGACGCGGGTGAACTGATCAAGTGATCATGTTTGTAGGTCAATACGGTTGTAACGCTTTTAATATAATACGTTTAACTTCTAGACGAAGGCGGGACGATTTTGACAGATTTCCTGCACAATTGGTCAGAGACGGTCAAGATAGGGCAAATTGGACGTTTGAAGGAGAGGTTTGACCGCCTATGCCCAGCTGTGGGACATTAATTAGGCTATTCAAAGCCGTGCTTTGGGGTCGATCTCCGGGCTTGCGAGTGCTGCTTTTGCTGTTAGAAAATAACTGACCAAACTTTAGAGTGATAGCCAGGCTAGGCCTTACTCTGGCTAAAGTAGTTTTTTTACAGTATATTTCTATCTATGCCTCAAGGTTTATATAACAAAGTTAGATTGTAACCAATACGTTTTTTTAACTAAAGCTGATATTTTGGCCATCGCTACGGAACCATTACTCAATTGATCATAATAAGGCAAAGTAAAAGGATCATACGAAGAGAAGTAATTGAATATTTTTTATTATTTTACTATTGTTTATAACTTATTGCCTTGTTGGTCTCTAAGCGTGACTGCTAAAAACGAGGTCTTGAGTTCGAATCCTGTTTCCGGCAAAGTGTCATTAGGTAATTCTCAGTGTATCATGGAATTTGCACCAATTTGTAGGCGTACCAGGCTGACATGTGTAAGTACTTAATAAATGAAAACAAAAGAATTCCACTCATATACCTAAATATCAAATTAATGTAGTCAATGCAGCAACTTAACTGAGGCAGAACAAAAGATTTGACAGCTAGATAGTGGATTTTTCTTTGATCAATCTTTGAAAAACATGGCGTTACTAAGTTCTTGAAGATGCATAAGAAATAATAGTTTGAAAGTGTAGCTTGGCGTACTTCCCTCCAGCTAGACAGACGCCGTCCAGTGTGCCTAGACGATCTCCACTCCCCCATGTTAATGAACCGAGACTTGTTATGCAAAGAGTTATAAAACTTTATACCAGTCCACAGGTACCGTCTAACTTTATAGTCCTTGTACCTATTATGGAAGCAGTATACGAAAAATACTGATGTTTAAGGTCACGTGACCAATAAAACGATATCTTCTTCTTTTTATCGTACGGTTGATGCACAACCTGGTGTCAGAGTTTAAACCACCTATAGGCTTCTGACATGCACCGTTGAAAAGTCTCTCAGGTGTTTCGGTTTTCTAATGATGTTTTCCTTCGCCGATTTTAGAACTGATAACTGATTATAATACGCACATGAATTGAAAAGGACATTAGTGCGTTCTGTGGTTTGAACTAGTGATTTTTGATTTGGCAGTCCAAAAGTCTTACCTTTTGGCTACCACTGCTAATAAAACGACAGTCTCTGTTTTAGCTGTTATTAATGTTATTGAAGTTTTTGGTCATTTATACTTTGTCTTTATGTTTTGGAGTCAAGATTTGGTCTTTTAGGTCTTCTGTCCCATTGTTTGTTTTTTTCTTCTTAAATGTGTCTCATTTATTATATATTCATTTGAATTTAAGTTTTCATATAGTCTGTGCTGCTTTTAAATTTGGTCTGACCTTAGTTTCTAACCTGTGTGCGTATGCTACTGCGTGACATTAAAACTGATATGCCTTTGTTTAACTAAACGTCTACTTGAAATGATAAAAAAAATGTTTCCATTTTTCTTTATACCCTAATCTGACACTTAAAAGTAAGCTTAATGCAACAGGTATTTTTTGCTCCGCGCGTTGTAACTTATACTAGTAAACATTTTCTTGGAAAATTACCCACTTTCATTTTGTACTCAAGTCATATAATTTTCTTATTCAAATTGTTTGAGCAAGATAGGCTAAGCTATTTAAAGTCTACATAGTTACTACAATACCGGGGCCGTAATTAAAGTAATGATAACAACGTAATGTAACAAATAATTAAGCATCCAATTATAATAATTAATTGGTTGACACTACTAATACGGCGTGCTCAACCCGCCGCCGCGTAACGCGGGTCTAACGTGCCGACACCGCTAACACAGGTAACTTGGCATTACAACTCGACCCACGTACCCCAGCTTAATGTGGCTCATCAGGCCTGCAGCATCACTGCAAGGGTTGAACGACCGCGCGCATGCGTACAGACTACCTTTTTCGGTCTAAATAGCCAACGGGCCGTCTTAGTGCGCGTTCTAACTGCGATCAAATTTCGATCTTACTATGTAACTGAGTGGATCGTTTTGGTGGTGCGTTCGCAGCGGGAGGAGGCTAGCTCGCAGGCTCAGTGAGTCGCGGACCGCCGTCGGCAGCGCGCGCGCCCTCCCGTCGCCCGGATTTTTTCCGCCCGAGAAAAGTTTTTCAAGTGGCCGTCGGACGTTGAAAGTGTCGAGTCGAAGTATCGGGAATAAACGTTTGGATAAAAGTGCTGAAGGATTTGTGTGTATACGCTGTTTGTGGACAATTTTCTGTGATTAACGGGAATTATGGGAAGGTGAGTTTGAAAGTTGATAGTTTTCTTGGAAATTAAATACTTTGTGGGTAAGTATGTTTGATAAATAAATGCTGAATTATAATTGTAAGTTTTGACTGAATAAAGATGGAGCTTGATACTCAGTCAGTGGTCCTTCGAGCCCGATTACTTTTTGAGTTTCAAGCGCTATTTTTAGTAATGTACTATGGTTGGACAATATAATAAAAACAACGTAATTTCAATAAAAATCTATAATTATTTCGAAGATCGAGAAGTTCATTTTGGAAGACTGCCGAAGTATTTGCACTTAATAGGTAAATAGTCAACTGCATCTAGTAGCCAAGCTAGCGTAAAGTTAAAGGTCGAAGAACCAAAACGGAAAACCACAAAAAATAAATAATACAAAGTATAAGGCAAAAAACTTTCTACTTAATTATTTCTCAGTGCTTGAAATAATAAAAAAATGATGAATAACTGACTAAAAAGTATACTTGAACTCGATAACTTACTGGTTCCTGGTTTAAACAAACAATAATATTTATTATAGATCCGAACCCGACGGGAAAGTGGTAGCGTCATCGAACACTGACACAACTATTATTCTACACTGTCTTAATGTTTTAATTGTACTATATACCACAATGTATCTCCCTCGTATTGTATCTGCATCATTATAACCGCCATGCATTAATCATTAACTTCTTCAAATTAGACAAATTTCTGTATGAAGCTTAGGTTTAGCTTATTAATATATTATCTTAGTAGGTATAACATATTTTTTTTTATAATTACTATCATTTCCAAACAATTCAACGACTATCCGTCGCTTCGCCGGCAAGTGAAAAAAAAACATAATCATTGGACATACTTTATATTCCAGAATAGATTAGAAGACATTTATCAATGTTAAATTGTGTGATAATAAAGAAACACTTCCTTTATTACTTTCAAATGTGTTAAATATTACATTGGATCCTCTTAGGTAATCCCTAATTTAAATACCTACACATGAGATACCAGTACAATACTTATGGTAAAATTTATGTACCTATATAATTAAACAGAACACGTTTAAAAAGATGGTTCTTGATAACGCTACAGTTCAAACGGATTAACTGAAGTTGAAACAGTATTTAACAATTTAATAATGAAGGTTCCATGTTAATTAACTAAACCGGCTCCTGAAGCGCTCAACTCTAAATTCGAAGTGATTAGTAAGTAATCGCGATTGTTCTTAAGATTAACCTTACACTTTTAACTTTAGGTAATTCTAGCACATCTTGACTTTTTATCATTTAAATAATGGCAGTGATAGCCGAGTGGTGTGACCGCTGGACTGCCAAGTCAAAGGTCGCAAGTCCAAACCCAGGCACGCACCAATGTCTTTTCAAATTCATGTGCGTATTATAAATTAGTTATTAGTTGCAAAATACGGTGAAGGAACCACCGGCACACCTGAGAGATTTTTCAACGGTGTGTAAAGCCACGTCAGAGACCTCCAGGCGGTTTAAGCTCTGATACCATGATGTTCATCAACCATACGATAAGAAGAACAATTAAATAAAATATATCAAGTATAATAACCGAATTCGCTATGAGCAAGCGTGATTATCAATGCTCGTTCATTTTTTGTGGGAAAAGAGACCTTTGCCTTGCAGTGGGTAATAAATAGGCTGGTTTAAGATAATAATATTATTATATAATATGCATAAAATAAAATATTACAACTTTTTATTAGAATGATACACAGATATTTGAATCAATATCTACTTAGTTATTTGCTCTTTTTTATTCATTATTTAGTATAGTAGTGTACAAGGCGGAATTTATTGACTAAACATGGTGAATGGTACCTACTTAAAGTATGGAAGATTCATAATTGTGTTAGAATATAAATGAAATACCTTTTATTTATATTCTAACTAATTTATATTCCTGTTTTTAAGAATTGCCCATAATATTCTCATCGTACTGCACAACCGCACAAGTATTGGTTAACAGTTTAAACAATAAAATAACTGCAGTTCACAATTGACCGTCGTATGCAAATATACATGATAAACCCTCATTGCGTACATGAACATTATTGCACACATTTCAAAGGTCTTTTCAAATTCATGTCCGTATTATAAATTAGTTATTAATTCCTTGACCGGCTCACCTGAAAGATTTTTTGACAGTGTAATAAAGCAGTGATAACCGAGTGGTATGACCACAGATATAGATCTACATAGATAACGCAAGTATCACGAATTGTATTGAAACCAAGCGTGCCGACTTTTTAATACCTATTGTGACGTCACAGCCAAAATTTAGTGACGGGAAATCCAAACCGATTCAAAGACACCGATGCCGCCGATCCCCATCCGCCCAGCACGATTCAAACGATTCAACTGGAGCCGTCCGCTATGATTTTCTCGCTCATACTCATACATTTAGCGGCGACCAACCTAGACGCTTGGTCGGGGTTCGGACACGCGAAGTACATGCATTTGCGTTATCTATGTAGATCTATATCTGTGGGTATGACCGTTGGACTGGTCAGTCAAAAGTTCAAACTACTTCGTCTTTACAAATTCATGTGCGTATTATAAATTAGTTATTAGTTGCAAAAAACGGTGAAGGAAACCATCGCGATTAAACCGGCACACCTGAGACATTTTTCAACGGTGTGTAAAGCCATGTCAAGTGTCTAAACTCTGACACCAGGTTGTATATCAACCATACGATAAGAAGATTGCACAGATCATAGTTTGGTCTTTACAGTCACTTATTCTCCCAACTACCTATACTTATTTATATAGAGCACAGCTTGGCGGACCTACCGACTTACCTGTACAGCACACTCGTATACGACACAAAAGGAATTTATTGGACAAAATAATATAAATGCAAAATACCTTTTAAATATACAAAACGGAATTGAAATCGCTAAATAATCGTCAGGAGAGGTCTCGAAGGGTATAGGACAGGGGGTGTATGGAGGGGTGGGGGTAGAGTGTGCCTACGTCACCGTTCACCTGTCAAGTGCACGCACGCACCAGACAATGGAGGTTGCAATATAGTTGGTACTGCGAGGATTGCTTATATATTATTACGAATGGTTAATCGGGAATAGAACTGTTTAGTGCTTGGCTTGACGAAGAGAAATGTGTGGTGTGGAGGTCGCCTTAAGAAATAGGTAGATTAGTTGACATTTTAAGAATGAGATTAGAAGAATACGCTGGAGCAGTGTGGAATTAACTAGATACAACTACAAGACAGTGACGACACTATTTTTAATTTGTCTAATTCAATTTGTTTATGAACTCCATCTCTTTAGTTATGGTCGAATGTTGACGACCTGATTGGCGCAGTGGCTTAGCGATTGGACAGCTGCAGTATTCCCGCACGGGACAAACATTTATGTGATCCGCAATTTTTTTTTCCAAGTTTGGGTGGTTGCGTATGTGATATTTCATGTTTGTGAAACGCACCCGCGGTACAGGAGAAACTCTAGTCAATCATAATAATATTATATTTTTTTTAAAGCTTTTGCTCTCAAGCTCACCGTGCGCCAAATACGCTTTCGTGCACGTGGATTTCGAATGTTTTATATTATACTATATAGCCTTTAGCTATAGAAATAAATATACAATCCAACAACAAAAATATATTTTTAAAATCCATCCAATAGTTCCCGAGATTAGCGCATTTAACCAAACAAACAAGCTTTTCAACTTTATAATATTGTTAGTATCTCTACTAATATTATATACGCGAGTTTGTGAGTACGGATGGATGTTAGTTACTCTTTCGCGTAAAAACTACTGAATAGGTTTTAATGAAATTTCTTAATATGGAGGTAACTGACACCCTGGATTAACACGTAGGCTAATTTTTATCCCCATAAAATGTGGGTAACACCGCGGGGCGCAGCTAGTAGATTTTAATGATAGTATAGATAGATGGATTTAAAGGGCAAAGATAGTGAGTAATTAAGACGTCTGTCCTACCCAAAGCTGCACTTAGCTTCAGGCGTTAATACATTAATCACCCTCGCGGGCCACTATTGACCAAGATAACAAGCCTAAGATAATTACGTGACGTAACATGAATAACTCCGCGCTGCTCCCTCACACAAATGAATAATTATAATTTTAACAAAAAACATCCCCTTTTCTTATCATCGCAGTCATCGCAGATTCTGCTTTATTGCGTTACGATAAGGTTAGAATTTCCCTGTGTATATTAATCCGCAGACTTCTATACATGTCAGTTGCATGCCCGGAACTAACCAGACAATGGATATAATATGAGGCCTTATTTGCGCTTCGTGTAATTCTAGAGGATTATAATGGGGCTTAATTAATAGTGTTTTAATAATATTGGTAATTATTTTTCCATACATAATTACATACATAATATCACGCTTGTATTCCAGAAGAGGTAGACGTAGAAGACTGTAAAATATACCCTCATTTCGCGAGTTATGTTATAGACCCCAATATAATAAGGGGCGAGCCCATTGCCGTCCACCGGGCAGAAATCCTGACTCCGTGCTGCTACTGAGAATTACCTAATACAAAAAGCCGTACACTTTATCCACACGTCACAATAATTATTTTTAAAACCTTAGAAACACCGTTCAGTCTAGCCGTATTGAATATTCTACTTTTTTCTCTCTACAGCAAATAAACAAAATATGGAAATCATCATGTCTGTAATCTCAAAAGAAGAAGGCAGTACTGATTTCTATTATAAGGAGTCTAAATTGTACGTCCGTAATAGGAAGCGAGTCTATTGCCTTCCTGAGGCTATGAAGGCCTTCGTCAGGTATGTCGCCTTATATCATTCTCCGACGAAGTAAAGATACATTTTTTAAAACGTCGCCCCACACTATGAATTTCTCCTGCATCGCGGGTGCGAATCACACACATGAAACCATCAAATTATTTCCCCATTATGTCTTTTTACGTGGGAGAAACTTTAACAAAATGTACAATATTTTTCGTAAAACTAAAACGAAATGCACTCACTACCACGAAACAAGCAACAAAAATAAACGGGCAAAAATCTCACATATTGACTGCAACTCAATAAACATAGTGAACATATAAACAGGGCTTTAGCATTTTGTTGGAAACAAAACCAGCGAAGTTCCATGCATGTTCTTCTGTCCGCTCAGCTGAACACGTTAAAAATTGTAACTCATATTACGTTTATTTCATAGTAGTTTTAACATGCCAGCTTGTTAGTGGGAGACTGCCGGAGCAATGTGCACTGTATTTATGTTCCGCACTTGTTTATGCAACGTTTTTTTTCGTTGTAGAACCTATTTTTTTACCTTTTATTTCTGTCGCTTGCAATTAAATAATGCAGATTTCTTGCTTAATACAGCTAGCAAGCTAAAATAGCTAGATTTTATTGGAACGGGTAGTAGTGATAGGCGTGTGGATGACCGTTGGAATGATAATGCAAAGGTCGCAAGTTTAAAGCCCGGCACGCACCAATGTCATTTCGAAATCATATACATATTATAAATTATCAGTTACTAAAAACGGTGAAAGAAGTACACCTGAGAGATTCCAGACACCTGGTGATAATCAACCATACGATAAGAAGAAGATTATAACGGGATAATTATAATCTTGCAACACGATAGTTTAAAAGTTACTATATAAAATGGACAATACAATCAGATATATAATTTAATAAATTCATTCCAATAACCTTACTCCCGACATTACATTGGAACCTAAAACATAACTGTATAATGCGGCAAATACGCATTGCTGTTTTATTAGGAAATTAATACATACCTTTACCATTTCATGGCTTAATGAAATGTAAATATCACCGCAAATAACAATTATAGCACAGAAGGCGAATTAACATCACTCGCACCACATTCCGACTCCCATTCACTCATTATTTCAATTCCACAAGAACCTAAAATTAGGTGACGTTCCTTCTTGCCAATAATCACTTCGGAAATAATTGAGGGTTTAGTATTAAACTAAAGGTTGGAGTTTCCGCGTTCTAATGACCGCCGTCTGGAGACTTCGGATCTAAGGACCAATAGCATTGATTGCTGCGAGACGGTAGGGAGCGGTTGTAATGCATTATTGAAGTGAATTGGTCGCAACTCGGGCTTAGCTTGCTTAGATATACTCTCTGTTTCTTGATGCTAATTGCAAGACACTGAATAGACTACCTTTATTTTGAATTTGATATTACATTTGAGATTATTTATCTTATTATTTATATATAAATTGTTACATAAATACTAAATAAAACTAGTAGAATCTGGATTCGTGCCCGGGGTAAGGCAATAGGCTCGCCTCCTTTTACATTGGGCCCTATAACATAACTACTGAACTGTGGGTATATTTTAGTTACAGCTACTACAGCAACTTACAGGGACTACCTAAATTTCTGTATAAACGCAATGTAAGGGACGATAATAAAAAGCAGAAAAAAAATATATTTTGATTTTATGTGTACCCATGCCTATCCCTTCGGGGAATACAGGCGTGATATTATGTTTTTAACTACTGTAAAAAACTTCATATTGTAGTCGTTAGTACAATAGCCAAAATCGTGACCAGTATATACCTACCTACTTGAAATCGAGTAGTCACTCTTTTAACAAATCGGTAAAACACTAAACGTAATCTACGGAACAATGCAGCAAGTGCCAATATCTGAAAAGTACTTCGTCAAAAGTTTCTCAAACCTAGCACCTATAGAAACCACAGCAAATCGTTCATTCAACATTAAATTTGTTTGCCTCGAATTTTCTCGTTAATATCAAGTCAAACAAAATTAATTAAGTTTAAATCTAAAGTGCTGAGCGGTGGGTCAATATTTGAGGTCACTCGGGGGCTCATACAACACTGTTCCGTGCAGCGCAGTGTTATAAAATACCGTTTATATTGTGATCAGTGCTACGGAAATATTCTTCTTCATTGAAGAATTTTATAATATTACTAATTAATTGTTGCAGAAGAATTACCAATAACGTGTATAGTTTTTCATATTGTTTGGTTATTGTAGCTTTATTATAACTGTTTAATCCTCCTCTTTGTAACTGAAACTGTATATTATGATGTTATCGCAGTCATGGTCATCTATACCAGCAATTCCCACAATTACAGTGTCTTTAATTTTTTTGTAATGTTACTGGGTTTTTCCATTAGGTAATTCTCAGTGGCAGCACGGAGTCTGGATTTGTGCCCGGTTGACGGCATTAGACTCGCCCCCTATTACATTGGGACTTTAAAATATAACTGGCGAAATGTGGGTGCACTATATGTGCACCTCTGCCTACACCTTCGGGGAATACAGGCGTCATGTTATGTATGTATGTTTATTTGTAATAGTTTCATATTAAATTCCATTAAATAAAAAAAAATTGTTTGTGAGTTCGGTTATCCTAAAAGTTTGGTATCCCTGATCAGTATTTGTCACTATAGTATAGCGATCATATATACAATTTTGTACCTATGTTAGTGACAGTTAATTAAGTTGCGCACAAATAGAAAGGGGTTTTTAACACACTTTTTCAGCAATCAAATTGTTAAAAATGAACAATTTTAGTTTGCAGATAAACCTGAACAATTTGTTGATGTATTTTCCGGAGGGTTTAGATGTATTTAAAGTTCTTTTAGTATAACATTCTACGGGGCTCACTAAAACAGCTGTGGTATGGCTTTCCACGAAAATAGTTATTACTGGTATGGGTTCGAACCCGTAACATAAAGCTACATAAAACTAGTCCAAAACCTGCTAGCTGAAGCTATAACGCTTTAGAAACACATAGTTTATTCAATTTATTCATTTTCTCCACTATAAAATTAAACAGGATAAAAAGAAGTCGCCATATAATTTGATCAACTGTAGCGTCTAATAAGAAAAGTTAATTAAAAATAGTCTTCTACGTGCTACCGACGATTATGAACATTTCTTTAAGAAACTGGGGCGAAATTAACGCTTTTATTTCAGCTTTACAAATCAAATTGGACCAATTCTTGGAATTCGCCAACTTTACTATTCAGATGTGACGAACTATGAAAATCGTTGGAAGAATTCCCGCGTCAAAGTTATTCGTTTATAATTCCCTTTTAATTTGTAATTACGTTTGCAGGGTTAACATTAGTCTTTGAGGAACCCTTTTTAAAGTAGCCTGGCTACAACTAACGGCAAGGCTTTTTATTTTTTTCTCTTAACCCACTGCTAGGTAACGGTATTAACTAAATCCTTTAAATTATCTTTGTCTGTCAGTTAGGTTATTTAATTACGCATTATACAGTCTCTAGACCAATCAAGTGGTTTCAATTAATTTTACAATATGTATAAAAGCATTACAACTTCACCAATTTTCAATATCATAATTACATTATTGACTGCCTCGTTGGTCTTGTGGTTGCGAAGCGCGAGCGTTGAGCATGAGGTCCTGCGTTTGAATCCTGGATCGGGCAAAAGTGTTATTTTCCATTCGGGTAATTTCAGTCATAGCACGCAAACTGGATTTGTGCTCGGTTGATGACAATCGGCTCGCCCCCTATTGCATTGGAACCTGAATATAACTGGCGCACTGTGGATGTATTATAATTATGTGTACTTCTGCCTACCCCTTCGGAACATACAAGCGTGATGGTATATTGTGTTAATTATATTATACAGACACAAATTACGACATTGCCGCTACTCATAATGGTGTCTTCATCATCACATTACAAGTGCCTGCAATCTCTATCACCTTTGCTGCCAGCACTGAAGAGTGACCACGATCTGGCACGGACTAACGGCTATGTGCTTTCAGAGACTCAGTGAATGTGTGAAAGACGGTCCATCTAACAAGGAGTAACCACGGTAAGTCTACCTTAACTCGCACATCATATAAAACGCGCTGTCACTATGTAGCTACGAACCATAATGTAATAGCAAAATACTGTTTGAACTTACACCCCCAGTCATAAAAATTACAATTTAAAACCAAGGATTAGATTATACCTGTCACTGTCGTTTGCATATCAAAGAATAGAGATGTGAATATAATTAATACGGGGTTTAGTTAATGCGAGCATGATCCTCGTCTATGAATAAGAGGAACAGTGTATTCTGTCATAAATAAAAACAAAACTGCGTCACATACCACAAGCCCCACAAATTGAAAACTGCATCCAAATATTGAGACGTCAATTACATTTAAAAACAAACGAAGATAACAACGCAAAAAGTTGCCAAAAATTCATCGGGACTGCAGCAATAACGTAACACGAGGCCTTTTCAATAAAATAAAACTACCCGGTTTGTCGGAGGGTTGACCCGACATTTTCAATACAGGAGAGCGTCCCTGGGGCACAGTGCAGAGGGACTGGGCCTATTTGGGCACAAAGCGGGGGAATTTGCGAGACACGCTCGCACGGGACCCGGCCCCAACACTTTAGTTGGGGCCCGTGATTTTCCACTGTTTAGATAAAAACAAGTTGTTAGCCGAACGGTTGTTTGGTACCTGTCGGTTTCTGATCGGTGTTTGTTGATTACTTCAACTTTCTACTATGCTATGGTAGTGAATAAGAAAGTTATATTCTCTGTGAATACACAAACATCTCACAGAGTCCTAAGAGAAAATTACAAGCAAGCCCTTCTAACAGATATTTCATCATTCGTAATAGCTATATCCTAGTTTATTTCTAATGCACGACTCCCCTCGACGCAAGACAAACATCTCCGATTAGCACATTTTTTTGTCTCGTGCGGGAATGAAACCCGCCACTGTGCGAATCAGGTCGTTAAAGTTTGCGTGGAAGAAACCTATTGCTATATCTGTAAAAATATCTGATTCTGCATAAAGTCTAAAAATAGGGACACTATAATATAAGTTGATATTCATCTGTGTTCACTATGCCATCCACATATATTTCTATAAAGACGGAGTATTACACCTCTACTTATTCACTTCGCAGTTTCCTTTTCTGAATGATATAAATACCACTTATCTTTATGCTCGACTGAACTACTCTGAGCAATAACTCAGCTACGAGCAACAGTTCTGCAAGAATCTGTTGTGCAATATGTTCTATTGGTATTATTCCGAACAACTACTAAATGACCCACGAGACACAATTTAAAGTCTTATTGTGAGATGTGAAGATTTGATGACGTAGTTAGATACGTCTTACATACCTTTGTCTAAATAGTTTTTTATTAATGGTTGGGTTTGCTTCACTGCTATGGAACTGGGAAGTAACTCTGTAGTCAGCTTTAAGATTAAGGAGTTGCATGTTCAGACGGTAGGCACAATAGTTAAATATTCGCCATGTATCATATTTGACAGGGAACTAGCTTCTGGACTGGAAAGTGTTAAGTGATTTCGAACAACATGTTCTGACATGTCAAAATTTTGTACAAAACATATATTCATTTATGTAAAGACTTTAGAATATTTAAATTGACCTGTAAGAGTTAGTTTTAAACTAGCAAGATTTGTCAGTATTTAAAAATGCATCATTTTCCTTTGATACCAAGACTTAATTCGACGAGAATAAGACTACGGGAGAAAAGGGCCTTGTGGGAGGGACCCTGGGGTAGGGATACTTCTAGCAGTGAACTGCGCAGGCTGATGTGGTATTGTGATGAAGAAGAAAACAAACAGGGTTTTTAAAACATAAATTGTGTTAAAGATCCAACAGAATATAATTTATGACTGGTATTAATTAAACTAAACAGATCAAAATATAAAGTATAAAGCATGTATATCCCAAAGCTAAACCCCAAACGGCGTTAAGCACGGCAACAAAAGTCACCGAACACTCAAGTTACTAACTAGAAAACTTTGACTCGTGTAATCCGCAAACCTGTATTGAAACATTAAAATTTTCAGCGCGGCAAACATTTCTCAGTTGCTTAATTAACCAACGAAATTAGTTATTGTTATGAAAAAGTAACAAAAGGGGAGAAACTTCGCAACTCGAGCCAGTGGAGTGTGGAGTGGAGGGGCGGTGGTGTGAAGCATAAGGGACTAGCGATTTATGCGATACTACCTTCCGACTGCGACTTTGCCTACTATTATCTATATTTTGCCGGAATAACCTGACTGCAGAAGTAATACAGATTTTTTTCTTTAATGTAGGACGGCAGAAAACTTTCAACTAATCTTTTGACGAAAGTTGCCTAATGAGGCTATTGACCATCGTCATCAGCCTATCTCCGCCTACTGCTGGTCACAAGCCTCTTCTATTGCACGCCACTCAGCTCGATCTTCGGCATTCCACTTCCAACCGCTGTCAGCCATTTTGCGTATATTGCCGCCCCACTTAGCTTCACTTATTCACCCCGAAATTGAATGACATCTTTATTAATTGACATGCCAAATAAGTGTCAGTGAATATTTTTTTTATAAACTTTATTTTATAAGCAAAGGAATGATAATAATGTTACAAGCTTATACCTTTTTTTTTAACAAACGCAGATTTCAGAATTTGCCAGCTCGCCACTTGTTTTTCCTTTATCATGGTTTTGTCATATTAATGTAAGCTACTACATATTATGGTGTATAATTAAGATGAAACAGTTAATAAAGACTTGTCAATTCCTTTACTTAAAACACGCAAAAGAAAATTCAAAACCATGTTGTCATTTGAATGTATAATTAATTTCGTTAAAGCTTTCAAAGAAATAAAATTCTGCTTTTCGTTTTTGGGCAGGAATTTCAGTCATTTTAGCCTGCCAGCATACTGAAAAATGTATCTCGTTTTCGCATTATATTTTAGTTTAAGTGTCTCTTAAGCCACCTCGCCAACTTTAAAGTAATCCCACTAGCTCAAAGCATGAAATATTAAACGCCTCCGAAAAATTACTACCGCTACACCTAATAACTTACGCCGCCTTGTAAGGAAATTACACTGGAACCGAGAGAACTTCTTTTAATTTATTCAACTCACACAATATCCGACTTTAATACCTTCGTATTATGGACGAGAGTCGTACACTAAAGTAGGACGAAGTTGATTCTGATTTATAACCGGTTCAACTATCTCAGTGTTTGTCTTTAGCCAATTTGAATAAAACACAGTGTTAGAGTTACGTGAGGTTTAAATATGATTGTATATTAATGAGATGAGGAATTCGGGATCATTAACGTATCTGAATAGATTAACAAATGAATTATATTATTCAGTTCCGCAGCGGATTATGGGCACGGGAATTTTGCGTAATTTAGAGATTTGCTGACGTTATTTTATAATGTTGGAGTTGGAATGGTAAATAATGGGAATGTATGTTGATTCATTAGTAGTTTTACGTCCAGATAGGCACTGAACTTAGGAAGGCTGTGAGTTTGATTCTCGTACTAGACCAAATACTAACATGTCTTTTATTATTTTGTAGTGCAAACAAATTTGTAAGTTGTAACACAGAAAATGTAAGTGTAGGGCATCAATGATAATAAAAACATAACATAACATCACGCCTGTATTCCCCGAAGGGGTAGGCAGAGGTGCACATATAGTACACCCACATTTCGCCAGTTATGTTTTAGGTCCCAATGTAATAGGGGGCGAGCCTATTGCCATCAACCGGGCACAAATCCAGACTCCGTGCTGCTACTGAGAATTACCTAATGGAAAAACTCAGTAACACTTTGCCCGACCCGGGATTCGAACCCAGGACCTCGTGCTCAGCAGTCGCGCTTAGCAACCACTAGACCAACGAGGCAATCAATGATAATAATAATTATTATATACTGTTCATTCCTTGCTAATACAATTAAAAATAAATAGATTGATATAAAGAATAACTAACACCCCGTATTGGTATATGTAATAACGTTCCTCAAAACTGTTAATTTACCAAAACACTAGCAATATTTACTGATCATTGTATGCGAATGAATTGCAAACATTCAGCTATTTAGGCTCAAACACGTAAAGCATTGAAATTTTAATACGTTTGCATTTAATGTGTGTTACTAGGTAGTGGTATAATCCGATTGGCACTAGAGGTTGCGAGTTTGATTCCTGTACTAGACAAAAATTGCGTGATTGTAAATTTTTGTCCCGTGCGGGAATCAATCCTGCTAGCTGTAGCGCAGCATTCTAATCGCTTAGCCACTGCGCCAATCAGGTAGGCAGACCGTATCCAACTTAAACTACTTACCATTATTTAAGTAAGTATATTTGGAACAAGTGGCTACGATCAATAATTATGATACTTATACCTCAAATAATTTGCTTCGAAAGATAATGTTTCCTCATTTTTTCAAGTTCGTAATCCACTTTCATAAACTCGGGAGTTCGTTCACACGTAAGTCCCTGTTAACACAGACCGCAAATTAGCCGCAGAACACTTGATTAAAATGTAAGCGTCCGTCAGGCACGTAAAAACTTGGGAGATGATTTTATTTTATTACTAGTTATTTGGCCGCGTTTTAGTCCGGGCGGAAAATTGTTTAGCGTCTTTTTTGGGATAAAAAATAGACAATGTGTTCCATGTTATAAAATTATCTGTGTGCCAAATTTTACCCAGATCCGTTTAGCCGTTTCGGGGCGATTGTGTAATATGATATGACACTCCATGTGTGTAATATATTGAGGGGCTCAATTGAAGGGCTCGTTAAGCCGTGCTCGCCGCGGTCAGTCTTGTGATGAGTAACTATTTTCACATGTCGAGCTCCTCCGTGTTTCAGAAGGCACTTTAAGCCGTTAGTCCTGCGCCTGATCACTCATCGCATCGGACTATGAGAGTGAGGGAATAGGAAGGGCACGTACATATGTATACGCGCTAAAATAACTCCTGCGTAGTCCGCTAGACTTAACTGAAATAGGCTGTCGTGACCGAAATTTGGTCTGGAGAACTTATAGGAAGTAAAGAACACATCTATAACAATTTATAATCACTCCAGTTATACTTGTAGGGTAGGTGTATTCTTTATTAAGAATCTGTTTTAAACTTTAAAACCCGCATTTCACCACTTTTTATTTATACCCAAATCATAATAATTTATTAATTATAATTCGAGCATGAATACTGTTATTCCTCGGACCCACACGGTATTATACAAAACAAAAGATTTTAGTTTAGTTAGATTACTTATTTGGCTAGCAGTAAAAACGTGTAGGTATATATTTTGACAACGCAAACAACTTTTAAACATATTATAAAAAAAAATGTACTCTTTTTCATCATACGTTTTAAAACCGTTTCACAGCCGAAACTTTTGAACTGAAACCGCAATAACAGTTTTCAAATGAGTTTTTAAAGTCACGTCAAAATGTATAACAAATGCAAGCCAGGATCAGGCTGAAATAAGACCCTTCAATGTGGTTCTTAATATGACATCAAGCCTTGTTCTGGTGCTGGATGATTTGTCATCAATTGATAATTAGGCAGGTAAGCTTTAATTGTTACGTAAATTGGTAACTGGGTCGTCATCATTAGCTGAAACAAGTCCACTGTTGAACAAAGGCCTCTTAGACTTCGGTTGCCATAATCCCCACGCTTGACAAGCGGCTTGGGGATCGCAGTGTTGGTGGTGCAGTTACAGAAGACGCTGCTGCCCAACATCTGAATTTTCCCTTCTTTTTACGACACCCAAATAGAATAAATAATAATAAGAACCACATGGAACCTAACCGAACCTAAATAAAGAATTTCATGGAAGCCGAACGTACAATATAGAAGACAAAGAGTACTAAACCACAGTGCCAACCAGTCAATCCTAAACATCAAAGATACAAAATTACACGAAAATAAACATAAATACAATTAGCTTCAATTCACATCTTCACAACAAGAGGAGAAACACCTTAAAAAATTATATGAGACACTGAACACGCGGCTGTAATCCAGCCATTATTTCGCTTTTCGACAATTACGCGCGGCTGCAAATAAAGACGTTCCGGGAATATATTTAGGGGAAGGTGGCGGAAACATATCATCGCCTCGACACAGCTGTGGACATAGAGGGTGCATGGAGCATGTACTTGATATTCTCGTGCGAAAAAATATTGCTTTAGTCAAGTATTTGCTGGTGTAAGCGTGTTAGACGGTCATGTTAAGCATAATTAATTTGTTATTAGAAGGATATACGAGTATCTATCCTGTTTTGTCAGAACCTTTGCGAGTTGTTGGAGCCAGCATCATAAGTAGCTTCATATGTTAAGAAACCACATATCACAAATAATTGAAAGAAACAGACATCAATTCAAGTTATTGTATCAAATTATAGAAACGTTCAAATGTAAGTATATAGGTATATAAACTATATAAGAGGTTGTTCTTTTAATAATGGTATTTAAACATATTGCATGTTTAGCTACCTATGATGCTGAATACACCAAAACTCGGAAAAGCTTATACGAAATTGAGTGGTAATCTAGAACGATATGTCTGTTAATGCGTTTTTGCATTAATTTTATTTATTGTTTATTGTATTGCAGGGTAAATTTTATTTTATAAAAAGTATTATAACTCTCTCTATAAACCGTACTTCCATTGACAAACGAGGAGGTTATTACAAAATAATTACTCACGCCTCACCTGCGAGAACAGCGTTCATTCTCCACGATCAATCACACCCAGGTGTTTATAATGAGAATACTTCTGCACTGAATCTTCTCTGTTCACGCCTTGGCTGAACTTCAGACGTCCCTGTGTTACTCAAATAAAAAAGTAAGTTGAGAGTAATTTTTTTCTACAAGCTTTACACATAGCGGCAATAAAAACGCTCCACGGAGCCCGTACCCGCCTATATTTCATTTTGCTCCTCGGTCGGGCGTCTCCCCTATTTCGGGGGAGGCTGTGGGTACTGTCTGTGACACTGGGAATGAAACTTTAAATGCTGCTCGGAAATAATGTGGATTACGTGCGCCGGTACGTCCCATGTTTTTTGTTCTGCCAAAAGTTTTATTAAAATATGTATCAGTCACACTGTCAGCATGAAAGAATAATACACTCGTAATGTAATTGTCTTGGATACACAGATGAAGTTGGTGAGTTTATTTAAATGGTTTACAGACGGTTGACAATTTGAAACAACTTTACTTAAAGTGTATTCATGTTAGTCTGTCGCATGATGCTGGAACAAATGGTTTAAAATGTAACGACTAGACAAAAACAAACAGCTACATAAGTTATACAGATGATACCATTAGCAGCAACAATTGCAGTACAGCTTAAAAAGTGCACAAATAGTGCCAACTTGTAACACTATTGTGCGAGTGTCGTAATTACTGCTCGTTTTGTTTTAGTTTTTATATTACTGTAATAATACTAAGCAAATGATTGAGATCCTTTTGAGAAAATAAATCTGTACCTACTGTCTGCTCTGCAATAGAAATTCCTAATAAAGTTTGCGTTCAATAATTTTTGCTCCTTCACGGCTCGCTTGCACTTTCGATATTAATTGCGTCTATAAAAGAAGGAAATATAAGTGAGAATAGAAAAATTGTTAATAAAATGCGGATAAAAAAACTAAATCACACTAATATTATAAAAAGGAAACTTTGTGAGTGTGTTTGTGTGTTTGTTACCTCTTCACGCTCAAACGGCTGAAACGATTTCGATGAAATTTCATATGTAGATAGCTGACACCTTGGATTAACATATAGGCTACTGTTTATCCCGAAAAAATATAGCGGGTAAAGCCGCGGGGCGCAGCTAGTAATTATATAAACTCCGATTAAGCGTATATGTTTAAAAGTATTTTAGGTTCTTAATGATGACTCTCCGAATATTGTTAGTAAAAATAACATAACAAATCAACACGCCTATATGTCACACTTTTAGCCAGTTATGTTACAGGTCCCAACGTAATATGATCGAGCCTATTGCCATCAACCGGACACGAGTACAAACTCCGTGCTACTAAGAACGACCTAATGGAAAAGCTTAGTAACAGTGCCCGATCTAGGATTCGATTGCACGACCTCATGCACAGTAGTCTCGCTTAGCAACCAGTAGACCAACGAGGCAGTTAATATAAATAACAGCCTCTTTATAATCATCCGATGAATTGCACTAACCATAATGACTCTGTATTCACGTAAGCACTTAACAGTTAGCAGAACATCACCCGCAAAATTGTTAAATATTCTCCGACCTTTAATAATCCATTATTCCAAGATTTCGAAGAAAATGACTCAAAAAGTTATTGTTGAGCCCCGCCACTACTTAACACTTTATTCTACCTTCGAAGCTCAACCAACATTGTCTCTGTATGGCTTTGAAAGCATTTCTAGAGAGTCGCATTTAGCTTGAAGATCATTTTAGATAAAGTGCAGGAAACAAAGAACTCGATTGTATACTTATAGATACAATGCACGTTGAAGTGTTTCTGCTTGGTGAATCCTTTTTGCCCCGAGGCTTGCACCTCAGACAAAGAATAATAATAAAGTATGACCAGAAATTCAATTTGTTAAAGCAAACATTTCTATCCAATCGTGACATCGTTCATAATAAAAAGTCTCAAACTCATTTGCGGGCCTCTTAATACCGTTATATAAGACGGTAGAAAAATGTTGATAGTCACGCTCCTTATTACCGGGCGAAAGGTTTAACATTTTCAATTTAATCGCATTATACTGTAACCCTCGGAAGTATTGGTATCCTGACGCAAAAAATGATCGGCGCATCGAAGATTTTCCGATTTAGAATTTTTCAATAGATGCCCATGAAAGAATTTGAGATGATGAAAAATGATCGGCTAATGTGGTCGGTTCGATGTTTAATTAAATCGTTATCTCTATATTTTATGAATGTTGTTAGGAAGAACATTAAGCTAGTGACGACGAAGATCGAGGATCGAAACATTTTGATCCAGCTGATGTAGCTGATAGGTATTATGTGATTGAACTGCTGCACGCAGTGCACGCGGGTTATTTTTCCATGTATAATACTTGTGCGATCTGCAGACAATTTTTTCCTGTTCTTGCAGGTTTCCTCTTTCTATCATCCATAAACCTGTGTATCCCGCAAACTGTCGACGTTTGTGGAACAAATCTTTACTACTGACCAGTCAAAATTCTTGCACCTGACATTACTATGTCCACCAAATGCCCCTTGAGTCTATTTATACGGATCCAGATCCTCCATTTTCAGATAAGTAGATCGTATTTTAAACCCTATCGTTTAGAGTAAAGTCTACGATGGCGGGCTACACGGCTCTTTGCGTCCCTCGGTATCATTAACTGACAACGTATGACATTGACAGGAAATGTCTAATAAAAGTACACATTATCCATAATCGTTTCAACTGAAAATAGAAGCTTAAAACAAATGAAGAGAGTACTTTTATTTGATAGCAGTACTTAATCCAATTCAATACATTGTATGGATTTTTAAAGTATTTTGAAGCTTGGCTAAATTATTTAAAAATTACATAAAATTATTATATTGCGCTAAATCTCGACTTGCATTGAAATGCTATAGCAATTATGATTCAAAGGTGTACCAAGCAATAGTGACCGTCAAACGATAATTTTTCCTTTCCGTGGGACACAGTACTTTTTTCTGAATGAAACATTACCTATATTTATTATTCCTTTTTCCATACTCCTGTAACATATTATTATAATATGCAAAAAAATTGTGGCGGTCGGTTCGAGTTCGACGTTTAGGCGTAAAGATGTAACAAAAATACTAATATACTTTCGCATTTAATAAGTAAGGATAAGATAATGACTTACAAGAACTTGTATCACAATTGCAAGTGACGCCATTATCTGAAGCTAAAACAACACAGCACCTAAACACCCGACTAGTGCCGAAACTTTTAAGCTAATAACCCTAGGGCAACAATCTAAATCCCATTTTGGGCCACTCTGACTAAGGTTCACACGTACGGTTGAAGATTAATCGCAGCTTGAGGAGCCCGCTTCGGTTAAACCGACTATCGCCTTCGCACACTGAAGTGCTGCTCAAGAATTTTACAATAATATGTACCTACTTGGAACGACCGTTGGCTAAATGAGAATCAGTTATCTAAGATAGCATTTTAGATTATGTTTCTCGTGAGTATGTTATTATATATTTTTATTTTGGAAATTTCAATGCTGCAGCGAATTTAGAATATTTCTTTATAGTTTGTTCTTTTTAAATTATGTCCTTTAGATATTTATATTAATAAGATAAATAGCGAAAAGAGAAACAATAATTTATATGTACAGTGGCATATTTACTTGTGAGCAGTTTTTTCGGAATAATAAACTTTATTTGATTTTAATGTATGTTAGCAAAATCAACTTATTTTATTCAAATAAACACTAACTTTGAACTTAGTAGCAGTTTTCTTTTATCCCTGCTCCCATAATTTAGGGGCAAAGCAATGTGTGTCTTGGTCATTACTTTCTAAAGAAAAAGTTTTCAAAATCATGAAGGGTAAAAGTGAAGACAAAAAGCTCTGTACCTTTTCTAAATCAATGAAGATCCATCCACACGCATCGAGTTCTAAACAAAACACAAAAAAAGTTAGCAAGATAAGTAAAAACGTTGAAAGTTAACCAGTGAAGACAACCACTTAAAACATATTTAACCCAGTTCCATCATCCAACTAAAGTTACCAAAATAGCTAAATCACAAAATACAGTAACAACGGGGACGCTTTGGTTCCAGGCTTTTAGCCAGTGAATTTCTACTTTGTCCCCGGTAATAGCGTTGTAGTTTCGCCAACAATTTATTAAACCCATGTTAGATTGCTTGCTGGGCTTTAAAGAATCGTTATCGTGCAAATTGTTTGGATATAAATTGAATTTAGTTTTATTTACTTTTGCTACATACCTACTTATGCTTACTATGTTTTTGGGGTCCTTTTCGCGGAACGATTTACCCGTTGCTGATTTTAATATCGGAATACAAATGATATGATTTTTATATCAGTTTGTGTTGACACTCATGATAAATTTCGCGCGAATATTTTAAGTTACTAGGATATAAAGAACTAATCAATCAACTCATATCTGCTATTTGCAACTATGACCTCATCATCAAAGAAAAATATTTTATCTTACACTCCTCTACAAATATCTATCTCTATTTAAAAAAAGCAAATGAAAAACTCGATTTGCAGACACAGAGGATTAGAATTAATATCAAAAGAAATCTCGGTAAACACTGATATTATTTCTAGACTGAAATACATAATAATATCACGCCTGTATTCCCCGAAGGGGTAGGCAGAGGTGCACATATAGTACACCCACATTTCGCCAGTTATGTTTTAGGTCCCAATGTAATAGGGGGCGAGCCTATTGCCATCAACCGGGCACAAATCCAGACTCCGCGCTGCTACTGAGAAATACCTAATGGAAAAACCCAGTAACACTTTGCCCGACCCGGGATTCGAACCCAGGACCTCGTGCTCAGCAGTCGCGCTTAGCAACCACTAGACCAACGAGGCAGTCGACTGAGAGGCTGAGAGACTGAAATAACCTCGCTCAAACATTTTTACACGTACAATGGAACAACGTACTAACACACCAATACACTCGAAGACACGAAGGATACGTCAAAGGGTCACATTATAAAAACGAATTAACCACATGTTGAAACGGTATTACAAGGTAATGATACAGTGGCCGATGGAAGTACAACATAAACATGGGTACCGTAAACAAAACCGTTCCGAGTGGGTTTTTAACAAAATGGACGTTCGACTTGGGGTTAGGGTCCGGGGCAGCCCTAGGGCAGGGGCAGAGCTCAGGGTTGGCACTAAACACCTATGTTAATTTCACGTGTATTACCTAAAATTATATCGAAGTACGTTTCACGGGTTGTTATTACAAATTCTTGTTTCGTTGAATTTCTTCTTTAAATTTTGGTAAATAGAGACACTCAGTTAGCTTGTGTTGCTTAGGTACTGTAATAGGTTAATTAGCATATTACTAGACTAGACTTCATCCTTTAATTAATTCGAATCCCTAAATATTCCAGTCACTTTTAAGCGATTACTAGAGAATAAAGTATTTGTCTACTACTTGCAACACCATTCACATCTTTTATAATAACTAGCATTTGCCCGCGGCTTCGTCCGCGTTAAGTTGCTTATGTCCTTTTTCGGGTCTTACACGTTTTACATGCCAAATTTCATCAACATCTGTCCAGCGATGTAGTCGTGAAGGCGTAATAGGCAGACAGAGTTACTTTCACATTTATAATATTAGTATGGATAATTATTAAAACAGCCTATACAACTGTCCCAATGCAGGGTAAAGATCTTTTCTTGTATAGAAGAGTATTGAACATTGATCGCTATGCTAGCTCTACCTACGCAATTAATCAATTTTATTCTTTTTTTTAGAATAAATAAATTTGTATTAAGTGTAATATTTGAGATAAGCGAGTGAAAATATTAGTATTTAATATGCAGGTTGAATAAACTACTATTTGCGTCCCAAAACGATACGCTTTTATTTTAATAAAATATTCCTTAGATATAAAATATAATGACTGCATACGGTGCCTCATTATTTCTCTTTGATGACGACCTTTGATACTTCAATAAATAATGTGTAATATTAGATTTTGAGACGTTCTTGACTGAAAAATAGTTTATTTGTTTACTTTATCATAATTTTGGTAATATTTTAAAACTTAAAAAAAATACAAAAAATTCACGTATTAGGTTGCTGGTAGCAAGCTCTTTAGTTATAATTTAGCCGTTCTTATTTGTAAAGGCAAATAAAATCACGTAACAAATTCTTAAAACCGTAACTCGCTTATCGCAATAATAAAAACCGAAATAAAAGTGTCAAGTGTCAGCCCTGCATAAAGTTCGGAGCGACAGCGTCGTAAAGATGAATCACAACCAGACGATGTCCGCCCGCAGCGGTTTGCGACGACCCTACAATCGATCGTGTTTCAATTCACAATTCTATTACAAAAGCGCCACCGATTGATTTTCAACGAACAAAACAGGTATTGGATGCGAAAATTTGCGATAATATTGACGGGCGAAACATTTTTATCAGTGATAATGGTACGGTAGTGGGATATTTATACAGGGTATTAGCCGATCAGGGCGGCATTAACCGCTGTTATTTTTTCATTATACGGGCCTTTGGGGGCTTTTTATCAGTAATATTTGCTTGTAATGGAGCAATGATGATGTCCGTCAGTAAGCGACGAGGATTTCGCAATAAATAACGCGAAAGTAATGATGTATTGTTGGCGTTTCGCCGCAATTTCATCTAACTTTTGGGATCGGACCAAATTTTGGTGAGGTTTTATTTAGATGTTATTTTTGGATGGATGTTGGCGTTTTATTTAAGAGAAATCTTTTAGTAGCTGGTACTATTGTGAAACAAAATTCCTTAATGAGCAAAATGTTTTTGCTGTTAGCTCAGTACTGTTCAATACATGTAACAAAAATGTAATTAGCCGAGACAACCAAATTAAATAACGTTTATTGTGGGAGGCGAGTAAGTAATATTATTTAAAATTCAACACGATGACGATACATCAATGATGAATACTTATAGCTGCCTTTATCCTCCTTTCACGTATAAATATCATTGGTCAGACTGATTTTAATAAATTATTTAAAAATATTTTACTATAATAACTTTCATGAGTGTTATCCATATTATTTACTATATATTCCGGTTAGTTCGGCTCGCGACTCTGCCGCGTAACCAGCTCATGAATAAGGGCTCCGATCGAGTCCGAAACTAGTCGGGCATTCCCGAATACACCCGTGAGTATAACCGGAATATATAGTAAATAATATTTAAATATATATATATATATATTCTATTTTTAATTATTGATAAATGGAAAAAGCTAGTAGCGTTAATTTAGTAAACAAGAGAAACTTACTTGATCTAGCTGATGAATTTATACTTCCTTTGATGATATCATCAACGACGTTGACAATCTTATAGATGCAGATTATTTCCCATAAAACTCAAAGAACAAAGAAGCTCTCTTATAGAATTAAAATCAAAATGTTAAAGGTTTTAAAAATGTAACGCGGCGACGGAATGGCGAAGCGACAGTAGAATTTTTAGTCAATTTCTCGTTTGACACAATTGAATTTGATCGCGGATAAATCAAGTTTCTGGGCACGAGCGCCGGTGACTTCCGTGGAAGCTGTCGGCTGTGGTCGAAGCAATGACAGTGTATAATGGAGCCCGAATGGAAGAACAAGAAGGACTATTTCTGTATTTGGTTAGCTGGCGGCATCGTCCATTTTTGGTGGAGATGTTATCTACTCTGTCATATACGAGTATGTTGCCTTTCTTGCTCAGGGTGTTTAGTGTATTGACTTGTATATAATTGTTGTTTTGACTTGTATATAATTAACGTTAGTATTCTGTGAATTTGAGATTTCATGACTTATGATACTTTCTTAAAGGGAGGCTTTTGATCAACAGAGGACATCTTCCGGCTGATAGTGATGATTCTTTCTAGTCACAATTGTTACTATTTTAACTACTATTCTGCAGGTAGAAGTTTCTTTTGTAAAAAAGTATCTTTTGTGTTATATCTGATTTTATCAACCTTATTTAATTTTGATCTAGATTGTAAGATGCATAATTATATAGGAGTCCTAAACCATCACACCCAAAACTTACAAATAATATCTGACAAACTTGACATAACATCGACTGTTTATAGAATGGAATAGAGTATTACCAAAACATTTTGATCGAACACTATGCAACACATTTTTCTGGATTGAATTTCGCTTTTCGCAACCGCCCCACTTCTTTGACTTGAATCGTTCGCTCAAAACCTTTGTCTCGGGCGCTGAGTCGCGACCTCAGATGACTCGTTTGAGGCTACTTAACGAGTCGCCTGCTCAATTGTAACTTCATTTGTGCCCTAATGCAAATCGACCGACGGCTTAACGGAATATTTTGTCGCTCCACTGTCTTTTGTTTGGTTTGTTTATGTTTTGTAATGGTATAATAAGTCGTGCTCGAGTGACGGATTCGGTAAAATGGGAATAGAATGGTTCATGCTAATGATTGGCTTCGTCATTTGGTTCGAGTACATTGGTAGAATCATTTAGGGTATATAAGTCTATTACAGTATTTTTGTAAGACACTTTCCTTCAGTAATTTATTTGAGAATTTTATGAATGCATTGTTTTCATGTTAATTAAAATTGAGTAAAAGCAAGAACCATCTAGGTATATCATATGGTATTTTAGCTATGAAATTCAGACAATAACAATCAGCCAATCGAAACAATCATTGACGTTTTAAATTTTAATGAATTAGCCACCGTTCTTCAACCATATTGATTAGCTTAGACGGCTGACAGATTTAGACCCGACTATACGCTTAGGTAGCGTCTATTATCGTATTATTCAACTACGGTTAAATTCTGAAGAGGTAGAGAGAGTGCAGTACGCGCAAATTGGCCGATCTGAAGTCGGCTTCAAAAGCATTATTTGTGCAAATTCAGTGCCAAGCATACTTAATAAAAAATAAACATTACAAAAGTTTGTATTTATATTATTGTATGATATTGTTACGAAAGTAATTATTAAACGTAAAAAATATGACTACATCAGCACTCGTTACTGACTTCAGGTCGGTAATTTTAGAATGCGTAGTGAACGTATCTACATACACAGATATTAAATACTATGCAATAAGCGACAAGGAGTTTGAAATTTATTGCGGCCAATTTGATGCCGCGGGCTGCTACTGAGAATTTCCTATTAAATACAAATTTATAAGACAACTAGAAATGAGAACCTCGTACTATCGACTACTGGATGAAGCAACGATGCGATTGGTTAGTAATAAAATGAAAAATGCGCTTCGATATTTTGGCTAGAAATATATTTTTTTAAATATACGTACCTAGGTAAGTGTAATAATTCAGTTACATTACATATTCGTCTGTGACGTCACTGACCAATCGTGCTAGATAGACATAGATGTCTTACAGTAAAACGCGAAATGCTGATAACTTTGTCAGTTCTTACTGCATTCAGTTAGTTATTTCTCTTCTCATATTAATCCAGTGTTCGTATTTCGTTACCGTCAACCTCCTCATTATTTACTACATATTCCGGTTTTACTCACGTGTGTATTCGGGAATACCTGACTAGTTTTGAATTCGAACAGAGCCTTTATTCAGGAGCTGGTAACGCGGTAGAATTATGGTGATGAGTGGACTAAGGGTCATGAAGAATACCTATTCACGAAATTTATTATAGTCAAACCTCCTTATTGACGACAAACTTCCCCTTATTTACCACTTTTGACATTGCGTTTATGATCACAAACCTAATAGGCGGATTAAATCAGATATCCCCAATAACATGAAAGAACAATAAAATTATCATTCGGGATCGTTATCATTTTATTGTCAATTTATTCACAATACGTAATAAACATTAAAACACAGTGCGTATGTGATTAATTACCGGGCAACCCCACTCGTTTATCAATTTGTATCAGCAATGACAATACAAAACTTATTGGTTGTAATGATAACAGCGTTTGGTTTGACGCTGGGGAATAGGCTGGCAACATTAATATTATTATGGACGTTTGGTGGGCACGCTTGTTTAAACTGTAGTATTAGTTCCTGGTGATTGAGACACCAAATTGATGCGCATAAGATAGAACAGAATAGTGAAACATTTATTCAGAAGGACAACAACTGCACAGAATACAAGTAAACATTAAAATAAAATAGCTAATGTTCAACAATAAGTAGGTACCTACATTGCGAGTTTCTACCAAACCAACGCTGTTTCAATGTTAATTATGGAAGTAAGTACAAATACCACAAACACTGGACTATCTACAAAGATACTCCAATTAAACTTCCATTCTTCTCAAAAATAGAAGCACACAATTACCATTGATCGAGTTGTAAAAATCATAGTAGTGTCGGAACGCGTCGATACTATCATATTTCATTTTAATATCCGTAGTGTAGAATAGGTTGTTATGTAAAAGCGAATATGTAGACTACATTAATATATTGTCGTCTTCACTTACTGACAATAATAATATATGCTAGCCCCTTGTCGCCCTATTATTGCCTTGTACAGTGAAGGTCTGCTAAATAACACTGCTCTCTCCAAGGCATACGGCATGATAGACATACAATTTTTATTCTACAGCATTGTTTCATGAATTTCCAAAATTATTCTCACTATGAGACTGTTTCCGTATGCTTCTCAGCTACGAACACTACCCTATCGTTTCCCGCGGGTATCATAAGGGGGTGCAAACGGATTACATCCAGGGGATGGCCGTATTTACCTAGTATTCTGCCAGGGTGAATATAATATTACGTAGATCCCCCTTCACTTATATTTGCTAGAAGCTTTTGGTTGTGACTTCGACCGGAATGTTGGAGAACAAAGAATGGTTTTGATAAACTTCAACGTAGATACTCTTAGGATTAATATAATAATAAAAGAGCCTTTTATTTCTAGTCGATTATTTACAATTTGTACGATAATTATTTTTGTATTGTGTGCGTTTTACTTAGGTTTATTAATGCCCCGTAAAACCGCGTGATCTGTTTGACTGTGGGATATATTTAGTCCAAACGATGTTACATAAAATGTTTAGTGCGTCAATAATAATTCTAAAAGACCTTTTTTATAAAATTATATTACATTACAAATGTTGGCCGACGAACGACTGTGGTATTCTTTTCTTAAGGCTATTTAAAACCCTTTTTCATATCATTCACACTTACTGGGTGTCTATGTTAACGTGTCATGTCTGTGAAACTCACCAACAATACAAAATGTACGCTGCCTTCCCACCAAAACCTTTTTTCTACCTACCTCTATAAACATAGTACTCCTTTGAACCTTTCTATACTATACGTACACGTGACTATCAAACCTAAAGCTCTATTGAACCTGATCTGAATTGACCTGACTACAGTTTCCAGGACTAATGGATGTTAATGGATTTTAGTTGACAATTCCTAGAAGACTCTTGAGTGTGAAATTTTGCTATGGCCTCACTTCTGTTCAATTTATAATTCCTGATAGTATGATCAGAGATATACATACATAGCATCACGTCTTTAGTCCCCAAAGGGGTAGGCAGAGTGATTGTATAGTACACGGTATGACCATATTTCATGTGGCTATTGGCTCATGCCGATACGAAGAAGAAGAAGAAGTCGCGTTTAATGATCACTAGACCAACGAGGCAGGCAGTGATCAGAAATTCTGGACTGGACCAACAAAATCTGAAGCCCCATATTACTTATATACATAGATAGGTACTTTAGAGTAGTGTGGGGTGACTTTTTTAACAGAATTATATTTTCTTGTTTGACAGATGGTGACGAAAAGCTACGCACGTGGTTGGACCACACGAGGTTGATCAGTGACGAGATGCGAGCGTGACGCACCATGACACGCCGCGGACCCTGCAGGAGCTTCGCTATCAGCGTCATACAGATCATCACCATTATATGCCAAGGTGACTACTCTACTGGAATAACTCTCTGTCCATATTGAATATTCTTCTTCCCCCATATTTAACACATCTATATTCTCCGAAAGAGATCTGTTTATAGGTACTTAAAATATTATAAGAAAGCAAAGCTTGTTTGTTTGTATGTATGGGGGACCTTTTGTTCAATAGTGGGCGTTTTCCGGCTGATTATGAATGATGATGATGAACGTATGGGGTATTCACCAGAACATTTTTTTACCAATATTTAGAATAGATACTAGAGTAGACATACAATTATAAAATATTATATATATTCTATTATTGCCATGGTGCAAGATATTTTATAGGTCAGAATGTAATAAGGAGCCAGCCTTTACCACCAAACGATTATTTACGAACAAACCATTTTTCTTCTAAGACACGTCCAGCCTTAAACCTGTGACCTTTGCCGATCCGAAGAGCTGTACTTATCTACTGAGCTACCGTGACATTGAATAGTACTGTTTGAATAAGACATTACACCGTTAATACTCGACAAACTCCCAAATATACATTAAATACTCCAAGATTTCGTGACTTGTACATGTTTATATTATTATTATCCTCTATTCAGTTAACGAAGGTGAATTTTATTTCCCGGAGCGCTCCATTTCTTAGGAAACTCGGTTCAGTGGCTTCGAGTCGTAAAATAATGATTTCAAATAAAAATAAAACTGCTTTTAGAGAAAACATTATTTACGTTCATCTTACCGCATGAATGTTAAGTAAAGGGAAAAGTTTATGTTGACTTATTTCCTTTTGTTATTTTAGTTCTCGGTAACGATTTTTTATTGTTGTTATTATGAATAATGTATTTAGTATTCCAAAAAACAACAGTAAATGTCTTGCTGTCTTTCTATCTATTTAACATCTTTAGACAATCCATTGTTTACTTCTAGGGCTCCTTCTAGCTTCTCCACTAACGTATCTTTGACTCTTTAATCCGCATGGCTTTCAAACCGCGCTATAATTAACATATCCACGACAAAATGGTTGTCACTCAAATCTCTGCCGCAAAGGTTCTACTACTTCTATGTTTCAAATATATGCCAGTTGTAGATAAATTATCTAAATATCTTTGTAAACATTGAAACTCTAGATGCCATAGAAACGAATCACATACAAAAACATTAACACATTTAAATGTGATGAGAATCAGAAACGCGGACGTTAACAGGCCACCTAACTAAGTTTTCCGAAATTACACTCGAACTTTTCGAATAAAACGCGACACAAAGGGAGTGAGCCCTTAATGAAGACAATATTTTGAGGGGCTCTCAACTCGAGTAATTAAATCTCGCGGCTCATATCTCCGAGGAGTGTAACTAGGGTATAGACAGAGTAATTGGTTATTAAATTAGTCGCGGCGCCGATCAACTTGTGTTTCAGGACGTAATTCTAGTTTTAGGCTTGTGTTTGAGAGGAGATAGGCGTATAAAAGTGATGTTAATCAACGAAGCAGTTAAGTTGTCTGTATGATGAACACACACGATAGCCGAGTAGTATGACTGTTGGAGTGCAAAGTCATAGGTCGCAAGTACAAACCCATGACTTTTCGTATTCACGTGTGTACATATTAGTTACTAGTTGCTAAAAACGGTGAAGGAAAACATCATGAGGAAACTGGCACACGGCATGTCAGAGGCCTTCCGGCGGTTCAAACTGACACCAGGTAGTTCATACGATATAAAGACTAGATAAAATAATCCCTTATTCGTTTACAAACTGGCTCACATCAGAAGTGTCTGAGGGCCAAGAAACACTATAATATCCAAATAAAAATACCAATTAAATGAAAAACACTCAATAATAAACTCAAATCTTGCACCACCGGTGACACATTGTTAAAATATAAACGACAAGCGTCTGAAACGAATTAATAGGTAAATAAGAAGCTAAATAAAGCAAATTGTCGGCAGCAACAACATGATCATATAAAACCCAAACTGTGTTTAACAGGGGTGAGAAGTCTACCTTATTCGCAGCAAGATAGCGCCAAATTCCAAAAGGCTTTCGCGAATATGTTTAAATAACGCGTCAAGCGTACACTCAATTTAGCGATGTAAATTTATAAATGCCAAGACACGCAGATGTTGGTCTCGCTTCGGTAAACAAGTTGAAAAATGTCACAGTCAAGAAACAATATTACTTTTCTTTCAAACGAACTCCGTAAAATATAAAATTTATTGCTATTTCGACTTGCAAATTATTCAAAGTGAGAGCTATCAGGGATGCCCAGTAAATTTGGTAAAACGATACACTTGGTATTACTGCGGTGTTTTAATTTGGTATTCAATGTTTAAATATAAGTTTTGTGGACTGAAATCAAAATAATTGAGTATATAATAAATGACTGAATGTGATTGTCCTGTAAAAATATAAAGTCTTATATTAAACAAAATGATGTGTCACACAGTATAGATACGTCAAAATGGATGAGAAATGTGTTCTGAACTCTGAGTCCGAACTGCACTAGTCTTATGCAAATATTGGACAACAATTGTACTACCCAAGATTACAATTGTCCCCTTTTCGAGTCTTCAAAATGAAAGCGCTATACCTATCTATACATAGCGCGTGTCTGTCCTTTTATGAGCAATCATTAATTAAACACAATTGATTTATATTTTAATGTTATTATATAGATGAATAATCATATTTATTTAAATAAACAGTATATAACATTTTCATTGCTATTATTTAAACGTTTTAACTTTTTTTAACAAATTGTATTTAGCTGTAAACCTTACATGATGTCTTGAATAAATAATTTTCAAAAATTGAAGTACCTAACGAATTGAAGACTACGTTAAAAAACTAATTATTTATAAAAAAAATATTATTCATTTATTCGATTTTTTAAAATTATTATTGGTAATTGTAGATGAAATAACCGGAGAAGAGAAACAAAGTCCGGGTAGTCAAAAGATGTGTGTTTCATCAACAAAATGGTAAGTTAATTAACAAATGAAGAGCTCGGAGAGAGCAAAACTGTGTTTTATTTGCTTTATGGGATAATGAAGTTATAAACCTGTCACTTACACGACGTTGTATAAAATCATAATGGTATAGAAGCTGGTATAATAATAAAATAATATTCAGAGGATAGAAAATAGAGCAAAAGGTCAACTAGGTATATGTTCTAAACATGTATAAAAATTATTTTTATAAAAGAAATATTCATCATCATCATCAGACGGAAGACGCCCACTGTTGAACAAAAGCGCCTATCTTTGGTAAGAGGGGGAGGGGTTGCCATAATCCCCACGCTTGAAAAATTCCTTCCCAAAAACATAAAAACAAATACATTTAATTTATAGTAATGTTTAAAATGTAAATATCCAATTGTTATCAAGAAAATCGTTGAAAAGAAAATAATTTCCATCAAAATGTTTCCTGTTATTAATACGTAAATGAGAACTGAATCCGAATTCTAAGAAAGTAATCATTCCAACGAGAGACAAAATAATACCTCAACTGATACACAAAAATGGTCTATTGATAAAAAATTATCGTCGCTTGCTTTTAAGAAAATGTTAGGTACATTCATTACCGGCGTCGCTACAGGCGTTTTTCTTTCGAATGATATAAACATCAGAGTTTGTAACGTACTTTTAATTACCATACTCGACGATGTCTGAGTCATTAGGCTGTGTGCACAACCAAGTCGCGCTCCCAGTTATGAATCTTGAACAAATTCAACGTTTTGCTTTCCGTTTTACATGATGTGTTTCTCGTTTGTATTTTATCTTGCGAATAATGTAGGTGGGGAAGTAAATGTAAATTGTTGGAAAGTAAACATCGGCGCGCAGTTTATAAGGGTCGTTCAGGTATTCACTGACGTAATAAAGTCAACTTTAATCCTTATCGAACAGGCAGTTATCCCGTATTATCCTATTATGAACGTTAAACAAGATCCTATCGGCCCTTCATGCATGGTTAATATTTTAATCAAAGCTAGAAAACGATTATTGTTTTAATGGAAGTCTGATCGTTTATTGCCAGTAATTACCTTCATTTAATTAAACTGTTTTCCCTCAATATATATTTTGGCCTCGAATTAGGAAAGTTACTGAAGAACATAAATTATTATTATTCTGAATATTGGAGGTTTCTTGGGAAAACGGTGGAGAGTAACCTAAACTGACGAGAATTTATGAACAATGTGATAGGAATGGGGGAAAGGCAGTATTCTAAATGGATATGCGAAGTCTCACTGCAACCCCTTCCGAAGGCCGTAACTCTATGCATGTAAATATCACATTTCGACTCGGATCAAATATCCGCTGATCACGCAAAATGTTTGTTTCGTAAGATAATCACACCGCGACCATTTGCGTATGAGACGAACAAGAGCATTCAAAAATCTTACTACAACAAGATTCCAACAGGAATTTGACAGAAAGCTGTTTAATGATCCATTTCCATAATTTGCGCTCGTCGATGTGCTCCCAGCCGAAGTTCCGCGTACCCTTTACAAGCTCAACGTTATCACCGCCTTGATCCAAAGTGGGGGGAATTCACCAAAGTTCCGTAATAAACAATATTTTGCTTGTCATAACGAGGCGACGGCTCCCGGCTTCCTAACTTTGCGGTTGATTAAAAATATCAATCTAAGCGCTTTTACATTCTACACCACTCAAAATCTGCCTTATTATTTTAACAAAGTTGTACTTTTTATGTCGCATTCAAAGGATGTTAGTGTTCAGTGTTCGTAGCTCATGACTATGAATATTTAACAACTTTAAAATATGCTTCGTTCTTAAGTGGGTGTTCTTCAATTTAATCTGCATTACTTGTTATGTAGTAAATGATATCATTCTCTTTTGGTTTTATGTGGGGGTATTTTGGTTTTTGGACTTCTAAGCCCATTTATTTTTTATGTATCATTCGTTTTTAATCATTACATAGAAAATAATACAAATGAACTAAGTGCAACAAAACAATGAAATAGCGATATTTTACTGGAATCAATTTACAGCAACTGAATACAATTTTCATTTAAATGTTATTAATATCGAATGCACGGCTTTATTGTATTTGGATATAGTTTCGCAACCATTTTTATTTTGTTAATAATATAAATTATGACGTTAATAATATACTGGCTGCAATAACAGCATATTTCTACAATTACAATTGATATGTCCAATATGGTATCTATCGGTATTGACGATGAAAAATATGGCGTGGATTAAGTTCTAAAAACAAAAAAGGAATTTGCATGCCTAACATAAGATTTAAAAAAAAATACTGTTTCGTTGAAAAACATTTGGCATCATCGATCCTTAGTTTTCATCTAACAAGTTTAATGAGCCACCTACTTCTTATGAGGCAAAATGAGGACATTTTGCAAGTCATCGAACCAAAACTAAATATATACTATCCCATTGGTCAACTGAGAAAACCTTTCAAAAAGCTAACGTACAGTGCAAATCAGAATGATAAAGAAATATTTTGCCATCGTAATCTTGCTCGAGCGTATAATATGATTGGGTTTATACATAAGATAACAAGGCGAGCATACCCTAAGCAGAAAATTCGGTGACCTGATAAAGCTTTGATCCCTGTACGGAGAAAATTGTAAGGCCTACGGATATGTTACAAGTCTAACCCCGTTCATAATAGAAGCCTCATGAAATCTTTTGTCTGTGAATAAATGGTCAATTCTTATATTTGACGCAAACGAAGGATATGACGTAAAATGGTATTTCGGGCTATCAATCACAACAAGCTGAAATTTCTAGTGCTTGAGACGTTTTTATTTAAGACAAAATATACTTATCCATTCTTATATTTCACACATTGCATTGCATCCTGGTATTTTTAATTAAAAGAACAAATCGTGTCGAATTCTTCGAGTGAAAGTCAACTCCGTACTGCTAGAAGCAACGATCTCAAATGATTCTGCCACCAAACTTTATATTTTTTTAAATTGTTTTTCTGGATTTCAATTTTATAGATGTTTATCATCAGGCTATCTCAGTCCACTGCTGGATAGGCCTCTCATATGGCACGCCACTGAGCTCGATCTTTGGCCTTCTGCTTCCAACCGCTGCCAGCCATTTTCCGTATACCGTCGTTCTACCTAGCTGCAGCCTATTGATTTGCAATAAACTATATTCTATCAATTTTGTTCCCAGTATTGACGGAGGAACCTCGTTTTGCGGAGCCGATACCGAACGTGACGGTAGCCTTGGGCAGGGATGCCAGCCTGCCATGCGTCGTCGAACACCTCGGCACCTACAAGGTAAGTGACCTAGTATGATTACATAGTGAAGAGAGAAAGAAAATATCAATAGCATCATTTCAAACCTGGGCCCTACGGAGTCTTAAAGCAAGACAGTTTCTTACGTGGAAGTGAGATACCATACTACGCTGTACGTAATGGCGTCTCGCTTTCACAGCGGTAAATGCCCTGCTTTAAGAGTTCATAGTAAGGGAGCTGTAGTGTCTTAATACAGTAACCATTTCCAATATTTTTTTGGTCCATGAAAGTTTAGGGCCAATTCTCTAGTTAAAATAATGTAAAACTAGCTAGCAGAAAGCAAAAGCATTTAGGATTTGAGCATTTCAGCATATCACACCACCATCTTCGCCATTGAATCAAATTTTAAAGAAATAAATTATCGTTTGCTGTTGATATCGCATAAACTTCAGAAGACTGAAAACTGAAGCTGTTCAGAATCTTTGTCTAGTTAACATTATCAAAAGGAATTTACAAATAACTTTATCCAAAAAATAACCTTAAGCATCCTAAGGCTTTGTAACCTGATCAGCTAGTGAACCCAAATGATTGTTTTAAAATCTTAATGGGCCGCTCTAGCACAGATCCGGCGGCATTCAGCCTTGAAGTGAATGAAATATAATGTAATTATCTCGTCAGGACGCCCCCGATCCACCCCGTTCTGTTCCGTATTATACGGGGGTATACCGACCATTATTAAGCCAATTTTGTAATTCCACAAATTAATTCCGCCAAGTTTTATGTTTTAAGTATTTATTTTACATAGTACAAATTTAAACTGTATTGACTTTGAATATGACGTGGAATTTAAATATGTTTTTAAGAAGAATGGCTTTACTTCTTTCTGGGTATGTATAGATATGTATTACTTTACGAAAATCTTATAATAATGTCATGTCACACATCTAGGTCACACTAGCATGGTTTTAAATATCTTATTTACTTATCTCGGAGAAAAGACTTTGTCTTTATATGTAAAAGCATTCGTCTGGATCTAGATAAAACTAGTTGTTCCCAGTATGATGGTGATATTTGACTATTCCGTTCTATAGAATCCAAAACCGACATTAAAAATTAGTAAAAATTATTTTTTGTTTATACCTCTTCGGCTACATAACGTTGTCATCTCATATTAAAGACATAAATCTAAGAGGCACAAAAACTCAAAGCATTTGTGCAAGTAAGATTTATGACTATCTAAGAACTAATATCTGTCGGTCACACAGTTTGTTGATGTTATCAAATACTGCTGACTCAATGATCCGACAATACGATAGCGAAAAAGTAACTGTTTAAAATTTAAACAAAAACAAATGAGAGAATCATACCTCTATCAAACTTCACTATAATAGTAATATTCATGGATTTATGATGTTCCCACCTTAAATTGAAACGTACAAACAACAGACCTTTCATCAAAAATCAAGAGTCCATGAGGATAATTTAATTAAGCAGAATATCTGTTCACCTTTTCTTACAATGTTTTCCTCATTTACCCGAGCCATGAAGCATTAATCATCCTAATTAATCGTATAATTTAACGTCTTCACGCATTTTATTAAACAGATAGGTCTAGAGTTCCACGATGCTCTCCCATCCACGGGCCCCTGTCTCTACTAATAATTATGCTATAATAAATATCGCTGAACGAATTAATGCAGTAATTTCAGCCTGTGTTTCAGTCGGGCCTCGGTTATTCATTAAGTTTTACGTCATAGCTGGTACAAAGGTAGCGGAATACGTAGATATAGTAGGGTAAGGCGTGTTCCAGAGTTAACAACACATACTCTATATTTGTTGAACTAATTAATAGTGTCTTGTAATATTGTTGGTACTGATCGTTGGTCTAGTAATCGCTAAGCGTGACTGTTGAACATAAGATTTTGAGTTCAGATTCCAGGACGCGCAGAGTGTTACTGGATTATTCCATTGGGTAATTGTCAGTTGCAGCACAGTCTGGATTTGTGCCCGGTCGACCCCATTGCGACGTCTAATATAACTGGCTAAATGTGGATATACTATAATATGTATAATCTTTTTTCAATAAAAAATATTTATATTTTATTTTATTTACCTCTGCCTACCCCTTCGAGGAGTACAGGGTGATGTTATGTATGTTTAATATATATTTATGTTATATTGTTGTGTTTATGTATTGCGTAGTTTAGTAAGTTTCGGTCATTTCTAAAGCTAGTGGCCCGCTTTACAACTCACTCTTTGCTCTCATCCATTCAATCAATTGTACAAAATATAAGTTTATCTTTAGCTTGATAGCAAAACCATATGCATTATTTAGCGGAATTCACGTTTAAAGTAGTGAAAAGAGTCGAGTACCAAACAATATTAAGGACAGCAAGTCACTTGCAGTGTTTAAATGAAACTAGATTAAAACAATATATCTATGATATTATTTACTAAAATTGCTTGATCACTGTTATTTACAATTAGTTACAATTATCCTTTTAAGCTCATTATTAAGTGATTTTTTAACTTTAAACTTTAGAGTCAGTGTTCTTTAGAAAGCAAAACGTAGATACCGCCTTTCCATTAATTAAAGAATATTAAATGCACAACACGTTTTCCATTCTCATCATTTACCCTTTCTGTAACGTTTTGAGTTATAATGTCGTCTGCATCAAGCCTAACGCTAACATTGCTCTGAACCAATTAACTTATTCATGAATGGCTTGGATGAGCGCGGCGCAGCATTTAGATATAATGTACATTCAGACAATTTCACTAATTATCGCGCCATGACCGTGTCGTTGTGGACTTACCTCCGTACTGCACATGAAAGGTTTAACGGCTATGCGTATTGGGTATCAAATGCGTGTGTTGGTACTAATACGCTCAGATTGCATAATGAAATATTAATTTTGACGACTCCATTGGCACCATGGGTAAGTGATTGGACTGAAATACGGGCGGTTGCGGATTTTTCTGAATTTAATATAAAAGATGTTTATTATCGTCATTAACTAATATAACTATTACCAGAATTCTTCTTATGGTCTTCAACACAAAGTCATTATAATACATATACATGGCATGTTACTTTATACTTTCTTTTATGAACGTGCTTATCTTAGACGATGTCAAATATTAGGAAATGGACTATAACAACTCCTTCAGTATTATTACATCAGTTTATCAATGTAATTTTCCATCCTCTGCTCTCATTAAGTACATTGTCTTGTTCACCACAATGGATGTGCAAGTTAACTGCGTCAGCGACAATTATGTGCCCGGGGAACACCTGGCAAATATATGTTACAGGATATAGTGTCAGGTCGCAGTGTTGAAACATAGCACATAGGCTCCATCGGTGAACATAAACCTACGGATTAAATTGTGCGTAATAACACTATCGTTTATTACACATAGTTACTGCAGGGAGACTTCAACGATGCCCCTGGGAAGTATTTCGTGGACTAATTTTAAAGTGACCACACGGCCGAGTACAGATATTGAACAAAGCTCCAAACAACGCCGCGATGGATTACTTCTGTCAACCCCACTCACTAAAAGTTGTCACAACGCCAGTTGGCACTAAGTCTTTGGGTTCATAAAACCGCAAACCGCTCATTTTTGTAGTTTAGACTAGTCAGAATCTCGTCTATACTAATCTGTATCTAAATTAATCCATATTGGTATTTTGTATGTTTGGATTGAAGAGGTAATCTTCAGAACTATCCATCCGATCCCTGAAATTCTTTTGCCAATATTTAGAATGGACCTTCAGAATGGATTATAGTTTAGTTTTTTATCCCGGAAAATACCCGATAAAATTTTCTACGCAGACCAAGTTACGGGCTGGATCTAGGGATTAATTCTACTTTATCCAGCTTAGTATTAAAATATACATACGCCGTAAGGTAATATCTAAAACATTACCTTACGATATATGGAGTTTATTTATGCTTATGTCAATCAATCAAGGACTTTCTCTTGCTCACACTATACCCAACCTGAATGTAATGGCCGGCATAAAAAGTTATTGAGTAGGCGGCGGCATTGCCTAGAGGTTTAAGGCAAGTCTCTCCTGTAGCATACAAAACGGCAGCAACCAAAATTCCCTGGCTGTCTTACTGCTTACCACGGCTTCACTTACTATTTCTCTTCTATACACCCTTAGTTCCTTCTCCAATCCTTCAGCCAATCATTTTCCACTGTTATATTTCTCCGTCCGTAATTAAGCGAAGGGAGCTCCCCTGCAACGAACAATTAACTTATTCATGAATGTGCTCCAGTCCTAATTATTTATTTTATTTTACGATCCCTATTATCCTGTAACACCCGCCTCGTAAATACTTGAGCGGTGGAGGGTAATTTTGAATTTTGAAGTAATTTTAAAGGCGCTGTAGACGCTTTATTTCAAATATTACTTGTAGATTTGTTGGTATTGCAGGCATATTGTCTTGATGTATGTTAGCGATGGCTTCAGTCCCGTTCTTTGCCGATTTATTTGTTTAATCTTCAGACTACTGTTTTATGACTATCTTGTGCTTTTATTAAGTAATCGTGTTTAGATGAGTAATTAAACTTATGTAATATAAGTATCTTGACAACATAAAAGTTTATTCATTAATAATATATAGGTAGGTAGTCTGATTGTATTCACTGATATATTCGGAAAACATCGACTAGTTTTAGACTCAAACGGAGCTCTTTTTTTATACGTCGCTTCACACTAGGATTTTCTCCTGTGTCGTGAGTGCGTTTCACACAGCGCAGCAGTCCAATCGCTTAGCCACTGCGTCAATCAGGGCGTCATTCTCATATCATAAGCTGCTGGTAACGCAGCTCAGGCGCTAGCCACCGACAAAAGATCTATTTGTAAAAGAAACATACTTGAAATATAAGTAAACAGCATGATTTAATCATTCTTAAATATTGCTTTTGTAATCCCGTCGATTAACTTAATAATTCCATAGATCATGGCCACGCGGTCGATTACATAGCAAACATCAATTTTGTTAATTTCACCGGCAACGGCCGCGTGTTTATAAAACGCTGGTGTGCTAACAATGAATACATTTCAATTAGCGGGAAATATGCCACGATTATTGGTTTTGACATCGTGATGTACGTCATACGCATTACCGACGATGATATAGATATTGACGGACGTGTGGATGTATGTCCGACTTGTGATAGAGTGGTCAGCTGTAAATTTTCTGGACATCGATGTAAAATATGTGAATAAAGAAAAACTCCGACTCCTGTGTGGGATAAAGTGTTATTCAGATTTTCCATTACGTAATTCCCAGTTAATGGCAATAGGCTCGTCCCGTATTACATTGAGTCCTGCCATCAACCGGGCACAAATCCAGACTCCGTGCTGCCACTGAGAATTACCAAATGAAAAAACCCATAAACAATTTTCCCGACCCGGGATTCTAACCCAGGACCTCGTGCTCACCAGTCGCGCGCATCAGTTAGCGACCACTAGACCAACGAGGCGGTCAAAAAATATGTACTTAGATCTATGTTATGCCGTTGACTTAATTAGCCAGGGTTGAAACAATGAATCAAAAGATCTTAAGGAAAATGATTCTCAATTCTCCTCCAAGAAACCTCGATACTTTTAATTTATTATTTTAACAATCTTCAAGTTCACGCTGAAGCCCTTCGTTTTTCCCGGTGAGGATCAATTTGCCAAACTCAATAAGTTTTGGGCACAGTGGCATAATGATATTCTTTGTATTTTTTGGAATAATCGTACGTTAACTGAATATGAAGGATTATTTTATTTATACCCGACTTTCCGCCCATCCAAGGTTAACTAAAAGACATCAATAAAAAATAAGAACTGTTTGACTCTTAAATCGCGCAACGTGCACATGTACAATTAAAAAATAAACCAATCACTCACAAATAAAATATTAATAACCAGCTCACAAATCACATTACCACCATAAAACCGCAAAAATGAAACCATAACATTATCATAAGCATTATCTACGGACGTCCAAATTAAAACCAAATAAGCTCTTCAAATATTATTGAATCGTACTTACATGAAGGGTTTAAAGGTATCGTTGGAAAACGATTTAATAGGAGGCAAATAAAAATAGCAGAATGAGCATAGGGCCAAGCGGCCCAGGGGACCCTAATCAAATATACCTTAGGCAGGCCCGGTACGGACCCAGTTTATAACCTGCGTGGATTATGTCGGGACCTTAAGTGATATTTGGAAATACTTTTATTCTTCTGTTTCTTTGCAGCTGTGACCAACTCCATATTGGAAATCCGGATCCCATTCTATATTATATCTTCTTTCCTATATCATGTATGGTGTCACGTGACATATTGCAGTTCTTGTTCTACTAGACATTGTGGTTGTAATGAAAATTCTGATAAATTCTTCTCCGAAGCAAAAATTATTTCGTGAGTTCTCCAAACGCTAACCGTCAGAGTATAATTTTAAGTTTCTACATTAGTGGTCTCTGGAGTAACTTAAGCTAATCCCCACACAACAGCTGGAACAAGGACGGTAGTTGTGGCGCCGAAGATAACACAACACAAACACGCGGGCGCCCAGGCAAATACTTGCCGTGTGTCAACATGTTCCGGCGACTATATCATATGGACTGCACTTAATGAATGAGCGGGATGGATATACAGTAATAATGTATGGGCTGGCGACCACAGATATTTATTTTATGAAAAATACTAGACAACAATATCATCAGAAAATGAATGCCTAAACATTGATTTTACACTCTAAAAAGCATTAAACAAGTGTGGATGTCAATACTCGTTTCTTCTCCTTACGAGAAAAGGTCCTACAATAATATACTATTATATATACTATAGTAGTAGTTTATAAACATCGCGTCGCATATCCATTAGATCCCTATTTATAAAAAGGCAATCCACTATAAATTCACACTGGATAGAAAACTTTTAGTACTGTCAACAAACAAAACAAAACTAATATTTCAAAAGCCAATAGTTTCGAATTCCAAATTCAAAACATTGGGAGCGTCGCCCGGCTCAAACGGGCCGAAGTACCGTCGGATGGGGCACGCTTGAAATTACCGTTAAGTATGTGGTGGGGATATAAAAAGGGGGCAAAGAGGCTTAAAGGGCTTTGCGCGGCTCGCAAGTGCCAAGTTTTCACGGAGTTATGCCCTTACAGCTTGTTTGTTCACGTGCCATTTCCTATGTGATTAAGTGGTGGATTTTGTGTGATAAAGTTTGAGAATAAATGTTATGATAGAATGAAATATTTTTAATAGATTGTAGCAGTTCTATTGCTGTTTATTTGAAATATTGTTAAACGTGCTACTATAGTCACATAAGCATAGTAAATTTTAGCAGTTTGATGCGCAATGCATTTTCTAATAGAATCAAATAAATTTTAAAAATAAAACGCTTAAATAAAATGACGTATATTGTAAACTTGAAAAAACTGACAAGAATAAAATACATGGGGTTAATTTAATATCAAACTCAAAATGTCTGTCAACACCTTATCTGCAAAGGTAAATTACCTGAAATTTCAATATTTTGCATGCAACACGCAAACGCTGAGCATAATGCAATTACACTGCGACACACCCACATAGACAGTAAACGCGCCGGAAACTCGGTAGAACACTTTGGTCCCACGTTGGGGCGCCAGTATTAAGAAAACTTAAACTTGCCGTTATTTTAATAAAACAAAATTAACGTTCATAATAAAATAATTTTTCACGTTCATTATGAGAACATAACAAATATTATTATACGATTATAATACTTATTCAAAATATATTATAATTACTTCAAAAAAAACATAGCATTTTCCATCATATGAAATATTGGCACTCATATTTGTAATGATCTCATAATTATTGTGAACGATAATTTTGTATATTATTAAAAAATTAAAGGAATACATTGTAGCAATATATATATAATGAAAGCTGGAATACATTTCTTGCAAGCACAAGTTTTATCTCACTAACGACGATATCAAACTTCGAACTACCCTACAAAATTCACAAGAACATTGTAACTGATATTCAATAGACTATAACTCATCTTGTTGAAAGCTAATAGAGTGAAGGTGAGTAGAACTCGCAGCCGGTGCCACTTTATTAATACCCGGAACTGTGCCAGATAAATTATGACGTCACTTAATCACAAATCCGCCATTGCTCTTAATAGCAGCAGAGGTCGAAAAGCATTGATTTATATTAACGACTAATTCGACCGAGAATAATCTAACTGTGGCGCTTTGTGATCAAAATTTTGCCGCTCAGCCCCACAATTGAGTCTTTAGTGGGTTCATTACATTCGATGAGCTGAGTTGGAGTTCGAAACGTAATTAAATGATTTTAAACTATACTGGGTGAATTGAAAATGGTAATCTGAATTGTAACACACTATTTTACTTTACATTATAACATTTTATTCTATGAGACCTACCCCGATATTGTAAAAAAATAAAACAACTGCGGTGAGCAGTGCATTTGGTCTAGCGTGGTTTACCTCAAAGGTACTGAAAGCCCTGTTTTTTATTGTTGATAATGATAACGATAAGTAGAATTTTAGGTTAAAATATTGCTTATAGTTTTTAAGTCACCCATATTAACCAATTTCTAATAACCCTTGTATGTTAACAGTGGAATTTATTGTAATATAATTTTACACAGTACTTATAATTATCCTGAATTAAAAAATAGAAGTCTTTTCTCCCATCCCAGTAAAGGTATCCTCAGGACCAAATTATCAAGTCTGACGGCTGATAAAAAAACACCCCCGTAAAATACCAATAAAAGATTATTGTACTGAACTTGGCGCGAAGGTGTATTTAATATTCTTGTAGACTGAATGGATTGACATAGTGCCTGTGGGTGTAAGGTGGTTACGGCCTCCACGAATGTGTTATTGGAAATAACGTTATTACTTCAAGTTACCATTTATAGTCACTCGCAGCCATTACCTTGAAGTTTCTTCTAGGGAGCGATGCTTGTCGCTACTGAACTAAATGGATTTTATTGGAAAACTTACGTCTTTATAATGTTTGTCGAATATTTTTTGTCTACCCTCAAACGTTCCATTGCTTACAGTCCCCAAATGTTTTTATAATGAATAAATTATATTATTGGCATGCTGGAAAACTACATTTTCCCCACATAAAATTCTTAACATAAAACTGTTTGGTAACCAAAATCAACAACAAAGGGTAGAAAATCTCCGATCTTATTACCCATATATAATTCAGAACAGTATTGCACCAAAGTTGCTTGCAATCGTCGCCTCACAAACGTTCCCGGTCCGATAATTAAGATAAATAAATAAGCAACGGAACTAAAATTCCGATTGTATCGCGAGTCAGAGGGTATCTGAGTCAGGTCTCGTAAAATATGCACTGTATCGAGTGTTGCGCAGTGCGGCAACGCGGCCCGTCTGCGGCGACTCTCGAATTTAACGGCAGACTCCGTCAGAGTAAACAACGATGCGTGGTTAAGCCAGTTTCGCAGTTTGTCGTTTGGTTTTAGGATTGTTGGTGGTCTTATCTGTTTGTCTATCTCGCCTGTGCTTACCGACTATAGAATTATAGACGCAGATTTCCAGCTTAGGAGTTCGGGTTTAGGCGGTCGGCTTTTATTTATCTGTTTCGTATTGTTTGGGGTATTTGCTTTATGTATTACGTTGACAATAAACTGTATGTCTTTAGCATTAGTACGAATATTGTGTTTATGTGTCGTAATGACGCTGGGTTATGTCAGGCTTATTTATGGTATTTAAATAAACAATTCGTCATAGGAGCTTAGTGGTAATAAATGGTGTGTCATTACTCTCGCGTCTCCTCACCCTCACATTGATCTTAGGGTCTTATTTATTGTTCACTAAATGAGCCCTGCTTAGTGGTAAAATCTATTAATTTACTGTATTGTATATTGGGAAAGAATGACGTAATAATCATGCAGGAATGCAGGAGCACTCGCCAAGCAAGAGAGAGATTTCCAAGTAATTGTGTCGAATTATGTTCTGGTATTTTTCTGTTGGGAAATATTATTCCATGATTTGGGCTCGTTTAAAAGTTAACACATGTTGTGTTGGTATTCGCTTAATAAGTACTTAACTAAAACCCAAACTAATTAAAGTACTACCATCAATAGGGTCAAACATTATATAAATAATAGTATAATATAACAAATGGACGGCTGTAATACTTTTGAGGAGGCAGTTGAATTCCTGTTACCTACAGAGAATGTGGGTTGTATGCCAGCGGTGCTCGTGTCACGTAAGGCTATAAACTAGTAGGTTTCAAAACTGCAATAAAACATAAGTACTTCTACCGCTATTTGTCTACAAGCTCTATCTTTTAGTATGTTCTATATAAAAATTACGTGGAATTTTAAGTCGATGAATTATTAGACCATAAAGTTGGCCTGGAGTCTATACCGCTTGTTTTATTCTGGTGATAGATTCGCGATAATTTTCTCTTCAAATTTTAGAGACACGAAATTTTTAGGATGTCTCATCAAGTTACACAAATAGAATTGCTATAAATATAGACGGTAGTAAATAAAGTAAATATGATCACAGAAAAAAATATTAAACAATAAAACTTAACTAGGGTTAGGCAGAGGTCTCCATATAAGTACAACCATATTTCGCCTGTAATGATATACGTGCCAATGTAATAGGGGGCGAGCCTATTGCCATCAACCGGGCACGAATCAAGAGTTCATGCTGTTACTGAAAATTACCTAATGGAAAAACTCAATAACACTTTGTTCGGCCTGGAATTCGATCTCACGACCGGCAGTCACACTTAGCAACCACCACCGCCACGAACCAGGCAAAAATATCGATTTTAAGTTTTACAATCGCTATACTAGACTACCTCGCTATGCTAGACTGCCTCGTTGGTCTAGTGGTTGCTAAGCGCGACTGCTGAGCACGAGGTCCTGGGTTCGAATCCCGGGTCGGGCAAAGTGTTACTGGATTTTTCCATTAGGTAATTTTCAGTAGCAGCACGGAGTCTGGATTTGTGCCCGGTTGATGGCAATAGGCTCGCCCCCTATTACATTGGGACCTAAAACATAACTGGCGTAATGTGGGTGTACTATATGTGCACCTCTGCCTACCCCTTCGGGGAATACAGGCGTGATGTTATGTTATGTTATGTTTACAATCGCTATAAATTAGCAATCAAAAACAAGTTTAGAGCCTCTCAGAATGAACATTTTATTGAACGATAAAATAAAAATTCATAAAGCAGATAGTAATCACTAATACCAACTACTAGATAATAGCGTGGACGGTGTGTGTTTAAATTCAATTTCCGATTCAGTTAGAAGGGAATTTATTCTACAGTTCAATCCATTCCCGACCAATAACCTGACTTCGGAGCGGCATAAATTTCACGTGGATATAGTAAAAGCAGCCGCAATAAACTTTCTATTTTAGTTTTATTGCTGTACAGTGTACAGGTAGGGAATTTGTAAAACAACTCGCTTTGGCTCGATATCTCCTGTGTAGACGAACCATGATAACTCGTTGGTTGCCTGAACATTTATCAATATATTGATATTTAGCGTTGAATGTCCGCACATCTGTGTTTGAGTCTTTGGTTCCGGTTTGGGCATTGTTATTGAGCTTTCCGATTATGGAGCACTCTGTAACAGGATCTGATGTGAATTTCTTAGTGGACGAAGTTGCCAGCTGACGCTAGTTTCAAGTATTTCCAGAATAAATAAAAGATGTTCTGTTCCAGGTGGCATGGATCCACATCGACCGGCAGATGATCCTGACGATCCACCGGCACGTGATCACGCGGCTGGCGCGGTTCAGCGTGTCGCACGACAACGCCATGACCTGGCTGCTGCACGTCAGCCAAGTGCAGCAAGAGGACAGGGGCTACTACATGTGCCAGGTCAACACCAACCCCATGATCAGCCAAGTTGGATACCTGCAGGTTGTTGGTGAGTAGCATACTATTAAAGATAGGCAGAAGTGTAGTACCACGTTTCGCATGTATAGTGCTTCTGTTAAAATAGGAGAAGAGCCTATCGCCATTAAACGGGCACAAAATATGGCTTCTTAAATGAAGTCATAGATACAGGCCGAGCAAAGTATTATAAAATGTTTCATTAGGGTAACTCTCTGTAGCAATGAGCTTGAATTTGTACCCGATTAATGGCGATAAACTTACCCTCAATAACATGAGACCAAATAATTATGAAATAACCTGTGGGCGAGACGATGGTAACACGAAACTTTCTGTTCTGCATATATCATGATCTCACTTCAATAGACTACAAGCAAATGGACAGAACATCAATAACGCCACCTATGGGACTGTCAGTCGATAAACTATTCGCCGATAGACTCCAAATCGCACGATTAAGTGAAATGGATACCCATCGAGTTCGCAGTTTATATAGCTTGCAAGTTCCTACTGCTATATGTCTCGTTAGTTTCCTGAGTCTTCATTGTAAGGATCAGCCTTCAACATTGAGGCTTGTTAGAACTTTTAAATATCACCTGTTAGGTCTGATTTCAAATTTCAGCCAGTGATATAATAATAATAATCATTTATTGGAACAAAAACAAGTTTACAAAATTAATTGTGCGTTAATAGTTACATTAGTTAGGAAAACTGTGTCGCAACTGTTAACCTCCAAGATGGGGACAGTGTTCCAACATAATATTTAAATCTAGGAAGTAAAATAATTACTAATAATTAAGGAAAAGTAAAGGAAAGTAAAATAATTACTAAATGAGATTAAAGTATGTGTGGTGTGTGTTTCTGTGTGCGTGTGTGTGTGTGTGTGTGTGTGTGTGTGTGTGTGTGTGTGTGTGTGTGTGTGTGTGTGTGTGTGTGTGTGTGTATGTGTGTGTATTGATAAAAAATAATTTTAATTAAGTTTAATTTTTAAGATAAAACTTTTACAAGATTTTCTAGTTCTTCATAATTAAGGGTACTGAGCCAGTTATAAATTGCCTTCTTAAATTCACGAATAGTTAAGGGATAAATGTTCAGCTTTTGATTTATTTTATTGTACAAAATACAGCTTATTAAATGATATTCAGGGATAGTGTCAAAAATAAGAGTAAAAAGTCAGGTTCGCTGGCCCGAAATTAAATCTGTAGCCTTTTTGCGTATGCTTTTGTTATTATAACCTCTCTGTCCCGTAATGTATGAAGATTATCTTTAGCTGTTTCGTTTATACAAAATATTTTTACCACGGCTATCAGATCCTTCTTGCATCTAGAATTCTCTGCTGTTAAATAAATTACGTCATAACTGTCAAATGATTTAAATTAAACCACAATTTAAATTTAAACGCCTTACTTAAAAAGAAGTTTAAAGGTTTAAAATTTATGCAAATATTGCCTTTATTAGGGTAGGGTTAAACACTAATTTACAATTATTAAAAGGCCAAACTCTATGAATAGGAACCAATGAGTCGGAAAAACCATCACGTACAGCGATAAAATAAATGTTAAGAAACTTTTTAGAACATTAGAATTATAGTTTGGATGGATGTTTGCCATCATTATTTTCACCGCTTACTTAATAACCCTCACATGTCAACGCTCGGGAGCCGTGAGTCGTCTAAACTGAATCCACAAGCTTCCAATTATACCTTCTTATTCACAGCTGAAAGTATTTGGGAATATAATAAAAACTTATTAATCAAGAATGGGAAAATATCGACGGTGTTCACCGCTGATCCTGCTCAACGTTGAAACTTTTAATTACTTTCCTTTAGTATTTTGAAAAGGGTAATAGCTTCTTCTTTTCCTTCTTATCGCTTTGTGAAATAAACTCTTTGGCAAAATTTAATTGTTGTTTTATATCGACAATGTAAATTATTTAGCGAGTTCCCGAAGATGATTACTTCAGATCGTATTTAATTATTTGTTTTTAAGTTTCGAACAATGGTTTCCTTGTCTTGACATGTTCTGATATTAATAATTAAAAGTAAAAGTAACAATGAAACCTTTAGGACAGTTTTGTACTCTATGTGCATGACATCATATTCATGTAAGTTATGTTTCTGCAGTAAACTATCGTCCTACTAATCTGAACCATCAATCGTTTACCTGCTCTTGGCATCTATTACCCGTTCGGTTGCCATTGTCTATCCTATAGTCATATAATAATAAAATGAGCTCGTAGCTAGTTATCACGCAGGTCAGATGATCGGGGGTTAACCCGTGCTCGCCGAGGTTTGAAAATTAAACGGTCAAACTAAAATAGACATTGGCCAAATAGATTATAAAAAAGATTACACACAAAAATGAAGCCGAAAAATAACGTTTGATTTATAAAAAAACAGTTTTTAGGTTTGTCCAATGCCTGATTTCTCTCCGGTCGTGTCGGTTTGCTGTTCTATTGGACTATGAGAGTGAGGGAACAGTGCACCTGTGTTTGCACGCATACATGTGCATTGTGCACTATAATATATTCTGCGTAGGTAGTCTCAACTGCGACAGACCACCTTGGCTAAAATTCGGTCATGAGAACATTATTATCATTATAAGTAATAATACTAAACAACAAAATTTGTCGGTATTAACAAATTTAGTTGCCGACCTGAAAATCACCAAATATGGAATGTAGCCAAAGTCTCTGTTACAATTCAGTGTAGATAACATTCCCATCTGGTGGCCTGTGGAAATGTTAGATATATAAAATGGTGTAGGCGTGGTTCGGTCCCAAATCACCGATACGGGTAACACTTAGTCTTTTATATGGCCGTTTCCTACAAACTTTTAAGTGGAAATAAAGCGGTGGTTTTTTCTCGTGTTTGCATTTTAAACGAGCCACGTTGTTTTTATCTTGTTTTTATTGCTGCAGGGTGCGACTCGCGACCGCTTACGTGTTCTAAATCTACTACTTTTATCTTCTGCGAAAGGGTTTATTAATGGACTAGGAAATGTTTTGTGGATCCCCTTGTGTTTATTTATGAGCCTTTCATTACTTTTGCCTGAATTACCTTGAAGTCACAATCACAATATCACGTGTGTATTCCCCGGCAGAGGCGTAATAGTAGGTACTTACAGATTTCCCCAATTATTGTAACGTCCAAATTCTAAAATTGTAGTTTCAGAGCAGCAGTTGATTTCAGGAACTTTTTTACGCGTAGTTTTGTTTAAGTTTGTGCAAGCACTTTTGCCACTTATTATAAGCCCAGTGCAATAGAAGGCCTTATTAAGACATTGAATCTACGTAACTCAAACTCAAAATAATTTACTTTCCCCAACAGTTCCACCGAACATTTTAGATGAAGAAAGCACGCAGTCGGCTGTGGCAGTTCGAGAGAACCAGAACATCAGTCTGGTGTGCAAGGCCGACGGCTTCCCTACGCCCAAGATCATGTGGCGGCGGGAAGACGGCCAGCCCATCTCCGTGGACAGGAGGAAGAAAGGTAAGGACTAAGGTCAAGGCTTCAAGTGACATCTGGTAAAAAATATTTTTATAATATGAAATTATTTTGAGCATACTTATTTTAAAAGTGGCTCTCTAAAACTAGGCTAATTAGCCCACCCAAACGCATCTTATTTCTTTTTCCCTCCCGATAGTTACGATATGCCATTCTACTTCTTCTGCAGCTTGACATTTCAATACTTTGAGCCGTTTTTGAAGTTCAAATGTTGAGTAGGTAACGTATATTTTTTTGTTGATAATACAAAACAATAGCGTCAAGTAACGTTTAAAGAAATAAAGATTGAATTTTTAGATATCACACGCGTGAAACTTTTTAACGTAGCGTTTTAACAAAATGTAGCCCATGTACTTAAGTTTAAGCTTTACTCTGTACAAGGTTTCATCTAAACTGATACTTACCTAGAATAGTAAATGACTGCCTCGTTAGTGTAACAGTCGCTATACATGCCCGAGCTTGAGGTACTGGGTTTGTTTTCCGAGTCGGTCATAGTGATATCAGATTTTTCCATTGGGTAATTCTCAGCAGCAGCACGAAGTTTTAATTTGTGCCTGGTGAATAGTAAAATGGTCACCCTTATCTGGTAAATTTGGGTTTACTATACACCTTTGCCTACCACTTCGATACAAGTTTTGTCTATTTTATGGTTCAAAGTAAAATCCCCTCTTTTATTGGTCAATGAACACACGCTACCAAATAAACAGGTTACCAATATTCAAGAGCATTAATATTATAGATCGCAATAAAACTAGCTTATCGGTTCATTCCGTTTTTATTGGCTACATTTCTTTTCATTGTGCCGTCGTCTCAACTTCTATACTGTATAACGCGCAATAAACGTGAAATAATACCTAGTTAGTTTTAATTCGCTAATAAAAAGAAACAGTCTGTTACGTTCAATATCTTTCTCCCCGTTTAGATTCGAGATAATATGCACGTGGCTAGACGGTGTAAGGTCACATATTGAACCGTATCTGTATGTTCTACATCATGCTTTGTGGTGCTGTAGGTATCCATTTACCCACACCTCCCCTTTAAGTCCTTTTTGGAGGAGGCAAGTCTACTTAGATGCAGCCCTGGCAAGCCTCCCACCAGGTCGACCGACGACATCATCAGAGTTGCACCGGTTGATGCAAATGGAAAGTTGCCGTTAATTGTGGGACCTTGGTTTCACAGTGGTCGTCTTCCGGCTGTTATATTACGGCTAATCATCAGTATTTTACTTAAATTATATCATTTCGCCTAATGACAAGTTCATTTTGTCCATACCACGCAGAACTATCTTGCCATTTCTCTGTTATTGCATTTTTCGAATTTCACCAGTTACACATGTTTTAATTACGGAAAACAAACAAAAATATGAACTACGTTTAGTAGTAGGTCACAATGTCTATCTATAACATATTCTAGGTTAGAATGTTATAGAGGGCGAGCCTATCACCATCACCGGGCCACAAATCGAGACTCCGTGCTGCTACAACAAACAAATCATTCGAAAACCCTGATCATGAATTATTATTCCAATTCATCCACAATTCTCCCCGACATCCTAAGTTTAACCACTGTGGAACATGTAGCTAGTGTTGCTTGTAATATATTTTAACAATCCGCAAAGCACAGCTGTTGCCTCTGCCATCTACCTATTACTATAGCTAAACTCTTACAAGATATACTTATATCTTATCATGTAAGTCGTTTGAAAGATGGTATACAGATGAATGTAGAATTAATATAAGTCATTTAAATTGATACAAGTACTGCTTTTCCTTAAGCCTTATTATTGATTAAGTAATGCATGACCACAATGGAGTACCTTTAAAGTTTAATGCCCGTTTATCATTTGAGAAATAATTTTAAAGCCATCAGCTCTGAAGTGAAACCATAATAATCATTAGTTTCCTTGAAATTGACTGTGCCTACCACTTTTATAAATTACGTTGTTTCTATAAAATACCTAATTATAAAACACTCTGTATTATACTAACTACGCTCCTTATAACGGTCAAAAGTTTCACTGTACGAAAGCCCTGATATGAATATGAATAATGATAAATAGTAAAACATGGGAGAAGTTGTACAGATATCGAATTCTTTAGCAGCTGAACAGACAGGCTTGTAGTAATACACACACCACATACACACATTCATTTAACATGTACCTACCCGCTGACCTATAATTAGCATAAAGTATTATGTGATGGGGGGCCTGGAGTTCTATAGTACAGGCCTAGGCTTAGTTTAGGCTCCAGATCTCCCACAAATTACATTTACGTAACTGACAACCTGTATACTTAACTTTAAGATTGTTCTCGTACATAATGTGTGATTTGTGGAGATAAATAAAACATTTTTATTATTATTTTATTATAATACTGGAGACGATGATGATCATATTCTTGATAATGAAGCAATAATAATGTTCCCCACGATATCAGACCAGAATCCGGATTCCTTTACAAGGAAAAACATAACGATTACACAACTCCAATCCAACATTTGGCATTTTATCGCCACTTGTGCAATTGTTTCCTTCCCTCGTCCCATAAAATTTGTTTTGTTTGTATTGCGTCTATAACGGCATTCAACAGACATGTAGCTAATACGATTGCAGCCGGTTCTACTTCCGAACCATTACCTAATAGAAAATAAACTGGCTTATGTGATATGGGAGAAGTTTATTACAATTGACAGGTATTTATGGATATGACCGAATATCCTTTTGATAGGTATTTGTGGTACACGATTCCTTGTGACGTTTATGTAGATTGTGATCGATATTGTGTAACAACGTCTTGCCCTAAGTATAAAATGGCGTCCTATAGAATAATAATTATAACACCAGCTTATACGTAATTGTATACATACATACTGAGTAATTTAGGAAAAAAAAATAACAACGAACGGCCTAATACTCATATTACTAAGTATTATGAAGCCAGATGATTACCATTTATAGTCCATGCTTTGGATTACTAAATATTGTGCAAAACCCCACAATAACGTAATTTTACCAGTGATCCTGTCGCACAGGGAACAAGTAAATTCCAACATTACCACCTCTATTTACATAATCACGTCAAACATACTTAACCCGGCGTTTCTTCTAACCTTAACTATGGACTCCCAATTACGTGCGCTCGACCCCACTCGTAATCATACGGCAGATATGATAACAAAACCACTTTGCGCCACCTTAATCCCACATCCAATATGGCCTCCTCTCCTGGAGGATTAAGCCTCATTTCAAGAAAAAATCCAGTTTAAAGATAATTATGGCGCGGGATACGGAGCTGTGCCGTCAAATTAAACCGGTTGAGGGTACCCAGAGCGTTGACAAAGGCGACCAAAAAATGAGTTTAATTTCAAGAGCGATTTCCTTGTACAGAGTAAAATTAACGTGTGGTGTGGAGAGGTACTTGTCGCTAATTGTGTGTGACCCTCTCCCCTGCTGTCACCGCCACGTGTTTGTCCCGACGGATGTTTTAATTACGGCAGCCATCGAAAAACTCCCGTTTTCGATTCTGTACGTGTTAATCTTTTGTTTGAATTAATACGGTCGCGGTGTACCCTTTTTCCTTGCGGTGAATGGGAAGAGTCGAGAGCGACCGCTCGCTCTGATGAATAAAACTTGTTATGGCGAGTTTTTTACTGAAAACATTTAGATTCGACGCTGAAGAGTGAATCGTGGACTTTTGTTGGTGTTCTGTATAGACTGGCTGACGCCTCAATGGTTTGGAAGATAGAAAAGAAGCACCAGGATGTTCCTAGTCGGCAACATCTTTTTAAAATTCCAAAATGCATTGCAATTTAAAGTAAATGTTGCTTCATTTTCCCAGCTAGATTGGAACATAAAAGTAAAAAGGCGTAACAACAACTGTCATCTTCCGCAGCAAGCTGTAATCGTCTCACTTAGTTATCGCAGCTGATTGTATAACGAAGCGCCGCTCGCGTCGAGAAGCTTCATTTAATTCCATAAAGATGCATTGTTACACGAAAATAATTTAGTTGATTATGTTTTTTTTACTTATGGTATTTAGAATAACTACTGTAAGAATCTTGATATTTGCCCAACCACCAGGTAATATTATAGGTATTTTATGAATTTTCTTTTGTTCTTGTTTTGTTGTTGTATTTTTAAAGTGATTTGAAATGAATGACTTTTGACTAAATATAAAAACAGGATAGTTACCTAATGTAGATAAGATATTTTAATCCAATTATTTTTTAGATACGCATTTTATTGAGTTTAAACTACTCTTAATAGAGTGCCAGTGTATAAGTGCCTCAAACGGCAGCTGACCGTCAGAAGAGCCACGCGTCCAAGCTGATGTCTGGCCTGATTGCCACGACCGGCCTCTACAATAAACAATAAAATAAACATTAAAAACAACTACACGGGTGCACCGGGAAGCTCTAATTACTTAATGTATTCAAGTAGCGAGCGAAGAGCGTTCTCTCATTACATTCATTGCGCTGCCGCGGTAGGAAACGTACCGTAATTGTAAATAGAGGCAAACTCATTTGGGCACTTGATGGCGACCGCCGACCCAGCGGCTACGAGGCTGGCATTTTTAATTTTTATACCTCCAACTAGATTGTTTTAAACGACCTCAGCGTGCGGCTGTTTGGTGATCCAACCGCTAACGTGGCGGTGAATGGTGATGGTACAAAATAAATAATTATTAAAATCATCTATCTGCGCTAAAACTTTGTTGAAGATACGTTGGAATAGACCTTTAAATGGTTGAGATATAATAGGAGGAATAGCCCTACAAAACCAACGTCAAACTTTTGTCATACCTGTTTCGTTGTCATATCTGTTTTCGTCAGGTGTAAATAAAAATAATGGGTTAAAATTTATATATACCAACTTTATTTTAAATTATCTATTAATTCTTTACATGAAGAACTACATAATCCGTATAAAATAAACCAATAAGTTTTAGCAAAATATAACCGAAGACGATCGACTAAATCTCATGGATTTCCTCAGCAATATCTGGAACTAAAGGGTTGAGTCCACTGACGGTTCCATTTTGTTCCAGTGACAGTGTACGAGGGCGATACTTTGAGCCTGCAGCGCATCAGTCGCACGGAGATGGGGGCTTATCTGTGCATCGCCACCAACGCGGTCCCGCCGTCCGTCTCCAAGCGGATCATTGTTGACGTCGAATGTGAGTACTCGCTGTGTCTGTACACCGTGAATTGTGATATTCTAACTTATTTTTCTTTTCCAAGTCTATCTCGCAGGTTAAAATAAATCCTTAAAAATACAATTTTCATTGATTAGGTTTTTTTTTATTTTTTATATCACAGTTCTCGCAAAGAACTAGAATAAAGTCATACATCAATATCTTTAACCACGGGGTGATTGTTAAAACTAATGTTATGTTATGTTTATGTGAATATCTGACAAACCATTCATTTTAGTCTTATTAGTCCAATATTTAGATATCAACAAGCGAAACTGGAGCACCCAACTCGAAGCAATTGGAATCGATTGAATTAAAACCGTAGACCAAATTGTGGGCAGAAATTTCCTCGTTGATTGTCCGGCACAAGATATTGCTCACTCAGATTCAATCCGAGCAATTGTGTGTAAAATCACTCGGAATTCTCCGTAATCCTCAATTGTCTCACGTACGTACACGACTGTCGTATTACAAGCTTACAGCATTAACATTACTACTACGTTTTCTCTTATAGACTAAGCGAAATTTCAAGCAGTGGCCATGTTGGCCAGTTGGCGCTTCGAGTAACGTTAACTTTGAAACAAATGTTGTCACTCAATTTGGTAACCGTAACGCGTTTTTTGACTTGTTATCAAGACTTGCGTTCTTATATATAAAATGACATTACATGTCATTAGTCCCGTGTAGTACTGTATGCATATATTATTATCTGTCCTTTGGACTAGATAAATATATTATACCCTCTTGCTAATAAACGGTGACAAACGTATTTTAATTTAAACATCTCTTAAGTGTATCGACATCTATATTTTTTCACAAATGTATAAACGATAGCGACAGTCAAACATCACCAACATCATCATCTCTGTCTATTGCTGCACGTAGACAGTTAAACATATTCCTTTATTTCGCGTGTCAGTCATAAACAGATTATTAGGTGTCCTCTTCTCTAAGTTAGCTGGAATACCAAAGTAAAAAGATTGCAGAATACAGTACATAATAAGATTAATTGTTTAATTGAAATCATACAGTCTTACCTCCGATATTAACTCGTCATGTTAACAATGATCGATGTCCAAAAACATTCTGCCAGTCTTGCAAAATCAGAAATACACATTGTGCGTAATATTGCAAGGGTCTACACAACAGCTGTAATCCACAATTGGCTCACGTACTCTCGATATTGGCGCATTACAAGCTTACTGTACTGTTATGTCATAATTGATTTCGACTTGAAGGCTACTAGGCCCAAGATGGATTTAAATCGTTAAGATTAATATTTATTCGAATGACGTTTATTTGATGAAAGTTGACGTTTATCTAATATGGGCTAATATATAATTTCTTTGCTAATTCACATAAATTTCCAATAGTCAGAGACTTCTACTGTAACTGTGACTGACAGTCGTACGACCTTAGGGAAAGCTTCTAAATCATTTGTTAGATTTCAAAACATTGAAATAATTACGAACTGACACTAAGCATTACAAAAATAAAAAAAAACCGCAGAAATCGGAGAACAATCATAGAAAAATGTAGTAGAGAACGTGAAAAAAAACAGCATTATTAAGAATTACTGAAAAAGTACTGATCGGATCTTAATCAAATTGCAATGGGACCAAACGGGAGGCACCAGCTTTCAAATAAATAAAAAATCATCAAAATCGGTTCACCCAAGCGAAAGTTATGAGGTAACAAACATAAAAAAAAAATACAGTCGAATTGAGAACCTCCTCCTTTTTTTGAAGTCGGTTAAAAAATCTAGATTAACTTGAAACCTTGAAGTTATATTGAGTTAGTTTATTTCTGTTATATTTACATGGTCAAATATTTCACAATGTGAATCACAATGTGCAATACTTGACAACTGCGCCTACTTCGTTCTGTTTCGTTGCATCTCTGTCGTCATAAACTGATTGGTACAATGTTCAATCATGTCTTTATTTCCATCGAAGTTTTCATGAACATAAAATTCTTCATCGTCAACTATCCGCCTTTTACTTATACCTATAGGTACACTAGCCGCAGCGATATCACTGCCTTGTACTCGTCACAACATGGCCTACTCTACGCTGATCTACTTAGACAGAGCTGTATTTTACCCCAGCATTGACATCATATATATTTTCAGAATCTTCATAAATAAAACTTTTTATAACTGTTTCGTTAATACCAGACGAATTTAAAAACTTATATAAAGCGAATTTCAATAAGGGACAAGTTTGTTAACAATAACTTTAATTGATCAAAACAGTGAAAAATCAGTTCGCCTTTTCCCCATGGCAATAAGGAAATTTTTCCCGTCCAAGCAATTTAAATGCTAATTCTGTCTATTATCTGGGCATAAAAAATAATTTACATTGTTTACCTGAGCCAATAAGTATAATGTTAGTTTTAAATGGTTTTGGTTTGTTTTGAACCAGAAAAAGAAAATCAACTACCTACCTAACTTCTAGAAAGAAACTGCTAACTAAAAGAATAAACGAATGCAATGATGTTCTGGATCCTCATCATGGTTTTATGATTATCATTATTTTATTATAATGTATCTAAGTTGAAAATTTGGCTTATTTATTGAGTAGTAGCGCTTAGATTCAAATAATATGAAAAAACGGGTAAAATTTGGTCACAGCAACTATTTCCTGAATCTCTATTATTTGCAAGTTATGCCATGGAAAATCTGACTGTTTGAAAAATATGATTGTTCAAGAACTACCCATCCAACAAATGAAGCTAAGAATGCTTCCCATAAGCACACGCTGAAGTTTTGCCATCAATCTTCTACCAAAACTTTATAAGTATTCATTGTTATGATATCCTTCGAGACCAGCTACCGAGTAATGCACACAGTTCTCTTTGTACTGTATGGATGCCTGTGTGGTTTCTTGGAATCCAAAGGCTATTTACTAAGATCGAAGACCTGTCCGATCTACGGTAGAATAGTAGGTAGTTTTTAAATAGACCAACGAAGCTATGATAGCTTCGTTGGTCTATTTAAAAACTTTTGAGTATCGAGTTTGAAATGCAACTACCTATATTATATATGAAGTTCCCTTTCGATTACGAACTTATAATGTTTTATGGTTCATGCAGTAGGCCTACGTCTAGCAGTAGACGTTCATCAGCTGAAATGACTATAATGAATGTCTTTAAAACATTGGTCTAAGAGCCCTTACGTAGTACGTCATACATCAAATTGGTACCTTTAAGCACACAAACAAATCTTCATTGTCACTTAATAGATGGATTCATAATTATCTGCAATGAGTAGTTCTCTCAGAAGCAACTTCAAAAATGTGAGAATAACGTAGTCCTACCGGTAAAAGGCATACAAATAATGCATAAACAACTAAGGAGAGCTTACGTTCAAAAGCGGCCGTCTTCCGACCGGCAGGATAAGAATACGTGGCCAGCATCCCCTGCAACGTAAAGGTGACCTATTTTCTGGCTGTATTTATGACATGCCCACTGTGCTTCCTATGTGTGCACTGTGCAGACTATGTGTACACGGCGTTAAGCAGTCGAATCACGGGTAATGGACGGGTACAACTGATAAACCACAATTCTCCAGTTATTTTTATTTAAACGTTTTGTGGCAATAACATAATTTAAGAAATTGTTTTATAAATCGCAAAGTAATAGGTGGAGAACTTATTGCACCTAACCGACCACATCTCCAGACTCCGTGCTGCTACTGAGAATACCGATATTTCGTAACGAAATAACTCTTTGTCCGACACTCAGAATAAAACCCAAGATCATGGGTTTTGCTAAGGACAAAAAGTAAATCATATTATACGAGCCAATTCTATCTACCACTTATTTGACGTCTTTAAATAGTAAGTTTATATAAGAACGACAATGTTAGTAAAGAGTTTTAATCAAAATCATACAATTTAACTGAACCGTTTCCAGCCGCTTCGTAATAACTTTTACATCTTACCTACTTAGAATAACAACGTTCTATGAACATTGTAGTTTTGCGAAAAGTGATTATAAACTTGCAAAGTACATTAAAAGGTAAATCATTATTTACTAAAGGATGAAGTAAGCTTTTGTCGTTACCAAACAAAATTCAAAACGACAAGATTTTAGAAATTAAAAAAGATTTTAGAAAAATTATGAAAGCGAATACAATCTGAAGTTTTGAATGGTTAAAAGCAGGAAGAATCCCCCTTTATTTTGAATTATAACCACTGGCGGCTGACTAAATAGAAGATGACCTCGAAATAATTGAAAGATAATATTTTTCCGCGATGCACGCTCTGACTTGATTGTTGCTGCAAAGGACAGCCTTTTGCTGGAGAAATGAATTCTATACGTTACTGAAATAAGTTTTAAAAACTTAAACTCCATTACAACCAGACTGTGATATGAAAAGTATGAAACAAGATAATATCTTTTTGCGTGCTTATTTTTACAGGGGGTTAGAAACTGGTAGTCAGATATCAATTTTGACTGCAAGTACTTTTCAGACAACATGGTAATTTCACAATCTTACGGCATCTGTTGCACTGTAGCAATTTGTGATTTTAATAGTAATAAAAAAACAGGATTGTCAATGTTTTTTAATCTTCAGTTAACACCTCTTTCACTAGTCTAGGATAAACAGATTTAGAGTTCTGACGGAACAAATGAACATAACCCTTCTACGGCTTTACATGCTAAAAAAAACCATAACATCACGCCTGTATTCCCCGAAGGGGTAGGCAGAGGTGCACATATAGAACATGCTGTATTCGGTTAAAAAGGAAATGTTCTGTCCGAATTACCTTTACCAGTTAAAACCTGATTAATTTCTTTAGTCTTTGTCAAAGGAAACATAACTCGATCTTTATGAAGTTGTGGCTGATATATGAAAATAGCACATTGTGAACAATATTCGGGGAGTTTTTCGGGTAAAATAAAGTCTCTCGTGTTTAAAAATGTATTGTTTCGTGTGACTGGATATAAAGGGACAGTAGCGTGTGACAGTTCATTTTGGGAAAAATTGCTGCAGCCAGCGCAGATAACAGGTTCATCAATATATAACAGATATGCTGTAATCGTAACATTTTATTACAAGAATTTACTACATCCGTGAATTATTATTGAGGTTTGGTATTTATTTTAAAAGTAACCACATTGCCTACCCATCTGAGAAACATGTATGTATGTTACCTTAATATCACTGTGCACTGTGCACAGTACACTCACATTTCACTAGTTATGGTACATGTCCTAATATAATAGGACCTATTGCCAACAACCGGGCACAAGCCAGATTCCGTGCTGCTACTAAGAATTACGTAATGAAAAATCCCAGTGATACTTAGCCCGGAGATTTGAACACAAGACCTCATGATCTGTCATGCGCTTGGCAATGAGGAGACCACCGAGGCAATCATGTAGCAAGTCAATCTATGCAGATGTTCTTAAATTGAATATGCCTCAGATTGATTCCGTTTAAAATAAACACACTTCGTATAAAACATGAGCGAAGCATAATGTATAGATGCTGTTATCATTTCTGTGAATAATGCCAGGTGAAGGTTTTATACTTAAATATCTGTGAAGAAATAATAATGTTACCATAAGTAAGTTTAATAGTGATAAAAAAAACATACCAATAACATAAATTATCATTATGTATTTACATCGTCACGTTAATAGTCCTCGAAAGGCTAGGGTGGGGGATTAAACACACTACATCTCGCCGGATAGTGTACCTTCCCAGGCAAGCCGATTCCCAAAAACCTAGACAACATTTAAACGTTTTAATACAGTCCAAAACTATAGTATACTACCACTAAGAATTTGTCTACGACGCTACCAAAACAAGATCTAAACAAACAACATATTAATTTATACATAAGAACAGTTAACAGGAGACGTGATAATGAAGTCGTAGGAACATAAAAAAACGCAAATTTTATAAATATTTAAAAACGTCGTAGAATATTAAAATGTATTACTGGAGCGAGTATTATACCTCGTGAAAATTGCCACCATAAACTCGAGCGATGTGAATTACGTTTTCAAAGTGTGGATTTTATTATCTGGGCGTTATGTGAAAAATCGTCGGGCAGTGTTCGGGTGCGCTCGGCAAACTTCGGGCCGATCCATCATTATTGAAAGTTTATAAATTGCTTCCTTCAAGTTTGTATGTACTTGCTGCGCTAGACGTAGTGCTGCTCCAATTGATAACTTATAGTGTATTTTATAGACTGGTTTGTTTGAAGTAAACGAGTTCTGTAAATAAGAAACTCTTTGTCGTGTTCACGTTGCATTCTAATTTATCCATCCAGTAAGCTATTCTATGTTATAGCTGTTCCACGTGTTGAACAGTCGAGTTCATTAATATATTGGCCCTTATATATGAACCTTATGGCTTCAAAAATATATGAACGTCAAAAAACTTCATAATATTGTGAAAACGATAAGAAGAGAACGAAGAAGAATGTGGCATCATTAAATTTTGGTCTCATTTAGATTAATTAATATGTGACTGTTTTATCGCAGTAACACAGCCAGGGCACATTATTATATAAACAACTTTAAGATAGTATTATCAGCACAGTGTTGGATTCACAAATAATGGACATTCCCATGCATGTATATTATTATGAGCTTCGCCTGCCCAGATATTTTTCAAACTAATACAGTGTAGATATATTTTTGAAAAGGGTGATCACATATTATTATTGCCTAATGCATAGCATATATTATTGAACCGTTCACATAAAGGGATATTTTAGATCTATAGGTTGTATAGAATTTATTGAGCCTTGACAGTGACAATATAATAATGAACTCAACTGTACTATAAGACAAACATATATAAAGAATATAAAGAAATTAGATGTAAGTTTGTTCAAGAAAAGGCTTAAAGAACTCCTTATAAAAAAATGCTGCTATTCTATAGTCGAGTTCATAGAATAAGTAAATTTAAAAATTGGCATGTGTAATACTATCCCTATATACTAAAATTAAGAAACTTAGTTATAAAAGCCAAATAAAATTTATCGTATATATATATTCGTATGCATAAAAGCACAATGTAGCGACCTATATTGTAAAATTAACACCTATTGTAATGAATACCTACATTGACGAATAAAGACATTTGAATTTGAACATTTGCTGTTGTTGTTACAATTTGTTATTTTTTAAACATTAACATTTAACTAGTCCAACTTTATTTACTGTTTTTATTTGCAAACGTGACTGTATTTCTTTTCAACCGACAACAAAAAGGTTGTATCATGTTGTCAAAAAGGGTTATATTTTCGTCTGTATGATTTTTTTATGTATGTTCTATGATTTCTCCTACAAATGTGGGCCGATAATGTATTTTTTATTCCGTAGTTTAATTAAATGCAAAAATAAGTTTGTTTGTTACCCTTTCACGCCTAAACCACTGAAGCGATCATCATAAAATTTTGTACATACGATGCCAGAAGTACAAAATGCGACTTAGCATAGTTTTTATTTAGAAAAAACGTACTATTCCCGAGAGAACGATATCGGCAGTCACAATGTGTCTGACCACTAGATGGCGCCACATGACCAATTAAACACGAATGAAACCGCGGAGCACCGCTAGTAATTAATAAGGTTGCTATCCCATCTGTTTTAAGTCAACAGTTAGCCTTAAGTGCTAGCGCTAGAATTACGTTGATATTTATCTTAGTTAGTCACTCTAGTGTCTATTGTAGTCACTGGCGTAATTACAGGATGGTCATCTCGCCCCACATTAACCCGTCGCTCTCAATTGACTATAACAGCCTGTGTCCAGTGCCCCGACACACCCAGTTAGCTAAACGCAGCATAAAAGTTCTTAAACGCAGTCATTGACAATCATAACCATTATAGTTATGGATAAAACGATTGATACTAACAATGTATTGGTTTTCTGCAAATATTCGTACCAATAATGACAATATATTTCGAGTTTACCAACATATACATATTTTGCTATTTTTTGCGAACCGTGGGTGTTTGTGATATTTCATGTTTGTGATACGCATTCACAGGAGAGGTGCCTAGTATGGGGCGACATTTATTTACAAACATAACCAAAAATAAATGTTTCGAAAGTAATGGGTTACTTATGGAAGAATAACCACTTAACTTATACTCAGGATCATCATCATCATCAGCCGGAACACGTCTACTGTTGAACAAAGGCCTCCACCTCATGTTAATACATTATTCAAAGTGAATACCAATGCTTTTATAGAATAAACGTTAATTGAAGAAGCAACCAAATGAGCGGTACCAAATAAAATATTGATTTAATAAATATGATCTTCTATATTAATGATCCATACCAGATAAATAGTACACATTCCAGTTTAATTCTCGTTCTGAACGCGAGCATCGCTCAATAGAATGTTGATCCGCCGATAACTCATCGCTGAACTATGATCATACAGTTGTGCCGACCGTCTCTAACGATATTATCATGTATATCTGCTACTGCTTTGACGGCTTTAAATACTTGAAAGTTTAAGTAAGAATGATGATAAATGAGGTATAGTTTCTATCAAAATGAAATAATTTTTTATTTGGGCTAATAATAATCGTAATTTAAGTCATCCAGAAATAGGCTAGACGCTGAGTATATGTCTATCGGGGGTTGAATGGGGGTATCCGATGTTAGTTTTTTAGGAGGTCCGTGCTTCGGAAAGCACGTTTACCCGTTGTTCCTGCGCCTGATCTCTCTTTGGTGGTGTCGGTCTACCGTCCCATCGGACTATCAGAGTGAGGGAATAGGGAGTGCACTTTTGTGATAAGCAGCCGTGACCAAAATTCAGTGAGGAGAACTTTATTATTATTTGATGATGATATTTTAAGTGTGATGTAACAAATGTGTGTACTGCAACTATAGAATAACTTTATCAAAAAACCCAAAAACACTTTGCCGTACCCGGGAATCAAACCCAGGGCTGCCGGGGCAAAGCTCAACAGTCGCGCTTGCCATACAAGACAGTTAATTCACAATTTTTAAGTTTTACATGCAAATTCTTAGAGTGCAACCCACAGACGACCATGCTTTTTAAAATCACACACAGATTATATTAGTATAGTTCACAAAGACGTCTGATATTATGAGAAAACTTATATCCTTTGGCTAAGCATAAAACGTTCATGCAACGTATTTCAATGTGAGTATATTTTATCATTATGCCATCTTTACCAACCTCTTTGATATATCCAAGATAAACCACTATGACAGTTCTCATTTGTTTAGATAAATAAAATCGGTAGGTTTTAGCTTTCAAAATATTTAAAAATGGAAATAAACATGACATTACGTAACGCCTGTATTCCCCGAAGGGGTAGGCAGAGGTGCACCTGCACATAATATAGTACATCCACATTTCGCCAGTTATATTTTTGCGACCCAGTGTAATAGGGGGCGAGCCTATTGCCATCAACCAGGCACAAATAGACTCCGTGCTGTTGGTGAGAATTATATAATGGAAAAACCCAATAACACTTTTCTCGACCCTGGATTAGAACTCAGAACGTCATGCTCAGCAGTCGCGCTCACCGATATAATAGACTCCATGTAATAGAGATGATTAAAATGATGACGTCATTATCATCATCAGCCACAGAGAACGGCAACTTGATGACATTTATAGCTAAACATAAATGACTAAACTTGTAAACATTCACTGCTCATCTAGCTACCTGTACTCAGTAGCCCTCTTAGGTAAATAATGACATAACCAACAAGTTAAATCCGTAAGAATTGTCAAACTTTGGATTTATTGCTGCGCTAAGTTCGAAACACTCGATCATCTTTTAGGATTGAAGTTGGTAATGGAAGTTAGTTCTACTTGGGGACCTATTTCGCTAAAAATCTATTTATTCTTGGGACTTAGTAATACGTACAGTCAGCATCATAAGTAGCTGAGTATTGAAAGTTTTTAACATACCAATAATTAAAGATCAACTTCTTATACAGAAAATGTCTTAATATTTTAATCATCATTTGGACGTTTCTATAATTTGAAACAATAACTTGAGTTAATGTTTGTTTCTTTCAATTAATTGTCTTAAATTTTTGTGGTTATGGACTGTAGAGTGATGTTACCAGTATCATAATGATAATTAAGTTTAAAGAATTACCTACTTGTAAATTTTCTCGCTTGCGCTTGTGTAGAGGTATGTAGTATAGGTACGTATCTACCTATATACCTATCGGCTAATAATCGTTTGTTTAGAAGCGGAGGACCAAATATCAGAGGCATGCCATAGGAGAGGCCTATGTCCAGCAGTGGATAAAGATAGGTTGATGATGACTCGCAGTCCAAGGAGCGCGATTCCTCCCGATGATATATGATGTGATATTAATTCGATGTCTGTTAAAACCTAAGTGCATTTCACAAACATCAAAAGACGACATAAATTTTTCTTCAATAACGTCTAATTGTCGTAGGTACCTAAAGGATTGATTTTGGTTGTATTTATTAGAGAAATGCGACTGAAACAGAGTCTTATTACGAGTTAATGACGTCAACGTGGTAATGAAGTTGGGGGCATTTCATAATCCTACAAGTTGAGGTATAATGATACAATTTGTTTCAGTTTCTCCAATGATCTGGGTGCCGAACCAGCTGGTGGGCGCCCCGGCCGGCACAGACGTGACTGTGGACTGCCACACCGAGGCGCACCCCCGGGCCATCTCCTACTGGGTGTACGACAACGTCATGGTACTACCCACTAAGAAGTATGCCATCAACACTGAGGAGAACTCGTATAGGTAAGCGTACCAGTAAAAAGTATTCAGGAATTACATTATCAACTTTGACTTCCTTGTTGGAATGTAACAATTAGCTCATGCCAATACAAAAGATGACGTGATTAGCGCAGTGGCTAAGCGATTGAACGCAGTGATCCGCATGTTTGTCTCGAGTCTGGGTATTTGTCTACGTTATGTTCCATGTTTGACTAGTGCACCCATGGTATAGGAGACAACCCTCGTGCGGCAACGTGAAAAATAGAGGAATTAATAAAATATATTTATGGCCAATGACGATACTGAAAGTTCCAATCCATTTATAGTGACGACTTCTTGTTTACCTTCCACAAATATAAGTCTAATTGTGAATGAAAACGAAACAGAACTAAATCCTAGCGAATGTCAAGCGAGCGGCTGACGTCACAGTCTGTTACTGTGCAAACAAGGAAATAATCCGCATCATTTGCAAAGGTCCCTTACTAAAGGATCGTTTGGTTATAAATTTGAATATTACAAATCCATTTCGGTCGGTTATTATAATTGAGTTAAAGCTCAACAATGTTGGGTGAAACAACCTGAATTTTCAATATGATGCTGGTTTGTATCAGATATTTACAATATTAATTAATTAATAGCTTTGGTCTTTGCTGGCGAGTTCGTCAATGTGAATTCGTATATAAACACTGTTGATAAAAGCAAATTCATAAGTTTGATATGCATCGTAGTCTGAGGCAATCCTTTTGTTTTTAACACCATAATTATCAATCTATTAGAAATGGTTGTTTTTATGTAAGCGGTTAGTAAGAAAAACATAAAAACAATGCAAAGACGACCTGATTGGCGCTGTGACTAAGCGATTGGACTGCTGTGCTAGGGTTCGATTCCCGCACGGATCAAAAATTTGTGCGATCCACAGAGAAATTGCTTGTGTGGGGCCTTTTTTTATTAAAAAAAATGCAAACAGTACAATTTGTTACAATAACAAACGCCAATGTAATAAGCGGCGACCCTATTGCCAAGAACCAGGCACAAATCCAGACTACCTACTCCCCAGACAAAACTTAATGGAAAATATTTAAAACACTTTGCTCCACCCGGGATTCAAACCTAGGACCCCTTATCTGCAGTCGCGCTAAGTGAACACTAAACCAACGAGGCCGCTGTATTTAGTGACTAAATAACCCTGTATTATAATATATTGTAATAGATATGATTAAAATGATGACGTCAAAGCAGTGAGAAGTGTATTTTATATAACAATTCAATTGTAATTGGTTCCAACAGAGCTCACATGAAACTCACAGTCCGGAACCTTCAGACAGGCGACTTCGGAAACTACAGATGCATCTCCAAAAACTCCCTAGGGGAGACCGAGGGATCCATCCGACTGTACGGTGAGTGAAACTCGAATATCATTACTAATTCCAATTGTAATTAGTGTTTAGTCTCCGGAGGAGGTACCCTGTTTATATTCTCTGCGAATTTATAAGACATACATGCCCAGGGACGGGAAAAGGTCAGGTCAGGAGTATAAAGATGTTAAAAATTACTTACTGCAGGTAGTGTGCGCTGAATGCTATTTTTGTCACAAACATTATTGTAAACGCCAAAGTCTTGCTCTACAATGATAACCTTGTATAATATTTAAACAAATGGGAGGAATGATTTTAGGAATAATTGGAACAACATGATTTTCGTTCGTTGGTGCTTATGTAGCAATGAATTTCAAAACAATTTCATTCAATACCAAATACCTTTCTATTGTTATTAGAAATCCCTATGCCGTCGACATCACCAAAGGCCACGGAAATGAAGAGCAATGCCAACAAAGAGAGTAAGTATATAGTGCAGACTTATACATAACTTTACTTATAAGACGACATTGCCTGAATATTACTTTATAATATAAATTAGATACAATACTTTTGAAGACAAGCGATTGACCACTCTTGAAGAGAAGCGCTTTAAGACAGTTGAATTGCTCAATCTGTGACCGGGTCTTTAAGTCCATATTTGTTCTGGCTAGCCACATAAGGGCTCATGATAGGCGCTCAAGCAAAGGGTTCACCATAGTCGAAACCGACTAGGAGGTCATCATTATTACAACTATAGCGGTATCTACATACAATGAACTTCGGGCACCGATCACGTCTAGATTTAAATACTTTATCTAATGACCGACAGATGTTATCTAAGGAGTATTCCCTGTACTGCACAATAACCTGGCAAGTCTTATTATCTCAAGTCTAATTAAAAAATCTTCATAAAATTGCTCAGAAATAAAAAATTGTCTTCATAGGGCAAAATGCAATGTCCATGTTAGAAAATATCATAGTTCCATCTATAAAGCTTGTTTCATGAGCCTCAAAGGCAAATATACAGTTTGTAATGAATGATTAAAGTTCCGTATTGACTTGAGTCGAGTCGCCGTTCTCAGTAGTTAGTCGCATACATTCGGTGCTAGGCAACGCTGCGAGGAACATAGTCTCAGAGTAAGTACTCTAAGTATATTTGCTGACACATCTCCGACGTGAGAAGATGCAGGATTAATTTTCCAAAGTAATTATAATACCGGCCTAGAACCGTCTTACTGTAGGTCAGTGAAAAATACTTAAGGTACAGCGGTTTGAAGAAGAATAGAATAGCTTCAGCCCCCATACCATGAACTTCTATAGCAGAACAGTTTGCGATGTGAAAGTAGGACGCCGTAATGTGCAATATAATGCAACGTCTAGCTTCTACAACGTAAACTGTCCTACTTCAAGAGGACATGGTAAGGGGACAGTACGTAGTACAGACATAAAGCAGACCAAAGCAGACCAAAGTAAAGCGTTAATTGTTAATATGTCTCTTTATTTAAAGATATACTTTTGTGACGTGCAGATATTTTTTTCTTCCTATCTTTCTTTTATATTAATAATAATTATTCCAAGTATCAAAATAGGCTTATAACTTTTTGCAGTGTGTAAAAAAAAACCTTTTTACTTAAAGACTTTTATTTTGAAAATGTCATTTCGTTACGCGAATTTATTTTTACAAATATTTCCTTTTTAAGCAGACTTCAAACTCACTATTTTCAACTACCGCCATACAGATCTTCACGCGCTTAATCAACGTTAATTATAAAAGTCATCAACATTAGATAATGTTACGAGGCTAATTACAAAAATTAATGTTTAATAAGTTCCCGGACGTTACCGGCTAGTCTCCATTATCAGATTGCAGCTTTAATCATTGTGGTTCATTTTAATACGTTGCTCGGTAAACTATCGGGCTAATTAACATTTTAATGACTTGTTTTATGATACGCACTGTAATTACATACACGTGTGTGGGTGCTGCGATTATGCTTGTTGACAATCCTCGGCCGTACGTGAAATCACCTACACTAAATGAGTTAGGTTATTTACATTTTCCAACAAACTAGCTTCTACTGACTTTGTCCGGTGTAAGGCAGAGGTGTAGCTATAGTACAACCACGTAATCGCCAGTTATGTTATAGGTCCCAATGTAATAGGGGGCGAGCCTACTGCCGTCAACCGTACACAAATACAGACTCCATGCTGCTACTGAAGATTACCTACTGGAAAAACTCAGTAACACTGGTCTGCTGCGCTAAGTTGTCATTAATATTAGCCGCTTTATACCAATCATGATAATTTATTACTAGTATCAAAACATTTTTCATATATATCAATGTCGGCAAACGACCCAGGTCTTGCCATGTAGAAATTTTCTTCATTTTCATTGCCAACACTAACATTTAGTCAAATACGCTGTGGTAACTGCATTTGTTTAGGTCTCCAGAAAATCATTGAATTATGTGAACGGTGGAAGATGCTTGATCAAATAGAAAACCGCACATAATATCTATAAACGGCTGAATAGGTTTGCTTGAATCGTGGTTAAATATACCGTTCAACACAAAAAGTATCGAATCATAATTGATTCATCTGTTTTGGAGTTACGAATGCATAGACACATACACACGCTAAACATTAACAGCCTTGTTTTGCATGGAGGTTTAAGAAGGCTCACTGATCACCATCACCATTAGCTGCATGTTAATCCGAGGCGTGTTGCAGGCGTGAGACGCGTGAACGTCAGCCGGTCAGTCGCGCGCGCCGAGCCGGGCGCTGGCACCGAACGGCCGAGCGTGGTGCGCGCGCAGCTCGACCGCGCGCCCGACCGCGACGCCGCGCACCATGTGTACCGCCCGCCGCACCCGCAGCACGTCTCAGGTAATGGACATAAGCTAGCAATGTATGCTGTAGAAGCGATAGAGTTTCTTTGGCACGTATGTTTTGTTTTGTTGCGGCTGTGGCTTACATGGCATGACATATGAATTTAGCATCCACGAGACAAATGCATAGTAATATACAAATCACAATGGTCGCGCACAGAATGAAATGGTGGGACGATTTTAAGTCGTTTTTCAAGGGTGGCCGTTGCTTATCTCTGCGACGATCATGGCTATGATACAAAAAATCACATTTACTACTTCTTTAGCTAAAATATTTTTACTTTTTAATTCTACCTACTACACAAGAGAGAACGCCCTCTAAAAGTGTCTCCACATTTACTCCGTGTATTAACCTCTCGGCCCGCTAACGACTAAACCCCAACTTTACGCATTGTTGACTTCGCAACTTATGTATGTCGTGTCGTGCGCACCATTTTACGCATCATCGTACATTGTTATGTTTATTTTATCGCAAACTGGGAACAGGAAATTCATATTACATAGATTTTTGGATAGAGGCCCCTTCATGCTTCTAAGGCTTTCCCATCACCGGTCTCACCTACTTACTGTATTTCCATAAAATTAGTTACATTATGGGGTCGGTGGGGGAGCTAGGGGTGCTCTCAATAGCGAGTGACAGATGGTTTGTTTTGCCCGCGACACAGCCACTCGCTCACCGTCTAAGAGTATTACCAAACCATCAAACAACTAAAAGTTAATACATAAAGCCTTTAATATAATAGCGTGTACAAAGCGAGTATGGAGCCACAGGAGGCTTTACTTACCTCTTTGTATTCTTTGTTACAATACACTGCATTATTAAAAACGTCTCTCTCCCAGCTCATGGTAAAAAATAAATGTGCCCGCAGAAGTAGCGGCGGGTGGGTTGAGGAATATGTTACGACGCCTGAACGTCGCAATTGTTTGAATGACTCGAAATGCTCTTAGCATTCGAGCTTTTATCTTTGCAGGAAGAATTCAGGATTCACTCGCATTACCGTCATACGTCTTTATTTGTTTATAGCTGCGGCTGAGTGTTCGTTTACTTTCCACCGATGTTCTGCCTACTCGTTTGATGTAGAATGGTACCTCTAAAGTAGTATCGACAATTAAATTAGCGCAATAATGATTGTAATCACTATGTTTAAATGATCGTGCATATTATTAATCATCATTATCATCTTTAGCTCTTAAAACACAAAATGACGGCCACTTTTCATTTGCTTCCTCTGATTGCCCGCAATTCTGACGATGTCGTCGGTCCATCTGGTCTTTGTCTTGTCTAGTCTTTGTAAAATATAAATATCGAAAGTGTAGTATAATATTGATGCTAAAGTTCGGAAAACATGATATCGACAGTTTTTCATAACAAAGGACTATAATTTTATATTCAAGTAATATAATTATTAGATTCAAGTTTACTCAAGTTATTTAACAATTCTAGTGTGAGGCCAGGCGCTGCGGTGAGCACACGTACATATGTAATAAATAAGTGCCTGTATTTACGGACATGTCTGTAGGTATACACGTCTGAACCCGCAGTCCGCTGTCGGTGTCTCTCGGCTGTAACGCAGAGTCTTGACTACTGCGGTCGAGATCCACCCGGGTCGCTTTCCCTACAACCAAATAGAGATTAAACATTCAACGAGTTCGCATACACACTTAACCCTCATAAATATTCAGTGCAGACCGCGTACAATCAATTCTTGCAGCTCCCGCCCTCAACGAAAAAGTGTTTGAACAGCCGAATAATATGATATCAAATAGAGACGCTAGCGTTTGAATAAATATTGGGGATATGAAACTTGAATATTCTTTATCTCGAATTTGGGTTTATTTTACGCTACCTCCAGGCTTTATTGTGTGAGAATATTGGTGATTGATTTATAACCCGCCAAAACCTCACGTTTCTTAGAAGACATTGAAATGTTCAATGTATTTGCTGATATCAATTATTTAAGGAATATAATTAACCGAGCAAGGCTTATTTCAGACGATAAACAAAGGTAGATTACCTCTTAGTCCTTCGCCCTCATTTGAATTGAAACACAACCCGTATAAACATATAACATTACAGTCTTTCACAAAGGAAGATTTGTTTATCTATGCGATATCAATGTGAAGTAAATTACGCACGAATTCAAATACATCAAGGTTGTAAACAAAACAAATCCCATTGTTTGCAAAGCTTGGAAAGTAGACCGTAAGCTGTTGAAACGCTCTTATCGTAGAGAGCAAACAAAAATAGCGACAATGCTCTCACCGAATGTATTTAGAATGAAGAAAGCGTTCGGGTGACGATATCGCCTGCCTCTGAACACTCCACTGCTTTTTGTGGCTTACCGCGAAAATGAATAAAATATCGTAAACTGTTATGTACTTTATTGGTCTCGAATCTTCGATTTATTTGATTGGAATTAATGTGGTGGCGGATTTTTGTTTCATAATGTCCTTTATTTTTTTTTCTTTACCTAATATGACATACCCTCGTCAAGTAGGGAAATGTCGACATGATGTAAGTTCTGGAGCAATATGCTTTGTTTTGTGTTGTTTGAAACTTACCACTTCATTAATTTCATCCAAATCCAAGGAAGACTGTTGAATGTTGTCGAAAGTGAGATTTTTGTTAAAATACTGACAACGACTAATGACTGTCTCATGAGTTTACTGCTGATCATGAGGTCCTGGGATTGAATTCCGAGTCGGGAATAACGTTACTGAGTTTTTCTATTCGATAATTCTGAGTAGCAGTACATACTCTGGATTAGTGCCGGGTTGATAGTAATAGGTTCGCCTCCTCTTACATTGGAATCTATAACATAGCTGGCGAAATTTGGTTGTACTACACACCTCTTCCAACCCCTTCCTGCTGCTGTGTGTGTTGTGGTAATTTTTAATATTAATATCACATTTTGTTTTAGAATGGAACTGTCCTATAATTTTCATGTTTTTTTGTTTCAGGATCAAGAAGAGTTCATTGTTGGCGGCAGTCGTTCCTGGCAATCATTGTGCTAGTGCAAGTGGACCTCATCGTTTAATTACTTTTAATAATAAAAACCCCTTTTCTTATGACTCGACAATCTAACGAAACGTGTCCGAAGCTATCATTTTATCTGACTCCTTATTACGTTCGTATTCGTCTTCCTGTAATGTAGCATTAAATTATAATTTAGTAATACGTAAAAGTGAAACATATCATCCTGAAATTTTTGTGTCATATCCTGTGTGAAGAATGTTTGAGAGAGAGTTTTATATTGCGCGAACGGTTCAGTTCTAACCCCAATATAAGGCGTAGGTTTAAGGTTCTTACTCATTTTGAAATAACAGTAAATGATAAAAAAAATTACAGACGTAAAACAATCGTGTGGTGTTGTTAACAGGTTGCCTGTCTAGACGGTAGATACTGTAGTTGAACAATGGCCATGTATCATAATATATGTGATTCACTGGACAGGGAAAGTGTTAACATAAATACCAAATATACAGAAATAGAGGTTCGTTTGTGTTCATTAAAAACACAGATTAGCAAAACTCAGTTGTTCGGAACAATTGGATTTATGTATGGAGGAATCGAAATCCTTTCCCGAGTACGCTCCCCGTCTAATGAAATACTATTATTTGAGAATCCTTCATCAGTTCAAACACGAATCTTCACAATAGTTCCATGTAATTATTCATGAACCTCGTTAACCTACTCGGTGTTTCCTATTTCCATTTTAAATTATACATTACTATACGTGCATTGTCCCTCCGCAGGCGACTAGTCTAGCGTCAAACGAATATGTACTTGCGGCTCAGCGCTTCGCTTAGTAATAATTCTCATGAAATTGTGCCAAACATCACCATCTTCAGAGTTTATTGTATCATTAGAATTATTATTTTTATCTTTATTATATACTAGTGTTTAACTTCCAGTTCCGTTATAAAATGATTGATAATTTCACGGTCAACGTTAGAAATATTGTTTGTATGTAATAGTGTAACCAAGCTTGCTACTCACGCTTGTCAAATTGTAAATATAAAATTTATTGCACAGTAAATAAATAAAATAATAAAAAAATTTAAACGTAATTATATCTTCGTATCTGAACATTATTTGTTAATTCGACCTAATATAGATTATAATATGTTAATGTATAAATTATGTATCTTTTATTAAAAATAAGAGATATATCAATAGGTTATACTGCATACCTTAATTGTACAGATTGTGTGATTTTTAAAATGTAAATAAATACATGATAATAAATTAGTATAAAATTACTATGGAGATTTATTTCATAATCTACAAAACTGTGCTAACTATCTCCTCACTCGACCGAGTTCTCAATCAAGGGCTGAATCAGTTCTGTCTTTAAAGTGTAAAAGCCTGGCCCGCCAAGCGACGGCAGCGATCCTATAAAGGCCGACACGTGAAGGCGATAAACGTTTGAAATAATTAAAAGTGCGCGGCCGGGGTCTCGTTCAGACAATCTTATCACCGTTCTCACTCACTGACAGACGTTATCGCACGCCCAGAATCGATGGCTCGCTTTAATTGATTCCCCACTTTCAATAGCTCAACATCGGCTCTTTGTCTTTTTCTAATCGAAATTCAGACGGAGTAAGTAACGATTTTTTCTTGAAAACGTCCAATGGGAAGCAGAAAATAAATACTGTTTGTTAAAGTAGCTTGTGGCAGTTGGAAAACAAGTGGCGTTAAAATAGACGCCTTAATGGTCGGAGGGTTAGGAGTTCGGAGAGCTACCGATACAAGTGTGTATGTTGATATACACGGTATGGGCGCTGTGGAATGTTGTTTTATTTATCCCTTTTGTGCTGAGGTGAGCCAATTATCGTTTACATCATTTACCACGTGTATTGTATTAAAAAAAATTATAACCCGGGATTTAACGCAAACATAAATTTTTAATTTTGTGTAGACGATTCGACAGATTTGAACTGGCTGAGGCGCAAGCAGACTAAAACTTAATAATATAAATTATTTAAGGAATAACCAACATACATACTTGACATCACAAATTCAGACCCCGATTGGCTGTTGAGAATTACCTACTGGAAAAGCACAATAGCACTTAACCTGAGAACAGAAAGCGGAACAAGGACCTCACGCCTAGCAATCGCACTTTAAGAACAGCCCCCTTACCATAAACTCTTAAAGCAGGACAGCTAACGTTGTAGAACAACAACATAGACTGCCTCGCTTTAAGTGTTCATGGTAAGGGAGCATTCTAAAAAAAATAGTCTTTCTACACTAAGGTACAATTGTATAGTATACTGTACAGTAGGTATACAATATACATAGACGTGAATCAAGAGATATAACACTTATTTTATTAATAAAAAAAAAGGAATATTTTCAAAATATGAAAAGAGTTAATTATAGACGTTCCTTAATTATTTTTATGAACCATTGACGACATGTGTTGCCATTTCATTCCAACAGATATTATTTATGGCAATTTTGTTTGAGAGAGTTTTATTTATTATAATAATTGACATGGACATAGCCACAAATGCACGAGAGAATGCTTGTGAAGACAGCCGTTCTGTTTTTAGGCTTTGATAGGAAGTATCACTAATAAATACTTAAAAACTAACTAAGAAGTAGAAAACTAGTTTCATCACAGACGGGGATCTGCGGATCTCGTTCTGCGGAATTTTCTTAAATCTTAGAGTTACTCCGCTGAGATTGTTAATTTTTTAAAACAATGCTTTTGACATGTCGAGTTTATATATTTTTTTAAATCCCAAACATCACAATCCTTTCAGGCATTCAGGAGTTATAGTAGAATAAAAACCTCACTCACCACCACCATACATACATGAACCCTAAAAACATTACACTCTTTTCTTAGACAATTGTGTAAAAGCGGGCTCAGTCAATTGATATCAAAACAGACGCTTATTAATACTTTATACATAATTACAAATAATTATAAAACAACAACAGTGAAGCAGAGTGTATAATCTTAGTGTAACAACAGTCGGGTCATCAAAATGAGCTCTCCGAGTGAAACACTAGTCGATCGAGCAACGACAGCGAAGTGGCGAGACTAGTCGGTTGTGGTTCCCTGTGTCAATTAAACTTGCTCCTTCCAACCGATTCTGCTGCCGCGGCATCGAGTTTACTGCGGAAGCCAAGTTATCGGCTGACGTTGAAACATTAATTTGGAATTTATTATTTACCGGGTGGATTGAAAATGATAAACATAATTTTAACACACCATCCTACTCATCGTTAGGAAGATCAATATTTTATATGGGCCTTACCACGATATCGCAAAAAAAAATACTACAATACATTTGACTAAGCGTCATCGACCCCAAGTATAAATTTATAAACATTGCATAAAATCAGCCAGTATTAGTGCGGTTAAAAGGTAAAATGCAAGGTAAAATTGAAAGCAGGAGAGTAAAGGGTGTAAGCCGAATTAGTCTTATCAAGAGGTTTAAATGAAATCAAAGGATTAAGAGCAGTGGTGGATGCTGCACCAAAAAAAAACTGAGCTCTGTTAAAGAAAAGAGTACAGTCTTCGGCAAAAACCAATCAAAAACACTGTGGAGTTCGAATGTTATATTCATAAAATTTTATAGAAATAGACGACAAAGCTGGCTTGTTTTAGTTGAGATTATAGAATCTGATATCAGAGATTCAATTTAAACTTTGTTTCTCAATAAATATCCAAAATCAAAATATTTTAGCAGAATGTAGGTACTTATAGCCAACATAATCTAAGGGTATATCTTGTGTAATGCATGGGCGGGTCTAAAGGCACGGCGCGGGTGGCTCCGTCGACACTTGTAAAATTTCACGCTCCGTTGCTCGCCTTATCTTGCGTTGGATATACGGGGTATAACTTATGATTCTCGTAAAATATTTTTAAGTTATACCTCTTTTTTCGTAAGAATGAACTTAAATGTAAGCGGTGTATCTATTGGACCGACTAGTGTAGGCGATGAGTAACCTGGGGCCAGGCTATACAAGTGGCACAACGTTGATCAATATAATTCGATTTCATCATACAACTTGAAAGGTCTGGGGCCCTAGACATACCTAGGGCTCGTGCGATCCATGGAATTGTAGCTCTGCAAGAGTATCTCTTGTGTAGAAAACATTATTAAAAGGAAAATAAATTTGACCCTATTTACCTGAGCCTTGGTGAGCCTGAGGTGTGGTTCCAAGTTGTCTTTCATCGAGTCCTGTTGCGTCTTTTTAGCCAAAGTCGGGCAAAAAGTAAGTATACCTATTAAAGGACAATAAAACAACAATGCGGACTATATCAATTCATTGTTTGCACTATGGAGACACATTGCTGCGGCCGCTGGCCCCTCAGCGTACATAACCGTCACGTTCCCAACCCTTTTTTTCATAATACAAGAACACTTTCGGCGTAATATTTCATATTTAAAAGCAATATCATATTTTTCCCTTCGGGCGTGGGAGCGCTTGTTACTTTTACGAGTATCTCTTTTTGTTTAGTGGTGTACTCACACGTAATGTTTCAATCTTTGTATAAGTAAGCTGGTCGGGGACGATGTCAGCGGATATTAGTATTTATGCCCGTTTTGTTCTTATAACCAAGCTTATACACTATTACTGGTTTATGCTACGTTTTCGTTGATATTCAGGTGTGCCTGCTCCGTACTTTTTGCTAATACCTACAAATTACATACCCGAGACTGCTTCGTTAGTCTAGTGGTCGCAAAGAGCGACTACTACAGGCAAAGTGTTATTGGTTTATTCCTTAACAGAAAGCCTCCTCCTTAGCCTAGTCCATAGAAATAGGCTCACCCCCTATTTCATGGGTCCTTTAACATAACTGAGTAACAAAGGGCATTGTCATTTTATTCAGAACCTTTTAAATTTTGACATGTTTTTAATTTGTACATATCTATTCCAGTAATATGTATATTGACCGTATTCTATGTTGCAAGAAATGGATCTAAAGTCACTTTTTGAATACATAATATTAAGAAGGCAGCCATTCCCTGCCCTGAACACGCTGTAAACAAAGCATTTTTTTAGTTTATTAAAAAAATGCAGTGTCCAAAGTATGTGACTTTCAAAGAAATGCCTTTGATAGTCTGTGTCTTCGTATGAGATTAAGTCTTCCATCCACGTCCATCCGATGGATGACCGCTGTCCGAGTAGCACTAGATTCTCTTTGCTTGATTATACAATTTAGTAAATAAAGGTACACTTGTTGTGATTCAGAATTTTAAGATAATGTAATAATAAATAACATTAATTGCTCAAGTATTTTACGGCCTAGACTGTAAGAAAATATTGGTTTGTAAATTGTTATTGAAAGTTATACAGCCGGACCGTGAGATTTATCTTTGCACTTATGTCAAAGTAGACTGGCCCGATTATTTTAATGATGCCTGATGGTTTCGATTTTATAGGTAACCGTGTCTAAAATTCTTCGTTGACCATTTATTATGATGGGCTGGCGGGCAGATTAAAGACCCAATATCACCGAGGTAGCGCGCCAAGTCGAGAAAGGAATCGAAATGCTACGAGCCCAAGGTAGGCCGATTTAAAGATAACCTTACTTCAGGCTTACTCAGAAGCCTACCACGACTCGACACCTATTAATCCAATCTAGGTCCACTCCTGATAAATGAAAACACGTCAGGCTCTGGGTTCGGGGTTTCAGTCGTGATTGACACTAAGGAATTTTCCTATTTTTAGATTCTATTTTATTTAAGTTTAGACACTCATTTCATTTAAATTTAGACATATTTAAATTAAAAATCTAAAAATTTCTTCCTGTACTAACTTAACTTTTATATAAGACATAAAATCTAATTGATTTATATACATTCATCTGCTTAAGTAGATACCGGTGTTTTAAATCGAAATCCACATGGATGAAGTCGCGGGTAAAAGCTGGTTTGTCATAACCAAATGAAAAGAATGACTCCGAGCTTAAATACCAATTCTGGGTCCCTGGCATTAAAATCATAGATTATCATATTTTACACATACTATTAAAGCTAAGCAAAAAACGGTGTCTAAAACGACTTTACATCGGCATAATTACAATTTTAAGTGGTATTCTCAGTAGTAGTAGTAGTGGTGGTTTTAGTTTTTGTAGTTTTCACACCTTTTGGAGATGTCCAAACATGTTTGTAGCATCTGGCCCTACCATCACACAACATATATTCTCCAGACAGTTCTTCTTCATCGGGTACAATGCCATCTGGAAACGGTGGAAGTGTGCTGGTTGATATTATCATCCTTCCCTTATCCCTTGGTTTTATTACATTTTGTCTAACGGGAGCTGGTTTATTCGTTGTTAAGAGAGTTCTTTTTTTTTGAGTAGTCACTCGTGTTCGTGAGTCCTTTGTGACAGATGGAACTCGTTGAGCTATTTGTGGCCTTAAAGTCGGCATTAGATTGGGCCGATTATTTTGCGAAAATTGCGGTTTTTTGGGAGGTTTTTGATTTTGAAATGACTGAGGACGTAACGGGTCTGGCATTCGAGGTCGAAAATTCTTAGTTAAAGACCAAGCCGCTTCGTGCGGTGGCATTGCTTTAAACCGGTCTTTCATAAACATGTCTTGTCTAGTTGGTACTGGTGGAGACTGACTATTTGCATTCAGAACATGATGCCGTAAAGCTAAATTTGCTGGATTCGCTTGATATGGGGTTTCAGGCTGCTTCTCAGCATTTTCACAAACCTTTGCATGCGTTTTGTGTAATAACGCTGCAAAATATGAGTCCTCTTTGGCTTTACAAGTAGTTGGCTGTTCACAGCTATAGTCTGGAAAAGGCACAGGTCCACATATGGGCTTACGTTTTCGATGAAGATTTAGTGGTTCCGGAGGTTTGAAATCCTGTGGTCTAACTCGCATCACGTTGGTTTTGTGAAGATCTGACATCAGTACCATTGGGCGAAGTCGGAATAAGTTGGAAGTCACTGGGTGCTTGAGGACTACAATGTAGTAAAGAATAATGTACCACATCACTCATCAGTTAACTGCCAATAACCATATTTATGAAAAAAGAGGCAATGCGACGAGCGAATCGCGAAATGTAAACATTAAGCTTATAATCAGATTGTTATGTTTTGGTATGAACATAATTTTAAATGAATATTATTTTAACCCGTTTGTTGGCAGTTTACTGTATATTTTATTTACTTTTATTTTTGGTTTACCATGTTTTTGGAGGTGAATATCAATGTTATATATATATATCTCTAGCTTATCTGACAGTTACAATTCTCAGAGTAACCCAGGACGTTTATTATTCTTATTAATTCCTTCATGAAATAATATGCTTACTATATTGGTCATATCGCAATATCTTTCCAATGGTGACATCACACAAAATGAAAGTATAATAATTAATAATATTATAACCGCGAAGGTTTGTATCAATGAATGGATGTTTGTTACTCTTTCACGTAAAAACTGTTGAATGGATTTTACTACAATTTCATATGGAGCTGACACCCTGGATTAACATAGGCTACTTTTTATCCCGATAAAATGTAGCGGATAACACCGCGAGACGCAGCTAGTGAATAATAACGTTATTATCAGTTTACCTTTTAATGGCCTAATTCAATTAATATTCCAAAAAGAACTTGTAAGGATGTGTGGAATATCTTTACTCTACAAGGTAAAACGGGTTGATTGTGGAATATGTCGTGACTGCAGCACATCCTTCAATCTTCCAAATGCCGCCGATGCCAAAAGTTCTCATCTTAAGATCTCCGTCATCGAATGTTTTTTGCTAAAAGATAAAAAATAGCCAACATATATATAAAGATATTATTATTTATTTGTCCCCCGCTGTTTGCCTGTTGCATCAAATGGAGCCATAATTATGGAGTCGGAGTTCCACGAGTGCTGGACATAACCTTTGTCTGCACCATATTTAAACTGTCTTATCTTAAAACGTCCTTCCCTGCCGCTAAACACACGACAGCTACACTGTCAGTCCTGGTGGAGTGAGCGGTACCTGAGGGTCAGGTTTTGTTGGGAGTATCTTTGGTCGTCTGAAATTCCTGTTATCTTCTACATCTCCTCCGTTCCTAGTTTCAGCGCGTCGTCAAGGCTTCACTATGTCGCCTATATGAGTGGCCGTTTTGTATTTTAAAAGATGTAAACCATATACAATAATTTAATTAAAATTAAGTTCGTTCAGTCAGATATTCTGTCAATATCATCATCATCAAGCAGAATTAATTGAGGTTGCATTTTATTCCAAGCAAAGGCATTGCGAACAACTAGTGTTTTCAATGACGGCGGTAATTACATAGAACCATACAAGCGCGTTGTGCACTTTCTGCGGGTCGAGAGCGTCATGCTGCGACGAGTTTTGAATACCGTCGTGAGCCGATCGCATCCCCTTTCATACATCCAGTGAGTTGTAGGCAAGACAGGAACCTATCGCGATTTTTTGAGTGGAATATTGGTATCGACAATATCCATGTATGAGCTTATAGAGGTATCGAGAAAAGCTTTTTGTACCCATTCAGACGTGAGCTAAAAGTACGCTCTTGTAGAAGTTCAATATTGATAATGGTTCTTGTAAAATTAGTGACCATAAAAATATATATTATGTAGGTACCATGATAGAGACTAGTAAGTTTGAAGGGAGATATTGATAAATAGATATTATTGAAACGAAAAATGAGTTTCGTCCTCAGCTGTCACATAAAAACAAACAAATTAAAGGTTGCCTACAATTGGTCCTAGCAACTCACGTATGCAGAAAAGAACTCATGGAACAATATTGAACAAACTTATTAAAGAAAATCTATAAAATGAACACTGTAATTGATCTCATCAAATATTTAAACGATCATAAATACTCACTCACGTTATTAGAACTACCTACGAAGTAAAATGGAGTGGAATATTGGACGTACAGTTATAACAAAAAAATGGTATATATATTTAATTGACAAGTGAGATGAGTTTTAATTCAATCAAATGTCAAGCCATGCTTCTAGATATAGAAGAAAATAGTGTAGCAAATTTATTCAAATAAATGGTATAAAAATAATTATACTGGCAAAATTTTCAAAGGTGTTACCATGCGTTGATGTCTTTTTGAAAACTCTCCACATAATATCAACTATTGTGCTATAGCTATGCTATTTCACGCTATCGTAATAAAACTACCTTGTTGCGCTGAGCGCGACTGCTAAGCAAGAGGTCCTGGATTCGAATCACGAGCAGATTCGAATTCTTGGGGAAAAGTGTTACTGGGTTTTTCCATTAGGTAATCCTCACACACACGGAGCCTGGATTTGTGCCCGGTTGATGACAAAATGCTTGCCCCCTATCACAGAACCATAAAATGAACTAGCAATTAATGCCTATATATATATATATTCTGCTTTCCCCTTCGGGGAGTAGCTACACACTTAATACCTACTTATTTTTTTTCATACGTCACATCTAATTTGATTTCATACGTCACATCTATTTAGGAAGGTACTTCACTGCGAACGTGAATAGCTCGATGGGCGTAAAGCTTATATCTCCATACACATTCTAGATTTCACACATTCAGAGTTGCCAGCCTGCGGGCGGCAGGCTTGGAGCAGTTCGTCGCCCGGAACGAGTAGGCGGAGCGCGCGTAGGCTGTACGTGGTGAGCGGACCCGCCCTGAAGTTGAGGGTCGGGAGTTCGGGACCGGTCAAAAGATGCGAAGATCACGTCCCTCGACTTAGGCTTTAAGTCAGTAACAGTTTGGCATACCCCTCCACCCGCCCTTGTACGGAGTAAGTCCATGAGAGGATTTCTTCTATAATGTTTAAAAGTGTATAAGCTTATCGTAACTGGTACATTTGTATGCTCGTGTAGTCGTGAATGTTTGCCCACTAGTTTATCATATATTGTTACAATCAATAGCTAGTCACACACCTTCCTTTTAGTCACTTTAACATTTGTTTGCCACCTACATCAAATTGTTTTGTCAACAAACAATAACTTTATCAATACATATTGCATTTTCACCACCAACTAAATTACAATAAATATATTTACATTCACCCTTAAAAATCCAATTATAATTGAAATTGAAACTTTTATTTGCATAAAATAAGAAGCGCGCGCGTAAATGACTTATGGCTGACTGCAGTGTTACCACATTCATAGATGTGTTTACCCGTACTGCTTAAACTGCTTACATCAGTACACAATCTGTTTAATCATCTTAACCACAGCATATCCCATAGCGTTCTATTGTACTTCTTTGAAAATCAAGAGAATGGGCTAAAATATCGTGTATAACATTAAATAAAATAAAACTTTAACGAATTAATAACATTGAGAACTGCGCATAAACTCCATACCAAATCTCACTTTTCTAGGACTTCAGAAAGTTCATTGTAGTTTTAGTGATGAAATACTTTAAATATTAATAAGATCTAAAGCATGAAAGCGTACTAAATTTGCGGACTACATTATAATATGCTGAAAATTTGGCTTGAAAAGTTGTGACGATCAGAAAATACGGCAAAACGCTTTGAGAAAACGTAGCTGCTTTTTTAGGTCTCGGTGGAGCACTACCCTAATCAATTATTTTATTGAATAAATAAAAAAAAATATACTATTTGTAAAGAAATCTTTATTTACACAAAAATGCTATTTCTTTATCTTCTAGTCTCCGTTAATATAAGTCAAGAAAGTATAATAACAAATATTTCTTAAATTATGAGACAATATATTCGGTGGTCTACTTATTACATAAAAACACCACATTTATCATAGTGATACCAAGTAAGTGAACTTAAAGATGCGGGCAATATAATTCAACGTGGCAATGCTGCCAGTCTTTTGGGCACGTTACCGGTTGACATCGATAGGGATGAATTCTTCGATGTTTTTTATTTTTGTATATATTGTTATTTTGTATTAGAATTAAGTTGTAAATATTTGTAAAATAGATATTATTAACTTAATTAATTAAACGCCAAGAAATCTATTATTTGACTGCCTCGTTGGTCTAGTGGTCGCTAAGCGCGACTGCTGAGCGCGAGGTCATGGGTTCGAATCCCGGGTCGGGCAAAGGGTTACTGGGTTTTTCCATTAGGTAATTCTCAGTGGCAGCACGGAGTCTGGATTTGTGCCCGGTTGATGGCAATAGGCTAGCCTAGCACCTAAAAACATAACTGGCGAAATGTGGGTGTACTCTATGTGCACCTCTGCCTACCCCATCGGGGAATACAGGCGTGATGTTATGTTATATGTATGTTTAAATCTATTATTTCTATTTAATCGCTCGGCTCGGGTTTTAATGTCGTGTCATTTTTTACGTCCAGCTTTATGCATAAAATTTTATAATAATGTTTAGGTGTAAGAACTTTATTTGTCAAAAAAAACTTACAAGAAAATAACTTATTTCTAATTAAGTTTAACATTATAGCTATGCGCGACGCTATAGTTACACTATATAAATCGCTAACAAAATGTTACAATTGCATTTAACAATAATATTTTAATGGTTTTTGATGCAGGATGACTTTCAACAGCTTTGACTTTACGTAAATCATTAAGGTCTAACTACTCCATGACGTTTGGGCTTTTTCAATCTTTTCCAAACGTGTTTGTAGCATCTAACCTTACCACCACACATTTGTAGTTCCCCAGACTCGTCTTCTATTGACGGCGGTCTTTCTTGAGGAAAAGGTGGTTTAGTACTTCGTGATTTCTCCGTTATACGTGTCGTCGTTGGAGTTGTTTCCGTTACATTAGTAGTAGTACTATTATCTGCAGCTGCAGTAGTCCTCAGTATCCTCCTTGGACGTCTCCTTCTAGTGATCACGCGTCTATATCGACTCGTACTCGGCGTTGTTGTCGTTGTTGTCGATGGGCTTCTGATTGGAAGAGTCCCCATAGTCAGAGGCGTTTGTAATATTACTGGGTAATTCGTGGCCATATTATTATCTCCCTTTCGTAGTAATTCAGATCTGCTCTCTTGGAGAGCATTACAATCTATTTCTTCGTTATTATGGGACGATGGTGGATTGTGATAAGGATCCTGTTTGTTTTGACATGTATTCAGCTTTTCACAGCTGTAATCTGTGTAGAGCATGCGTCGACACAAGGGCGTATGATATGCCTGCAGTTGCTCCTGCGACGCGATTTGTTTTACGTTAGTTGTGTGAAGATCTGACACTGGACGAAGCCGGAACATGTTGGAAGTCACTGGGTGCTTGAGGACTACAATGTAGTAAAGAATAATGTACCACATCACTCATCAGTTAACTGCCAATGGCCATATTTATGAAAAAAGAGGCAATGCGACGAGCGAATCGCGAAATGTAAACATTAAGCTTATAATCAGATTGTTATGTTTTGGTATGAAAACATATTTTTAAAACGCAATTTTTTAACCCGTTAAGATTCAGTGTATTTTTTAAATAATTTCCCACTCTAATATACACTACATAGGTACACATCAGTCTACTGTATTACAAAATATTGTTCTTAATTTTGTAAATATGAAAGGCGTTATTTAAATGTGGTGGCATCTGATGACGTCTTTATTAAAACAACGCTTTATCAATTAGTATTGCTTCTCTTTCCCCAATTACTTTTAAAAGTTGGGATCATTGGTTGAGAAACTATCTTTTAACTGGTTTCTTAGCACATATCCAACGACAACTGACTGGTCAATGAAATATGACTGACGGAAACCTTTGCTGGACTCTTCATCCTCTACATATTTAATGGAAGTAAGGTACGTCGACAATTGTTAAAGGGGTTAGCTCTTCTTCTACTTCGTATAGACATGAGCCAATAGCCGTATGGAAGTAGGTCATGCCGTGGTGTAGAGATTGGTCAGTGATCAAGGATGGTAGCGAGGTTGACCGTCTAGCGTGCACCGAACGTTCTTCAGTATCGTCTCTTGTGGAGGGACTCCACTTGTATCCTCATACATCACAGGTTAGTTTATTTCCTCCTTGCATATCCGTACAGATTCATCCGATCCTTAATCATAATAATGCCGTTATTCTAATCTTACCAAGGCATAACTCAATATCTAAGCTTGTGTGACTAATTATTTACATTGCATTATGTCAGATTTATTTTCATTATATTCATTTATTCACTCTTAAACTCTACTACCTGCTTTTTTTCTAAAAAATGTTGTTAGTTCGTCAAGACACAATATGTATGTATCTTTGAATAAACTTGTCAAATTATTCCACTAACTGTTGTTAGAAACTGTAATGTATAAAATGGGTATATGTCTTGGTCAAAGACGGAATCAAATACGGCTATCGAATGCCTTAGTTTCGTCCGCAAATGCGAGATATATAACTGTAAGTTGTATTCATGTTTTTTCAAGATTTGGTGAAAATAACGCCTACGGTCAGCGGTGGAGAGGCTGTGGCGGAAATCTGCAGGTTCAGGAGGTCAATGGAGATTTAGTGGTCGGATACGCCACCACTATCTGGATAGAGTTCCTGTGCAGGGTGTGAGACAAGGCCATAAAATACTCGTACATAGATGGAATCAGCATCGAATAGATTGGCCTTGCGTTGAAGAAATTGCAAATGAATGCAACATTTAAGAGGTATGAAAATGGCTTCTCTAGCATGAAGTGGTAATGCCGTCAGCTTCTTTTGATCTTAATACAGCGAGGATAACAGTCACCAAACTATTTTAAATCAAATATGATCAAAACACCATGTTCTACAAATACCCTTATAGGTAAATAAAGATAGATATATTATATCAATAATTAAAAGCGAAACTGTAACTTAGTCCCATAATACGGGGTTTTGTAACGTGCTAGCTGGTAGGAAGGCTTCACTTAGCACCAAGGTTTTATTGATCAGGTGCTTCTCCTAGCAAAGGGAGACTACATGAGGTCAATAGTCATGCTTGCGTCTCTGCTTACATTTCGAGCTTTGCGATGTGGAAATCGAGGAGATCGGTTTTTGTGAGCTAACGCAGATTTACGCTAGACGGACAAGTGCTCGCTAATGTTGTGTTTCGTTAAAAGCTCCGTTTTTGAATTTCAAGGTGAGTTTCTGATCAATAGATTCCACTCTCAAAAAATCTTTGACGAGTTTTGCCACAAAAGGAAATATGCATGTTTTTTTTTTATCCAATAACTTACATCATTATATACATTTTAAAAAATCAGTGCCAAATAACAAAATCTATAAGAGAAAAAACAATTAGAAATTGTATCCTAATAAGCATATTTTAAACGCCCTCCATTATGGCGCGCTTGGTGTGACGTCTACGTGTGAAACAACTAGGGAATATGTAGTTGTAGAATTATAATTGTGTCCTGATAATTTATCACTATTTTATGATTTACAATTATTAAAACATAGAAAATCTAACTTAGTTTCCATGGTACCAACTATGTTATTTAACATAAATTTAATGTACAATATTGTAAAATGTAAACGCTTCGATATCATAGACTTTGATGTCACATTTCATATTATTCAGGTTCAAATTCTTTATTTGCAGAATATGGGTGGCTATACAGATGTTACAATAACTACATATAAATCGCCATACTCACGCTCACGCCGTGCAAATTACAAGGAACACCTCATACGTCGAAATAACGAAAACCCTAATAACTCTTCATCACTTTTCAGGGAAAAACTTGCCTTACTTCTAAATTTTCAGGTGATTGTAAGCTACTATAAAAATTGAGCTCTGTCGATGGCTACTAATGGCAGGATTTTTTTTTTCGGAATGGATTATTGTCGACGACCCCGAGAGGGGCCTTATTGGACGTAACCGGACAAAATACCGGCCGCAATCGAGAGGACGTTTATGTACCGCGCTCCTTTACCATAACGAGAGCCACCGCAGGCCATTCCCCGAGCCAAACGCTATTATAAAAAAATATTATTCAATTTACAGTCTTTACTTATTCTACTTATACCCTAAATGATACAGGGGCTTGGTATACACCGCTACAATCCAGATGATCTCAGCTATCTATTGGCATAACACAGTACTTTCTAGACCTTATAGCTGTAATGTTATTAGGTGAAGAATGTGACAAAATATTTAGAGAACTACTGAAGCTAGACTCATGAAATAAATTGAAAGTACTAGTTGACCTACTAAATTAAGCATCTTAAACATGTTTTATATACTAAGTACATAAGTCACTATGTACCTTTATTTATAATTATACGAAACCTCTAAACAAATTTATAACAAACATTATTGTTAAAAATTTCAAGTATGAAGCTGGGTGAATGATTATAGGAATCATGCAGAATACAGTATTGTTCAAAAGTCCAGTTCTATTAAAAAAAGGTTATTTTAAATGGATGCCTCTTATTTTTTAATTTAACACATTTCGTCTGACATTTAGTGTTGCGTTTCAACCATTTTGAATTTCTCATACATTTGTGGCATTTTTTAATAATCAATTTCTTAATAAAATATATTGTAAACTGGCCAAGTGCGAGTCGGACTCGGGCACGTAAAGTTCCGTACAATTATCTATAAAAATGCAAAAAAAGACAGATGATATTGCCGCTATAACAACAGCTACTGAAAACAGAGACAAAAAATATTTAAGGGTGCTCCCATACAACACATGTTTTTTGTATAAATAATAGATTTACACAAACGGCACAGCAGATTCTTAGCAATAGGGTTCTGTTTTACCTTTTGCGTGTGAAACCCTAAAAATATTGATATTGGTATATATATTCTTAAACAAAAAAGTAACCCAAAATATATTCGGCCATTATTTCAATCACAAGCATAAACACACCGCAAGGCTAAAAAAATTTTCTCGCTAGCACAATTTTACGCTCTTAAGGTGGCCTGTTTAGTCTTCCAATCTCAATAACACAAAACACGCATTGGTTCAGCTTGGGAGAATGTCGTTAGTGACTTTCACGGGTAGCATACCCGGCTAAAGTCAAATGATAAATGATTTTATTTCTGTGAAAGGATTTCATAAAAGCATTTTTACAGGTTTTACACATTTTTTTAAACTATATGGCGTCGGCATTTATTATTTGACAACTACTGAGAAGAAATACCGAAACAAAATAAGGGGTTAGGGTCTCTTTTCTTCATGGCATCAGTCACAATTGATAATCGCATACTAAGCATGCCATGCCTTTGTGGGATCTTTGCTTATTATATATTTGTGTTTATTTTTTACCTGGCGTCAGATTATATTTAAATGCCAAGAAACTCGATTATTATTTTTGGCACTCTATTTCTTAATTGTATATCAATATTTTTATCAGTTTAAACATATAATATATTATTAATAGATAATATATTCTTCATTTTAAAATAATGATACGTTTAAAATAAATAACATATTATTAATAACCTTGTTCCGTAGACTTTGTTGTGCAGTTTAGATCATATGTTGCCAACATACAACCTTCTGGTTAACCGGAATAAGTTGTAAAGTAAACAGATTGTATTCTGTCCGGTCCTATAGACTAGTGTAGGCTTATTATAAGACTGTTCATCTGATACCACACTGGTGTTCGTTGTAGATGACCCAGTTGCTCTAAAGTTAGGTTATTTAGCCACCTAAAAGTACCCTACATAACACTGCTTATAACGAATAATAAAAAATAATTAGTAATTTATTGTTATTAATGAACAAGTGATATATTATAATAGACGTAAAGACCAAGGACATAGACTAATGCCTGTAATAAGTAGCCGTTGCAGTGGTCATAATTGTTTCCTCATGTCGCACTGTCTCGCAAACCGATCCACCAGTTCCTCATCCCACCATCTAGTAAATGGTTGACCTCCGTTGCGTTTCTTATTGGGCCACTTTATGTTGTCACTCTTTTTGTTCATCTCTCGTCCCGCTATCGCGCTACAAGCTCGGCCCATTTCCATTTTAGTTTTTGAGCACGGTTCAGAGAGCGTCAGTGGCTTTTGAAATGCTTATTATTTGTGTGGCATATTTTTAGCGATATGCTTAATAAGATGACACAATTTTATTATTAATACGAGTGAGAGATTACGATAAAATTATTAAGTCTTTTTTATCAGTTTAGCAAAAGCAGACGCAACGCAATTGACTACCTATCGAACAGACTAAAACTAACATTTACTGATCGTCTTTGGTAAAACCTAGCATTAACCAATTTCTGATGTCAATCATTTCATGGTAATATGTTTTCATATTAGTTTACGTTTAGGGACTCCATGCGTCACTCCTCATCGATGTCAGTGTGGTAAAGCGGTGGACAGCGTCTATCATGCAGTAGGAGTGCAGGTCGCATACCGCGACATGGTAACATAAATTACATCATACGTCGTGCTCTTGTCACCGCCGACGTACCAGCCGTACTAGAACCAAATGGCTTGGTACGTGACGGTGGAAAGAGACCAAATGGTATATCGTTGTTACCCTGAAAATTGGGGAGGCCTTTGGTGTGGGACGCAACGTGCGTCGATACCCTTGCACCTTCTCATATTCCCGGCTCGGCAAATTGCGGTGGCACTGCTGCTGCTGCTGCGGAGACCCTCAAACGGCGGAAATACAATAACCTAATAGGTAATCTTTTTGTTTGTTTTTTTGTCAGGTTGCTTTCCATTTGCGTACAGCGCTGCTGTATTTTAGGTGACTACTTTATAATAGTAATAAATAATAAGTTGGGTCAAGGGCTTGATGCATAAAGCAGTACTCCTTGATGCGGCACCTTCTTCTGGAACCCTAACCACCGGTAGCTTGGACCCCGTTCCCGCTGCTAGATGGGCCCTATTTTTTATATTTTTAAATAATGTAGTTATATATGTTTTTTAAATAAAAATGTAATAAATGACAAAAAATAATTTAAATAAAGCAGATTATAATAATAATAATATTTATTTGTAAGAATATGGTACAGATAACGAGCGAGAAAAATTGTCCTTCCATCCTAACTAGAAAATAATCATTGATATCAATAGTTGCTCAATCAGTTCCCTCATCATTCATTTTATACTTCATTAAGAATTTTAATTGAAGCGCTATTTGTGGACTAACTAATACATACGCTACATGTGATCTTGGCACTTCCATATGATGCCATATGAACCACAAATATGTTTTCCTTTGTAAAGTACGATAGGGTTAGGTCCCACTGTAATGATGTCCCTCGGTAGGGAATCCACTAGCGGTTTTTGTCAACGACCACGTAAAGAAACTGACGTCACAGAATGCAATATACCGAAATTGATTGTAAACAACAAGATAATGCTCCGCATCACGTAATGTTGAATAAAGATTACCCCATTTGTAAGAGGATGAGACAATGTAGCTGGAGGATGAATTCTATGAAAAATATTGTAAAAAAATTGCACTCCATATATGGGGTAGAACATAGTGGACATTATACTGTAAATATAAGACCTTTATAAACTTACCTGTGCTTCACAAATAAATAATTATGACTTTTACCAATTTCAAATTTCAGCTCTATAACAATCGTTGCAAACTAAAATGCTATTATGGCCGGATCATTCCACACGCCGCCACACACGCGTGCGGTATGGACGACCCTATTGCTCCAGAATTAGGTTATTTAAACACCAAAAATGAGCCTGATACGCCCTGACACTGCTTAAATACTGTAACAGACGCAAAGGTCAAAGTACTTTTTGAAATTGTTTGGTTTTGGTTTAACAAAAATAAACTACAGATTAATGAATATTTTAATCTCATAATTTATTACATTAATTAGGGTGTTATCCATATTATTTACTATATATTCCGGTTATACTCACGGGTGTATTCGGGAATGCCCGACTAGTTTCGGACTCGATCGGAGCCCTTATTCATGAGCTGGTTACGCGGCAGAGTCGCGAGCCGAGTAAACTAGTCGGGCATTCCCGAATACACCCGTGAGTATAACCGGAATATATAGTAAATATTAATTAGGGTGTCCAAGATGCATGTATTGTGATAAATATTTTAATAAAAATCTAAAATGACAAAGGAAACTTGACAACTGAGCCACCGTGTCACTTGGCAGAGCGGCGCCACGGTACGGCGAAACTCGCAGGTTCGAGTCCCGCTCGTGTCCATCATTTTTCAAGTTTCCTTTGTCATTTTAGATTTAAGCTTAGCATTGACAACATGCAAAAATGACACAAAAAGTCATATTGCAATAATTTTTCACTGACTTTAAAATAAGGAGATATTCGTTTTTATTTTTTTGGAAAAATCTTTTGGAATGGTTTACTTCACGTTTCATCACAATAAAAAAATACCACGGAGAATTTTTTTTTCTGATTAAATCTCGTCGATTTTGTTTTTTTTTCCTGAAGTAATATATTTAAAAAATCTGTTAAAGTAATCTTTTCTTTTTTTTTGTTGTTGTTGTTGTGCACATTGAGGCAGGTGTTTTTTTCGCGGGTGCAGCACCATTTGCAAACAGCGCTGCCGTGCTTGAAGTTCTTGTATCCATCCTAGTTTCTAATTCGAACAGGAATGGAATAGGTGCAAGAAGAGCAGGTAATATTTCTTGCAAATTCACATTTTGTGTATGTTTTTGGGATTTTTTAGGAGTTGTTACTTGTCTCATTATTACTGGATCTTCACTAGATAATACTGAAGTAGATGTATTTGTCACTTTTGAACCTGGTATTTCACAAATTAATTTGTCGCCAAGTATATTTAAATGACAAATAGGTTTTGGCTCCTCAAGTTCAATGGAGTCTCGTCTCGCTCTCATGAAGTTCTTTACTAGGATATCCCTTATTGATTTTTGTGGATGCTGATGTAAAGTATTTGACGTCACAGAATGCAACATACAGAGATCGATTGTAAACAACAAGATAATGCTCCGCATCACGTATTGTTGAATTAAGATTAACCATATTTGTGAGAGGATAAGACCTGATGTGGCTGGTAGTCTACGAAAACAATCATGCTCCTTATCGGCTTGTTGCGTTTTGGTGTGGAAATAATTTATTTGCGTTGTTTTAATACATACCTGATATTATAATACAGTATACTATACAGATGAAACGTTGTATTGTTCGCGTGGAACCTGTACGTGTACGCATTTATGCTTTTTATTTTTATCTTTGTAAGGGAGAGTTGGCCATATCGTTCTACCGTTTTAATCTTACCATCTCAAGATTTCCTACAAAACCAGATTTTTATTGCACTTCCATTACTAAACAACGCTCCAGTGGCTCACTGTCCACCATTGGTAATTGCATATGTTGCAAATTTCAAATTTGAGAGAAAAAATTAGATGCTGTGTTGTACGGGCATAATTATATTCTAAGGTAAGTAAGGTGGTATTATTGAACGTACGGCATAAGCCTACGAATCCAAACCCCTTTTTTGGTGATTATTGTAAGAAAACAGATCAGTAAATTATTACAGGATTTTGCTTTATTCTGAAAAAAAGACTGGGTTTTTAAATAGGTAGTACGATTATTTTCAAAATGTTACTGTTTCGTTTATTTCAGACGCCATGGTAGGTAAAAAGTATTGTTATCGGAAAACGGTCATCTTCTAGCACCAGCTGCGATGACAATGGACACAATTATAGTGGAATTATCGATGTGGATGATGATACTTCAGACGTCTTAAATAACACTTCTGCAAGTTACAATGATAAGGGTTGGTGTTCTACACATCGTCATTTTATGATTTGTATAAAAACATTACTCATATAAATGTTATGATCTAATACTTTCAATCCTACTCATAAAAAAATCTATCATACATAATTATTATCTGTTATCTAACATTATCCAAAGACCCATGTATTTCCTCCAAGGGGTAGCCTTATACAAGATATTGGTAAATGGAGCAGGCCGCAGGTAGGGCTAAACTTTCTTACTTATAAAAATCTCTCTTAACTTAAAAACTTTACTTAAGTCTATTGACATCTTTATTCTTTAACATGTACAACGGTATACAGGTATGGTTAATTTAATCACTGTTTTGACGTTACTAATTTTATCAGTATTATTCATTTTATCAGTAAGGGGTGTACTGTCTAGTTATAATGCCCTGGGATCTAAACATAAAAGCGTAAATGAATAAACACGAAGTATACCGGTGAAATAGGGAGGCGAGTTTATTGTTATTGACCGGGCATAAATCCAGCCTGCTGACCGTACTGCTGCAAGAACTTTCCTAATGAAGAAAAAACTCCATGCCCAAACCGGGAAACGAACCTACAATTTCACGCTCACAAAGACAAAATACTTTTTGGAAATTGTAAAAAAAATTGGAGTATTATTTCAATTACATACTGGCAACTGTCATGAAACGGACGCTTAGTTTTATTTTAGCAAATGACTTTTGCAAAGAAAAATATGTTTTACTGTTTGAAAACGAAATTCAAATTGATTAAGATTTGAATACTGACTGCCACGTTGTTCTACTCGTAGTAGTTGCTGAGCGCGACTGCTGAGCACGTTACTGGGTTTTTCCATTTGTTAATTCTCAGTAGCAGCACGGAGTCTGCATTTGTGTCCAGTTGTTGGCAATAGCCTCGCCCCCTATTACATTGGGACCTATAAACATAACTGGCGAAATGTGGGTGTACTATATGCGCTCGTCTGCCTACCCTTCAGAGATTAGAGGCGAGATGTTATGTTATGATTATCTTATGTTTTAAGAATAAAATAATGAATCTTCATTTTTCAGACTGCCTCGTTGGTCTAGTGGTTGGTAAGCGGGACTGCTGAGCACGAAGTCCTGGGTGCGAATTGCGGGTCGGGCAAAGTGTTACTGGGTTTTTCCATTAGGTAATTCTCAGTGGCAGCATGGAGTTTGGATTTATGCCCGGTTGATGGCAAAAGGCTTGCCCCCTATTACATTGGGGCCTAAAAAAGCATAAGAAATGTGGGTGTACTATATGTGCAATTGTGCACCTCTGCCTACCCCTTCGGGGAATACAGGCGTGATGTTATGTATGTTCTTTTGCATTTATTTTACACTTATAACATGAAACAATATAATATATAATTAAATTACGTACACTAAAATTAATTATATTATAATCATGATTATACACAATTTAGAAAATCTAAGATTAAGCATCGAACTATTCGCCCTCATCTCTATCTTTGTCTTTGGTTGAATAACCAGCCCTTAAGTTACGTGGAAAATCAGCCAACCATAGGTACATCTCAAATGAGATGAGCATTCTGACCCCATGACCCGGGTGTTCCAACCCCGAACGCGTCAAAAATATGATTACCGATTAGATTATTTTACTTCCGCCGCTTGAGTCTCCGCAACTGCAGCAGCTGCGCCATTACAAACCACCGTGTTGGAAACATGAGATTGCGCAAGGACGTCGATATAGGTTGCATCCCACACCAAAGACCTACTCGATTTCCATGGCATCGAAGACTTACCGTCTAGACTCTTCACATCGTTATTACCAAGCCTTTTGTGTCTTAAAATAACCTAATAAAATTATTAGACTTCTTGATCTTGTGGACTATTTTGGTGACAATGAATGTCATCATTGCAAAATCTAAGTTACATAAATATAATGTTTTGTTATCTCGTATAAATATACATATACGAGATAACATAACATCGCATCGTTATTTTCCGAAGGTGTAGGCATAGATGCAAATATAGTGCACCCACATTTCACCGGTTATTTTATTGGTCCCAATGTGATAGAGGGTGAACCTATTGCCACCAATCGGGCACAAATCCAGGTTGCGTGCTGCATCTGAGAATTAACTAACAAAAAAACTTAGTAACCTTCTGCCCAAAGCGGGATTTGAACCCAGGAGCTCATGCTTAGCAGTCGCGCTTAGTGACCAACGAAGCAGTCGTATAAATAACTATTATATAAAGCCAAACTCTTAAAGTGATGAAAAAAGAGCAGCAATTATTTTAAACATGAAGGCGACTACAAAATTAGCGAAATATTATAACTTTCGTGAGTGTTATTCATATTTACTATTTATACCGGTTACACTCACGTCGATATTCGGGAATGCCCGACTAGTTTATGAGTCTAACGAAGCCCTTATTCATGAGCAGGTGATGCAGCGGAGTCGCTAGGGGTCTGGATAGGGCTCCGTTAGAGTCCGAAACTAGTCAAGCATTCCCGAATATCGATGTGAGTATAACCGGTATAGAGTTTGCAAGCTACCGGAAGAGGTTGTAATAAAGAAAGCGAGTTGTTTGCACTTATTATTTAATTATGGTCCACACAATAGTCCTGATTACACCGATAGCACAAGCACAGTTTATGATAGGAGAGAAGGGTCAAGCGTATAGTGAGCAGTAAGATAGCGTGAAGATAGCTAGTTATTTAGGATAGCAAGCGTTCCTCGCCGTAGCGTTAGCAGACTGGCCGGCCGGCCACAGCGGCGCGCGCGCTCCCCGGGCTCCTCCGCCGCCCGCCTGCGCTGTGACATGGTAGCAGATCTCTAATATAAAAATGCATTTGGTATTGATGTTTATTCCTTGACCCTTCGTGGGCAAATAAGTTAAAATTAAGTGTACATAATAGTTTTGACAATTTATACAAAATGTGAATGAACACACAAATAATAAATAAGGGTACGTTACACCGGTGTACATATATGGTAGATAATATAAGCGAAACATTGTGTCACCGTGTGCCATAATGTGACCAGGGATTGTAAGATAAACATAATACTCATCCTGCATGTTTTGAAAGACAATACGCTAATAAGCGTCCATATCGAGAATCCAGCTAATGACCTGAGATTCCCAGTTCACGTTTGTGTGTGTGCAGGCCAATATTGATTCCTGACGCGCTGCTCGTATTGTGAATGATTTTAACCGTGATGGACAGTGATATTATAGAGGGTCATGGTCATGGTCACTTAGGAATTCCCACACCAACAATATCTACACATTTAGATCCGAACAGAAAATCGAATAATCCAATGATAGGAACAGAAACAAAAGGAAGAAGGCTCTAGAACACCACTGCTTAAATATTTAGGAAGACAAGAGGGAACGATCTAAGATTTAGGCATGGGGATAGGGATTCATGAGAAATAAGTTACAATATTGATTTATTCTAAAAATGGTAAATATTATTCGTTATTAAAATAAATGTTTATGATATTAGTAAATTTTTGTTTTCATTTAATTAGGAATTGTTTTATTTGTAAAATGTATGGTAATTATATTTATAAAAAATATGAGGGATGGATGATTTAAATACGCTCCGCAAGTGACACGACAAAACTGGCCTCTTTAGCCCTCCTCAAGCGTTCATCTCGTTTCCACCATTTTTATTCCCGATAAATACCGTTCTTCCACGTGTTATCTAATACAGTGAAACTTGGTTAAGTGGGACCTGGATAAGTGAGAAACCTCCATAACTGGAACTCATGCTGAGGTCCCAACACTTTGGCACTGAATTACCTCTGTTAGTGGGACGAGGTAAACCTCTATATCTGGGATTTGTTCTTTCGATTTATCATCTTACCTACCTTTATAACTGAGACAGCGAGTGAATTTGATATGCATAAACCTCTGTAACTGAGATAACATTGTTTGTTTACTCATTCTTATTCTACCCACAAATTCCACACGTAATTCCAAGTACGTAAGTACAAATTTTGAGCTTCAATTACCTTCAGTTTTAGTGTCGCTTTACTATCATACAGATATTTATTTGAAAAATGTAAAATAACTGAAATAACCTGTATGCTCACCTCTATTAATGGAACCCTCTGTAAATGAGACAGATATTTATTTATACCTGTATATCTGAGACACTGGGTAAGTGGAATACCTCTATAAGTGAAACGACATTGCAGGTCCCTTGATGTCTCACTTAACCAGGTTTCACTGTAAGTGCCGTTTTGTTAAATATTTTCAACTGAGGCTCTTTTGACTAAAAATATCACTAAATATCGAGATATTAAAGTAGGTAAAGCCCTAGTTGATAGTAAACGTTACATTAATTTATTAAAATCGTAGCAGTTCTATCTCTGGTTTGTGGGCACTATTGATTTAAGCACTACTGCAAGTGAAAACCGATTTTTAATTTCATTGTTCTATGTACAGACACTCGGGTTTTGCTCTTTTATTTTATGTATATAGTACAGATGCTTAAATCAATTTATTGAATTATGTTATCGCATTCGTAACAATACAAAGGAATGAAATAATTTTCATACCAAAACACAACAAACCGATTAACAGTTTGATTATTTTCGTAGACGCCATTCGCAAGCCTTATTGCCTCTCCTCACTTAAATATGGTTAATCTGTATTAAACAATACGTGATGCGGAGCTTTATCCTGTTGTTTACAATCGATCTCAGTGTATTGCATTCTGTGACGTCACTTTCTTTACGTCGTCGTCCACAAATACCACTATTGTTTATCCCACAAAAGAACGTCTTTAGAACGGGACCAGAGTCTATTGAACTTAATAAACCAAAACCCATTTGTGGTTCAACGTCACTTGACTTCAGCTGTGAAGAGCCAGGTTCAACTGTAACGATTGTATCTAATTCACTGTTATTAAGCAAAAGTTCAGAAACGACTACTGGTGAAACTGCGTTACTATTAGGCTACGATACTCTTCGCGATACGGATGCGCCTCACCTGCGGGCCAATTTTCCTGATGATTCCATAGAACTAATCGCTCGTGAGGGTGGTATACTGAGAACTAAAAAAAAAGTTACTTCCAGCACGACCCCCCTGTTTGCAAAGGGTGTTAAGATTGACGCAGTGACGGTTACTCAGAAGTGCGGCTTGTGTTTTGAACGAGAATGGCCAGGTCTCTAATGCGTTTCTACATTATGTAACCTGAAATCAGTTTGGAACCTCAACGTCGAACATCGTCAGTAATGTAGTTCCAGATCAGAAAGTATTAAATAATAATAATGTAAAGAGATTTTATTATTTTTGTTGTTATTATATTATCCCTTTTACGAGTAAACCTAGCTTTTGCCCGCGGTTTCTCGGTTAATTTATCTTTTACATTAAATTCAATACTAATAACTCTTATCGCCCTACTTAAGTAATTCAATCATAATTTGAAGACCACTTAGGGCCTTCTAGGTTAGCGTAGCTCATCGTAGACTAGCGTCCTAAAGCAATCGTAAACCTACCAATAATATTTTTTTACTTAATAAAAATGAGTAAGAATAAGGATAACATATTTTAATATCCTGCTTTTACTTTAATTTTGAAAAAAATGACAATGTCAAAAGTAACAAATGATAAATGATTTAATTTTGCAAATAGATTTTACAAAACACTTTTACACAATATCATTTTTTTTAAACTTTGCAATCGCATTGGCATTTCCAAACTGACTACTTCTGAGGAGAAATACCGAAACAAACTCAGGGGTCACGGTCTCTTTTAAAGTCCAGAATATAAATATACTAAATATAAATCCAGAATATAAATGAATAGAAAACAAAATTAGCAAATGAATTTTGTCAGTAAGTACTTGTCCCGTGGGGAGGCGGGACAGAATAACACTAACCCATCTCGTCGCGTTAAGTGTCGTTGGAGGCAACTAAGGGAAAATCTAGAACTTCACCACCAGTACTGCGATTCCCAAGTTGCTTACCAAGCGTGGGGACAATGGAAATACCACCTCCCCTCCCCCTCTCGTAAGGGGAGGTCTCTGTTCAACCGTGGACGTCCTCTGGCTGATGATGACGACTTGTATGTAAGCCAACATGTTTATTGTTCCACAATTCACAGCAGGGTTTTGAAAGGGTTACCAACTTGTAAAAATAAAATAAAATGTGTGACAAAAGTGAATTTATCTCTTTTTGTTTTTACAAGTTAATTTTGTTTAATCGACATCAAGTGGATTTTTGGCACATCATCAAGTTAAAGGTCCGTAAAGGTCTGTCTGTGTGTAAACGTCTTTTGTAGTAAAGGAAGCTTCAGTGACGCGCAGATTCCAACAGGTTGCGGCGTTTCGTTTTTCGCAAATACGATTAATATCACATAATTACCTGTTTCAAGTTAAGCGCCTAGCGCCTCTTAGCGTATTAACCATCTGAATAAACACACGAGAAGTAGCCTAAAGGCCGTAGCCTGTAATCTTAGGACCAGCTGTATCACACATATACGCTATACTACGAAGGTACACTTTCGTACCGTCCATATTACTAGGTAGTACATAGACAGGTTATATTTAACAAGAAATAGTAAATAACGTATTAGTTTAAAACAGCAAGTGTATATCTTATATTTCATGAGAAAAAATATCGTTGCAAAAACGACTATAGTTTTGTGGGCGATGCCACGGGTGTAGCTAGAATTTTTATGTAAATGATATTTTGAAATATAATAGGTGCTAAATATTATATTTGAAAATATTTCTAGGTATGTTACTATATAAACAAAAAACCTCACGTCCTAAAAACACTGAAAAGTGATAATGAACAGATTTTATTCAAAGACAAAATACACGTAAGCTCATGTTAAACTAAACTGCTGATTTATTCGAAGTCCTTTTCTCTCTTCATTAAAACCATCACTTAACATAATTATTATAGATATTCATCCATAAACCTAAATGTATCCACAAACAGTATACTGCAGTGGGTTTTCACGTTTATAGAAAGAAGAAAAGGCAGTCAGCGTACAAAGATTGGTGACTTTAGTCAAATGGTACGATTTTTTTTTGTGATCATGCCTGCATTTAGCTTCTACGAATCTAAAATTATACCCAGTGAGTCTGATAACATAATATCTCCTCCTTTATCATCCATTTCTAAAGGAGCACGCATTTTAAGCATCATTTTTTCATCTTCTGGGTCAGTCCAATTCATCATCAAACATTTAGCAATACCGCACATTAAAATTTCTGTTGGTGTTGGTTCCCTTTTTGGTGTTGTCCCTCCTGGGTATGGCGGATATGTGCTCATAGTGCGAATCATTCTATGCAAGACTTGACTTTTAGACTTTCGAGCAGCTGGTTCACCGTGACTTAAAGTGGCTACTGTTGGTCGTCTCATACTTTGATATGAAGTACTACCTGATATCAAACTCTTAGACACTTGTTGGACACCCTTAGCCTTAGTCACATGTTGGACACCTTTAGCCTTAGACACGTGTTGAACACCCTCAGCCTTAGACACGTGTTGAACACCCTCAGCCTTAGACACGTGGTGAACACCCTCAGCCTTAGACACATGTTGAACACCCTCAGCCTTAGACACGTGGTGAATACCCTCAGCCTTTGACACGTGGTGAATACCCTCAGCCTTAGACACGTGGTGAAACTTGTGATCTTGCGTCGTTTGCCCGCTAACTAATATGTTTTTTTCTTCTAAATTGTGACTGAAGTTTTTCTGTTTATTTTTTTTAATGTGAGATTTACTAGGCAAGTGTTCATTATGCGGCATATTACTTCGGAATCTTTTATGACGTGGAGTAATACTTATAGGTACCGTATTTTGTGATAGACTGCTTAGAGATGATACATGAGGAAATATTTCACTAGTTTCATGGTGCGATGTCGCTGTATCCGACGTCATAGTTGAGGATGCATCAGTATCTACCTTTGACAATGTTTGAGGTTCTTGAGAAAAGGTCACAGATGATTTGCGAGTAGTAAGCGCTGCCTCTTCATTTTCATTTAATATAACATCAATTAACGTCCCTATGGGTTCCCACGGCGTTGGCTGGTTTCCAGTATCCCAAGTTGTTGTTTCCCCATTTAACTCTTGGTTATAATAAGTATCTTGTATTTCCCAAGGCTTTGGTTCCTCACAACTGTAGTCTGGAAAGTGCACAGGACCACACATAGGTTTCGATTTTCTAATTATTTTTAAGTTTGATGTCGGTTTGCTCTGCACTGGATTCAACATCCAATTCGGTTGAGAACTTAACGAAGCCAAATACACTAATTGAAGTTCGGTAACAGTTAAAACATAGAAAAAAAAAATGTACATTACGTATAAGTTAACAACTGTTTAACATATTTAAGTATATAAAGTAGGGGTATGAGTAAAGGTTAGACGAAATGTAAATACTAAAATTTGTGATAAGAATGTTGTTTTATGGTATTGAGAGTATACCAAGCGTATTATTATTTTAACCCTTTGCTGGTAGCGCGTTGCTACTTTTCGAATGTAACTAGAGAAAACTTTGATAAATAAATTCTTTTGAGTCTTTTTATTGTCATTTCAAGCTACATCATAAGAAAAGAGAAAATAAAAAAGGGTATGTAACATATTGTGTGTGTGGAATATTTAAGAAATAACTTTAAACATCAAATGCACCCGTTAACATAATCCATCGTAGCTTCGGAGTGCATAAATGCGTAAATACCGAATAGTGTAAGTACTGACTTAATAATATATGATAAATAGTTGAAGCGGCTTTGCCAACTTAAAAATAGAGTTGCTCAGATGGCTAGTTGACTTATTAACCTACGAGGTGTGCTCAGCGGTTTTAACCGCGTTCAATTTTAAATCATAATCCCTAAGACCATTGCAACTGCAAAAGGGATTGTGACTGTTGAATGATATCATTCTTTCCCTCATGAACGGTACATACAGTTTTTGTTAATAAGCTTTTATTTTTTGTTTATTACCTCCAAATATTCTCCTTATATAATATTATATTCCTTATATCTTAAGTTCTAACATTTTCATTATAATACTGATATAACTGTTCTTTTTGCTTCCGTGGGTGGGGACCTGGTGATTTGTATTACAGGCATTTTACATGCCTACCTCAGACACCAGCTTCTCACATATTCTAGCCTATGCACATACCTGTATTTAAATAGATATAAGTATCTTTGTAATTATGTAAGGTTGGTTCTTGTGAGGAGAAATAAATAAACATTATTATTATATACTTTATTTCAAAATGAAGAATACGTACTCTTTTCTGTAATCCTAACGACATATATGTATGCGAATGAAATTTAATGATGATCGGTGCAGTGGTTTAGGTGTGTAAAGGAACAAACAAAGGAGAATGACCAAATTTGTATGGGCTCTGGTCCAAAAAAATATGTGCGCCCCCAGAGTGGTTATTATTATGGGTGGGTTCATAATGCTCGACTAACTATGTCTGCAAATACGTATCGAATTCTAACCCACAGTTTTTGAATAATTCGATGTAATTTGAAAGTGAAAACAAGACACTTTTTCTACCAACAATTTTTGTAATAACACTATTTTGTTGTTCTTTTCGTTTCAAAAAATAACTAATTAATTGGGTGAGTAATAAATAAGGACGAACATTCTTCACATACTATTATAAAGTGATATAGTTAATCATTTAAAAGCATGTTACTTTAATGAATACTAGTAGTTCCACTGATGGCATATTAATTACAGAAGATGCCTCAAACAAAAAAGACCATATAGTTATGTTCAGTGACAAAATTGCTCTAGATATGGGTCAGTTATTGTCTAATACAAATATTAGTCAAAAAGTAACAAATTATTGTATGCTGGGTTTGCCATATAACAGCATAATAGACAGAGTTATTAAAACTTCCCGCAGTCCTTATACTAGGGGAAATAAGTATGTATGGGATTAAGTATAACTTAAATAAAAACACAATAACCGACTCAATTGATAAATTATCAAATTTTGGAGTGTGTTATGACATTCCAGTATTAGGACCGAGGTTATGGTGTTGTTTTGTAGAGCTTGGAGAATTTTAATCTTGTGTCCCTTAAGGCCTCTGGCTACAACCGCCTGTGCTGCTTTGATTATACCTATGCATTCTGCTTGGAATATAGTGTTAAGTTTGCCTAGGGTAGTTGAGATCTTTATATTTAGGTCATTCGAGAAGACCCCCGCTCCAATTCCCTGTATGGTTTTGGAGCCGTCTGTGTATATCCTAACTTCATGGATGTCAGAGTTATCTTGCATTTCTGCTTTAAGTTGGATTTTGTATCTTCTATCAAATACGTAATGACACATTATACTATCTGTAGGCGCCTCAAGGAGTGGTAACTCCTTAATCAATACTTGTAGCAGCGTAAGTTTAAAGAACGCAAAGATATAGTGAGCCTCTCTGTTGAGCGATCTATTGAAATAGCCTGTGTTGAGTTAGAGCATTTTATAGTTTTAAGTATCCATAGACCCCCTTCATCATTGTATAACAGTTTTGAAAAGACCATGGTTGAAGTTTTGCATAAACTCAGCAGGTTAAGTAAAACTATCATCACATGTGGAGACTTTAATGTCCTACAGATGGTACGAGACGGGGCGTCTGTCAGGACAGGTCGATTCAAGCCTGCTTTCGGACTGCCTATATTGTTCATACACAATCTTACGTTTGTCTGGACTTTAAAAGAGAGAGAATGACCCCTGAGTTTGTTTAAGCATTTCTTCTCAGAGGCAGTCAGTTAGGAAATGCCGATGCCATTTACTTTTTATTTTATTTTTTTATTGAATTTTGACGTGTGAAAGTGTTTGTGAAAACCTATTGTTGTAATGAGAATAAGGTTAAAATTGATGGTTGGGATTAAAAAACAAAAGGGTTATATAATTATTCTAACACATGCATTACGAAAAACATTTTAACATCATTATGCGACTATTAATGTGACATAAACTCATAGACTACAACATTAGTTTCATATCAAAACAAATTGAGATTCTGAAACATATTATACAATAAAAATTAGAACAAATAATTGTGTATTGAACACGAATTAACATTCTAATTAGTTATTAGACATCATTAGCATTAATTGGAAGCAAATCTGCAGTGGGACGATCATGGCTGAAATAATAATAAATAAGTCTGAATCATCAATTGGGCATAAAGGACGGGAATTAAGACGGGCTTCGACTTGTTGTAGTAATTTCCTCATAATGTCAAGTTTGTGTTCAAGATACTTTTAAGGTGATACTTTATAGATTTCACCCCGACTTCCTAGAGACCTCCAAAATTAGGGCTATATGCAGGGATAAAATGCCACTGAGTACTGTCGGCTGCCAGTAAGTTGGACACGTAGTCTCCGAATTCAAGGTTAGCTTCGGTAAACGCCTCTGCAAGTGCATTATTTGCTCCAACAAAATTCCGTCCCTGATCACTCCATAAGTCATTACATTTTCCACGTCGTGCAACGAAGCAACGTTAATAAAGGCTTCTGAAGTCAGGTCTCTGACCAGTTCGATGTGATTAGCTTTCGTCGACATGCAGATAAATATGGCAATGTAGGATTTATTCGTTTTTGCGCCTCTTCCTTTAGACATTAGGACATCGTATGGGTCAGCAAAATCTACTCCGCTGTAAAGCAATGGCCGGGCTGGCGTCAATCGTTCCTTTGATAATTCACTCATCAGCTGTGTCCTGGCATTTAACTTGACGCACACAAAGCATTTGTTTATGTATGATTTTACTAAAATGTTGACCTTTAGAATCCAATATCTTGATCGCAGATAATTTAACATCAATTGCACTCCTCCGTGCAGAGTTCGTCTGTGAATTTAAGCAACAAGTAGTATGGTAAGTGGATTCTTGTTATCTAATCGGGTGTATACGATCATATTCCAAGCAGGTATTTTTTAATCTTCCACCCACCCTGAATACCATTTTATTATCCAAATATGGGCTAAGGGTATTTCAACCACTTATATTTTTAACGCATTTCCTTTGTAACAATTTTTTTATTTCTTCTTGAAAAATTATATTTTGTATGATGATGCGATACTTATTTTCAACATATTTACAATGGTGAATTTACAAACTTATTATAGTAGAGAAAAAATTAAACTATAATTAACTGTAAATTGTTTGGAATAATATTATGTTAAAAATATATGTTATAATTGTCTTTTTATTAATATTTAAGTTCAAAAACATGCAAAAGCTTATGCAAAAAGAAAAACCTTTAGCGAGGACCGATCTCCTTACGGGTAACTCGCAGGGCGGTTGTTTAACCACCACGCCACCATAACCCTTGACAAAATGTTTAAATAGTAATTTCTATACATGTCGTGATTGACTGCTCAGTTCCTTATGGATAAAGCGTGATGATTTCTACTTCAGAAATTCATCTGTTACTAGTCTGAATATTGCAACTATTGGTTAAAGTATTATAGTTACTAGTATTATATTACTAGTATTATAGTTACTTAAAGTGCTATAGAACGCGCTGCTGCGCAGGCCGGTACCGCCGAAACCGCTATGCCCCTGTTTTTTTTTATCTGTAATATCTTCGAAAATATTTATTTAAATTACTTGCTGTAAAGAGCCATATTGATCTATATGAAATGCACTATGTATATAAGGTATTTAATTGGATAAGGATTAATGCTGTACTGCTTAAAATTGCTTCGCAAATTTCACTCGTTCGCTCGTTTCACGAGAAATAATGGCTAATATCTCAAGGATAAAAAATGGTTATAGTGGGTTATCCCTAAGAAATAGACATAAGCCATCGAGGACTTTTTTGTAAACATTTTCAAGGTGTACAATACTGTAGTACATTATTTTGATATATCTCGTAGGGTTCAGCCAGCGTTTGCAATAAACATAGATAGAAGGATGCCTGTTCTAGACCCAAGAGTTCAGTTTTGGTAAATTAACAAGTTTAATAAGCACTTTTTCTTGTTTCATACTTTCAGATCGCATTTGGTCATAGTTGGGTTTTAGTTTATTAACCTTATAGGTATTTTAAGTCCGCGTACGGTTGACATTCACTTACAGGTGAGTTCTATGAATCACTAATAGGTAATAATAATAAGAAATCATTTGAAAAACAAATTAAGAACTAACCTGTAGACATTATCTACGTAAATTCTAACTTTCGAGTAAAGTTCATGTTTATTCTTCTTCTTCTTCGTGATTCAAGAAATAATGAAAATAACATAAACTTAATGTCTTAAAAATCTAATATTTCTAAAAAACACCATTATTGTACAACTAAAACTGTTTTAGACCAAAATAGGGCATAATGATTTCTACTTCACTTTTCACAATAAGTGCCGCGGTGAGCGCACACTTGGAGCACTTGCTTCAGTCCAGCGGCGCTTTTGACAATGTGCAAAACTAATGCATCTCCCTAAACCCATTTCATCACTAGTTTCTACAGGTGGCGTATATCCCTGCGGAAATGGCGCCATGGTGCTCGTCGTGTGGTGGTGACGTTGTGCTTTCTTCAATATGGGTACATCGTACCTATTCGATCCACTAACAAGAGCAGGTGGACGTTTATGAATTGGTTCATGGACTGGTGCTCGTTCATGGAAGGGTGCTCTTTCATGGAACGGTTTTCGTTCATGGACCGGTGGTCGTTCATGGACCGGTGGTCGTTCATGGACCGGTGGCCGTTCATAGTCCGGTGCTCGTATATTTACTACTGCTCGTTCATGAACCGGTGTTGTCGTGGTGTACCAATCTATTGAAGTCCGAACTGGCACCAGTGATCGCCACGCGAATGTTTCTTGAGTCCTTGGAGCCGTGTTATAATATGGTGAGTGACGACCACGAAAAAGGGGGTTTTCTGTGGTAACTGAATTATACTGATTTATCGGTACTGGTGTTGGCCAAACTTTGTGGCACACAGTCTCCTGGTTTTTGTGTAAAAATTGATGTAAACCTTGTATGGCTTCGCCTGCGGGCTGACAACTCGTGGGCTGTTCACAACTGATCCCCGCAATTAACTCTGGACCACAAAAAGGTTTTCTTTTCTTAAATATCATTTGAATTGGTTGTTGATGACGATAAGTTTGCGAACTAGTTCTATACAGATCTTTCATCAGTATCACGGGACGAAATTGATACGGAGCCGACGTCACTGAATCCAATATGTGAAATATAACTGCGGAGTAAAAGATAATATTCCGCATTACGTATTATCTAACAACCATTGACCATATTGTTATGAGAAGATGAGACGAACAACTAGTACGTAGCAAGTATGAAATAATTAAAATTGTAATTAAATTGTTGTGTTTTGGCATGAAAACGTAACAGTATGTACATATTAAACATGGCTATGTTGTACATGTGCACTCTTATATAAATAGAATTGGCTTCTCGATAATTTCGGTGCTAGTACTGTAAAATGCTTTAATTTAAATAAATACAATATTAATTGACGACCTGATCGGCGCAGTGGCTAAGCGATTGGACTGGTACGCTAAGGGCTGCGGGTTAGATTACCGCACGGGACCAAAATTTGTGAGAGCCGCAGATATTTGTCTTGAGTTTGAGTGTTTGTGTATGTGGTTGATACAAGAGACACGACAACGACACAGACAAACAGACAACAAAGTTATCCTATAAGGGTCCCATTTTTTCCTTTTGTAGAAAAAAACCCTTAAAAAGCAATTGGTCGATGATAGACGCTATGAAAGATCCGTGCTTGTTAAAGAGGAACTTCGGGGAAGAAAGGCCTTTACCGCAGTGGGACGATAGGGGCTTGTAATAACAATATTTGTTTGTTTTATGTGTTATACTATTTACTGTCTTCCGGTTCCACTCACGTGGTTTCAGTTTCGGACTCAAACTTAGCTTTCATTTATGGGCTGAGGACGCGGCGGAAAGTGAAAACTTATAAATGTTAAACTACTGTATCATAACATAACATTACAGCAGCCTATTGCAGTCCACTGCTGGACGTAGGCGTCCCCCAGGTTTCTATGAACTACTGCATAAATTGTAATAAAATTGTACAATAATGTTTCTTAAAGTTCGGTTTCCCGTATAGGTAGATATATCATCAATGAGCATTGTATATTGAAATAAGATAAAACAAATTCACACTAATAGCATAGATTGTTACGATGAACATCTGAATTAATGGTACCTAATAATAATTATGTATAGGAGTGAAATACTGGCCTCGATTGAAATAACTTTTTTTAAATTATTGTTATAGATCTTACTTTCGTTACGTTACGTTACGTAGACATTAAATGATAATAAAAATAGTTACATACGAACTTTTAAAACAAAATCTAAAATATTAAAATCTTCTCTCTATCTTTACAATTCTTATTAATCTTGACAACCTGATTGACGAAGTGGCTAAGCAATCGGACTGTTGCACTAAGGTTACGATTCCCGCACGTGACAAAAAAATTGTGCGTTCGGTAGACGTATGTCCCGAGTCTGGTCCGTTAAAAGTATTAACATTTCCATCCATGTTTATATTTGAAACTGCCATGTTTATAAAAACGAATCCACATCTCTTTCAAAAATTGTGTAATGTTAAAAAAAACTCCAATGCGTTCACAGTATCATAATCATTTATGCAACATTAAATGTAAAACTGCTTTATTTACAAAAAGTTTTTTTGGTATTGCCCCGAAAATTTATAATAAAATACCCGACAACATAAAAAATATGCCTTTACCAAAGTTTAAAAAGTCTATCCACTCTTTTTTAATTGAAAGGTGTTATTATAGTGTGGATGACTTTATTAATGATAAGTTTATATAAATTACATGCAATATAGTTTTTGTGATATTAATGTTATAATTACTTTAAAATACCTACCTATTAGTTTTAATACATAACCTACCTACCTAATATTATTTTTTGTTACCTTTGTTATGTTATTTTAAGTTGTAATTTTATATCCATTTATTTATAACTGTTCCTCATTACTAGTTTAAGTACCCATATTTGTACGCCTTCACGGCAAAACATAGTGCTCTAATTATTTATTTAACATCTGCATTATAATATGTAATTACCTATGTTTTACAAATAAACATTTGATTTGATTTGATTTGATCTGGGTGTTTGTTATGTGATGTATTTTACTTCTGTGAAACGCACCCACGGCACAGGAGAATTTGTGTGGAGTAATATGACATACGGGCTCCCCTACCTTTTTTCTACTCAACGATAAACTGAAAACAAGACAAACATTCCCGCAATAAAAGGAGTCGAAAACCATTGCTACTTAATAACTCAATTATATTATGAACAACTGACAGATCTAACGAAAATAGAGCTCATATGTACCGAGAACCATGACTATGATATGATGATAAACATTGTCCTAGTGTTTGGATTGGCCAAGCTAACATTTTTTTTGGTGATTCTGTGATGAGGAGATGCAGTTTTCTAGGTTCTCTCAGGCAGAGCCTTCTGGCCTTCGTGCAGGGGTAGGGTTCGTGAGATTAGATTGAAAGTTGGCTTGAGAAATTGTCTTTGAAAAATCATCTTCTGGAATTACAGTCATTCTGTTTCCTTGTGGTTAAGCTAATACGAGGGAAATCTTGAATTTCACGTAGGACACGTGCACGACACACAGGAGCATTAGGACACATATTTATAATGTGTCCCGCTACAATAACTAATAATATTGAAAGAAGATTGTTTTGAAATTGCAAGAGATAAATGTATTTTTTGGAAAATAAATATACAAGATAAATGTATTTTTATGAAGAAAACCTACAGACGCAGTTTACAGAAACATGCCGTTAATGTAGGAAGTTGGAATTGAAGGAAAAAAAATCGTTTAAATGATACTTTTTAGTTACAAACTTATTAACAAACGCAAAGTATTTATTTTACGTACGAAGTCAACTAGCTCAATCAGGACATAACTACGTCTATCATTATACCCATCAAAACTACTCATTTATTCGTGAACAATGCCACTGGTCCAGCTAGATGAATACGTAAAACTAAAAGTGACTTCTTAGAACCTGACCTTACAGCTAAGTATCTTACAATATTACTGTTACTAGCACGACAATATTTTAATCGTGATGCCCTGACTTAGGCCTACTTTGTAGATAGATACAAGACATCGCAAATTAATAGTCTCCTTTCAATTGTAAATAACCACATTATCACTTTGCTATTAAAATTTTCTTTATTAAAAAAGTCTATGAGGCTGTTTACTTTTGGTTACCTTCCAATTAAGTGTATAACAGTTAGCAAATTTGATACACTCAAGAGCTTTCAGGTCGTCTGTCTCTGCCGATGGCGTGCAACCACCAGGGAAAGGCGGCATTGTGCTTGATGTACGAAATACATTGCGGATGGGTTTCCTTTGCCGTTTGAATGTATAGTCAGCATCATAATTATCAATATATTCAAAGTCTTCATGGCCACGTAACACCAAGGATTTAGGCTTCATTTGAACTCGCAATGGAATTTTTGAACGTAATCTTTGTCGGACCATTTTAGCTGGAAACACTTGACCTCGAGCATTATCATTGTAGTAGGATGCAGCATGAGGCATATTATTAGTTTGATGCGGGACGTTTATAGGTGGCCCTTGCGAATACCTTGGGTTGTAACTAATTGTCCTACTTGGAAATGACAAAGATTGATATTGTACTGCTCGGTAAAATACACCTCGAGACTTCTTGTCTCGATATTGGCCTCCACGGGTAGTTCTACTTCGGTACTGAACGTTTCCAGGAAATGGATTTTGATGCTGGGCTCCTTGACGCGACGTACTTGGATATAAATAAGGATGAACAGATGGGACTGCTTGCGGCAATGTGTTTGGATATACAGGATATTGAGGTGGCTTATTGGGATACTCCACATATTCAGCGTCATTTTTAAATGGAACATTTTGATATGGCCGTGAGAAAAATGATGCGCTCTTGGAAGTTCCACTAGAGAGTTGCACATTTAGAGTTGAAGGCTGATTACTTCGTGGTGTGTTAGCTAGGGATGGCCTCATTTGGAACACAAAGTTTTGAAGCATCTCACTTGGATACCGCATATGTTCGGTTGTGTCCCTTATAGATACGCTAGATGGATATATACTTTGATATGTGCCGTATTTTGCAGGCCTACTTATAATAGTCCGATGCTTAACTGGTCTACTTTTCATCCACAAATTTTGAAAGGATGTAGTTGTAAATAATACAGTTGGATGACTAACATGCTGAACTATATTTCCTATTTCCGAATTTCTGAACACTGGATCCTGTTGTTGCTTCTTCGGCAGTGGATAACACACTGTGTCCCGATTTTGGTGAAGAACTGGTACATTGAAGGGAACTTCTGAATTAACACAAGTAGTTGACTCTTCACAACTAAATTCTGGAAACGGCACGGGACCACATTCAAGTTTTTTTTTTTGCCCAGGGTGAATATCCGTGGGAGATTGTGGGCCAAATCGCATTATATTTGATTTTTGAAGATCTGTCATTGGTATCACTGGGCGAAACTGAAAAACTATAGAAATCACTGAAGGTAACTTGTTGATAATCACGATGTAATAAAGACAGATGTACCACATTACGTATTAGTCAAGAACCATTGATCATATTTATGGCAGTGTCATAACACATGCGGCTAGTGGGTAACTATTTTATAAACAATCAAGCCTGTAATCAGACTGTTATGATTTGCTGTTATATATATTTTATAGCGTGTTATTGGATGTTTTAATATTTGTTTTATGTGGTTAAGGTTTAAACATATTTATATATAAAATAACAATACTAGTATGACCCTCGGGTTTTCTTCTAAAACATTGAAGTCGTTTCAATAATAGATCATTAAAAAGATCTTTTTACTTTTGAAACATACGCGCTTACCATTTAGATTATACAGGAGACCGAGGAGTATAATCGCCCACTGTGTCTACCGTTTGTGGACTATGAGAAAGCCTTCAATTCAATCGAAACCTGGGCTGTATTGTAATATGGACTGCGCTGTATTGTAATACAGCCCAGTCCCTCCAGCGATGTCATATCGACTATAGGTATATCGAACTGTTCACAAATGCGTTGGAGCACGTCTTCAAGCTCTTGGACGGGAACGGGTTTGGCATCAACATCAATGGCGAACACATCACTCACCTTCGTTTTGCTGATGATATAGTTATCATGGCGGAGTCGCTGGGAGAGCTCAATACTATGCTCAGCGACCTCATTATCGTTTCTCAACAGGTGGGTCTTAAAATGAACATGGACATGACGAAGATCATGTCCATGTCGCACCTGTACCGGTTGTCGTTGGGCACAATACTCTCGAAGTTGTCGACCACTATTAATCTACTTAGGAACAATTGTTCAGTAAGGCCGGCCCAACTTCGCCAAAGAGGTCGTCCGAAGAATAAATAAATTTATCAAAACCTGATGACAAACAACAAGTTGTTACCACCTATTGTATGTGTGCAGTTTATTTTGTGCAACGGCACGCTATAGTTGCTAAACCATGACACAATAATCTGATTACTGAATTAGAAGCCGTGCACGACAGTCGTACCATATTTGCATGCCTCATGTTTTCTTAAATATGGTCAATTATTATAAGATATAACGTTATGAGGAGTATCATTATTATCCTCTATTTTGCAGTAGTTCTCAGTATATTGCATACAGTGACCACAAATTCCCTGCGTTATCGTCCTCAGGTATTACTAGCAGACTTGCCGCCGGCACCGCCACTACCGCCGAATATCGTCAACCTCAGGAAGAGGCAAAGACCTATTTGTGATGCTGCACCTAAGTCGGCGACAAGCTGTGAAATGCCGACCAGTTGCAAGACAGTGAGACATCGATTCAATAAACTAGCACAAATCAGTAATTTAGAAACAACGTGTAATACCGTCTGGATCCCGATGCACGCTCAAGCCCAATCAACCACGTCTCAGCCGCGAACTGCACCGACAACACATAGAAGGGTAACAACAGCCAGACAATTGACGATATCCCGACAGCGGCGTATTTTTCTACACTCAAAACCAACATACCAATTAGTACAAACTACTATAACGAGTCGACCTCCTCAAAACAATGAGCGACTATATAATATCGATACAGAAAAATATGCATTAATTAGAGGAAATGTGGCTGTACAAATGCCGGCAGAGTCCATGAACATCAAGGGACCATATTAGGAAACAATAAGAAGAAGTTATGTGTGCTGAATTTGCGATATGCTTGAGTCGCGACTGGACAATTTTTACCTGAGTACGGCAAAATAACCGGAGAAGGGTTATGTGATTAACAGTCAATGTTTATGTGGTATGTTTATCTGTTTCATCAGAAGTCTAAAACGAATGTCCTAGGTCAGTGAATAAGGTGTCATTGGATTCGTCTTCATAGTCCGTGAGTCATGAGCATATGATGTAAATAACGTCGACTGAATTCAACATGACGGATTCAATGTAGTCAAAACAAGGTCTCAATGAGCACATTCCAAATATTCTAAAATATTTTCATTGATTTTAAAATTCACTCGATAAAATTGTATTGCCTATCAGACCGGTTCAAACTACAAAGAAATACTTACATTTATACTTAAGAATAATTTAGTGCTGTGATAATAATGTTTGCCAAACAGTAAGGTCGAAGTATGAGTGGTGGCCGAAGCTGTTCTGGATGTATCACTTAAATAGGATTGCCGGTAAAAGTTAGTTTGGTGCATCCAGTTATAGCCATCCTAATTTGTTTTGTATTAGGCAACTTATTATAAATGTGAAAGTAAATTTGTTTGTTACCTCTTCATGCCTTAACCACTGTGATCCGAACATTGACATTTGAAATTTAGCATTTAAGTTGTCAGGGGTATTGATGACGACGTAGAGTACCTTACACGTAGAAAAAAAGTACTGTTTCCGAGGGAAAGAACAAAAATGTTGACGCTCACAGTTGTTTTAAAACGATAGAGGGAGCTAAGTGTCTTTTAAATTATTGAATTTTTAGAAACTTTAAGTGGTGTTTCAAGAGTTATAATTTTAAATAACCGAACCAAATCAAAATTTTAATTAACAAAATTGCAGTCACGGGCTAACGCAAGTAGTTTATAATAAAAAATAGAATATTTATATTTCTTGTACGTATTTAAATATTGTACCAATTTGATATATAAATTCTATCGGAATTGACAATTAATTACGATTGTTAGTTCTCAGTTATGGATAATTTGTTATGCTTTTGACATATTGGTCTTTATGTTCGTCGGTCCTTCATGTAGGTAGGTCACAATCTAAATTTTAAACATTCCTACTCCTCTTAACAATTATCAGTTTCGTTGCGGGTTCTAAGACAGCCATCAGGTCTCTGGGGCTGCCAAGCTTCATTACCTCATTGTTTCATTAACAGATTTAAATGGTTATGATGATATAATAGGCACCAGTGGTGGGCTCTTCTAAATGTATTGATCCTAACATGATTAGTTAAAGGAAAGGCTAAAACTGGTTTATATTCTACTGGTTACTCTGGTGTTAATATAGCTTTAACTCCGACTAATCATTAAAGGCTAGGATACCATTATGATGCACCAGGCAAAATACATATATTAATGATGTACGGAGTTTGCAATGTCTGACTGGAAGTCATATATAAACAGTAGAAATTGGTCTGAAGTTTAAATAGGACACAGATGACAATGAAATGAATTACCCACATATCAATAAGCTATGCGCTCTTTTAGTGGATTTAAGGTTCATTGTTCTTTTAATGTTGTTTTAAGTTAATCGAGAGCCTTCTGTACATAGTACAAGGTACAAGGCCCAGCATTTCTTTTGCCGTCAATACTGTTAAAAGGTTCTAGGAGCCAAAAGCCGAACATGGGACAGCAGTTTAAAGGGTACAGCGATATTTACAAGGAACGAACGCTATGAAGCTTTTCTATACCAAAGATAGTGAGCCAAACATAAAGGGGTCGTGCCATGCTGGGCCAGCGAAATTTTGGATCGAAGAACCTGCTTGCTAGTGCTCTAGGAAACTAGAAATTTTAATAGTGGTTCTATCAACAGCCGAGGCGGAGGATCTAGCATATCGCCGACGCAAGAGGCGCTGTGACAGCTGCCCGTTAAGTCAGCCTTAAGCCGGACTGATGATATATTTAGTAAAAATCCAAGGACAATAAAATTGCCTACCAAGGATTTAAAGATATTTAATTATTGTAGTAAATACATAAATCAATGTGTATAAAATATTGTATTGTAAAACAAAACTAGTTTTGCGTTCAAGGACAGTTGTTAGGAATGGAACGCAAACTACTGAGCCCTCTCACGCTGTTTTAAATCTTGCTATTAACTATGTGCAACAATTTATTAGTAAAGCTAAACTATTACACAAATAATACTTAATTTTTTGAAAATATTCCTAAAACAAATTTACAATATGAACAGGGACAGGGACTTAACGCCGTAGGCATTCTCTCTCAGACAACCTTACGACGGTGCAGAAATGAGAACTAAGTAGACGCAAGAGAGAATACATACATACAAATCTAAAGCGTTTGTATATCTACATAAATATATACATGTTATAATAAAATATTCTATAAATATAATAATAATGACAGATCAGCGAAGAGATGATTCTACTAGAATTTTGAAAATAGTCTGGCGAACTTAATTTTGTGTGTGTCTACACTGCATTCTACAAAAGAATGGACTGAACGAGGAAGGACGAATGAAATAAGTCAAAACGGTGAGTAGGACATTGTACGAGACAACAACAAAGATTTCCCTTGTGATTAGAGCATAATAGTATTGAAAGTGAAAGTTACGTTAAAGTAGGAGAGTTATGAAAAAAGCATTCTGCGCGGGCGAATGGGGTGCCATTTTATTAAGGAACGATAATTATCAGATACGTAGTTTATATTCGGAAACTGAACGCGAATCGAATGCAGTTATTGAGAAGGCTGTATACCTGTATATGACTATGGCCGAAGGATTGAAGTCAAGAAAAATTAGTCCCACGTGTTGTGGGGTATTCGAATTACCCCCATGTATGTTCAGCGTATGACATTTGAGAATTATCGACGTGACCAACTTAAAATTATTATCATATTCAAAGTGGAAGACTTTTTGGAGATTTTCGTTTTTCCACTAAATCTTCATAAGTTATAGTTTCATGCATAAAATAATCAGTTCCGTAACTTTGATAGAAGTTATTAAAATGTTGGCCTCAACTGTAAAAATTGTGTTCAGAGAATAATGACTCAAATTTTCAATTTTAAAGTAACAATCTAAACAGGTGACTTTATGGTGACTAAGTAGGTCTTAAAAATGCGCCAGACTCAGTTTTCATAAATCATGATAAAATGACTACTTCAACTGCTACTTATACTTGAGATCAATCAATCACTTGGAAACTATGCAATATCGCGGAACATATAGGTACATGTGGGTAATTCGGATACCCCACAACACGTGGGACGGGGGACCTTATTTTTTTTCTTGACGTCAATCGTTTGGCCATCCTGTATGAGTATACATCATATATATACATCATTGAGTTACTGATTATTATTATTAGTGACAAAATAGTGCACAAACATAAAATATCTATGTGCTTAAATTTAAAAAAAATTATAACAATATTTATTTTAGTTTGAATGCAGATAGGATGCATAAATAATTTTATTTATTTACTTATGGTATACTAAATACGGCCTGCGATTTTATCTGCGTTGTATTTTTTTATGTCTCTTTTGATTCGTGGGTAAAGCCGTGGGTTCAGCTTGTAAATAAATAAACTATAAAAAAACTATTACAACGGTGTTTATGAGGTTTTGCCCCCTTATCATGAAATCTTAAAGTAGGACCTTCCGTTGTAGAAGCGTGACGCCACACTACACTGCACGTAGTGGCATCTCGTGAACAGTCCACAAGCTTACAGTCCCTATACCATGAAGTCTTAAAGCAGGGCAGTTTACGATGTAAAAGCGAGACGTCCCATTTGGCACGTAGCGGCGTCTCGTTTCTACAACGTAAACTGTCCTTCTATAAGAGTTCATGGTATGGGGACTGTAGGCTGGTAGACTGTTTACACTTTACATGGGACCAGACTAGACACTAACGTGTTTTAGGTGGTGTGTTACCAACCCATATAATTCCTGTGCTCGTGGTCGGTGCCACGGAATCAGTTAAAGGTAGGCTGATCAACTTTTTAGGATCTATAGTTTTTTCTAGACATGTAGGCGTATCTGACTTAGACTCTACAGTGCCGCTAAGTGTTTTAGCTGTTGTTTTTTGTGTGGTCGTTATTTTAGGTTCCTTTTCTTTGGGCACTTCATGAACGTAATTTATTGAATACTGGCCGTGTGTCGCAGTTGTGGTGATCGGTTTTTTCAACGGATGTCGTGCCTCGTTGGTTTTGATCGTACTTAGTCTGGTATTAATCTTGGCCGAGGTACTTCGTACTGCATGTTGCATGGACGTGCGTAAGGTACTGATATGTCTGCTCCCACTAGTTGAACTAGTGTGTCTCCAGCTGCTACGACTGTTTCGGCTGCTATGGCTCACCGCACTAGAATGTAAAGATGGCTGAATTCCAACGTGGGGCCTTCTAGTCTGTTCCGAGACAGTGTTTCGTAGCCTTTTTGTATTACTGGTCTGTTGGAAGGCATTTATTGCAGAATTGATATAGTCATCGTTAAGATTAATGGAGGGGGCTTCCTCACACCCGTAGTAGTCATCTTCAAAAGAATCTATACCACATATCATTTGTACATGGAAACCAAACTTTCTTATCGTCCCATTCGTTATGTTTCCTTGGTGAATTTTAAACCGAGTCTTCATGGGTTTGTGTGGTACGATTGATATGTTTTTGTTAACCGCGTTCAGAGGCGCAGGAATAACTACCTGCACAAAAATAACTAATACAACCAATACTCCTCGGTGTGTCTGCATCGTTATGATTGTTTATATTTCTTCGTAATCGAATTCATAAAAAGAAACATTATTGCTCCACCGAATTATGAGCACGAGAGAACTGTGAGAAATTTCAAATATTTAATCGGAATGTTGTTGGTAATGCTCTACTGGCGTGATTCAACATTTGAAATTACGCGTTGTATTAAAAAAATTTCGTCTTCAGACGTCGACAAGAAGAAACTTAAAGCGATGATTAGCAACTAATTTGTACTATGAACCCATTATTTTCACATAACTACTAGAGCTGTTTTTTATGTATCCTGTAATAGAAACGCGTGGACCGAAGAACTATCAGCTGCCATGTAACATTGTGAAGGTTGACACCAGATTTTTAGGCACAGTAGCAAAAAAAGCTTAAGACAATCTGAATCTTTTTAGGGTTCCATACTTTAAATGGAATAACGAAACCCTTATAGGAACACTTTGACTGTCTGTCTGTCTGAATCCTTTTTTTCTCAGGATCCCGAAACGGTAACAAGTTAGATTTGATAATATTCAGTTCAGCTATCCCTTGGGGCCGTGATGAAAATGAAACTTTAATTTTAAAACAATCCAAAGATACAAGTGCGTATGCTACATATTTTCGTAATATTTACATTCAACACCTGTAGGGTTTCCGTTGACCTAAAACCGTGAAAGGAGAATAACTTAACTGGTCCAAAAAATAATTTTCCTCTCCATGTTAACCACATCATCATCATCATCATCAGCCGGAAGACGTCCACTGCTGAACAAAGGCCTCCCCCTTAGAACGCCATAAAGAACGACAGCTTGCCAATTCCATCCACCGGTTGCCCGCAATTCTGACGATATCGTCGGTCCATCTGGCGGGAGGCCTGCCAACGCTGCGTCTTCCGGTTCGTGGTCGCCACTCGAGAACCTTTCTTCCCCAGCGGTTATCGGTTCTTCGAGCGATATGGCCTGCCCATTGCCACTTCAACTTGCATATTCTTCGAGCTATGTCGGTAACTCTAGTTCTTTGGCGAATTTCCGTATTCCGGATTCTGTCGCGCAAAGAAACCCCGAGCATAGCTCTCTCCATAGCTCGTTGAGTGACTCTGAGCCTCTCCAAAAGGCCAACCGTTAGCGACCACGTCTCTGAGCCATACGTAATCACTGGCAACACACACTGGTCATAGACCTGCGTCTTCAGACACTGCGGAATTTTGGACGAGAAGATGTCGCGTAGTTTCCCGAACGCTGCCCATCCGAGTTGGATTCTTCGGGCGACCTCTTTGTCGAAGTTGGACCGGCCTAACTGAACAATTTGTCCTAAGTAGACGTAGTGGTCGACAACTTCGAGGGTATCGTTCCCAACGACAACCGGTACAGGTGCGACATGGACATTGGACATGATCTTTGTCTTGTCCATGTTCATTTTAAGACCCACCTGTTGGGAGACGATACTGAGGTCGCTGAGCATAGTATTGAGCTCCTCCAGCGACTCCGCCATGATAACTATATCATCGGCAAAACGAAGGTGAGTGATGTATTCGCCATTGATGTTGATGCCGAACTCGTTCCAGTCCAAGAGCTTGAAAACGTCCTCCAACGCATTTGTGAACAGTTTCGGAGAGATAACGTCTCCCTGTCTCACACCACGCTGCAGTTGGATTGGTTTCGTACTCTCGTCCTGTAGCCGAATTGACATGGTGGCGTTACTATACAAACACTTCAACACCTCGATATACCTATAGTCGATATGACATCGCTGGAGGGACTGCAATACAGCCCAGGTTTCGATAGAATCGAAGGCTTTTTCATAGTCCACAAACGCTAGACACAGTGGCCGATTATACTCCTCGGTCTTCTGTATAATCTGGCGGAGCGTATGGATGTGGTCTATGGTGCTAAAGCCTTTTCGGAAGCCGGCTTGTTCGGGAGGCTGGAAGTCATCAAGCCTGCGTTCGAGACGGTTCGTAATGACTCTCGAAAACAGCTTATACACATGGCTCAGGAGCGAGATGGGTCTATAATTCTTCAATAAGGTGTTGTCACCTTTTTTGAAGAAGAGCACCACCACACTCCTGTGCCATGCTTCTGGCGTAGTACCCTCGAGTATGACGGAATTGAATAGCTTCTGGAGGGCTAAAAGTACCGGTTTTCCACCCGCTCTCAGAAGCTCTGTTGTAATTCCGTCATCACCCGGCGCCTTGTTGTTTTTAAGCTGTTTCAGAGCCACTCTAATCTCGTACAGGCTGATGTCTGGGATGTCCTCGGTGTAGTGTCGGGTCAGTTTAGCCCTAGAGTCCTGAGCCAAACCGACAACGGGTTTCCGTGTCGAAGTGTACAACTGTCCGTAAAACCTCTCCAGCTCTCTCAATATCTCCGGTTTTGATGAGATGATACTGCCATCGTCGATCTTCAGCTTCGTCATTTGGCTTTTCCCAATAGAGGAATTCCTCGCGAACACTTTGGAGCCTTGGTTCCGCTCTATTGCGTCCTTTATACGGTTAGTATTAAAGGAGCGCAGATCGTGTCGCGTGGAGTTTGAAATCCGCCTATTGAGATGGCCGTATTCCGACATATCAGCTGAAGATTGCAATCTCATCTCATTCCGGGCTTCCATTAGTCTAATGGTTTTATTGGAGAGCTTTTGAGGTTTTCTTCGGCGTGGGGTCTTAAAGAACTGGGACCCCACTGCTTGGACAGCTTCCACAAACCCGTTGTTTATCTCGTCCGCTGTTTCGCATTCGGCTAGGCACTGGAAACGATTACGCAGTTCGAGTTGAAAGGTTTCGGGGTTCTGGATTTGGGCAGGAGCAGGACGGAGCGTGGACTTCATCAGACGAGACCGTTCTAGCTTAACATTGATATTCAGTGTGCCTCTGACAATGCGATGATCGCTACCGGTTTTGACCTTCCCGATCACAGAGACATCACTGAATATACGCTTCTTGGTTGTCATGACGAAGTCGATCTCATTTTTGGTTGAACCATCGGGGCTTATCCACGTCCACTTCCTGGATGGTCGCTTCTGGAAGAAGGAGTTCATCAAATAGAGTTCCTCCTTCTCCATAAAGTCGACCAGCCGCTGGCCCCTCTGGTTCCGCTGCCCATATCCGAACGACCCTACTCTCAACTCATCGCCATTCTTAGTGCCCACCTTAGCGTTGAAGTCTCCCATAACAACGGTGAAGTAGGATTCGGAGGTATGTATGGCTTCAGAGATCTCCTCATACATAGCCTCTACTTCATCGTCAGGGTGTGTCGAGGTCGGCGCATATACCTGGATGACCTTCAACGAATACCGGTCGGTAATTCTGAGTATCAGGTATGCTACTCTGCTTGACACACTATCGACTTTTACCACGTTGTTAATGAGAGACTTACGGACGAGAAACCCAACACCACCCTGGGACTTTCGGCCTCCTTCCCGGAAGAAGAGCATGTTGCCGGAATCAAGGATTATCGTATCCTGCCCCTCTCGTCGGATTTCAGATAATCCTATGATGTCCCAACGTAACCTGCTCAATTCTTCCTCCAGCTCGACAATCTTCTCGTCAGTCCGGAGCGTGCGGACGTTGTGTGTTGCCAGGGCCAAGGTCCGGTGGGGGTGGTAGCGAGAAATCCACCGGGGATTCTTAGCACCCCCTGCTCCTCCGTTACCTGGCCCGCTACCATAGCCAGGGATAGAGGAGCTGCCGGGTACTGGGGGCCGTCGCGCCGTTCTGTCTGTCATTTGGGGGGGGGGTTGCCATAATCCCCACGCTTGGCGAGCGGCTTGGGGTTCGCAGTATTGGTGGTTAAGTTACAGAAGACGCTGCTGCCCATCTACTGGATTTTTTCCCTTAGTCGCCTCTTACGACACCCACGGGAGGAGAGGGGGTGGTCAATTCTAAGCCGGATACCACACGGTTAACCACATAGCCACATAGTTAACCACATATGTTAACCACATAGCGCATTTGAAAGGGGGCTTTAAGTTCAACATTTTCTTTTATTGAACCAAAAAAATCTTACCCACAGTTAAACGTAACCTTGAAAAGAAGTTACACATTTAATTATTTTTACACAGGTAGCAGCAGATAGCGTCCTTTTTATATCAGGAGACCCTCCGTTCGGAAGGCACATTAAGCCGTTGGTCCTGATCTCTCTCTGGTCGTGCTGATCTACCTTCCCATCGGACTATAAGAGTGAGGGAATAGGAAGTGCACCTGTATTTACGCTCATCTAATGCACTACTTTACATTCTGTAGTTGGCTATAGTTTCAGTTGCGATAAGCCAACCTGACCGAAATTTAGTAAAAAATAAATATACAAATGTGGCAGACGTACTTAAGGCACATGTAATGTCTACCTTATGGTATTTGGCGCATGCGTGTTATGTTAATATTAATCATCCAGCACAATTTTTAGACAGTATCATAATGGACGATGATATTTGACTATATCACTTTATTATAGTACTAGCTGTTGCCCGCGACTTCGTCCGCGTGAATTTCAGTTAAAAACACCAGTAGATTATAATCAGATTTTGTAAGTAAGTGGAAAACACTATAAATTACTTATCGAATGAAATATACTTAGTATTTCAATGATAGAGGTATTTTTCAAATAAAGATGGGGCTAGTTTACTTGTTATACCGATTTCGTGGGTACTCGTATGATCGGTAAATATTGAGTGTCTAACAGGAAATTTATTGACACGATTTGTTTGCTAATAAGGAATAACAATTTTGAATATATCTTTGTTTTACATTTACCTTGTATCTACATATATACTACATTGACGGCATGTATTTCTTTGAATTACATTCGTATTTTAGTCTTCAGCAGACAACATTTACAGAGAGTGTGAACTGGTAACTCGGAAGCGATCGTCATACAGTTATCCGTTGCCCAACCAGAAAAGGTGTTGCGGGCTGGAGTTTCACGTGCGCCTTTAAAGAAGGGACGTAAGGGCCGTAGGCCGTACGTGGTGAGCGGAACCAATCGGGAAGAGGCGAGTCAGAATTGGTTTCCAAAAGACGCCGTAGCCACGCGGATCCCGCGTCCCGCGAGTCCCTCAACCTAAGGTAGTCAGAAGGATATCCTGAGGTTTTAGCTGGTAAGAGAATAACCCTTCGTCCAATCAGGGTGGAGGAAGTGTTCGCAAAATGCGAACGCTACTGAGCGGGAGTTCCGTGTGTCAGGTGTCAGATATCAGGTCGGACAAAGTGTTATGGGTTTTTCCATCAATTGTCGGTAGCAGTACTGACTTTGAATTTGTGCCCGGCTAATGAAAATTTTATTGACTCGCCCCCTGTTACATTGGGACCTGTTACCTCACTAGCGAAATGTACACCTCTGCTTACCTCGGGGAATAAAGGCGTGATAGTATGGTATGAGTATGGCCAGCGCAACACTTTGTTATAATTTCTCGTTCGTTAAATCACCGACGAACAGGAATGTGCCTCGATCCATCTCATGGTGGTTGTTCCTGCTGAGTTCTGTCTAAAACTTTCACTATGTACATTCTTACTATAATATGATTACATTTCTTTTCTTCTTTTCTTTCTTTTTTGCATGTTGCCGTGCTAGGCTTAAATCTAAATTGATAAAGGAAACTTGAAAAATGATGGACACGAGCGGGACTCGAACCCGCGACTTTCGCCGTACCGGGGCGTCCGCGGCGCGCCGCTCTGCCAAGTGAGCCACGGTGTCACTGCTCGCATCCATCGAACACACCACATGACACGGTGGCTCAGTTGGAGCGGCGCCACGGTATCATGTGGCTAAAGTAAAAAAAACAACATTCAATACTTATTTTCAACATATTTACAATGGTGAATTTACAAACTTGCTATAGGCGACAAAAATTAAAACTATAATTAACTGTCAATTGTTTGGAATAATTTTATGTTAAAAATATGTTATAATTTATTAATATTTCGAACTTAAATACGTTTGCCTCGTTGGTCTAGTGGTCGCTAAGCGCGACTGCTGAGCACGAGGTCCTGGGTTCGAGTCCGGGTCGGGCAAAGTGTTACTGGGTTTTGCCATTAGGTAATTCTCAGTTGCAGCACGGAGTCTGGATTTGTGCCCGGTTGATGGCAATAGGCTCGCCCCCTATTACATTGGGACCTAAAAAAAAACAACTGGCGAAATGTGGGTGTACTTTTATATGTGCACCTCTGTCTACCCCTTCGGGGAATACAAGCGTGATGTTATGTTTTAAGTTCTAAAACATTCAAAAGGAAATCAAAACTTATGCAAAAAGAAAAACTTTTGGCGAGGACCGATCTCTTTACACGTATCTCGCAGGGCGGTTGTTTAAACGCCACACTACCATGATACTTGCCAAAATGTTTTAAATTGACGTTTCTATACATTTCGTGATTGACTGCTCGGTTCCTTATATATATAGTGTGATGATTTCTACTTCAGAAGTTCATCTGTAACTAATCTGCATATTGCAACTATTGGTTTTATCTTAAAGTGCTATCGAACGCGCCGCTGCGCAGGCCGGTACCACCGCAACCGCTATGCCCCTGCCTTTTATCTGTAATATCCTCGAAAATATTTATTTTAAATTACTTGCTGTATAGGGCCATATTGATCTATATGAAATGCACCATGTATTTAAGGTACTTAATTGGATAAGGATTAATGCGGTATTGCTTAAAATTGCTTCGTAAATAAGCTATTATTTCTCGTAAAAAGTAAAGGATAAAAAATGGTTATTGTGGGTCTAACAGATAGACATATGCCATCGCGGACTTTTTTGTAGACATTTTTAAGGTGTACAATACTGTAGTATTAATATACTGTACATTATTTTGGTATATCTCGTAGGGTTCAGCCAGCGTTTGCAATGCAAGCGCAAAAAATGTGTTTATTTACGACATCACATTAGAAAACTATAAAATAATTATCAGTGTTTCTCTTCTATATTATGCATGTATTATACATTTAAACCTTTCTCTTAAATCACTCTATCTTTTTAAAAAACCGCATCAATATCTGTTGCGTGATCTTGGGTAACCCATACAGTTTTGGTGGTGGCTAGTAATTAAGAGTTTTACGTCTAATTCCAATGTCTCGGAGTGTTTTTAATCAGATCACTAGTTGATTTTAACGGTTTAGTACTTGTATCCGATAATAGATCTTCAATTTTATTATTGTAATCAATAAAAAAACCGCGATAAAATCCGTAAATCTAGTTTTATTTCAATGACTGATATTCGCGTAAGTGATAGAAATCATTATAATACATTTAAAGTTAGTTTCATAAATTCACTCCGAGAACAAAAATAAATAATGAAACTCTTTGTAAACATACTACACTCGAGGTCACAAAAATCGCACTTCTTTAAAAATCTCCTTCAATATAATTTATACCATATATTCAAAGGTAAGAATATTTATTTATTTAAACACAAATGCACAACATTACAGTCAGTAACCATGGCGTTGCACAGTTCAGGTTAAAACTACAGGTAGGTTTAATACAGGGTAAAATGTAATGTAAGGTAATATGACATATAACACACCATTTGAAAGGATTTTTTTTCAGAAAATGTTGCAGGTTTTTGGTCTTATTTACCAAGGCATAAAATAAAACAGGTTTTATAGAAAGTAAAATCAGTTTTATTACAACATCAAACAATTGCAATTAAAACGGAAAAAAATACAATTACATTATTTCGCATGAGCGTTTCTTGAAGGGGGTTTTCGAGGTTGGGATGTAAAATGAGAAATGTCTTGTGGTAGTAAATAAAAATATAATTAAACTGAACAATGTCAAAGGGTCCGGTAAACACAAAGGAGGAAGATCACAAATACAAACAGACTAGACTCGTAGCGAGTTAGCGAACTATGTATAGGTAACGGGCGAGACGGTGAGATTCCGCGTCAGGTATCAACCATGTACGTGGCCTACCGGGGCCCGGTCGCGTTGCTAACTGTCACAGCGCTTGCAAAACGGCGGCGTTCGCGCTGCGGCTTCCCCTCTGTCCCCTCCTCACATTATATGCCGCGCGTCGCGCCGGCAAACGTACGGCGCGACGTGCGGGACTACGCGGTGGTTAATTTACGATAATTTTTAAAACTAACCTAAAACCTTGTGTTCCCACCTCCTGCTCTGATAACAGCTTAGTCATAGTCAAGTTTGGCCCTGAAGCAGCTCTATGCTCAGCAATTTTTTTCTCCTTTAACCTTCTTCTAACCGTGGAGACGCTTACAGAAGTTCTGCGTACTGATTGGAGCCGTTGTTGCACTTCGACAGCATTAGTGAACCGATTGCGTAATGAAGTCGATACAATGAAACAATCATTTCTTTCAGATGTGCAGCGCTGTCTGCCAGATCCACGTCTACGGATGTAGTCACCAGTCCCTTGAAACCGGTGGAACACTCCTCGAACGGTAAAACTGCTTAAATTCAGTTGCCGAGCGACAACACACTGTCGCATCCCTGCTTGTAGTAGTGCAATCACTTGAGCGGCTTCATCTGCAGTGGCATCCATTTTCAAGCTTGTTTTTCTTGCCGGAATTGTTACCGTGTGTACACTTCAAAGTCTGGATTGCGAATGAATCACATTTGTTTTTTTTCCTAATTGTCTCTCACTAGCTCTGAAGGAGCTGGCCAGATGCCAGAGCGCAAGATGGGAGGGTTTGATGTCGTATAGGGTTTTATCCCATCGAGCTTCGCGGAATTCTTTTACACGTTGCTTTACAAAGAGTTACAAATAACGTAAAAAGAGACGATTCGGTTCGGAGTGGAAAGCGTCAAACGCGCGTAAGGCTGCATTCTTCTCGGTGATGGGGGCGCGTACGTCATCCGGTAGCTGCCAACGACGATCGCTCGTCACCGGTACGCTACGTGAACTTTCGTCGACTGCGGATTCTACGTGCTCGGTCAAGGACTCTACTGCGCGGATGGTATCCGGAAGGGTTACGATAAGTTCGGGGATAGCATCTAGATGCACGGATGAAGTACGCTTAAGACGTTCCTCGAGTTTCTTCCACTCCGTGATTGTTTTGTGAGGAACGGGCGTACCCGGGTCGGGAAGACCGGTGCGGGGACCCAACTCGAGAATCACCGGCCTATGATCGGAGTCAAGCTCTTGGTGCGCTTCTAACGAGCGCAGGTTGAGGCTTACGTTCTTTAGAAGCGCAACATCGAGCACGTCGTAACAATCGATTACCCATAAACGTTTGCCCACAATTTGCCTGATGGTTTATTTATAATCTGACAAGGAATTATATTATATTTATTAATGTGAGCAAAGTGTATGTTGTTGATGGACTGGCGGTTTGAGTATTTTATACAGCCTACCCAAATGTCCTGCGGATGGTACGAAACGGGATATCGGTCAGGACAGGTCGAATCAAACCGGCGTTTATATTACTTCAAAGTTTTAAAATTCCAGCTCAGGCGACCTACACTATACACATTGACATGTAATTATTATAATAATGACATTATTTATATTGCAAGTGTGATAATACTGTAGGTTTTCTTTCTCCATAACAATTGTCTGGCCGTTTGAGTATCACACACGGGCCATGAGCAACTCGAATATCCTGCGGATGCTACGAGACGGAGCGTCTGTCAGGACAGATAAACTCGAGCCTACTTTGCATCTCAGACAACTTACATTATTCGCACATAACACATTTGTCTGGACTTTAAAAGAAACACGGACCCCTGATGTTTTTTTTGGCATTTCTTCTCAGAGTTTTGAAATGCCGACGCCACCTAGTGCTTTGTTTATATTGAGTTGACGTGTATAAGTGTTAGTAAAAACCCATTTACAGAAATAAATCATTTATTTATTTAATTAAACATAACTGATTTGTCATGGGTCTGAAATATAAATAAAACGTGTTAATATTCTAGACATACAACTAACTACTGGAGATTCTGTCAAGCTATAGGTATCAAACATATAGCGCCAATGTACTCTTAGTGGACTGTGGGGGATATGTGCTCACTGTAGGCCACGAATCCCGTGCTGGCTTTCCTAACCATTCAGCATCGGTACCCAATACTTGCTTATCTGCTGGTTTATTATTGAACCATATGATAAAGGTAGAAGCTGTGGACCCAGTAAAACTCGCTGGCATACCAAACGTTAAGGTTTTCAATTTGCACAAGGGACATGGTGTTGTTGAATTGCCAGAAAGGTGTACGTTCTCATTTGTTCGTAGAGACGGGATAGGGAAATTTGATTGTGTAGCTAAATGGCTTATTGTAGTTTCGCTTTTTAGTAAGTTTGTATTATTCCGTATATATTTATTAGTCCGTGGTTTTATAATATTAAGTAATTTTGTAGTCACTGGTGTCGTTTTTGGGACTTCTATTATTGTTTCGAGCTTTTTTTGAGTAATATCCTTTGTATCATTTATTTCATATAAGTCATCCATTTCGTTCCCTAGTCTCAGCGCTGATTTTCTTTCTCTCACTTTATTTAATATAACAATTTTTTTTCTTTCACGTCTATATGTTTGTGTGGTGATAACCACTTTCTTAATATTTGAAATTCGCAGTCCACGGAGAGAATATATTTTCGGTCGTAATGTGTTCCTCAGTGGTACGACTCTTATTAGCTTTCTCTTATTTCTATCTTGAAAATGTTTTAAATATCTAGCTCTTGTAAATGTGTATTCTTGTTTCGGTGTAGAAATTAATTTTCGTTTGAATTTAATTTTGGCTTCATTTTGCGGAGTTCCCGGTTTTTCTAATTCAACATATACATCACAACCATAATAATCATCTTCAAAAGAATCTATTCCGCAAATGCGCAATGTAGTTTCTTCAGGTCGTCTGAAACCTGGGAATATCTTCCTCGTCATATAGCCAGTGGCATCCACTCGACCAGCCAGTCTTTCTACCTTCGGCATCCGTTTCGTTTGGATGGTGAACATATCAGTGAACTTAACCATCACAAATGAAATAAAAATGAGTATTTGAAAACATGTTGACGTCATTTTAGTACACGTCCGATTTATTCGATTTCAGTTAGTAAACTTAGACATATTTACATAAACTAGTAAGTCACGCAACCTGCTTTCGATAATGAAATACCGAACTAAACGGTGAAACTATTGTAAAATGTTTGCAGTATAGATGCTGGTAGCGTTTGTAAATATAAATCTAGTTCACGTGTTCCCAGCCACGTGCTATATAATATATGTAGAGTACTTGGTTTATAATTATGTACTAACTGCTCTTTCATTTCATACAGTTATTCTCCAATGTGATAATTTATTTATTAAAATTATTTACTATTAATTCCGGGTATACCCGCGTGTCTATTCGGGAATGCCCGTTTAGTTTCGAACTTGAATGGAGCCTTTATTCACGAGCTGGTTACGCGGCAGAGTCACAAGCCGGACTGCCGCGTACCCTACACTTACACACCTAGGGATTTTTTAGAATACCATTCTGGTCTAACTAAGAAATTGTGAATTTAAAACGAACACATATTGCCTTTTTTTAATTCATTAAATTTATTTTACAGTTCTGATTAGCTAAACAGAACTGTAAAATAAATTTAATGCTTTTGTAGGCAACTTTGCCGTTTTGTCTATACATCTCCGAAACATTCAAATATTTACTAAAATTAAGTTTAGAAAATTGCTTTTATCCTTGATTCAAAAATGTAAAAATCCCTGTTACGATGTAACAGCACGTTACCGCCTTATTCGCTTAGGGTAGCCTTGAGGGCGGCAGCACGATAACGTGTAAGGCCACAGTCGCAGGGAGACTGACGCCGAGTCATTGAAGCCTTCTTCGAAATTGTACCTTTAAGCACAGCAGACCCTACCTTCACTTCCCTCCGCGAGTCCATCCAGTGCAGTGAAGGTTAACTACGCTGTCCCGTTTCGCGATCGATTCTCGGCTCGTGAATTGATTCCAGTTTTACTATAATAACTTTCGTGAGTGTTATCCATATTATTTACTATATATTCCGGTTCGGCTCGCGACTCTGCCGCGTAACCAGCTCATGAATAAGGGCTCCGGTCGAGTCCGAAACTAGTCGGGCATTCCCGAATACACCCGTGAGTATAACCAGAATATATAGTAAATAATATTGATTCCAGTTGTGTGGCATAGTGTTTCGTGCATGGTTTGTAATAAAATTTGGTATAATTACTCTGTTTTTAGTGGTAAATACGCTGATTAATCTTTCGGTAAGTCTATTTTTATTTTTGGTTGCGGGTACCGCAAAATAACTTTGTCTGTACGTTTTATATTATTGTCTTTGGTTGCGCCAGTGATATTTGCGTTAAATCAGTGATATTTTAAGCTATTATAGTAATTTGTATTGAGGTCAACTATATAGGGGTAGTTATATTATGTCGGTGTTTAATGATAAACCGCCCGATCAGGGCAGGGACTTGTTTTGTAGAAGTCAAATGACGTCAAGGTCCTTCCGCGACTAGTAAACGTTTGTTCAATGAAATATCTCCGTCATTTATTTCACCCGAAGCATCGAAGCGGCAGCAACGATCCGAATCGGTCAGCAAGACCCCGTCAATTTTAAACACTAGCGACGCGAGCCGCGCTGATTATTGTGATTTAGTATCCGAGGCATCCACCTACCTCTCGAAAATTAACGATCTTGTAAATGAACAGGGTTCGCGTATTAACATTGCGAATAAATCCGCGATAGAAATGGACATGACTCAGCGTATAACAGCTATTGTTTCTTTACTAGCCATTAAGTCGTCATGTAATGAAACCAAATTATCGAACAGTGAGCGCAAAGTAGAGAGATTAAAGTCAAATACGGGTAATACTAACACTAAACCAAATGTTAATAACAACCAGTCATTCGCCAACAAACTTAAACTTCGTTTGCCGCAAGCCGTCCCGGCGCCGCCGTCGCGCACCCCACTGCCCTGCGTTGTTGCATATCCAACGACTGTGCGTTCGGCGGAGTATGCAACATCGCCTGCTACTAAACAGGCGTTAATTAATGCTATTAAACCTAGCGACGACGGCTTTCATTCATCATCATTTTATTCATAACACCCTGATACACCACCTACTTATTGCAGCCAAATGGGCGAGTCATCTATTGACTATAATTATTTTAATTATCAGACAAACACATTCAATTAGCTCTACTGAATAAAAATATGAGATTAGCTTAACTATTATAAATACATAACTATATGAACAGATTACTTAATATATGACTGCCTCGTTGGTCTAGTGGTTGCTAAGCGCGACTGCTGAGTACGAGGTCTTGGGTTCGAATCCCGGGTCGGGCAAAGTGTTACAGGGATTTTCCATTAGGAAATTCTCAGTAGCAGCACGGAGTCTGGCTTTGTGCCCGGTTGATGGCAATAGGCTCGCCCCCTATTACATTGGGACCTAAAACATAACTGGCGAAATGTGGGTGTACTATATGTGCACCTCTGCCTACCCCTTCGGGGAATACAGACGTGATGTTATGTACTTAATATACATCATTTATAGGCACTACTACAAAAAAGTAGATCAGTACAATATAAGGTTAGTAAGGCAGCAATGTATTCAGTTTTTGTCGAGTTAGTAACACATGATGTGTAAGTCTACAGTAAAGCAGCATTTGCAAATTCTAAAAATAATATCAGTACTGATTAATCACGCCCACGTGACCATACTGCTGACACTTAAAGCATCGTGTGACCAAAGTAAAAACTTTCACCGGGTAAGAGGACCAATTTAAAAATACTCTGTCGTGGGTTATCAGGGCTTTGCATATGGTTGGAGATACCTCGATAATAAAATAACAGGTTGCAGCATTATTTGGTCCCAATTTATGGCTTAGCTTCATAGCACTAAGAAAAGGCTCGAGGGTGGAATCAAGTAGTTTATCAGCTGGATTCTGATTATACGAGCAGGTGAAAACTTCTTTTTCTTGCATAGATATGCTAACTACTATCTTAGGCTTTCGTTTGCAGGGCTCTTCCATCGTAAGGCCAGAGTTGGTTAACTGCACCGATTGTTCTAGCTTCTAGTTTAGTTTCTATGTTTATTATGACACCGCCGCGCTTTGTATTGCGCAGGACTCTTATGTGCAATTTAATTTGTTCTGGGCTAATATTTTTTTAAACAAGCGATTTTGTTTGTTCACTTGACTGTAAATTGTCATTGGGGTAAATGGCCACTGAGCTAATATGTAACGGTTGGATAAACTTATTTAAGCCTTTTTTCACCATATCAGCAAAGGAATCACCAGTATCCAGGTCCTGTAAATGATGTGACAAATTAAGTTGCTATGATATATGAGCCAATTGTTACTATGCAGAACGTCACTTGCTCAGCGCCACTATGATATACTTTCTAACCATCAGTATATTTGTTTTTTAATAGGAATTGCGTCATTGCTCCGATGTGCCTAAATAGATGACCAAAGTTTCTAAATGGCTCTTATCTTTAGATTATAAAAAAATTAGGATGTTTAAAGGATATCGATCCTTTAACATACCTATACAAATACAACACGTTCGAGTACCTATAGTGACAGTATAAAATCCTATACGAATACACTACACACCTACAAACATTAGGAGGCTACATTGATTAATAGATGTTCAGTTTAATATTCTGTGCTCGTCCTACAACTGCTGTTTATGCGTCCAAACTTAAGGCGAGAACGCTGGCACCCTAAACTCAAGTTATATCTTATTCTGGGTACCAGAGTTCATCGAAAACACTTTCTTGTTATCTACAATGTAAAGTTAAGTAACATTATGTATCTAGATAAGTGTTTTGTACAATTTATGGAAATAAATTTTAAAAATATTACAATTATTTATTATTATCCCGTTCTGAACCGGTGTCATTTATATGTTGGAGTTATAGTTATTTACTAAATACTTAACCTATTTAGTAAATGCACACTATGGAAGTTACTATTTAAAAAATCACAAGATTATATCAAACGCATGAAAAATTATACATTCTTCCTATTGGCTAGCCATTTATTTGACGAACTGATTGGCGCAATGGCTAATTTCTAGTGTGTGGCGACATTTTATTTTAAAAAATTATGATAACGAAATACTTTTATCGGTTCTCTATTGTCACCTAACTTTTTTATCCATAATTTAAAGTGCCATAACTTGTTTGTCCTACTCATCATTTGTCCGAATGATAACTTACCCGAACTTAATATCACATGCCATAATATTGAAATCCATAAATATGACATGGCCTAAATCCGTTTTACTATAATAACTTTCGTGAGTGTTATCCATATTATTTACTGTATATTCCGGTTATACTCACGGGTGTATTCGGGAATGCCCGACTAGTTTAGAACTCAACCGGAGCCCTTATTCATGAGCTGGTTCATCATGGCGACTCTGCCGCATAACCAGCTCAGTACACATTTAAGAAGAAAGTTCGTGCATATTTTTACAATAAGTCTCCGGCAGTGTCATCTCAACTGTGATTATCTCTTCTGTTCTTTTATTAGCAAATCACAGTTTCCTCTCTTCGCATTTGACTTATTTAGTCTATGTATGTATAAATATTATTATTTATAATATGTACCTAGTAATGTATCTATGCATGTATATGGTATTTCGTTTATGTATCAGTACTTTATTTTTATTCTTGGTTAATGTTTGTCTCCTTTTTACACTGAGTGCATCTACCACTGTTCAACTCTGCATCACCCTAAGGTTGACTGGTAGAAAATGCCTAATGGCATTAAGTCCGCCTTTGTACAAATGTGCATTAAGTATAAATAAATAAAATAAATAAATAAATCTACAGTAAGTAATCCTGTAAACATAAATATAAAACATTGCATTGTACAAAATATTGAACCTATATCTAGTAACTAATTTGGACAAATGCACATCTTTGCTATTAGATATATCTTCAAAGTTAGCGAAAGGCCGGCCGGCCGTCGGTTTGATGACGTATGCGCACCCACGAAACGCGACACGCGACCGGTCAGCGGCACAGTGTTCCGACGGTATTGACGCCGAACGCACGCCGCGCCGCTCCGCGTCCGCTAAATACACCGCGAATGCAGAATTACTTGCTGTACCTAGTGTTTTACTGTACCTAGTGTGTAAAACTATTCTACCTATATATCTGTTCTCGCTCAATCTATCGCCTTCTTTCTTCCTACTGTTTGTATCTGTGCCTGTGGTGATAGTACAAATAAACTTTATTCTTCTGCAAGTGTCGTGCTACCTTATTTCTACCTACCACGCTTCACGCTACCTACGACACTTCATAATTCAAAAATATCTGATGTTGATTGTGGACATGTGGTTTTCGTAAGCAAGCAAGCATGCAGCATGCAAGCAAGCACGCAACATGCAGCAGGCATGGTGTCTGTCCCGGCTCCGGCGCTGCGGGACTCCGGCGGTCCCACGCGAGATTATCGTCGCAGATGGGTTTACCGCTCACCACCGCAGCTTCGGCTTGCTGGCCGGGTTTCTTGTCCTAAAATTGTTTGTCCGAAATCATCAGGAAATCATCAATCACGCATTCATCTTGAATCGAGATAAAATTCTAAGCCTAACGTGAATCTGCGTTAGCTTATAATAAATGTCTTCCTCGATTTCCACATCGTAGAGCTAGAACTCTAAGCAGACTGCGATCATGTAGATCGATATCATGTAGTCTTCTCTTGGCAGCTTAGTCACTTACCAACACTAATTGGTGCTGCAACTGGAGCTTTCTTACCAGAGCAAACTGTAATTTTTAACTAACCTCGTGCAATTTTTTGCATAAATCTATATTTTCTCCGAGCATTTAACCTGTAATCTCCTTAATGACATTTAGTTTTACTTCCTACAGCTCTGTAGTATGCTTATAATCAACAAAATATACTTCTTACTCAAACAAGAATCTTGGTCACAAGTTAATAGCATGTGCAATTTCATGATAACTGAGTCCAGCACTTGGAGTCACACAAATTAACTAACGTTATTATTTGTTGTTAACTTAAAAAAAAACAATACCAAAAATATTCTTATAATTACATTTGTTACAAAACCTCCATACTTTGCGACCAAGAGGTTCCATCCTTATTTAAAAAATGTTACATTCCAGGTTTAATATTTTAAATTTCGAATTGCCGTTGAATGCACTTACAACCTACATTTACAAATTTGTGCCGCCAGTACTTTTTCTTAACTTTAAATAAGTTCATATTATAATAAGCTTGTTCTCTAGACTCTTAGAAGTATTACTTACGAAACATTATTAAGTACCTACGAAAACAAAAAAAAATATAAAAAATTGTCAGCAACTGGCGGGAACAGGGTCCTAGCTGCCGGCGTCTAGGACTCCAGAGAGATGAATCTCCTGACTATGCACGCCGTGATAAGCAGTACCGCCTTCTGCATTAAGGCCTTAACCCGCCTTACGCGAGCATCTTTACGATGTTGATCAAGGCCATTGACCAAACAACTATCGGTACAACAATTGCTGAGTCCACCTTTCATATGTAGACAACCTCGTGCGCTAAATATATTTTGATCTGTTTATATTTTTCAGCTTTCACGAGATTCCCATCATGCGGGATAATGGTATAGATAATCATTGTGCGTCGTTGTAATCGATCTATCACTATTATACATATATCAGACTTATTGCCATTAATAGTCCTGTCAGAAATATATAGAACTGTTTTCGAGAACTGGGTCGGGAATTTACCTATAGTACGGTATCTTTGATACCACAAGGTCATAATATTTCAAAACAAGTTGCTGATATATAATCAAAGCCACTTGATTATATAGTCTATGCATATGATTATATAGTCACCGTTAGCCAGATTAGAACAATCGCCCGATATAATATGTCAACCGTTCCATATATCAGAATATATTTCCGTTTGGTCTCCCTCACCATAACTTCGTCCATTATTACACACATAAAAACTTCGGTTTCTTCAAAGAGCTCACCAAATCGTGGCCAAAAGTTGGACGTCCACAAAAAAAACCTACATCGGGCCCATGAAGATCCCGATAAAAGCGTTCATGAAGCTCCTTGCTTTGTCATACCTTCGTGCGATCATTGGTATATAGTACTGCAGGTTTGTGCCAGTTATCTTAAGGCAAGGATAACTAGGTATGGCCCTTTTCTACTGCGACTTCATTTCGAGGCATTTCCACGTCTGTGTTCCCTCAGATTTCACAGCCTCTCCTCGTTTTACATGAATTAGTGCACATTTATCTGCGTCAAATTCCATTCTGATGGACGACAAAAACTCTCTGTGATGTTTAGTAAACCCATCAGCTGTAGGTTATTTAATGTAAACACTTTCAAACCATCCATGTAAAAAAGATGTGCAATTACCTGACCTCTTCTTCTCCACCAGTAACCCAGCCTTGAACGCTCTGGAAATGTACTGAGGGAGTTTTAAGTTAGGCAAAAACCACAATGGACTCAGACTGTCACCCTGGAATATCCCGCCCTTAATCCTAATAGGTTCATCGCATTTGCGGGTTTGCCGGTATCCTGGATATTGAATGATTTGTCTTCTATTACCCCATAGACGACATCAAGAAGGTGCATAGAGTTTCGTTCACTATGCACTACTTCAGCACCCTCGTGAGGCATATGTGAGGCACCGAATCAAACGCCTTCTTTTAGTCTATCTAGCATGCCGACGAATCCCTCTGATTACGTCAGGCCAGTCTGTTTATAGTCGTTTTAATCAAGAGCAGTACCACGTGATCCATTCCTACATCCATTTTGAGCGACATTCATGATACAGTTGTTATTAATGTGGTGGCAAATAGGAATTCCTCCTGTGTCGTGGTTGCGCTTTACAAACATGAAATATCACATACACCAACACCCAGACTCTGGGCAAACATCTGCGGTTTGCACAATTTTTTGCCGCTGCGGGGAATCCAACTCGCAACCTTAAATATAGCAGTCCACTTGCATAGCCACTGCGCAAATCAAGTCGTCAAATAGATGTAAGAAGTTTGTAGATCGCAGGTAAACAAGTAATCGGCCCATAGTTTTTGGGACCATAATATTACCTGAGTTGTGGAGCAAATGGGTAACTCCTGTCGTTAGAAACTTTGGTAACGACCCAGATAAACATGTGAACTGTGTAGCCATTTAAGCCATTCGATCCAATCCAATCCATCTGATCTAGATTTCCAGTTTTACATCAAATTCAAAATGTTTTATTTCACATAAACCTATTACAGGCGCTTATGAAACGTTAGGATGCTAGTTGTACATCAGGCAGACTGCACTGGCTACATTTTGGATGGTAGTGATAATATCAGGCATTGTTAGTCATAATTGACATGATTTTTCAACGTCCCCACTCCCATCCCCCTCGGTGTGGTTGACCGGAACAGATCAGATGCTGCACCAAAATTCATTAGTAGTACTATCAACCGGTAAATCAACTCAAAATGATGATAATAATTATTATTATAATAATTACATTTAATTTTTCTCCTCCTTGTGAATATTTCAGAGTTTGTCTGTTTATTCAGATATGTCTCATAACGTCTTGCCTTAAATGCAAATTTTCGATCTTGCTGTTGTCTTTTATGTATATTATTATATTTATCTTGAGTGCTGTTTTTGTATAGTAATGTTAAAGGACGAGTAAAACAAATAACTTTTTAAAGCGGAGCTTGCTCCGGTGGTGAATATATTTTTACAATAGACCATACTTCTTTGCCTGGGGGAGATCTTAACGCTTACACAGCCATGCAGCAGACACAATTATCGCGTGGCGTTCAAAGGGTTCAATATAGCATTTTTTTATATGATTTTTTAACCTGTGCAATGCGCAACGGTGTCAAATATTAATAACAAAGTAATTCTGCCATGCCACCATAAACAAGTGTGCCATGTCATAAAAATAACTATAAAAGTAAAGAACAAGTTTCATAGCAATCGGGGGGTCTCTTTGATTAGAAACTTTTTTTTGCCTATATTTGTTTATCTAGCGATGAGTCTATGGGCACCATGCATCACAATCGGTTCTGGCATTCAGAAGTTAGGGTGGAACAAAGACACTCACACTCTTCACACTCTTTTATTTAGACAATTGTCAAAACGGAGGTAATAAGACTCTTAATAAGTATTTAATTCACTAGACTGATATGTTCAAGTTATTTTTAATATTTTACTTATAAATTGTGTTTATTATTTATAGGTTAAAATTATTACACTTAGGAGCAAACACTGATAAAACACAAAGAGATACACACCTCTCGCAATTGACAATACAAATACACAACATAATTATCTACCAGGACACAATGCCTAATGCCTATATCCCGTAACAAATATTTAATGCTTTAGATTTATTTTACACAATTATATAAATCAAGAAAATGAAATCAATAAAACCAGCTTTTACAATAACTAACTTGAAAGGTCGTGTCCACTCAGTAAGACATGTTTGGTTCGTCATGAGTATCTTTTTTATCAATATAGCATATAAATATAACGTCTTGATATTCTGGACCTTTCACAAACAACTAGTGGCAATTCCGTCCAGCTTTAGGTATCAACTAAATGGCAAACATGAAGGTACTCATGGTAGCTTCTGGAGGATTGGTACTGGTTGAAGGCCCTAAATCGCGCCAGTCCTTTCCTATCCATTCAGCATCAGTAGGCAATTTTTGCGTGTCTGGACCTACGTTATATAACCATAAGACAAAAGTAGATTCCGTGGACCCAGTGAAACTCGCTGGCGTATAAAACGTAAAAGTTTTCACCTTGCACACGTAACAAGGTGTACTGTCAGAAACGGGATTCATACTATCTTTTCGTTCGAGTAGTACAATTTGAAACGGAATCTCTTGCAGCGTAGCCTGGTTTAAAAATGTTTTACTTCTAAGGGGTGTTGTAATAGTTTTCAATGTCGTTAATTTACTAATTTTGTTTATATGTCTTAGCGCTCTATCTGGCACTTTCTCTAATTTAACATTGGTTTTTCTTTCACGAAAATATTTTTCCGCCATCATTCCCTCTGTCCTAATATCAGTCATTATCCGTCCACGGTAATAATGTATTTCCGATTGTAATGTGTTTCTTAGTGGGATGATTGTTAATAGCTTATTTTTGGATTTGTTATGTTTTAATTTAATTTCTGCATCATTTCGCGTTGTCCCTGGTGTTTCTAAATCCACACAACCATAATAATCATCTTCAAAAGAATCTATTCCGCAAATCCGCAATGTAGTGTCTTCATATCTCCTGAAACCTGGAAATATCTTCCTCGTCGTAAAGCCAGTGGCATCCACTCGACCAGCCAGTCTTTCTACCTTCGGCATTGGTTTCGTTTGGATGGTGAACATATCAGTGAACTTAACCATCACAAATGAAATACAAATGAGTATTTTAAAACATGTTGACATCATTTTAGTACACGTCCGATTTATTCGATTTCAGTTAGTAAACTTAGACATATTTACATAAAACTAGTAAGTCACGCAACCTGCTTTCGATAATGAAATACTGAACTAAACGGTGAAACTATTGTAAAATGTTTGCAGTATAGATGCTGGTAGCGTTTGTAAATATAAATCTAGTTCACGTGTTCCCAGCCACGTGCTATATAATATATGTATAGTACTTGGTTAATATGTACTAACGGCTCTTTCATTTCATACAGTTATTTTCCGATTTGATGTATATAGCCACGACTTTAGACTCATTTGTTTGATTGAATATTGACGAGACAATGCTTGCAATGGCGTTTGTACTGTCACCATTAACACACGCAGAGATAGTATTAAGGCCGCAGTCTGACATGAAAACTTTAAGACACGCGATGCTTGTTTCCAAGTTACGAGTCCTAACTCTCTGTTAATGTTGTCTGCTGAGGACTAAACTACGAATGTATTTTTCAGAGCAATATGCCGTCAATGTAGTATGAGTACGGTTAGTTAGTTGTTTAGTATTGCAGTATAATAACTTTCCTGTTAGTCACTCAATGTTTGCTGATTATTCCCACGGGAATTGGCTTTATATTAGGTTGGGGAAAAAGTCTTTTCGCATTATAGTATGTATGAACTTGTAATAAAATCTTTTTGGCTATAGTATTTGTATCTGGCTGGTTTTGGTATAATTGAAAGTTAAAATTTTAAAGAACATAATTCCAAATTCTAATTAGGAAAATGTGTGATTTTCATTTGTTTTTCGTACTGTCAAGATGAGTGAATCTAAAGAAGTAATTCGATACATTTTAAAATTTTACTACAAAAAAGGTAAAAATGCAACGCAAGCCGCGAAAAAAATTTGCGATATTTATGGACCTAGTGCAGTGTCTGTGAGAGTAGCACAAATTTGGTTTAAACGTTTTCAATCCGGAAATTTTGATGTCAAAGATGCACCTCGCTCTGGTGCCCTATTACGGATAAAATGGATGCCATTTTTGAAAAAGTGGAGCAAGATCGACATATCAGTAGTTACGATGTAGCTGAAGAACTGGGAATTGACCTTGGCATTTGAAAAAAGCTGGGTACACAAAAAAGCACGATATTTGGGTACCTCACGAGCTCACTGAAAGAAACCTAATGAACCGTGTACTCATTTGTGATTCTTTATTACGACGTAATGAAACCGAATCATTTTTGAAGAAGCTGATAACTGGTGATGAAAAGTGGATCACGTACGACAAGAACGTGCGAAAAAGGTCGTGGTGAAAGGCCGGTCAGGCTTCACAGACTGTGGCGAAACCCGGGTTAACTCGCAATAAGGTGATGTTGTGTGTGTGGTGGGATTGAAAGGGCATTATTTATTATGAGCTATTATCACCAGGCAGGACTATCGATTCTGAACTCTACTGCGAACAACTGATGAGATTAAAGCAAGAAGTTGAGAGAAAGCGGCCGGAATTGATCAACAGAAGGGGTGTGGTGTTCCATCATGATAACGCTAGACCTCACACATCTATAGCCACTCAGCAAAATTAAGATAGTTTGGCTGGGAGGTGTTAATGCATCCGCCGTATAGTCCTGACCTTGCACCTTCAGATTTCCACCTGTTTCGGTCTCTTCAGAATTCTTTAGGCAGTGTTAGGTTAAGATCACGAGAGGACTGCCAAATCCACTTGTCGCGGTATTTTGATGAGAAGTCCCAAAATGTTTATAGCAATGGGATCATGTCCCTACCTACAAGATGGCAAAAGGTTATCGAACAAAATGGTACATACATACTTTAGTTAAATGTAAATAATCTATATTAAAAAATGTTTTGAATTTTCTTAAAAAATGCGAAGAAACTTTTTCCCCAACCTATCAAGTCAACTAGCCTCATTACAATTTGAAAAAATAAGGAAAAAATACGTTATTCACTATCTCATTTTAATACTATGTATTGAAACTCCTTTTGATAAGTAATTTAAAGTATTTTAACTTACTACAAGTGATTTGGTCTACTTATGTTTTTACCCGACTTTTACGCAGACTAAGTCGCTGGCAAACGCCAGCGACTTAGTCTGCGTAAAAGCTAGTTTTAAATAAATCTAGTTTATACTTAAGATCTAGGTACTAGCTACTACTTTGCTTTATTTTAGCTTCATTATAATTTGCTATTTTCATTTATTTCTTCCTATTTGACTTTAGCAAAATGTAATTTGGGATACAAACACTACTTTTTTATTCTGAATAAGTTAAAGTAAAATACCATTTTTTATTAATAAACTATAGCTAGTGCTATTATTACGAGCGTGTGCCTTTATGTATGTTTTACTCGGTGAAATAGCTTCCAGCTGTGGCAGTACTTAAATAATATATCCGGAACAGCTTGGGCAACCAGTCCCACTACCAACTTGCTGCCTGGTTAACATTTTAAAAAAAGCATCAGTTTTATGCTTTTTTTTCTTAAATTTCTCAGTAAAATCACTGCGAGGCCAAAGTTATCTCCTATATCTATATCTATCTATACATAATAATAAATCTGTAGACGAGACGATTCTGTACATCGAATGTATTTACACAAAAACTTGAGGGGACGTTCAAAAGGCTTAACAGAACCCATTTTTTACATTTTTGGAATTTGTGTCTGTTTTTCTGTGTGTATGTTTGCCTGTTTGGTTGTAACGGCATCACGTCATAAGTTTAATATTAATATGGATACTATTGATGTAATACAATGTTGTGTAAATCGAGGTTACATTTAGTTTTTGTTTCATCGCAATCGGTTACTTACACCCAAAGATATAAGCATTTTAAGTGTCTAAAAAGAAGTAACCTATAAATGACGCGATGTATCGGTACTTGAAACGATATTTATTCTAAGAACAAACGAATTTAGGAAACATATAAGATATCGTTGTTATAGTTTGTCTTGTTGTGGTAATGAGACACATATTTAATAGTAATGAAATAGTTATTTCATAAATTTTATACTTTCAGTAAAGCTTACAACAACGACATCTATATTATGACATAAGATGGCACAAAAGAATAAGGGCCGGTTGTTTCAGCTACATTTGGCGGACACGTAAATGTTAAAAATGGAGGTAACAATCGTCAAACCAAAAATGGGTTGCTTCATGACATAAAATTCTTACGTACTTTAAAACTTAGCATTAACCGTTACCAAGCATCTATAACGGTTAACGCTAATATTTAACGTATCGTAACCGTTACTGATGTTTCATATTTTTAAAATTCATTGACCAATATTTAGAATAATTCTTCATGGTCATCCCGTGACATTTCAGATGAATTCGCAGGTTTAATTTAGTTAATAATATGTAGCGACATCTACACGTCATAGGATGAATGACATAGCTAATCCTGCATCGCGCTAGCGAAGTTGAACGCTAACATTCGCTAACAATATACACAGCCACCCCGAGTTGACAAGGGGGCGCCGCGGCCCACCAGGCATACCGTTAGAGGAACTCCACATTCTTTCCTCCATAAATAAAACAACATGAACCTTTAATTTGTACACTCATTTATTCGATTCCTGTTTGGTTTCAAAAAAATTATAGGATTAATACAGCATCCGATGACAAATGTAAAAAAGTAGTAATTTAAAATAAAAGTATACCGAATAAAGAAAAACTAAAAAACAAAAAATTTAAAGTACTTATATTTATTTAATTTTATAGTATACATAACCATTAACACACTATAACCTACGTTAAAAATATACATATATTAGAGGAAAAAATATGAATCAAAGTATTCCTCCTCATCGCTGTCGACTGCTACGGTGCACTACGGAAAATCGTAGAACAACTGCTGATTTAAAATGTTTCAATGTCGCTAATGGCATGCTTTTTTTATTTTACTCAATAGTTTAAGGACCAAACTAGACTATAATATCAAAAAAATATACATATTATATGAAATGATGTTTTTACAACACCACAAACTTAATAGTTTTGACGGGAGTCCATGTTAAGCCCGTTCACTTCATCACTTTCAAATTGATTTTATTATTATACGTTACAGAAAAAGGTATAGCGTATAATTTATTTCTGGAAACCTCGTCTTTTGAGGAATATGAAACAACTAATATGTATTTAATATTATGTTAACTTAAAATAATTGCAAAACAAAATATGGTGAAAATGAAGTTTTTTTAAAGTTCATCGAGACTTGACAGTTGCCAACGTTTACCCATGCTTTACATGTATTGTTAATTTGTAGCCTAGCTAGCCATAAACATAATCAAATAAGAAAAAGCTGCGGATATTTGCGATTTTCGGAGTAATTAGTAAAAATGTGATATGACTTTACATAATTCTGCAAGCTCTTTCATCGGGTTTAATGATAAATGCTGAAAAAATGTACAGTTCTGCTTTGAAAACTGCCAGGATCTATGTGAGCCATTATTAATGGTACAACATGTTATCTTCAGTTCATAAAATTTTGATTCATGGATAAAGTGTCACAAAGCATTTTTCAGTACTTCCTATTGGTCGACTTTCGGAAGATGCACAAGAATCTCGCAATAAGGATTATGAATAATTTCTTCTACATCATGCTAATTGCTAGGAAATGCTGAAGATCCGCTACAAACGAGGATGTATTTCATACTCTTCTTTATACTTCAGATCCTTACATAACCAGCATTACAAAACCGTATACTAAACACGTGAAGGAACCTGATGAAGACACCTTAGATCTTTTGAAAGTGAACGAATTAATTTTAGATCCCGAAGTTCATCAAATATAAATAAAAAAAAACAACAACATAACATCACGCCTGTATTCCCCGAAGGGGTAGGCAGAGGTGCACACACAGTACACCCACATTTCGCCAGTTATGTTTTTTAGGTCCCAATGTAATAGGGGGCGAGCCTATTGCCATCAACCGGGCACAAATCCAGACTCCGTGCTGCTACTAAGAATTACCTAATGGAAAAACCCAGTAATTCGAACCCAGGACCTCGTGTTCAGCAGCCGCGCTAAGCAACCACTAGACCAACGAGGCAGTAGAAAATATAAATAACATAACATTTAGTAAACATTATATTTAATTTTGTTTAATTTGTGTTCGATTTAAATCATTGTTTTTTTTTTTTATTATTTAAATTGATTTTTATTTTGATGTAATATATATATGATATTTGGTTTTTGTAAACATTTAAATAATCGTGTTAATTGTTAAAAAATAAATATTGGACATTTTTGATAATTTTGTAATTGTTTTATTTTTTTAACGTATGGTTTTAAATTCAATCATAATAAATTACATTCCATTTGAAGCCATATATTTCTATATTTAAGATAGATCTTAAAATTTAAGAACATAATATTCAGAAATAAAAAAATTATTGATTTTTAATCAGAAACAGACCTTTATTTTCCATAGTGCGGTGCCCAAAAGGCTGGCGGAATTGCCACGTTGAATGGCAATGCTAATTCTTTGGCCGAAAAACAAGCCAGCCTTTTGGTCTCTAAAAAAAAAACAAGCACTCGGACCCCATGACCCGAGTGCTTCGACCCCAAACGACTCAAAAATATAATTACCTATAAGGTTATAATGTTTTGTATCACTTACGTGAATATTAGACATTGAAATAAAACTAGGTTTACGGATTTTATCGCGGTTTTTTTATTGATTTTTGGTCCCGACGTTTCGAATCCTTTACAGCATTCATGGTCACGGGTAGACTTAGGTGTTAAATGTCTAATATAAACAATTATCTACCTACGTATCTACCTTACATTTTAATTATTATTAACAATCCGATTTACGCAAAATAAGCTCACTGTGTCATTCGGTCTTGCAGTTTTACGCTTGGAATTAACTTGAATAGATTCTATGATAGGATTCCAAGCAAGTGGTATGTCCCAGCTATCTTCTCTATTGAAATTAGGATGTTTTTTTTTAATTACAATAGCCTCGCGTATCATCCTAGGAAGGAAACCGCTGTGCTGGAAACATGGGATGGCGCAAGGGTGTCGACACATGTTGCATCCCACACCAAAGGCCTACCTAAGTAGGTAAGTGAAGTGGCTAGAATATTTCTAGTTAATTTTTCAGTACTGTGGATCGATGACAGGAAAGCTGGTAAACTTAAACTGGTAACTTTACGGACACCCCTTAGAATATAGAACAAACCAGAAGGCGTGACCGCGCAAAATAATGTAAGTATGCCAACTATTCCAAAATAGAGTAGTTGGAAAATTTGACATTTGACATTTCATTTTTAAAAAGCGCGCGCATCGCTGGATCGTTTTATACGCTGCGCATTTAATTCAATTATGCCGACCTGCGTAATGCTAATGACGAAAACTGCAGTCGGAAATATATAAAAATATAATAGGATTACATTTCATGTGTACGTTTCACATAAATACGTCTCTTTATTTAAATGTCGAATATTTTTTATCGTAATTATTTGACAATGAAACTAAGCGTCCATTTTGTCAGTGTTGCAAGTATTTAGGTGAAATATTACCCCATGATTTGTTAATATTTTTATTTGTAAAAATGCTAAAAGGAGGAAGAACTATGTTTTATATGCGTAAGGTGTTGAGTTTGATTACCGGTCTGGGCAGTATAATTAGGTAGTAACACGGAATCTATAATTATTTGTACTTATTCGGTCAATGGCAATAGTATTAGTAATAAAAACTATTACATTATAATATAACATTTGTTAATTAAAAATCTTTTTATACAAATCTTTAATAACCATAACCAAAACATCGCCATTTACCCCAGAAGCGGTATTCCACTTCTAGCCTAGCAACATTAAGCGGGTATGAAGTGGCGGGAGAGAGGAGCGTACGCCATGTTGATGGACACCGTGAACGCAAAGGAAAAATGGTTGAACGCGGGGCCTGTGGGACACCCAAACCACCTAATCTAATTGGTAAAGTGGCTTGAGTCCACGCTCGGTCGTCTAAAGCCACACTAAGAATAGTAGTAAGGGTGTTCGTAAAGTAATGGCCGAATGCTATGTTAATTTCAGAAAATCTCTCTGCAATTGCATTATAATTTTGAATTTTTTCGTCAATATTTATACATACGAGTCTTCTAAAATTGGGGACCCTAGGAGGCGCAAAGATGATTTGGTTGTAATTTGGATTTGTGGAGCAACTGAAAGAAATTTATTTAAAGTCTGTCTGTAATGTCCGGTATGTAAATTTCGCATTTGGAATAATTTAGATCTGAACCTATATTTATTTAATTATTATAATTTTGTTATTTCTCTTCTACAGTTGTCATGGCAATGACCAAAGATGAAAAATTATTGACAGGAATGCTTAAAATGTTACCATACTAGAAAGATCGCCCATCAATATTATTCAGCAAAAATCTATGATCAAACGAACTTACCTGTACGTAAAGTTCGATCATTATTCTATGAACGGCTTCATACGACTCTTCTTTATTATAAAATTTCGCGAAAACTTTGGAGGACTCTGACGACCCGGCTGTCTTGCGGATAACTTCAAGACTAACGCCGAGCCTGCGAGCTGATGAGGTGGACGAGTGCCGGGTACTATGAGCACCGAAAATTGTGGTATCTATACCGCTATTCTGAAGCGTACTTTTAATCCAATTGCTAAGTGTTTGTGTAGTAACATATTAAAACGGTTTTCTATAGGTATATGAAATAAATATAATAACTATTTGTGGTATAGTGGTAGCTTCTCCTCCCCCAGCAACGCCCTGAGCCGAGGTCCGAACCCCTCGCGGGGGTGCCCTTAGGCGCTGTCGCTTAGTCTTTAGTTCATAAGCCTGGCTGGAGGCCTTTTATTAGGTCTCGCCAAACGACTGGTTAAGCAGTCAGAGCTCCTTCAGAGCTAACTGCGAGAGACAAGTTCGAAAAAAAAAAAGAACTTTTGGCAAGTCTTTAATCAAAACCTCGTGCTATCTCGTGCTTTATAAGTCAATATATGCGTGGAATATGGAGTACAGTGCATAGTTTTGTGTAATTCTAAGATTTTATAACAATTTTCTGTGGTATAACAAGTGCAGTGACAATAAACAAATCGCGGGTGGCGCGAAGATTCGAGCCGCGCGTCGCGCTCTTTCACTCTTAAGGGAATACACCATCTTTCTTGCTCGCACCGCGAGCCGCGAATACAAAATGAATTGTGTTACTTGCGGTAGTGAAACTACTGCCGGAGAACTAATTACATGTGATGGATGCAAATCTGGATACCATTACACATGCGCGAATATTACTACGGCTGCATTTACTGAAGGTCAGGTACAACTGAGACGTACTTTCAAGTGCGATTCCTGCTCCAATGTGACCCAGAGAGTACGCGTAACAGACGACACTCCAGTACGTAGTGTTTCTGCTGCAACCACTAAACTACGTGAAACGAACAAATATCCCGAAAGAACTGCCTCTCATGCAGAGTCGTTGACATCGGAGCAGATAGTAGAAAAAGTTAATAGTGCAATTTTAGCTAAATTAAGTCTATTTGAGTCAACCATTATGCAAGAAATTAAAGACACTGTGGCTACACTTGCCTTAGAGAATAGTACATTAAGACAAGAATTGAAGGAAGCAAATATGAAATGTATTTCGTATGAACAGCAAATAAAAAATATGGAACTCGAGAGGCAGATACCAACTATACAACCCACTGTTTCGAGTGTGTCATCATGTGATTCCTGCATAAAGGTAAATAACATCGGACTCGTGTCTGGATCGGCCGCTGCGACCGCGAGCTTACCAGTGGCCGCGCGGACGCGCGAGCCCCCGCCCGCGCCCACGCCTGCGCCCGGGACAGCGCGCCCGGCACAAACTACCTATGCGGCGGTGGCTAGGAAAGCAGCGGATTCTAAAGTTAATGATAATGGCTGGGTGGAAGTCAGAAGTAAATGGAGAAATAACTCTATAAAAAGAGGAGGTAATAATAACTCCATTGGATCCTTGAAGGCAGTCGAGCGTAAAAAGTTTTTACATGTATGGAGATTAGAAAAATATACCACAGAAACCGACTTGAAGGAGTACATCAAACAAGTACTAGGAGTGGAAGACGATTCTGATATACATGTAGAAAAATTGAAACCTAAAACAGAGAGAGATTATTCTTCTTTCAAGATTGGTATCACATTAACTAATTTTGAGAAGCTCTGTGACCCAGAGGCATGGCCAGTAAATGTGGAGTATAGCGAGTGGATTTGGTTTCGACCCTCAACCAAACCAACCACGAGTACAACCCAGTAAACATTTTAATATTAATATTTTTTACCAAAATGTGAGAGGAATGAGAACGAAGACTACACAATTTCTATCTTTTATAGAATCATCAGGCTCTGATATATTTTCAATCACAGAATCTGGTCTCAATGAAGGTATTCACGACGCAGAATTTGTGCTCCCAGGGTATCAAATACTCCGCTGCGACCGAGCTGATGGGCGTAAACAAGGAGGCGTATTTTTAGTGGCCACACCGAGGTATGAGTTAAGGCAAGTGCCAGTGCCAATTGATATTAATATTGACAATCAAAAATTCGAACTTATTTGTGCTACTGTGTACCTAAAAAGTCGTTTTTTATTTGCTTGCTGTACTGTTTATATCCCACCTAATACTGACGATAACGAATATTCATTGTTATTTAACATATTGGAACAGTTATGTATAAAATATAAAAATAATTTAATTATACTAGGAGATTTCAACTTGTACTCATGCAATAATAACATTTGTAATTATTATGAATATTTTATAGCCTTCTGTGAATTCATTCAGTGTAACGCGGTACCTAATTGTCACAATAGACAGCTGGACCTGATATTGAGTGTGAGCGGGTACGTGTCGGTGAGTGCAGCGGACGAGGGTCTGGAGCCCGTGGATGGGTATCATCCTCCGCTGGCCGTCAGTGTGGACATCGGTGCGCGCGCTCCGTCCGCGCGGCCGCAGCGCTCGTCGTCGTCGCCGTCGACGCCCCCCCGCGCGCCCCCCGTACCCTCCACTCCTGCGCCTCGCGATACTTCATCACCTACACAAGCTTCGTTACCTACACACGCTTTTTCAGTGCATAATAGATGGAACTTTAATAAGGCTAACTTTATTCTAATGTACGATTTATTAGCTAAAATAGATTGGAGTGAGTTGTACCGTTCACAGGACGGGGACTTAGTTTTGAACTTATTTTACGAAAGGCTATATGACGTTTTTGATGAATGTGTTCCTCCGAAAAAAAATAGTCGAGTAAAAAGTAGATATAAATACCCAGTATGGTATACAGCTGATCTGATTAAAGAAATAAAAATTAAATACAATTTGCATAAAAAGTACAAAACTAGCAAATTACCTCACGACTACGCGGAGTTTACAAAGTATCGGACGAGAGTAAAAACTGAGACTGCACGTGCGCATGACATGTACCGTAATCGCGTTCAACAGCATTTAGTGAAAGAACCGAGAGCGTTTTGGGAGTATATTAGATTAAAAAAGGGGAAATCAAATAACCGGAAATTAATAAAAGATGGACGGGTACTAGCGGATCATGAGTGTGCTAATGAATTAGCTCGTTACTTCCAGTCCGTGTATAACCCGGAACCTCCCGCGCTGAGTGTGGCGGCAGCGAGTGCGAGCCGTGCGGCCGGCGCGGCGGGGGCCGCGCGGGCTCACCTCGCGCAGCTGAGCCGCGCCGACGTGCAGGCCGCGCTCGCGCGCTTGCCCTCTAAGCGATCCGCTGGACCAGATGGAATTCCGGCCTTTATTTTTAAAGACTGCCGTGCAATATTGATAGGTCCGTTATTGCATTTATACAGTGTTTTTATTCGATCTGCAATGTTCCCCGATCGTTGGAAACTCACTCGGGTAGTACCGGTGCCGAAGGGCAGTGGTGGGTCTGAACCCTGTGACTATAGGCCTGTGGCAGTGTTGTGCACTCCAGCTAAAGTGTTCGAGTCAGCAATTCACGGCAGCTTGTATTCACAGGTAAGTGCATTGCTATCGGACGCGCAGCACGGCTTTCGACCTGGGCGGGGAACGACGGGGAACTTGTTAGATCTTATGACCCACGTTGTGCCAGCGGTGGATGCTGGACTGCAGGTGGACGTGGCCTACTTTGATTTTCGGAAGGCCTTCGACACCGTCGATAATGATATCCTTCTTTCGAAGTTGGCCGCCGCAGGCTGCACTACGCACACATTGACATTCTTTGCAAGTTACTTAAGAGACCGCTGTCAGTACGTTGATTGCAGCGGAAGCCTTTCCGAGCCCTACTATACGAGGTCAGGGGTAAGTCAGGGCAGCAATCTAGGACCCCTACTCTTTATATTAACCGTAAATGACTTGCCGAATGTAGTTTATAACTCCACACCATTACTGTTTGCTGATGACCTAAAATTAATTTTAAAAATAGAGCAGAAAGAGGATCATCACATACTACAACAAGATATAACCAGAATTGAAGAATGGAGTTTAGAAAATAGATTATATTTCAATGTGGCCAAATGCTCCGTATTATCATTCAGCCGAGCACGTAACCCGAGTCATCACCAATATTGCGTGGACGGAAGGCCGCTGCAGCGGGTCTCTGACGTCAGGGATTTAGGTGTGCGCTTCACTGCTGATGTGAATTTTAGGACTCATATCGTAAATGTCTGTAAAAAAGCTTACCGAAATTTGGGGATGATGTTACGGTTAGGTAACCAATTCGATAACTTAAACGCACTACGAGCACTGTATGAAGCAATTGTAAAGAGCCATCTAGAGTGTAATGCCGTTGTTTGGTCACCACATGAGGTAAAATATAAATTGATGCTCGAGCGCATACAGAACAAATTTATTAGATTTATTTATTCAAAAATGTATGGTGTTTTCCCAGGTTATCCACTATTGTATCCGACGCTTTTTATATTAGGCATGGTGGGGTATTATAAAATTGAGGTGAGGAGGGATGTAGCTGTCGCCACTTACTTATATAAAGTACTTCGTGGCAAAATACATAATCCGAGGGTTTTAGGGCTAATTCAGTTGTGTGTCCCGGATGCGTACGCGGCGCGGCGGCGGCGGCCGGCGCTGCTGGCAGTACCACGCGCGCGCACCAACCTCTTACAGCGCGCGCCTCTGACGCGTGCGCTGCGAACGCTCAATGCGATGTCGGAATCGGGACAAATTGATATATTTAATTGTAATCTGAATGAATTCACAAGAGCCGTGTACTGTACCTGTTCTACTTGATGTTTTTTGTTCTACATGTATATTTTTTTGTTGATTAGTATAAGTGTGTAGAGTAATTTAGACTAAGTATAAAAATTGTCAATACACTATTGCATTAGGTTCCCCTGTAATAATAGTTGTATTTATGGTAAATAAATAAATAAATAAAAAATAAATAAAATAAAATCTAGATGCTATGTCGCCATGAATAGGTTTTCCAACAACTGAATCGCTTTTCGGAGCTTTGCCCAATAAAACAAGAATGTCATCATCTAAAGTTATATATTTGTGGAAGAACCTGATGGCATGTTCTCTGAGACATCCTTTGTGTTATTTTGTGAGATCGGAACTGGCGCATCTGATATGATTTCATTATAATTGTGACCTGAAAGAGCATGTTTATGTCTCATAAGTCCTTGTGAACCGTCATGCAATTCGGTATCGCAATATAAAAACAAAATATTTTAAATTTGAGGGTAGGTCGACATAATCCCTTTGGACTTTGCGCAATAGTAAAGCGTAACGGATACAACCCCACTGATTGTTCGCATTACAAATAATAATTATGATGGTTTTAAGTTGTGAGACTGGATGTATAACGTAACAGGCACAACCCAGCTGATTGAATCGCATTACAACATCGACAGTTTATTAATCGAAAGGTTGTTTTGACGTGAATAAACAACACCCCTCTGGTGTTTCGAATCACTATAACTAATTCGATTTTTAAACTTATTTTACCGGAGATGATGAGGTTATAATACGGCGACGGCGACTATTTTTCGTGAGCTTAGGTTCTAAGCGTCTAAGCATATTCTGCCCTTCTTTTACTCATTATAACAGCGTAGAAACTGATAGGAGGCTAGTGACGTGCGAAGCCTCGACACACCGAACACAGAATGAAGTACCGCCGTGCACGCTTTGACAGGAGAACTACCCTAGTGTTGACCAATTATATTTTTGGTTTAAGAATATGATTAAAAACATCTGCGTGAAGCCAAAGTCTAGGCTACACGGCTACAATAAGTTAACAGAATAAATCGTGTCAAATGAAGCCGCGAAATATAAGTATGTATTCTACTAGTAACCCTAATAACGTTGACAACCGGTTTTTCATACCATAAAACAACGCTTCTTGTCTCACGTACGTTAAACATCTTCAGTAATCGTTATTTTTTGACGTACGTATGTAGCGTTAACAGACTGCTTGACACAACCAGCCGGTATTATTATATAAAACTAGCTGTTGCCCGCGACTTCGTCCGCGTGAATTTCAGATAAAAACACCAGTAGACTGTAAACAGATTTTGTAAAGTGGAAAACACTAAAAATTACTTATCGAATGGAATATATATAGTATTTTAATGATAAAGGTATTTTTAAAATTAAGATGGGGCTAGTTTACTTGTAAATATGTCTCAAGGATTCACCCGGACGGAGACAAGCCAGAAATATGTCAACCGCGCCTTTATGATACATTTCCGGTAATTATTCGTCATAATAACTTCGTCCACTTATGTTAAACTTTATTCGTTATTATTATCGTACATACATACTTTTACATGCATTTATTAGAAAGCTATTATTTTAATAATTTATAAACAGACATTCTAATTACCCTAATCAACGTGCATTTCGTTACTAAACGCCACAATCTGTAGTAGCCTATGTCCGGTACAATCTATATTTAGGGCATTATAATTTCAAACTAGGTGCCTGTTAAAACACACATCCAGACCAAAAGTAGAAAAAATATAGGCATTATGAGGACACACACAATCACCTTTCCTGCAAATCTGAAGGAAAACAAAGAAACACACTCCAACACAACGTTGGAATGTTTTTCTTGCGCTATGGGTCACTGAACTGTTGGAGGTCCCACGGTTTATTTGTTTATTTCTAGCACACTATTGGGTTAACAATTTTTTATTTTATATATGTCGTGATGACGCAAGGATTCTAACGACTCTACATCACAATCGGTTCAAGCATTCAGAAGCTGTGATGTAATAAGATAAGAAAGAAACATTTAACATAAAATATAATCAAAATTTAATAGTGATTCCCCTGCGGAGTATGCTTCTCACGGCTGGACCAAATGGGCGTCCAGATCAGCTTCATGTTAGACGCAGGTGCCGGATGCTGACAGATGTTAACCGGAATGCAAAGTTTATAAATATGATAAATATTGTATGATGTAATGAACGGAGTGTGGTAAATATTATGTGTACCTTCAGAAATAATAATAAATTTAAATCATATTTTTAAATTAAACCTAATTATTTTAGAGAAACTCACATACATACATAAACCATAAACACTCTTTACTCAGAAAAAAATTAATAAGACTTACTATACTATATATTAGAGTATTTAATTTACTAGACTGATTGTCTAAGTTATTCGTAAGATTTCATTTACAAATTGTGTTTATTATTTAAAGGTTAAATTATTACACTTATGACTAAACACTGATAAAACACAAAGAGATACACACGTCGTCTCGCAATTGACAATACAAATACTGCACTACCCCAAGGTTGACTGGTAGAGAATGCCTCAGGCATTAAGTCCGCCTATGTAAAGCGCGCAGCTTAAATTGTAAAAATAAGATATAATTATCTACTATGACACAATGCCTATATCCCGTAACGAATCTTTAATGCTAAAGTTAAAAACCAAGATTTTAACAGATGTAGGCCAAGGTAACATCAATAAAATCCAGCTCTTGCAATAACTGAAACTGAAAGGTCGTGTTCACTCAGCAAGACATGTTTGGTTCGTCATGAGTCTGTTTGTTATCAACATAGCATACAAATAAAACGTGTTTATGTTCTGGACCTTTAACAGACAACTAGTGGCGATTCCGTCCAGCTTTAGGAGTCATCGAAATGGCGCCCATGTACTCATCGTGGTATGTGGAGGACTGGTACTCATTGTTGGCCACCTGTCGCGCACTGCCTTTCCAAACCATGTAGCATCTTCAGCCAATCTTTGCTCTTTTGCAGGTTTATTATTATACCACATTAATACAGTGCTCAACGTGGCCTCATCTCTTATTTCTGGATCCCCAAACGTAAAGGTTTTCACGTTGCATAAGTGGCATGGTGTTGACGGCGTCGTTGTCGTTGTGGTCGTTGTATTGTCAGGTTCTGTCGCGTTTGTATTTTCTCGTGCAAGTTCTGGTATGGGGGAGGTGTTTGTTTGTATTGTAAGATGGCTTATTGAAGTTTCACTATTTAGGAATTTAGTATAATTCTGTATTTTTTTCGTAGTATTTAATAATGTTGTAGCCAGCGTAGTAGTTGTTAATATCGTTGTAGATACTTTTGCTATCGTTTCAAGCTTTGTTTTAGGACTATGGTTTGTATCATTCTTTTCATTTAAGTTTTCCATTTCGTTTCCTAGTCTCAGCGCTGATTTTCTATCTCTCACTTTACTTAATAAAATAATTTTTTTTCTTCCGCGTATATATTTTTCCGTCGGTATTCCTAATGTCATAATATTTGTATTTCTCAGTCCACGGAGAGAATTTCTTTGCAATCGCAATGTGTTTCTCAGTGGTATAATTTGTATTAACTTCTTTCTCTCTTGTAAATGTTCAAAATGTATTTTATCTCTTGCAAAAGTATTTACATGTTTGAGTGTAGAAGCAAATTTTGGTTTTAATTTTATTTTGCCGTCATTTCGCGGAATCCCTGGTTTTTCTAATTCCACACATCCATAATAATCATCTTCAAAAGAATCTATTCCGCAAATCCGCAATGTAGTGTCTTCAGATTTCCTGAAACCTGGGAATATCTTCCTCGTCGTATAGCCAGTGGCATCCACTCGACCAGCCAGTCTTTCTACCTTTGGCATTGGTTTAGTTTGGATGGTGAACATATCAGTGAACTTAACCATCACAAATGAAATACAAATGAGTATTTGAAAACATGTTGACGTCATTTTAGTACACGTCCGATTTATTCGATTTCAGTTAGTAAACTTAGACATATTTACATAAACTAGTAAGTCACGCAACCTGCTTTCGATAATGAAATACTGAACTAAACGGTGAAACTATTGTAAAATGTTTGCAGTATAGATGCTGGTAGCGTTTGTAAATATAAATCTAGTTCACGTGTTCCCAGCCACGTGCTTTATAATATATGTATAGTACTTTTATATATACCACGGCTCTTTCATTTTATACAGTTATTCTCCGATGCGATTTATGTACACACGGCTCTAGAATCATTTGTTTGATTGATTGTCGACGAGACAATGTTTGCATTTTTTACGCCTTCGGCTAGGTCAGTTATAGATTGAGAAATTTCATATCAAAATTGGACGCAAACGAGTTTCCTAAGAAGGACTTATTTATTTTTGTTGATTTCAAGCTTGTTATAGTAAACCCGCATAAGTAAACTGCAAGCATGCAACGGCCTCGATACCGAGCATGGGAACAGCCTTACACGTGTAGCGTAAAACGCTGACACCAACGGCCGATGTTCGTCACTCGATGCTTTTGTTTACCGGATGTGTCTTTACCTAACTGTAATAAAATTAATTGTTAACTCATTCTGTATCTAATATCGATCGGATTAGGTTATTGCATTAAATTAGTCATAAGTCTTTAATTGTAATTTTACTTCAATTAAATTAGTTTAAAGAATCATTGTGGTTTTTTTTGGGTCCTCCGACAGCGACGTACATAATTGGCGCAGTCGGTAGGATACTCGAGGCGTCTCGAGCTAGCTAGATAGGGCCTTTTTAATATCGAAGACCGTCCCGCTAATTCGCTACCGCCGTCGCGAGCGAGCGCGTTCGCCGAGTATCCAGAAACAAGAACCTGTCGTCCTGCGCGGAGGAGATATCCAGACATCGATCCCAGAGGTACCAGAATGCAGTTTATGTAAGTACACTGAAAATCGTTTCTGTGAGTTGCTTTCAATTCCCCTTTTCCTATAGTTAGTATAGATTAGTCGCAATCATTTTTCATCCTAGGCAATCGACGCCTAAAGGGCCAGAGCGCTCTAAACAAGCACGTAGATTAGATATAGACTTAAATAGGGCTATTAGTTTAGATTTAGATATTTCAGGTTGTAGTCTAGATTTAGAATCTAGCAAAATGTCTAATGTCGATTTTATTTATAAAACCTTACGGTTAGTGCCAGATTTTGATGGTAATTCGCATGTTTTACCGAGATTCATACACCTATGCGATCAAATCGTTGCCGAATATATCGAGGCAAATCCTAATGACTCTTTGGCTAGACTCTGCTTGATAAATGGTATCTTGAATAAGATTACTGGACCAGCCGCGCGCATAATTAACTCCAACGGTATTCCTGAGGATTGGGATAGTATTAAAAAGTCACTCATTAACAACTTTTCAGATCAAAGAGATGAGACCACCCTTTATAACGACCTCATGTTAGCAACTCAAGGGAACAAATCACCCCAAGAATTTTATGATCAATGTGTAAATCTTTTTAGCACTATCATGACATATGTCACCTTGCATGAGAACGTTACTACAACCATCGAAGCTAAGCGTACCTTGTATAGGAAGTTAACTATGCAAGCGTTCGTCCGCGGTTTGAAGGAGCCTTTAGGCTCACGCATACGTTGCATGCGTCCTGATAGTGTCGAAAAAGCGCTTGAATTCGTGCAAGAAGAATTGAACGTCCTTTATCTGCAGAATCGCAATGATCCGAATACTGATAAAAAATTAGGTCAAAAATCTTTGCCACAAGTAACGCCTAACCATGCTGCTAACCCCATAGCAGGACAGTTCAATTGTTCAGCGCGACCAGGTCCGCTTCCTAACTTTCAGCCGCCGCAGATGTGGAAACCAAATTTTCAGCCAAATCAGGGTAGTCCGTATGGTAACGCCGGAATGCCTATGCACTTGCAACAGACGTTCCGTCCACCAATGTCAAATACGCAACAAATGTTCCGCGCACCGCCGTCACATACGCAACAAATGTTCCGCGCGCCTCCTCCTAACTATCGATTTAACAATAACTTTCAGATACAGCCACGAAACATACCCCAAACTTCTGGCCCTAAGCCTATGAGTGGTGTTAGCCACTACGTTGCTAAGGATAAACCCCTACCTGGTCAGTTGTCAGGTCATGATTGGCGTAAGAACGGTAACCCGCCGCCATCAAACTACTTTAAAACAAAAGAAATGAATATGAATGTATGCGCTGATTATAATGACCAATATTACTACCCAGACTATTACGGCGAGCCTGAGTATAACTACTATGCGGTTAATACTGAATATTATAATATAGAACCGACTTATTATACGGATGAAATGCTTTATTATTACGATAACCTTGCTATAAACTATCCATCTCCAGCTACGAACGATCCTCAGCCAAGTACTGCCAGTACTAGTGCCAGTAGTGAGTCGGATTTTCAGAAGCAGGAGAAATCAGACAAATTAAAATAGAACTTAATCTGCAGACGCAAAGGCAACTCCCATTTATTCAAATCTCAGAGCCACCGTTAAGATTGTTAATTGATACAGGCGCTAATCAATCGTTTATTAGCCCTGAAGCAGTGGATACATTTTACAGTAATTTCCCTCTAAATTTTGACCCTTTCGAAGTTACAAATGTCCACGCTACATCTAGAAATAACTATTCTATAACTATCCCCGCGTTTAACGAATTTCAGGAATCTGAAAATATAAAACTATTCATTTACAAATTTCACGAGTACTTCGACGGGCTTATAGGCCTAGACTTATTAGAAAAATGGGAGGCTAAGATTGATCTTAAAGATAAGCAGCTAATAACCCGAAACTCTACTAATATAATTAGTATGTATAATTCACGAAACGTCAATTTGTATGAGGATGTTATACCGGCAAACTCATCGAAATTACTAAGGGTACCAATTAACGTACATGACGGAGATGTAATCGTTTCTGAACAGACCATATCTAATTGTACTATTCAGGATTGTTTAACTACTGTAAAGAATAACCGTGGATTTTTAGAAGTTTTTAACCCTACTTCACACGATATAATATTTTCAATGGACCGTGCTGTACAGGCCGAAACTTATAATATTCAATGTTCGCATGCTGAACAATCGCCTCACGATTCTCAGCGTACTTCATCTGAACAAACATTAATACGCGCTAAAGAAGTTATATCACGTCTGCGTACGGGTCACCTTAACGAGGAAGAGCGTATTAATTTGGTAAGGTTATGTGAAAAATACAGCGATATATTTTATATAGAAGGAGAGGCTTTAACATTTACCAATAAAATTAAACATCGAATTCGCACCACCGACGAAATACCGGTTCATACAAAGAGCTATAGATACCCATATATACATAGGGATGAAGTCAGGGATCAGATAAGTAAAATGCTAAGTCAGGGTATCATTCGTCCCTCGGAATCAGCCTGGAGCTCACCCATTTGGGTTGTCCCAAAAAAGGCTGATGCCTCGGGCAAAGCCAAGTGGCGTTTGGTTGTGGACTTTAGGAAATTAAACGAGAAAACTTATGATGACAAGTATCCCATACCAAATATAAACGACGTCCTAGATAAATTAGGGAACTGCCAATATTTTACCACCCTTGATCTCGCGAGTGGATTTTACCAAGTCGAAACGGACCCTATTGATATCCCTAAAACCGCTTTTAACGTAGAGAACGGTCATTATGAGTTTTTACGTATGCCTATGGGACTAAAAAATGCCCCATCTACCTTCCAACGTGTCATGGATAATGTACTTAAAGACCTTCAGAACTCAGTCTGTCTAGTATATTTGGATGACATAGTCGTCTTTAGTACATCACTCCAAGAGCACATAATTAATCTCGAGAAGGTATTTGAAAGGTTACGAGAGTCTAATTTTAAAGTTCAGTTAGACAAATCCGAATTTCTTAAATTAGAAACTTCTTATTTGGGGCACATCATAAGTAGAGACGGTATAAAGCCCAATCCAGATAAAATCACAGCTATTCAAAATTATCCCATTCCAACTACTCCTAAAGAGATTAAACAATTCTTAGGTTTAGTCGGTTATTACAGGAAATTCATCCCAGATTTCGCAAAGGTCACTAAACCGCTCACCCAATGCTTGAAGAAGGGAAGAAAGATAGTTATTAACTCTGAATACACCCAAAGTTTCGAAAAATGTAAAGCCCTCATAACTAATGACCCGATCTTGCAGTACCCAGACTTTACAAAAGATTTCATCCTAACCACAGACGCCTCCAATGTCGCGTTAGGCGCTATTTTATCTCAGGGTACTATAGGGGCTGACAAACCGGTATGTTACGCATCCCGCACTCTAAATGAGAGCGAGATAAACTATAGTACAATCGAGAAGGAGCTTCTCGCTATAGTCTGGGCGACCAAGTACTTTCGACCGTATTTATTCGGAAGAAAATTTAAGATCGTTACGGATCATAAACCACTTCAGTGGGTTATGAATCTGAAGGAGCCCAACTCTAGATTAACCAGATGGAAGCTCAAACTATCCGAATATGACTTTACAGTGATTTATAAGAAGGGCACAAGTAATACAAATGCCGACGCCCTTTCCCGTATTCAAATTTATAACGAGGAGACAAGCTCTATGATAGCGAACGCATCCGAGCACCTACCCTCCGTAGGTCATTCATCTACCGCTTCAGCCCACACTAGTAACGAAAGCCCAATACTTGAAGTACCGATAGTTGATGAGCCACTAAATAAATTCCACAGGCAAATTTGCATAAGCGTAGTTGGTGACATAAAAAAACGCCCTACAGCATCCAAACCGTTTGATACCCACACTAGAACAGCCGTGCAAGTATCGAAAACAGACTTAGAAAACGACATTGTAAACGTTATAAAAGAGTACGTAAATCCCAAAGTTAAAACCGCGTTATTAATTAATCCCCCACTAGCTATGTACGATATTATACCTATAATACAAGATAAATTTAGAAGCTCCTCAATGAATCTAGTCCTAACTAAGAGAGAGGTCGAAAATGTTAGGGAATATCTTAGACAACAAGAGATAATAAAAAACTATCACGATGGTAAAACTAACCATCGCGGGATAAATGAATGCTACTTGGCCCTCTCTTCACGATACTATTGGCCAAAGATGAAAGACGAAATTTCTAAATTCATTAACTCTTGTACTATCTGTGGTCAGGCGAAATATGATCGTCACCCTATTAAGCAACAATTTAACATAGTACCTCCTGCAAGTAAACCCTTTGAAACCGTCCACATTGATTTATTAACGATTCAAACAGAAAAATACCTAACTATCGTAGATGTGTTCTCTAAATACGCGCAAGCCTACCACGTACGAGATGGTACAGCTGTTAGTATTTTACAAGCCTTGCTGCGATTTTGCTCGCATCATGGTTTGCCTCTTACCATAGTATCAGACAATGGAACAGAATTTACAAATCAGTTATTTAACGAATTCGTTAATCTGCACAGAATAACTCATCATAAAACTTTGCCGCATGCCCCTAACGATAACGGAATCGTAGAGCGCTTCCACTCAACTCTATTAGAGCATCTACGTATCCTAAAACTAACACATAAAGGAGATAATATAATAAACCTCATTCCTTACGCTATATTGGCATATAACAGCGCTATCCATAGTTTCACTAAATGTCGACCACTCGATATCATAACCGGTCACTTCGACCCACGAGATCCCTTTGACATAAACCTAAGCAGTCACGTTATGCAACAATATACTCAGAATCATAGGGACAAGATGAAATTAGTATATGACATGTTAAATGAGTCTTCCTTAGCCGATCGTACAAACATTATAGAAAATCGTAACAAAACTCGCGAACCCGAGGTTGAGTATCAACCTCAGCAACGTATTTTCGTTAAGAATCCTTTAGCAAGCCGTCAAAAGACAACCCCTAGATATACACAAGATACGGTATTAGCCGACCTACCAATACATATATATACATCTAAAAAGCGGGGTCCTGTCGCTAAAAGTCGTTTAAAAAGAGTTCCTAAAAGCGCTCAATTGTTACAGGGTGCTACTGGTCCTGACTGCTCCTTTGATAGCAGCCCAGGAACTAAACCGGGAGATAACACTTGAGAGCTTGGATGATGGCCCAGGAATATTACCTTTTCGGCTCGGTGCAACGAAGCTTATAACCCACTACCATACCTTCTTACAACATATCGAACTTAAAGACATTGACGAAAAGATCAGAGAGTTACAAGATCAATTGGATAGTTTTAAACAAAAACTAAGTAAGGACACTTATTCGTTATACGAATTACAACTAAAATTCCTTTCTAATAAATTAGCACACGTAATACATCAGTTAGACACTCTAAAACCGAGTCGTGTAAAGCGAGGTCTCATAGACGGGCTAGGCTCTATTATAAAAGGCGTCACAGGAAATTTAGACTATTCAGATGCACTTAAATACGATAATACCATCAAAAGCCTACAGGATAGTAATAATGAAATTGCCGAGGAATTAAATAACCACATTAGTATCAGTAAGGAATGGATGGTCCAGCACTCTAATATAATCATGCAGTTAGTTACAAATCAAGCTAAGATAAATGAGACATTAAAATTACTGTTAGACAAAGATGCATATAAGGATTCGAGCCTCATAAAATATGCAAAATTCGGCCAGTATCTTACTATATTAACCGAGAACCTAGATGCAATCCAAAAAGAGTTAATTAGAATTGAGAACATAATAGCATTCATTCATAGTTCTAGTTCACATCACTCCATGATTAGTATAGAAGTGTTACGCCATATGATTAAGAGGTTAGTTAAAATATACGGTAGAGATAAAATATTAGAATTAGAGCTTAGACAATACTACGATGTTATAAAGCCAGGTTATTACTACTCAGGGAATAAGGTAGTTATTGTATTTAAGATACCGATATTCGCTATAGAAAGTTATGACCTCTACAAATTATCAATAGCGCCAAATAAACTTAGGCAGGCCCTTATCCCTCCTTATCCCTTGATTGCAACTAGCAGGAAAGGTTATGTGTATATAGAGGCTGAATGCCCGAAGTACAACACTTGGTATCTCTGCGAAGACAAGATGAATCATCAGCTGCGGCAGCATCCGGACTGTATACAGAGTTTGATTACGAACCAATCCCTTGATAACACTTGCGAAATCGCTACAGTATCACTATCAAGAATAGCTATGGAAGAGTTGGACGAGCGACACTACGTTATATCATTCCCCCAAGCGACAAGAGTACACACCTTATGCGGACGAGAAGATTACAACGTACTAAATGGCAGTTATCTGGCCACCATCCCTGTAAACTGCTTTCTCTACACGTCTGAATTTACAATTACTAATCTAAACGACCACGTGGAAGGACAGCCATTGAAGATAATGAAACTACACTACACAGAGATCCAGCAAAAATCAACGCAGTTCAAACTCAATTCTATAGATCTCACGAGATTGCACGACGTCCAACACAAAGTGATAGTACAGCCTCCGGTACAGCTACGACCAATTGAGTCGGAATACTTATACCATACTACGATTCCACTCTACATCATACTATCAGGGTTATTGGCGCTTGCTGTATTCGTCATCATAAAACGCCTTAAGGTGTTCCAGACTAAAACCGAGATGCGGCCGACCGGAGATGAAACTTACGCAACACCTGGACCTTCTGCTGCAGTATCAAAAACTCAGTCAGCAATATTTTCTCAGTTCAAACTTCAAAAATAATTGCTGATCTGGCGGTGGAGGTGTTATAGTAAACCCGCATAAGTAAACTGCAAGCATGCAACGGCCTCGATACCGAGCATGGGAACAGCCTTACACGTGTAGCGTAAAACGCTGACACCAACGGCCGATGTTCGTCACTCGATGCTTTTGTTTACCGGATGTGTCTTTACCTAACTGTAATAAAATTAATTGTTAACTCATTCTGTATCTAATATCGATCGGATTAGGTTATTGCATTAAATTAGTCATAAGTCTTTAATTGTAATTTTACTTCAATTAAATTAGTTTAAAGAATCATTGTGGTTTTTTTTGGGTCCTCCGACAGCGACGTACATAATTAGCTCGATACAACTATCTTGTGTTTGTTCTTTAGTACGTATGTTTGTCCTGGTAGTCGATTCCTCTTTTAAATATCCCATACATACCCAATATTCCTATATATTTCATCACCAAGCAGTACCTACTAGTTTCCTTTACGTCACCGCTTCATTATAATTCACTTGCCAGTCGGCTTCCAGTTTACCTGTAATTGTATAAGTACACAATATAATTTTTTTATTTACCCGTCACCCTTCTTTTATTATGAATAACTTAAAGTAAATTACTATTTTTTAATTCTTTTTTTATCCATCTATCTTCTATATACATAAAAGCTAAAGGTCAAATTTCAAGAAATTTCGAAAACCGCTTGATGTACAAAGATGAAAATTAGCGGGGAGGTAGTGTATTGTTGAAAGACGTCCGCTAACGGATTTTGCGACAGGGCCGGATTACAGAGGTCTAGGGGCTAGACATTTTCTGTTGACTGAAATATGAAACATCATTAAACGTGATAATTCTTAAATAGTATATCCAGGACAGCTTAAGCAATCCGTCCTACTACCAACTTGCTGCGTGGTTCACATTTAAAAATAAGCATAAAACTATTATTCGCTAGGTATATGAAAGTATTAATGTGTAGTTTGAAGCGGTTTTATAGCAGTAAGGTTGTATGATTTAATAGTTCCGTTTAATTTACGTACTTTCCCCAAATCACTACGGGGCCGAGGTAATAATACTAGATAATACTAGAAGTAAACAGTAAAACATCATTATACCTTGTTGAATGAAAAATAGAATTAATGTTGAAAAGGAAACTCTAGGGTGTAAACATCAGCTGTGCAGGGCTTAACCCATCTCACGGACGACAGTTGGACGGACGGATTATAATAATGGCTGTCTCAGCTGCCCATGGCTCTCTGTATAAACTCGAACGGTAAATAATCAGTTCGTCCTTTTGGTCCTGAGTTTTGTCTCAAGTCACTAGCATTTCGTACAGGGGCACAAATAGTGGCACCAGTTATCTGTACATATTACACGACCACTTTCCTTCAGAAATAGGAAGGGGAGTAACGGATGACATGTGTAGTTAGAAACTAGGTACTAGTGAAGAGAACCTTACCTAACGCTTATTTAATTTATGTAATGTACCAGTATAATTGAAAGAAGTTGCGGGCGACAACTCGATGTAGATGTAACTCATTCCCACTTAAATTTTTATCCAAAGCTTTTCTCAATTATCTATATAATTTGATAAAGGAAACTTGAAAAATGATGGACACGAGCGGGACTCAAACCCGCGACTTTCGCCGTATCGTGGCGCCGCTCTGCCAACTGAGCCACCGTGTCACTGCTCGCATCCATCGAACGGTATACCCGCACCGAACGGTATACGGTAACCAGCCACGGTGCGGCGAAAGTCGCGGGTTGGAGTCCCGCTCGTGTCCATCACTTTTCAAGTTTCCTTTATCAATTTAAATTTAAGCCTAGCATGGCAACATGCAAAAATAGATACAAAAAGCTATATAAGTAATAATAGATAACTTATAATTATAAAGTCAAAACTTTATATTGTGGTATTTGAACATTATTATCACGCTATTTCAAAGTCATGAGCAATTCGTTATGCAACTGCATGTTTGCAGGTTCAACGAACCCCTTGCGAGTCATAGGTATGGAGTTCCATCAATGCGGTTTTCGTTTAGAAAATAATTTTATTTTAAATAGTTAATCTTTTTTGTTTTATTTCAGACTAACATAATAATAATAAAGCTTAATTTACTCTTAATATTTATTCGTAAGATAAATTGTATTTTAGACAATATCTAATTTTTGATTTCTATATGACATTTGGTGTCATTTTTGCATATTGCCCATGCTTTATTTTATTTTCTACTTCTACACGTAGAACAATTACATTATGTCAAAAAGCAAATACCTATAAGATGTTTAGCATATGCAGGTACTTTAACGAGAAAAGTTATGTTAATAATAAAGTATTCAACTGAAACCGTACTTAACGAAGTCAACATAGATACAAACTATTGCAGTGATTACATTCGCGGATGTTGAAAAAGGTAACATTTTCTAGTAGATGATATTAATTCCGTTGATTATTTGTATGCTGGTTTATTTAGGTTCTTAGGCACTTTATCTACGTCTTTTATGTCAAAGCAATACTTACGGTCGCCCGTCACGCAGCCGCCGCTGTGCTCCTGCTGCCTCGTTCAGTCGCAACTGGACCAGCTCGCTGGCCTCTAATAGCAGCTTGAAACTATCCAATATATTTACAAGTCACATCTAGTCAATGGTTTGAGTAATACTTACAAGCGATCAAATCAATATCACTAATTAATATGTTGTGGACTAAGTAATTCACGCAGGCATAATTTTAAAGAGCTTGTAGCTAGCTACCACGCAGATCAGTCGATCCGCGAGGATAAGCCATGTTCGCTGCGGTCAGTCTTGTGATGGGTGACGACAGAAGGCACGATAGTTTTGTCCTGCGCCTGATCAATGTCCGGTCGTGTCAGTCTACCGTCGCATCGGACTATGAGAGTGAGGGAATAGGGAGTGCAGGTCAGCATTAAGCCTGTCTACCTCGAAGGGATAGGCAGAGATGTACAAACAGTACACCTAGATTTTGCAAGGTCTTAACGTAATAGGGGCAAGCCGATAGCCATCATCTGGGCACATCCGTACTGTTACTGAGAATTACCTAATGGGAAAAATTAACTTAGACTAACTTCGACTGCAAGAAATGTTTTAACAAAGTTCACATTAAGACTAAGACTGTACTTTACAACCTTGTAAAAATAAGCACACAAAAATAAATAGTTTCGAGTTTCATATATTCACTGGTCTAGGATGAGAGGTTTCGGTGTGTCAAGGGGAAGGATGCGATGCGATGCGAAGTTTTCATTTCTCTTTATACACACAATAGTGAACACGCACTTTATTACCTCACTACTAAAAACAACAGGATTTTTGTCCATGGAGTCGTAATCGTTTCAATTGTCATTACCAAAACTGTAAAACTTCAGCGTAGTTTCCAGTTCAAGTATAAAGTGGGAACTGGCTTGAACGAGTCTCGGTACAGTAGGCACGTGCAGTACAAACGCAGAACTTACTTCTTTACCGACTGCAATGTGTCTTGCACAGAATACAATTTTGTTTCGTTGTTGAAAACCTTGTGTATGTGCAATTGAAAAAGTATTTTTTAGAACTGGGGTCGCTAATATTAATACTATACCCGGCTTCGGCAAAATACCGGAAAAGGGTCACGTGTTTACGGAACTACGTATCATATGTCAGTGTATGAAGTGTCATAGGACTTGTCTAAATAGTCCGAGTGTCTGGGTATATGACGTCATGCTAAATTGAATAATGGCCGCAAAGATCGCACTTGGTCCATGGCTTCTTCATCATCAGTCGAAAGACGTCCACTGTTGAACAAAGGCCTCCCCCTTATATTATATTGGTCCGTGGCTTAATATGATAATATTAATATGCTACATAGCTTCACACAGTCGTGTGCTACGGCGCGAACACCACGCGCGCACTCCAACAGCGCTGCAACTTTTATTGGAAAACTTTACCCGAATTTACATGTCCCGCACATTATTAAAAAAGCGCTTGTAAAACTTTAAACCGCTTTTTTGCCAACACCTTCGGCCTTATTGTGACGATAATAAAAACTATTTTAGAGTGGTTTGGGTAAACGTTGTTAAAAGATATTCTGTTTCGAAGCCAAGAGTTTGAATTTTAAGTGTTGGCATGGCTTGAGCGTTTACCTGTGACGTTAAAATAGTCGTTTAATACAATACATTAGGTTTTTGCCGGAGAATGTACATACTTAGTTTATGTATGTGGATTATACTCATCATTGGCGACCTAATAGGCGCGTGGCTAAGCGATTGGACTACTGTGCTAGGGGTTGCCGATTTTATTCCCACAAGGGGCAAAAAATTGTGTTTCACAAATGTATGTCCCGAGTCTCGGTGTTTGTGAGAAATACATTAAGGGTACAAGAGAAATTTCTAGTGTAGGACGACTTTTTTTTAACAAAAATATATTTTTCTTCAGAATTCTGAAACTACGTAGGTACGTGTGTCCGGTTAAAGTTCTGCAGCAGTTAATAATAATAATAGCCTATACCTGTCCCACTGCAGGGCTAAGGCCTCTTCTCGTGTAGAGATCACCATAACTCACTGTGGGTTGGCGATTATAGATAATTCAATCCAGATTTCCTGACAATGTTTTCCGTCACCGTTAGTCAGTAGAGTCTTAGAATAACTAAGAAAGTATATACCATCGAAAAAGTCACATTGATACTTGCCCGGGTTTGAAAATGCAACCTTGTGCATATAAATCCGGTATGTTTACCGCTAGGCCCACACGATATTTATCTCACAGCAGCAGTTATCTATAAAAAAATTGTTTAGTCAAATGACGTGAGGTATAAGAAAGCAAATCCGTTAAGATTATTTTAGTATACAATATGTAGTCAGATGACGTAAAGTTATGAAACGATCAATGAAAGTCTGTATACATTTTGACACTAATTTATCTATGAATTGGGTACTTTGCTCGGCTCCTATATTTACCCAATTAGGGAGGTGTGCCTTGCAACTGCAAAGTTTCCCGCGCGAAGTTGGGCCTGCATCCAGCGCTTTTGAGTTCATGTCCCCTTCGTAGTAACCGGGGCATACACTGTAGGCGGGCTTGTAAAGCCTACACTTTACATATAGGGTTACTTATAATACATAGTAAAAATGTTTTTATTACATTTCGGCTACGAAAGAACTTAATACAAACGATTTGTACATAGTGATCTCATCAAGGGGCGTCGACATAAGAACCAGGTGTTTTTGAGATTTGAACTGAGTGATCCCACGTAATACTAAACCAGTCTTTAAAAACGCGCACCTTCTAAAGCACCTTCTAAGCTGGGACACGCGCTTCTTTCTTCTTCTTTTTATGTATCGGCATGAGCTGTCTTAGGAAACAGCGCTTCAGACTGCTCAGCAGCACAATCAGTCAATCAAAGCCACAATATGAACTATATGAATACAATGACAGAATGTTATTAGTTTGCCGCCAGATGCGCATGAATTGCACCACCGTTTCTTGCCGCTCCTTCTCCAGAGGCAAGTTTTATTGCAAGTTGCAAGTCAACTGCGCTTTGCACATAGTGTAACGCATACGTCGCGCGCCCGCCGCTGTTGCCTGCGGTACTACTCATTAATACAGCGCCTTTACATAAATAACCTCGATGCACTATGAAACGGTTTAGCGTTGTTATTGTTCTATACGAAGCAAGTTGAGCATCTTTCGACTTATTGATCTATTTTACTCGTAATAGCTTTATCTCTAGTGCTAAACCTTAGGTGTTCGAGTCCAACTCAACCATGGCCTGGTTTACCTTATAGACACACACCTACTTATTAAAATTATATTCTTTAAATTAAATTGAACAGAAGTGAATCGTTCACTCTTTGATGAGACTGCAACTGCAAAGAACAATTTGTACCTGCAATAATGTAACAAACTTGGAGCTCAAAGCAAATGTGTTACTCTTGTTACATTAGTCATCCACTTATTAGGTAGGAAACATAATTACAACAGAAGTAAGCTAACAAAGTGTTAGTCTTTAAAATAGTTCAAAGAAGTCCGACATAAAGTCACCTGTCCGAACTCCATGTTAATAGTCAAAGAGCCGACACAGAAACATATCCGAGGGTCCACTCATTGTCGGCTGTGTGTTAATCTGTCCGTCTGTCCGTCCACGCTAACATGGGTACAAGATCCCGAGGATACACTATGATACGTATTTTTTGCGGCGACAGCATTTTTTTACGCAACTTCTATTTAGTAAAGCTCACATTATTACTTATATTATAATACGAATTTGGGAATGAAAAAGTGGAGGCTTTTTCTAAGACGGGTTGGCTAAAATCATCAAAGTTTTATCCATACGATGTTAATGTTTCACTTCATTTGATTTATTTGCGACAAAATATATTATGCTGGGTAAGCGGTTTGAGAGCTCATGACGCACCATTTTAATGTTATATTGATATGAAGTACAACACGAGTCCATCCGAGGTGCGTTAATCTTTAGATCCTTCGCCAACATCTTAGGCATACATGCGTGATGTTATGTTCATGTATATGTTTAGCCTTCCGAGTTACCATTGCAAAGAATATAGCAAAAGATATAATTATCTCATACATAATATAGTTCCCACATTATGTGAAGGTCTCACGTTGTTTTCGGCTGTATGTTATTGCATTATCTCCGAAACGATAAAACCGACTAGTATATAAGTATTTATGTAAAAGCGGCCATTCTGACCGTCCGTCCGTCCCGACGACTCTGATTACGCAATTTCAGAAATTGTCTCACTATTTTCTTGGGTTACAAGCAAAACGAATTGTATAAAAGGAAATTGCATTTTAAGTTTTCGCTGGATAAGTTAGGAAGTTATTACGCTGTGAAATGCATTCATCACATTTACATGATGGTCTCGACGATAAAAGCTCACGTTTAACTCGAATAGCTACTGCTCAAAATTTGTAGATATGTACTTACATGTGCACAGTGGGCCACGTTGAATATTCAATGCCACATAAACATGTCGCGTTGAATATTCAAACGATTACTTTATAATAAAACATTTATTTATAATACTATTCAAGTTTTTTCCATTTCATAATCATTATCATATTTATAGTCTAAATAAACAGCTCACGTATAGTTCATCTGAGCTAATTAGAATCAGTGCGTTAATCAAAAAAGTGCACTCTTATGTTAACTCTTAACAATCATCACACAAATCTGAACACAACTTTATTAATTTTGGGCTTGACCTTTCGATCGAGTTACACCGTCAAGCCAAATATTAATAATATTGTGTTCGCGTTAATTCCCGGGTAAGTTAGTACCTAAAAATCTGAAGACGAAACATGCCCAAACACACTGTTATACCTATGTTATGTTTAACTTACACTGTATAACGTCATTCTACAACTTCAAACAATAAAACAAGCACAAACACCCAGAAATCAAGGATACGAAACCCGAACTCGTCACATCCCTACAAGAAGCGGCAACACTCGGCACGTCACTAATTTAGGTAAAGTGATACGTCGCCCAAGTTCCAGTAAGCGGTGAAGTTCGGCCCTTCTCAATTGCTATAATCTCTTCGCAATTGCCATTCATTTATTGTCTTGGGTCAGGGAGGTGGCTGAGTGAAGAGCGGCCGCAACTCCGAACTACTTATATTCTAAATAATTTTTACTTCAATGATACTTTTGATCCTCGATATTAAAAGAGGGGTTATATAAGTTTGACGTATGTATTTATAATACATCAAACTTACGGCAAATCCTTCTTGCCTGTGACATCGTAGCAGCAAAACGTGTGGACTGATTTTAATCATATCACTAATAGATTTTCCCTCTTTACTTATAATCATCATCAACATCAGCAGGAAGATATCCACTGTTGAACAAAGGCCTCCCCCTTAGAACGCCACAATGAACGACAGCTTGCCAATTGCATCCACCGGTTGCCCGCAATTCTGACGATATCGTCGGTCCACCTGGTGGGAAGCCTGCCAACGCTGCGTCTTCCGGTTCGTGGTCGCCACTCAAGAACCTTTCTTCCTCAGCGGTTATCGGTTCTTCAAACGATATGGCCTGCCCTTTGCCACATCAGCTTGCATATTCTTCGAGGTATGTCGGTGACTCCAGTTTTTTGGCGAATTTTCGTATTCCGGATCCTGTCGCGCAAAGAAACCCTGAGCATAGCTCTCTTCATAGCTCGTTGAGTGACTCTGAGCCTCTCCCTAAGGCCAACCGTTAGCGACCACGGTATTAAAATGACTGTGTCTTATGTTCACCACTTCTTAAAACAACAGTGATGGCCAAGTGGTATGCCCGTAGAACTGACAATTCTGATTGACGATTTTAATGTAGCTTTTTGTATCCTCTACCGCTCGTCACTGTACCCTTGGCGTTTTGGGTCTCGCATGGGAATAGTTGCGTATCGCAGTTTAGATGGGCGAACTATCCGCCGGCGAATTTGATGAGCGAGAGACCCCGCACTGGCGCGGCCCGGGTATTGACGGCCAGTATCGGTAGGATCATATACTGAGAGTAGGATATAGTATTTGAACATTGCGACTAACTTAAGTCGATATAGGTAGTTACATAGTTTCAAACGTGACTGTCTTGACGATTTGATGGCAGTTCTCTTTTGGCAACAGTTAATGTTGAATTAATTATCATAGGTGTTACCTTTTTTTTCCCTTCCCCTTTATTCTTCCAAAGCACTGTATTTTTTGCGACTTCTGACCACTTGCGTCCTGCATATCTCGCCAGGTCATCACACCACCTTAGCTGCGGTCGACCTCGACGGCGATCCTTCCTCAGGTGTCCAGTGAGTGACGATCTTAGCCTATCAGGCGAGGTGCATCTGTTGCTAATAAAATAATTTTAAAATCATCTAGTTTGCTTTAAAATTATTTAAAGCTTCTTCTGATTATGATAGATATTAATAGTTTACACAAACATTGAGTAGGTGAACGTCACATTTCACGTAACACTGAGACACTGCTCAACTCCACCTTAATCAAATGAACGCTAATTAGTAATATAATAATGAATGGAACACATCGTGGGTACTCCACTTTGTTCCCCAGTAACTCACACCTTGATTAATCATGTCTGTCGCAAACTGAAGCACTTTGTTAAAACTTCCTCGATGAGGTTTCATTACATAACGTGAGTAAGATGTGGATTGAAGTTGAGCAGTATTTTGGTAGTTTTGCAGATGAAGAGTAATGTTGTTATACTGTCAGTAAGACACTCTCTGCTAGAACGGCGAAGATAAGTAGTAGACTTTACTTTGTTCATTTCTTTAATTTTTCTTAAAAGCCTTCCTATACTAAGAATAACTCCTATATCGTGGTTCACAAACACAGCCACCCAGGCTCGGGGCAAACATCTGCGGTTCACGCAAATGTTTGTCTCGTGCGGGAATGGAACCTCATATATTTATACCTATAATATGAATTGCCATCATTTAAAAAGTTCTGTATTCGGGGCAAAGAAATCAATAGGTATTAGAATCAACAACTTAGTTTTCATATAAAAAAAATTTTTTAAAGAGACAATACATATTATTGTTGTTGATGGAAAATTACCCATTTGATTTGTTTCCGACTTTTATTTATAATTTAGATGTACAAGTATTTTATGTAAAAAAGTGATTACCTACATAATATTTGATCGGCTTATACCTACGACTCCGCTAACGTTCCAATTTCTCTAAATATTTGCTTTCAATTCCAAACCACTATATTTAGAGCGAGACAAGCAAACAAAATTACCTGTAAGTTGATCAAGGACGTGAATACAACTAATCAACTATACGTACATAGGCGATATGATTACGTGCATTAAAACGCGCGTTCCACTAAGAGAAACAGAGCATTGCATTCAGCGCGCAATGTATGCAAAGCGAGCGATTTATGCCGCAGTCCATGTATGTGTAATGCGCTAGTTGAATATGAACACACTAGTAAACGGGATGCGTTTACACCGACGTGGTGCCGAATACGTTGGGACGTGTATATACAGGGGTACCGGAAAGGGTACCTATAGGTATCTAAAAGGGGCCAAGGGTTTATCTGGTATATAATCCCTTAATAATGGTAGCTCAAAATAATGAAGTTTAAAAGTTTTATCTCATGTTTATGAATTCAAATCATAACAAATGTGTCCCCGCTCTACGCACTACTTACAGCGTGCACTAGGAGTACCAGGCGCGAAGAGAATTAAGCTAGTGCTGTAAAGATATTGCCTAACGTAGTGCAAAACCACATTTTTTATGATTCGAATGCACTTCTGCCTACCCCTTCGGGGAATACAGGCGTGATGGTATGTATGTATGTATGAATTCAGTAACCATGATAAAATAAATATTTATAAGCACTCATACAATAATCATGATTTTTTTGCTGTTTTTATACATAATGGCACGAAACCCTTTGTGCGCGTGTCCGACTCTCTTTTGGCCGGTTTTTTTAGTTTTGAGTTCGTTACTTGCAATAAATACTTCTTGATTCTATGATGTCATATGTCGGTACCGATGTGACACTACGGTGTGAGTGCGTCAGGCGCATCAAGTGTATTCAGTGAACTAATTACGTCGGCTGCTCGGTTTGTCAATCATGCAGCTGCGCCTCTTGCGCCGTCAACTAATTATTTAACTTCGTTTCCTTCTCGCCACTTATTATCTCTTGGTATTAGTCTGATTGCGATGTTTCCAGGTTAAGCAGCTTTTGCTTGTGCTCTGAATGTTTTAAAGACTGTCTTCAGTTACTTATTAATTGTTAAACATCATGCCTGTAAACCTTAACTATTACTTTCTCCAATTTTTTCGATCCCTTATCCACTTGATCTGTAGTATGTTGTAAGAGCGACAGGTACAAGTATACCTAAACTTTAATTTAAGTTCTTGGAAAAGATGCGCCTCTGTGGTTCCTCGTCTGACCTTCAACGCATCATTCCATCCACAGCTTGAATACTGCATATAAACAGTATGTACTCCATTAGTGTGATACATACTCCACAATTGGGAGGGAATGATGAAAGGATAATGATGATGAAACTCCACAACCCCGACATTCTTTCCAGGCGGTCAACGATTAAATTGATACACGCATGTGCATAATTCATACGCTCATCGTATGGTTGATGATCAACCTGCTGTCAGAGTTCAAACCGCCTGTCGGTATCTGACATGGTTTTACACACCGTTGAAAAATGTCTCAGGCATGCCGATTTCCTCACGATGTTTTCTTTCGCAGTTTTTAGCAACTGATAAGTAATTTATAATACAAATGGAGGGGACATTGATGCATGCCAGTATTTAACTTGCGACCATCGACTTGACTGTGCAACGGTCATACCACTCGGTTATTTGGCACCTATTATACAATTGTGTGCAATGAAGTTGTCACCGAGTCACGCATAAAGTTATAAATAAATATGTGGATTCGCCTTGTACCAGTGTCTCTGGCCGGGCTGGCTTGCTTCGGGTTTTAAACTAATTCGAAGCTCTCTATCCACTTGTCCACTGACTTCTTTTAACGTACGGCTAGATGTTAAAAGCTGTCAAAAGCGATTCCAAATTCCTCAACAGAGGGCTCCCAACGCTAATCACTCTTATAATTACGTGGAACACAAACTCGAAGCAACTTAACCTACATCGTAGATTATACGTTTACTAAAGACGCGTTTAAACTTTGTAATGATGTACAAAGTAGAGATAGGGTGCTCGCTACTAGTTGCGCTACTCTCTAGTTTAACGAAAAACATCGAGTAAATACACTTTGCATTTCTCATTAGCATCCTCGATGTAAATTAGGTACTTGTTAGAGGAGCTGTCGGGTCGAAGGCGGGCGGCCGACAGGCGCTACTGCTCCGTCGATGAGGAAACACCCAGGTGCCTGCATTGTGTCTCGTGATGTCGTATCACGAAGATAAAAATAATTACATTAAGGAGCCTTTTTTATTAACCATATCCCACAACATATGTTTATTTCTTAAACTTAACTAAATTAGCCTTTACCTCTTCCACTGCATGGTAAAGCTCTTTTCTCATACAGAGAAGGAACGAGTATTGGCATCACAAAGCTTGCTCACTGATGTAGGTCCAGTGATATCGTATATTGAAATCTAGATTTCTCTAGCCTATATAAACTAGCGTTAGACGATGGTGTCTTATAGTATATTAAACTATAGTTTGAAAAATCAGATTCAAAATTGTCTGTGTTGAATCTACAACTTACTGCATGCAAAAGGAGACCTTCAACCATTATGTTAACTATTATTTCATTTAGTGTACTATATAAACATTCTAAATAAAGTCAGCATGAATATATACATTGAAAAACTTGTAGGTTGTGAAAAACACCAGCGAAACAAATCAAATTTATGTGAGAACGACATTTATATCGTTGTTTCTAAGCCAGTCTGTTCTCCAATGGGAAAAGGTGTAAAGATTTGTTTGCTTACGAAATTCAAAACTGAATTACAGATCATTTGAGGGAATAAAGGCGCACCTGTCACTTTGTTTCGGTTGAGGCCGCGGTAATCCTGGCGGGCGCGGGGCGCGGGGCGGTGTCTCGGCGCGCGCTCCGAGAAATATAATTTGTCGCTCACATTGTCATGTCGAAATAATTGTAATGCAACCTGACGGCTTGTGTTGTGCGCCGGCTGCCTGTTGCTGCTGCTGGCGGGTAGCGGTCCCTTTGGTACATAACCATATTGAATTTAAATAAAATACCTTCTAGTCTAAATACTAAATTTACCTATTCAATACAGTCTAAAAATTATTGAGAACAGCAATGAGAATAAAGTTCGTATGCCAAACACTAAGCTTTAGCGTCATATCGTTATACTAAAAGAGAACTTATATAACCTCCTAAAACTGAAATAATTGGTTTATTATTTTGTTCTGGTTTCACAATATGACAAAACATTGTAAATCGTTAACGGGATTCCGGAGGTTTAATCCAGATTGTTATCACGTAAACATTAGTATTCATGCTGCGTTCACCAAACGTTATTATGTTACTTACACCTGGTTTTATAAGCTTCTCCCTGATGTGACTTTGGCGACACTCGAGGCAATCCTACCCGCCGTGTAAGCATAGATACACAAACAGGGCTCAACAAAAGAGTTGCTGAGGCTGACAGCAGTATTTTATAAAAAAAACAGCCTAAATAAAACACAAATTGATAGACAAAGATGGCACTATAGGATGGTGATGTCACTAGCGTGTAGTTGTATATTAGATTTCGCATTGTCCTGTGCTTATTTCCAATGGTTTTGCGCGAGGAGGATAGAGAATCCTCTTAATCTTTTCAGTTTTCATATTATTTGTAAACCTTTTTAAGGTTACAATTAATTCCATCATAACTGCTAATGTAGTCAACATGCTTTGCTGTTCTAAAAACATATTTATTACATTTTCTTTTTTTCGATTTATTATTAAAATTATAGAAAATCAAAATTACCTGCGTATGCAAATAGGTGTATATATGTGGTCTCTGCCTACCCCTACGGGAAACAGGCGTGGCTATATGTATGTACGTGAGAGACAGATTCTGGGCTACCAATAATTTATTTACGACATAATTACTTGTACTACGACACGATAGTTATCAGAACATGTATCTATCATGGCTGTCATATTTTACTTAGTAACCATAGCCGTTATGTTTCATTGTATAATTTTTTTGTGAATTTGGATTAACAACCTTATAATATCTTGTTATTGATTAATTGACAGTCTTGTAGTTCGCTGATAAGACTGTAGGTACCTATTCAAAGAATATTTTAAACGTTTAACAAATGTACTCATTTTTTTTAATAGACAGAATAATGCTGTTAACCGGCTTCAAAAAATATCACTTTTGCACAACATAAATGATAATTAAATTACCGCCTAAAATATTGTTAGAAATTTAGAATGGTTATCTAATTACACAGTATCAGTGTGGTGGCGTCAAGATGATACCCGGCTTCTCTACGGTCGCTCAGCTTCTAACACCTGATATTAATTTCCCAGCAGACGTATAAATTTTGTCGTAAGATCGAGGCGTGCGCGACACACTGGGCGGTGCCGGCGAGAGCGACTTTCACTCCCATCTACTCACACTACTTTGTAAAGTGACTTTAGAGTAATTGACGAGCGCTTTAACTATAACATAACATTAAAATAAAGGAGATGAAAGTTAGTATTATGAAGTAAAAGTAATGTAAATCACATAATTATATACATACGTTATTTTTGTTGGTTTAGGTACTTTTTTTAAATTTGTTAGAAGAGAGACGGTTTCAGTATAGTTCAGTATATTGTTGTCATCTGTAAGTAAAATTGTCACAAATGACAATTTTAGGACCGTGACACATTTTAAATTACACAATACTAAAAGAATGTGAATTTGACGACCTGATTAGCGCAGTGGCTAAGCGATTGGACTGCTGCGCTGAGGGTTGCGGTTCGATTCCCGCACGGGGCAAAACTTTGTGCGAACCACAGATGTTTGTCTCGAGTCTGGGTGTTAGTGTATGTGATATTTCATTTCGTTTGAGGGCAAGGGGCACTTGGGTAACTGAGTGTACGGGCACGCGATCCCGCCTTCCCTGAGCTACCATAGTCCACATTCCGATTATCCGTGGCTATGGTATCCCACCTCTCCTACTCCGTAATTCCTTCCTAATCCTAAACCCATTTTTTTTTTTTTTTTTTTTTTTTTTCTACATGCGGTTCCCTCCTGCTCAACCCACAAAGTCTGGCTCGGTGAGGAAGGCAACACAACGCAGATATGCAATGTGACGTGGCGGACTCGGCGACTCAGCAAGGCAAGGTGGATGGCCTAGGGCGACAGTGGAGGGCGTATAGTCACTGTCGGCCAGACACAGCATCCAAGCCCTCCTTCAGTCGTAGCGGTTTTCCGTTCCACTGATCCAAGGAGGGCAAGGACGAGTGTGTGCGCCTGCGTATGCGCGAACGTTTGCGCACCTTAATATATCCTGCGTATTTGACCGCTTCCGTTAATGGACTCCGACTGAGTTAAGTCCTGTGGCGATGGGTAGAAGTAGAGAGGCTTAGACAGATGCAACTAGGCTTTGTCTGATACCTGCACATAGGCGGTCTCGGGGGTGTGAGTACATGCCGTGGTCGCTTCTGCGCTGCACTTTGGGAACGACAGCGTGGATTCGGCAGCACCCGAGATGACAAAGCAGCCCTATTTAGGGAGACACTGCTTTCCCTGCTCAGCCAGGGAGGGGGCTAGAAAAGGTGCCCTAAAATAATGTTCGTCCCATCTCGATAGGTGGTAGTAACCGCGGCTGCCATCGCATCACTTTAAATCGTGGTCGAAGGTACAGAACATTTTGTGATTATAAGAAAACACCTGTTATGACGTTTGGCGCGTGGAACGTGAGAACTCTTCTTGATCGAGATGGTAACGCCTGTCCTGAACGCAAGACCGCCATTGTAGCTCGGGAACTTCATCGCTATAACGTGGATGTGGCTGCTCTCAGCGAAACACATCTTGCCGATGAAGGAGAGATGGTAGAAGCAGGTGGTGGATACACTTTCTTTTGGAAAGGTACTGCTGCCTCCGAAACTCGGCGATCAGGTGTAGGATTTGCCATCAAGAATCACTTAGCAAAGCAACTGAGGGAGTACCCTGTTCACATATCTGACCGCGTTACCACACTGCGCCTTTATTTGAACAAAGACAATTACCTTAATGTCATCAGTGTCTATGCGCCTACGTTAGACAAATCTGATGACATCAAGGACAAATTTTATGAGGAAGTGACCCTTTGCCTTAACCGCATAAACGCCAGAGAGCAGGTACTTTTGCTGGGCGATTTCAATGCCAGGGTTGGCCGGGACTACGAGGCTTGGCCTGGAGTTTTGGGTAGACACGGAGTTGGCAACATGAACAGCAATGGTCAACTTTTGCTTAGTCTTTGTGCTCAGTACGGCTTGGCGATTACGAACACTATGTTTAGACTTGCCGCCAAGCACAAGACGACGTGGATGCACCCAAGATCCAAACACTGGCATTTGATCGACTACGCCATTGTGAGACAAAGAGATTTCAGCCAAGTGCAAATAACCCGCGCTATGCGAGGTGCGCACTGTTGGTCTGACCACCGACTTATTGTCACTAAGCTGCGAGTCCATCTCCTTCGCCCGCGCAGGTCTCAGATAAGAAAGCTTGCGTATTTAAACGTGGAAAAGCTGAAAGATCGTGAGGTGAGGGAGAAATATGTTGAGTCATTGTCTGGAAAGCTGTCATCCGCTGACGAAGTAGATAACGTTGATGCTGCTTGGGGAACTTTAGCATCTCATATTTTAGAAACTGCTTCAACTGTGCTGGGCAATAAATGCCGTCGCAATGAAGACTGGTTTGATGAGAATGATGAAGTTCTGCGGGCAGCACTTAATAAACATCGAGACCTACTGCGACGGCATACTAGGCGAAAAGGAAGCGTTGCGGACGTCAAAGCTAGTGACCAAGAAGTGTGTAAGCTGTCTCGACAAACTAAAGATAAGTGGTGGCGGGACAAAGCTTGTCACATGCAATGGCTTAATGACACAAACCAGCTTGGGGAGTTTTATAGTGAGGTGCGTAAGCTGATTGGCACATCCTACCATACGAAGGTTCCTTTAAGGTCTCTTGACGGTAGGCACCTGTTGACAAGTAGGGAGGATGTGTTAAAACGCTGGGCGGAGCACTTTAACACCTTGCTTAATGTGGATCGATCAGCTGATCTGCACAGCATTAATTTAATACCTCAACTCTCTTCTGCCATTGAACTGGATGAGCCCCTGCTGCGTGACGAGGTTATTTCTGCCATCAGACAGCAACAAAACAACCGGGCGGCTGGCATTGACCTTATACCGGGAGAGCTGATAAAGTACGGTGGAGACGAGTTGCATACGTCGATGTGGAGAATGTTTGAACGCATGTGGGAGGAGGAGCGCGTTCCCGATACTTTTAAAGTGTCGCGAATTTGTGCTCTATATAAGAACAAGGGCAACCGGTCTGACTGCAACTCTTACCGCGGTATTTCACTCCTCTCGGCTCCTGGAAAGGTCTTTGCCAGAATTCTTTTAAACCGCCTAAAGGCCTTATCGGAAATGATTCTGCCAGAAACCCAATTTGGCTTTCGACCTGACCGAGGTACATGTGAAGCGATTTTCGCCGTACGGCAAGTACAGGAAAAGAGTAGAGAACAGGGTCGTCAGCTCTACCTCTGCTTTGTTGACCTGGAGAAAGCTTTCGACAGCGTGCCTCGTGAAGCGCTTTGGGTGGTGCTGGGAAAGCTCGGGTGCACGGAAAAGTTTGTAAGACTTCTTAGACTACTGCATGACGACATGCAATGTTGTGTCGCTGTAGACGGCGAACAGACAGATTTTTTCCCCGTTACCTGTGGAGTGAAGCAAGGATGCGTGTTAGCACCTACTCTGTTTGCTTTATACTTTGCAGTGGTGGTTAGAGAAGTTTTACAAACAATTTCCCAGGGAGTTCGCATTCGATTCCGCACGGACGGCAATCTTTTCAACTTGGCTAGACTTAAGGCTCGTACCAAGGTTTCGCATACGCTGATCTCCGAGATCATGTATGCTGATGATCTGTGCTTCTTGGCTGAATCCCCAGATGGCCTGCAGCAGCTGATGTCCGTTTTCCACCAAGCCTGCCGTAAGTTCGGCCTAAAGATCAGTGTCAATAAGACAGAAGTGATGTCTGTAGACACTCACGGTCGTGAGTCACTGACCATAAAGCTTGGCGAGGATGTGCTAAAGCAGGTAGATAAATTTCGCTACTTGGGGAGCACTGTAACATCCAAGTGTGACCTTGATGCTGAGATCAACAGCAGGATCGGTGCTGCAGCTGCAGCATTCGGCAAGCTGTGTTCCAAGGTCTTTTGCTCACATGACCTTAAGGTGGCCACCAAGATCTCTGTTTATATGGCAATTGTGCTGCCAAACCTCTTATATTCGTCCGAGACGTGGTGTCTGTATCGTCGCCACATACGTGCTCTTGATCGATTCCACTTAAAATGCCTCCGTACCATCATGAAGATCAGATGGTCCGACAGAGTACGTAATACCGAAGTCCTACGGCGAGCCAATGTAAGTGGCATTGAGGCCTACATAATGCGCCGGCAACTTCGGTGGTGCGGTCACGTATCGCGGATGTCGGATGAAAGAGTGGCGAAGCGCATCTTTTATTCTGAGTTGGAGGAGGGCAAGCGTAAGCAGGGCGGACAACTCCTCCGGTACAAAGATGTCCAAAAGCGACATATGAAGAGATGCAATATAGAGCCTTCACAGTGGGAGAATTTGGCAGCACAGCGGACAGAATGGCGCAGAGTGGTTAACAACCATGTACGCGATTTCGAGGATCAACGTAAAGTTGACCTTGACGCAAAACGCGATCGGGTAAAGGCCCGTCCACCTGCTGCTATCTTGTACCATTTTCAAGACGGCAAACTCACCTGCCCTCAATGTGCTCGGACTTTCTTCGCAAAGATAGGGTACATTAGCCATATTCGGGCGCATGAGCGCCAAAATACCGAATAGGAGTTGAAGCGGTCGCCATGGCCGAAAATCGGTCGGATGATATATTTCATGTTTGTGAAACGCACCCACGACACAGGAGAAATTCCTAGTGTGGGGCGACGTTTATTTTTAAAACAGAACAGAACAGAATGTATCGGGTTATCAAAGATTTTTGTTTGGACATGAATTACGTCTTTGTTCAATTTTGCTTGTATTTATTATCATGCGCCCGCAACTTCGTCCGCGAGGATTTCAAGTATTTAATAGCCTACATAGCCTTCCTCGATAATTAATGGGCTATCCAACACAACAATATTTTTTCAATTCAAACCAGTAGTCCCTGAGATTACCGCCTTCAAACGAACTAACTCTTCAGCTTTATAATATTAGTATAAATCTAGTTAAGATAAGATAAGATAAGATAAGATAAAACTTTATTCGTGAAACACGTGTAGGTAAAAGGTGTTACATATAAAAATAATTTTGAACAACGTGCTCTGCCTATAGGCATACAAATAATACAGTTAAATTACAATTAATATTACAAGAAGTTATTATGAACAACTACTACTACTACAACACACTTAAAAGCTAATAACGTTAAATAAATTTATACAAAGAAAAGTAAAATAAAATAAAACATAAAACTTTAACACAGTTCTGTATCATCAAAAAATTCTTGAATACTGTAGTATCCCTTTTTATATAATAGCTCTTTAATTTTTTGTCGAAATAAATTATTTTCTAAGTCTTTGTACTTTTTTGGTATTTTATTATATATTTTTGGTGCCATACAGAACATACTTTTCCACATATGGGCAGTTTTGGCACTGTTCAAGCAAAGTCTGTTATTGTCTCGTCTGTTTCTTATAACAATATCTGATACTCGAGGGAATAATTCAGAGTTAAATCTTACAAATAGGCATACTTCTAAAATATACATAGATGGGAGTGTTAGTATTTTATATTTTGTGAAAAATGGTTTGCAACTATCAGTAACTTGAAGTCCAAACATAGCACGAATGCATCTTTTTTGTATTTTAAAAATGATCTCACGGTCTGATGAATTTCCCCAGAACAGAATACCGTATCTGAGCATGGATGCTACTATACCATGATATGCTGTTAGCAAGGTTTCGATATTAACTGTTGGGGCGAGTTTATATAGCGCATATGAGTATTTACTAACTTTTTTACACAGTTTTTCAATATGATATTTCCAATTTAATTTTTTATCTATTTGTAAACCTAGAAATTTTGTATTATCTACTTCGTGTATTATGTTACCATCATGTTTGATAATCATTTGTGATGGAGTTTCTATTCGTTGACTAAAGTGCATTATATTGGTTTTGCTTAGATTGATTACTAGATTGTTGTTCGTTAGCCAGGAAATAAGGGCGGATATAGAGTTATTAATATCATCATAGTAAGAATTAGGATCATTACATGTTATTGTTAGTGTACTGTCATCAGCAAAAAGAGTAATTGGACAAGTTACACACCTAGGAAGGTCATTTATATATAATAAAAATAGTAGAGGCCCCAGCACACTACCTTGTGGAACTCCATATTCTATAGGTCTTTTATCAGAATAAAATATATTTTCTGTTTTTGTCTCGCGATTTATTTTTGAAATTGCTACTATTTGTTTCCTGTTATGTAGGTAAGATTCAATGAGTTGTAAAGTATTTCCTCTTATACCGTAGCGTTCAAGTTTATTTTTTAGTATATTGTGATCTACGTGATCAAACGCTGCGGTCATATCACAGTATATAGCGCATGTAGGTATTCTGTTATCCATATTTTTCATTACATTAAGAAGGAAGTCATAAATGGCTAGGTTTATCGACGTATTACGCCTATATCCTTTTTGCTCCTTGCAGAGTACATTATTTTTGTCTAAATATATATAAATCTGATTGTAGATATATTTTTCAAATATTTTAGATATTATTGATAATAGGGCTATTGGTCTATAGTTTTGCAAAGCTTCTTTATTATCTTTTTTATGCAATGGTTTCACAATTGTAACTTTTAATCTACATGGGAATATACCATTTGTTATACATAAATTTAATATGTAACTTAAGTGGTTACATATATTATGACCTACAGCTTTGATTATTTTCGTTGCTATTTCATCATGACCCACACTGTTCGTATTTTTTAAACCACGAATTATGTCGAAAATATCAAGAGGTATGGATGGTTTCATGAACATAGAATCTCTATTAGGTACGATATTTAGCGAAGTTTTGTTTTTAATCTTTGGCACTGAATTAACCTTCCCAATAAAGAAATTATTGAATAAATTTGCTATTAACCTAGGATTAGTGACAGGTTGGTCACCAATATTAATTTTTTCTATGTGATTTTTAGGTATATTTTGTTTTGTGTTATTTATAATTTGCCAAGTGGTTTTAGATTTGTTATTTGAGGTTTTTATTTTGTAATTGTTTTGTGCTTTTTTTGTTAATAATATGATTTTCTTTAGCTTACGTTTATAGTTGATATAGTTATTATAATTTGTTGTGGTACGTTTCCGCCTGTAGGTCCATAGTAATTGTCTTTTCCTTTTGCTACAGATTTTTATTCCATGTGATACCCAGACAGGTTTTTTATGTACTTTGATAATTATCAGTCTTCGCGGAAAGCATAAGTTGTAAAAGTGTTTAAATTGGTCTATAAAAAGGGTATAAGCTGTGTCTGGGTTGTCAGTCTGGTAAATTTCTGAAAAAGTTAAGTTTTTTAAACATTCTTGAAATTTAAATAGATTTTCTTTTGAATAATCACGTTGATTTGTACGCCAGTATTTTAGAATGCATTTATCTTTTACAGGAAATTGTATTAATTGAGCGGTGTGATCAGACAATGCTAACTCAATAATCTCAGACACACAAGGTTTTTGAAAATTGTGTGCTAGATTATCGATACAAGTTTGACTTTTTATCCGTGTTGGTTGTTCTAAAGCCAATTTAAGGTTGAAATTTAACAGCAAGCATTTAAATTCTAATGTAATATTATTGTTTTTCATGACATCAATGTTGAAATCTCCAGCTATAATTATGTTTGAATGTTTTTTCTTATTTAATATTATTAATAACTGTTCCATTTTTTGAAAAAATAACTTTAAATACTCTGGCTTGGGTGTCCTGTAAACACATATTATAGCAATTTTAAGACTTAACAGTTCTACAGCACAGCATTCAAAAATGCCCATTTGTGAGAGTTTGCCAATATCTGGTATTTCCTTACAAAGAGTACCATTCTTAACCAGTATGCATGCCCCACCTCTCTTTGTGTTTGTCCTGCTGCAACATGCAGCTAAGAAATAATTTGGTATTATAAGTTGGGACTCATAGCCCGACATCATAAAATGTTCCGAAATACAAATAACATCTACAGGTCGTTTATTTTCTTAAAATCAGATTTAGAGAGAAGGCCTGCGATATTTTGGTGTAACACATATATAAACTTATTAACTACACATATATAAAATTATTAGTTGATGTCAAATACACATATTATTATCTCCTTACATATATATATTTATTTCATATTCACATATATATATACAACTATAAAATCCTTCCTGTCAGCCTATTTCTCAGTCAGGGTCCCGTATCAGTCGTCGGCACGACGCGGCGCGGCGGTGCGGGCACAATATTCCTAGACCAATGTGGCCGGCACGTGACCGGCGGCGGCGGCGGGAGGCGGATGAACCTCACTATTATTGCGAGCTATTTTTTCTCAGTTACGTGTGTAATCTCCGAGTGATGATTGTCTTGAAACAACTTCACATCCTCTTGCTACGGAGACACAATCCACTTAAGTTCGCTTTGCGCTTGTTATTTATTAAGTTCACACGATGTTTTTTGTTGTAGGTTATACTGTATCCTGATGGGTAGGCATATTATTATATTTTCTAAGCTTCTAAATAAATAATATTTAATGATGGAAAACTACAGTTTTATTAATGAATATTTTACTGTAGGCATTACTTAGTCAGCATTTTCTTTATAAAGCCTATTTCCTAGAAGGCCCTTTTTTAGTACTCAAATTCGTAATTTGCTTCGGGATAAACATCTGCGGATGGAAATGTTTGTCCCGACCGGGAATGGAAGCTACAACAGTTAGTGAAACAGTCCAATCACTTAACCATTGAGCCAATGAGGTCATAATAAAAAAAAGGAGTTTCAATGCTCTCACATTTAAATTCAACGACAAAATTAGATAAGTTGTAACATCAGCTCCAAGTGTATCAGGATTCGGTTCTTGTGAGTATTTAAGGTTACAGTCATACTCGCAACTTTTTTAAACTCACTTGGCGCTAGAATATCAAAGCCCCGCACAAAGTACGGTCGACTTCATTTCTGCGAAAGCGATGTAACTGTATACATAGCGGGAAGTGCGAGTGTAGCTGGAATAGGGATGATTTCTACGATTTTTTTCACATTGATATTTTTATATGCTGAAATATGGTAGAATCTACAATATATGAAGACTAAACAAACAAATTAAATACGGCAAAAAATCATAAAGTTATAAGCATTTTAAATTTAATATCAGACAGAGATATCATCAGCTTAGCAATGACGTCACGCCTAAGTATTTGCATTGTACATTTTACATCGCCCCATACATTTAGCGTTTTGCGGGACAGGGATAGAGAATTCCCCTCTACAAACTTCAAATCGCTGTATTACCTCCATTTTTCATGGATTTTATTTATTTCTTCAGACTCCCCATCCCTTTGGAATGCTTTTTAGACTAATTAATTACAACATTTTTTTTAATATAGTCGTCATCCCTCCTGCTAGTTGGTAACACTCGAATTTTAAGCACTTCGTACTCTACTCTAAGTTTACTGCTTTAGTTGCAATAATTATTCGAAACGAATCTATTGCAGTTTGTGAGGCCGCAGGTCCAACTAGTCATTGTAATCGTACATTTATGTAAACATACTCGGGGCACACATTTGATGATTACACCACTTTTTCCACCAGTAATAGAACCCTAGAACTGCCTCGTTGGTCTAGTGGTTGCCAAGCGCGACTGCTGAGCACGAGGATTTGTGCCCGGATGATGGCAATAGGCTCGCCCCGAAAAAATGTGGATTTACTATATGTGCACCTCTATCTACCACTTCGGGGAATACAGGCGTGATGTTATGTTATGTTTTAATAGAACTTTTAACTCGAAAAAGCCTTCCATTCCCATTGTATGACAGTTTTAGTGTACTATTTAGTTCAGCATAACTGTCACTCAGAATAATATCTGCAATCCTGAACAGTCTGACTTTTGTTGAAGGGTATTTATGTGAACCGAAACAACATCATACTGTAGTTTACGGTAATGGCTTAGTGGGCGGCGTGAGACTTAAATGACATGGTATTTGTTTGTATTTGACTATCACTGCTTCATCTAACACTCTACCAGACTTATGTAAAATACCCGTGTCTTCGTTTGACTTCACCTCGTGGCTCCAATCTAAATAAGTTTGTTACATTATTATTGTTTTATCCCGCGTTTTGCCCGACGCTGCCCGAAGCAGCCCGGAACTGCACGACGTCGCACGAACCCGCACGATGCCGCGCCGGTCCTCAGGCGTCTCATTTGAATACAGCCTGTTTATTGTACCACAGTTTTCCTTTCATTCCAACCAAATTATCGAATAATATTTTTCTTAAAGGTTGAACGTATTATCGTGGGATTCCGTGTGAACACTCGCTGTCAGCCTGAAGATTATTTGATTTAGTGTCGCCTCAGACATTGATGGCGCGAAAATTCGGTTTTATTCAGCGTGTTAAGCAATTATATTATCTGTTGTTTGTTATTCTTTAGGGAAGGAACTTGTACATGATGTAATACTCGTATTATATTGTTGGGAGTTTTTACGCACGTTTAGGTAGGAATACTAAAATATTATTAAATAACCCGTTGTTTACAGTTCTAGCAGCGCCCTTTTGCAGGTACATAACAAAAAGGGGAATTCAAAGGAGCACCATAAGTTTTATGTCATTGGTAGTGAGCGAGCATAGGATTAATTGTTTAAGATACGCTTTATTGGACCCCAATAACACTGAACTGTACAAGTAGTGTGGTACCTTAAAATGAAATCAACTAATATGTGTAGCGTTACTCCCTAGTACATACGCAGTAGTAATACATAGATACTTTTAAAAACAAACCACGAAATGTTGAACAGTACTAACCGGTACAATATTCCGCTAACTGTACTTCATACTATTAAGTTTATGATACCAGTACCGATACTAATTACCTTAACGCCTATAAAGGTAATTTAAAGATCGCTTTTACCCCTTGCTCTGAGTGGAGGGCGGCCGGGTAACATACGGCAGCCGCGGCCGACAAATATCGCCCGCTCTCGTCTCCGCGGGATTAATATTTCATGAGTTAGGCCGTGTTTAGATATCGTTACTTGCTCATACTCCGGCCAGGTGCATTGTGGACGACCGGCAGGACAAGGTTCTAGTCACACACGTTATGTTACTTCTAGCATATTAGGCAGTCTCCCGCTTGCTATGGAGGAAATGGAAACCAAATTATAATCGATCGACGCCTCGACGTTCCTTAATGATTATCATTGTAGTTCCTGGTTTACAGGATATAATAATGGGTACAAGTGGTGGGCTTGTCCCAAAAAAAAATAAGCTCCATTAGCCACGGTCGGTCCGAGAATCGTTCATCCGTCCGTGCTTCGGAGAGCAAGGTACAACAAGGGTAAATAGTACTTGGTGTTTATTCTAAACAAAGACTAGTCGATAACCTGTGCTCTTCCGAGCGATAGCACAAATAAGCTGCACTATCTCCATATCCTGAAAAATATAAAATAATTCTACAAAGACAACAATAGATCGCCTTCGCAATAGATCAGTAAAAGTATTTGACGTACAATTTCTTACTAGAAATCCTTGTCAAAGCATCTTGCTTAAAGCTTTCAAAGCCCACATTCCAAGACTCCCGTGTAGCATGTTGTATGCATTTGAGATGAAGCGTCTGCAAAAGGCAGAGTCCATTCAGAGCATTTTTATCAAAGAGGCTCTATTTGCCTGGAACGTACCCTAATACGGCCCCCCTATTTACTTGAGCTGCTTACAATGCGTGCGGAGCTCGGATACGGGGCACGGACGTCCGCGGGAGCAAGGCGTACGTCGTCTACTGCGTACTTCGATGAACAGTGATGTTGTTCGGTATAAAATATGAATAGCTGCGATGTAGGTGACAAATATCGTGCATGTGGTGTCAGACGACGAGGTGAAATGTGAGACGAGTTATTTGACTTCTACTTCGCGTATAGAAAAGATTGCAGTTTTAGAAGCATTTTGACGTTGAATTTGATGCTCTTAAAACTACTAAGACTATTGTGAGTGTTATCCATATTATTTGATATCTATACCGAATATAAAGAAGCTATACTCCAAGAAATGGCTCGGCCCCTTGTTCTCAACAATCACTCATCCCTATTGGCCAACACACGTCTGCCTTCCTCTTCAGGAAGTACAAGCGTAATGTTATTCATACATCCATGATTGATTTGCTAATAAGGCAATTTATAAACCCGCACAAATAACGACTTACTTTAAAGCGAAAAATAATGAAGCACCCGATGTAACTTGAAGGTTTTCTTCAAACAATTTGTGAACTCTTACTCAACTCTCACTTAATGAAAACAAGTGGAAGTTAAAAATAACCGGCACAAAATTATATACCTAATTAATTCTTACTTCTATAAATAAAAAATAAAGCACGTCTTTCGGTAATTTTCTCATTTTAACTGGTTTTATAAAATAACACAAGATTAAGGTTCGTCGAACGAACCCTAATCACTTTGTTCCGTTATTTATTTCACTCGAGGACTTCAAATACTGTTCCTAATTTAATAAAGTTTAATCATTACAAAGCTGAAACAGATAGACATTAATTATGTAAATAAGTAGGTACTTAATATACGTGTTGTAAATAGTTCAGTAAACTATAATTCATTATTGAAAAATATTTATTTCTCGGTAATGACCTTATTTAGTCTGTTATTTCAGGCACAATGCCTTTGACACCCGTCTACCACTAGTACTCTATCACCCATTTCAAATGGCTTGAACATAACGCTAGTTAAGCACAAACAAAGTCATTAAAAACCCTCGTTATTGGTCTAGTCCATGCCCCCTCCCCTCGCCCCTCCACTGCCTACTTTTCGCTCCTGTGCTGCGTCGCGGTCGTCCGCGATACGAATTAGCATTTATATTGTCTCCTAGCAACTAGCGCGCGCGCAACCAGCCTTTTGCCTTCGCCTGTTACATTGGATGTGGATTACACCGTATTCGTTCAGTCTAATTATTATAAACACTGACATAACAACATACCTGTATTTCTCGGAGCAGTAGGCACACGTATACCTAAATGGTACTTCTACGTTTTGCCTGTTATATTATAGTTCCCAATGCACCTATTAGAAGGTAAACGTATTGCCATGAACCGAACATCTCCTTGCTGTGATTACTCGGGAAACCCAGAACCTCATGCTCACAGCCGCTCTTAGCGACCACTCGACCAAGGAAGCAGTAAACGGAATGGAGATAATATGGGTAATTCTTTGTTGCAGGCATCCAAGATGGAGTAAGATGGTTCCAAGTAAATATGATAAGTAAACAATGAAAAGTGAAGACTCCGAGATAGTCCCACTATTGAAATAGCTTGTTTCTTCATGTTTAAGGATAATTTGTTAGCTTAACAGTTGTTACACGTCGGTGTGAAAGCATCCGATTGTTTTAGCAATCGCGTTAGGCTACCTGCGGCGGGCGGCGGGCGGCGGGCGGCGCGGCCGTAAATACCCAGCGACGTTTATTTCTGTTTTGGTTGTCAAACGTGGCTCAACTTCGTTAACACATCACGGAAATAAGAGACCACTGGCGCAAGCGATGGATACCAAGAATCCTGTTGCTGCTTTACAGATGACCAGACTTGTGTTTTTAGGTAATAGTGTTTTAAAAAACACACATTAACAGTTTGAAAGGGGTCTAAAAAGTAAAAACATATTGAAAGAGAAATAAAGTACGGTTATGGTATATGGTCCTAAGATGTGCAAAAAGGACCACGATATACAAATATGTATGCACTAGATATTAATAAACGGCCAACCATAGTGTGTCTAGTGTAATGGCTATATAACCTCTGAAGCCATAAGCAGCTCTGACGACCTCCAGCTACTGAAGTACTCAGTGCTGCACAAACGATATGTTGAAGGCATCAAATAATTTCATTTTCACTCCTTAATTAGTTCATTCTCCGAGCTCGCAAGCGTTGTAACTCAGAATTAAGTATACATTAATACCGAATATGAATTTTAAGCGCAGTACAAGTCAAAAGATACGTTCGCTCCTAATTAGTAGCTAATGGAGCAACACGGGGTACATTATTAGGGCTGAAACCATAAAAAGTCAGATAATTTTTGTCCAAAGCAAGAGACAGTAGTTAAGGGAAAATCGGTGTTATTTCTATGAATTTAGTGTACACTAAGAGCGATTTCAGCAGTCGACCGGCTCAGCCCTGAGGGGAACAATTTCTTTCAATAATTCCTTGGTAATGGCCTCAGTAAGCCAGTTAACAAGACACTCTTAGAGGGTCACTCCAGCAAAAATGGATACAATTTTAAGTTTTATTGAATTATTTACGGACGCGACGCTTCGTCGACAGTTTGCGACTGGACCTGGTAAGGCCGGTTTGTAACAGCTGATTAACATTTCATCTATATTATCGCTTTGTTCATAACCGTTTTATTCAAAAGGATTGTCATTCAATTATAATTATGCGAGTTTGTTTTTATATGTAACAGAGAACATTCTCAGGAATTTAAATATCTATATTCAAAAATCCGCAATTTAATGTAAAAGTTTATATGCCAGGAAGAAAGTAATAATATTGAATCACAGCATAATGACCATTATATAACAGCCCATTACAAACGGGTAGCTGTACACTGTACAATAAAGAATTATTGTATCACTTCACCAATAATCATAATAAAAGATTAAAGCATCGCTCGATACATTACCCGGCCGTGGGTTAAAAGGTCGAAGGGTTAAATATTCATACGATACCGTAATTGAGGCAATTTGTATAATCGCAACAGTTTCCGCAAACTGAATTCTATAATAACATCAGGAGAACGGCCGTGTGTACAATGTACGAGCCATATCAGTGGCCAGCTTGCCGAGAGAGTTCAAATATTTGCTGTATGGTGTATGATGCATGTATGACAAGAGCAAAGATAGGCAATATAGTCATGAAGAAAACGAATGTAGTGACAAAACAGACGAGCCACCAAGGTTCGTCTGTTTTGTCACAACATTCGTTGAACCTTAAAATAAAAAAACAATCCGCATCAAAATCGATCTATCTTTTTAGGAGCTATAATGCCAGAGATACACACATAGTTTAAACTTATAACACACTTCTGTTCATCAGGGGCTAAAACGTGAATTTAGCTAAAATAAATTCACTATTGCCTTGTGGTATTAATTACTCAAATATGTTAAATAGTAATAAAATAAAAAAGAACATTTCAATATGTAGCTATATTAACAAAGCCCACCATCCGTTGTTTTTGGCGGACCGATCCCGGATCGCATCGTAATACTTCTAGGAGCACTCGCTGTCTGTATTCTAAGGTGAGATTTTACTCATCATTTGAAGATAAGCCCAGACAATACTATCTCAGAACTAAGTAACACACAAACATGGCTGCGAGAGCAAATGAGGCTCTTTCATAAGCGGAGGAATGAAGCTCATTCTGAAAGGTTATTAAATTCATACAGAATGTTGTCGAGGTGCGTGTTTTACTAGAGATAGCAACTTTAAGTGTGATTTGTAAAAAAAACTTAACGCAAGCGCTAGATTACACAAGTAAGAACTTGGAGTAAAATGTAACAGCCCCCTTACCATGAACTATTAAAGCAGGACAGGTTACGTTGTGGAAGCGAGACACCGCATTACACTGCACGTAGCGGCGTCCGTAAACTGGCCGGGACACACAAGGAATTCTGTAAAATAATTTAAAACCTTATCAGAATATACCAAACTGTTTTCTTACATGTAGGTAACATTTTGCTCCTCATTATATAAATTCGACTTAGAGGGGCTCGTAGCAAGCAAATCATTAAATTATTATTATATAAAACATAATTATGTCTACATAGGTACCTCATATCTCTAAATTCTATTAAAGGCACTTTAAAAACGTAAGACCATGTAACGAAGAAGCTAGAAACTATTTTGCTAAGCTTATTTGCTAAGCTAGTAATTATTATTGCTGCCAAGTGAACATACAGCATTATTGAAAAAGCATATCGCAAAAAATTGCAGCAACATGGAAACACTAATCAAATGTGATAAACGGTCACATTGATGGACAACTAAAACGTTCGCCAATTATATTCCGTGATCGCTGTCAAACAGGAATCGCTCACATCAGAATTGCAATCGCAGATCGCAGCCGTCAAGTCGTCGTAAAATGATTTTGCTTGCCATTATATTGACCTTTATGTGCACTGCATTGGGTTCATTTTATGATCACATTAGTCTTTCTGCGGACTATGTTACATACAAACAGTTGAGATATGTTTGCTACTTGACCTGTGAAAGTCATTACAGTAAGTTTTCTTCTTCTTCTTATCGTACGGTTGATGAACAACCTGGTGTCAGAGCCTAAACCGCCTGTAGGCCTCTGACAAGGTTTTACACATCGTCAAAAACTTTCGGTTTTCTTACGGTGTTTTCCTTCACCGTTTTTGGGAACTGATAACTAATTTAGTACGCACATGGATACGAAACGCGTTTAAACTTGCGACCTTAGACTTAGTAGTGCAACGGTCATACCACTCGGGTATCAGTAGTATAGTAAGTAATTAATAAGCGTACCTTAGTGTAGACACATAGATATTATGTGTTTTTTTTTTTTTTTTTTTTTAAAAACGTCGCCCCACACTAGGGATTTCTCCTGTGTCGTCGGTGCGTTTCACAAACATGAAATACCACATACACTAACACCCAGACTCGAGACAAACATCTGTGGTTCGCACAAAGTTTTGCCCCGTGCGGGAATCGAACCCGCAACCCTCAGCGCAGCAGTCCAATCGCTTAGCCACTGCGCTAATCAGGTCGTCAATTTTGTTTATAGATCACGTTTTTCTATAAGTACATAATATTACAATAAATCGCGGGCCAAAGCAAGTTATGAAGTTGGGTTTAATAAATATATTAAGTTTCATTAATTAAAGTAACTTGTAGTTTGTTAAAGGATTTTAAAGTATTTTACACAAAACTCGTCACAATATAATTACATGAAACCTTTGTCTATTTTACTATTAATTAGTGGCATCAGAGCAGTATTTTGGTGACTAATTAAAATTTTACATCGTTTTCATTAAAAAATGGTATAATAGACAACAATTCCTTTATTAAATGTTATAGCCATTATGTAGCTTAAATTTACAATACTGGCTCATGTAGCGCTAAAAAAGCTGCTGCTGTATCTGTTGTAATCGCTGTATTGTTAAATCACCCTCCAGACGGCACGCTCCTGATGCACACATTATCAAAACAGAACGTGCGAGTGTCCGTGAAGCGGATTGACGAACACATGAATATTGATCTGGCGAGGCTCGGGTATCAAAGCACCGTGTCTGTGGGACTCCTGCTTGACGGACGGTGTGACGGGACGCAACGTGTCCTACACCAGGTTATACTGTTTGGAACATAAATATTTGTTACTGAAATACTTTTTTATACCGTTACCTGTTACGCTTATTAAACTGTTAGGTTAATTCTTGCATTCTTAGTTAAATCAAAATTACTTGTATAATAAGTATAATGCAATAATTTACACAGAGCAATAAAAACATGCAATGGATAAGGTGGATGCAAATGCTAACACCGCTACTGGCTGTAAGTATGAACAACATATTTAAAGAAGTTAAAAGGACCATGTTTATGGCAGCCTTCATTTTTCAAATTAATTAAAATAAAACGGAAAATCCTTCGTAATGACTTATATTGTAGCTTGATCAAGAAGAGGGAGAGGGTTGCCAGATGTAAAAAACTAGTTATGTACGATATTACCATTTGTGTGTTGCACTAGGAAAAATATATTAGTATTTTGAACGACCAATATATTCAGAAGTACCTATATGAATACATGCTCGTTGCAGGCGTCAAGATACAAACTGTTCGATGCCACGCACCCATGGCTTGTACTCACCGACCTTCACCCAGAACATAGTCACACATACATCGATGGGACATTCCAATCACTTAACCTGAGTGTAGACGCTGATATCACTGTCGTTTTCAAAAACGGTAACATATTTTTCACATATATATAATTATATTATGTTCTGTATTTATTTTCTTAGACTGCCTCGTTGGTTTAGTGATCGCTGAGAAGACCGCTGAGCATGAGGTCCTGAGTTCGAATACTTGGTCGAGCAAAGTACGACGGGGTTTTTTCATTTTTATCTAAATTCTCAGAAAAGCACGGAGTCGGGATGTGTGTCCGGTTGATGGCAATAGGCGCGCCCCCATTATATTGGAATCTATAACATAACTGGCGAAATATGGATGTACGACATTCGTACATCTCTGTCTACCCCTTCGGGGAATACAGGCGTGATGTTATAGTATTTTTCTTTTCTTTTAGACATTTATTAACTATTGTTGAATGTTTTCAAGGTATCGACTATATTTTGGAAGACGTGTATAATTTTGGTAAAATACAAGGGAATAGATTGGAAACTAGTGCACTTGGAACATGGAACACATACCAAGGTATGTTTCTTTTCCCCTTGTCATATATTTCTTGTTAAATTGATATTGTTTTAATAAATATCGTGATTGTTTTTATAGGTTTAAAGATTCAACTCTCAGGTTACAAGTATTACAACCGTTGGGATTTCCATAACTTAACTCTCCGTGCTATATCTGTCGTAAGTATTGTTTAACTTTCATTGGTAATGCTTGAGAAATGTTTTTGTATGTTTTCAGTTTGATTAGCGTTTCTACGATACTTAAGACAAAACTTAAAGTAACCCTGAAGGAGATCCATTTTAGACAAACACATATAAATATGACACAAATAAATCTGCGTAGAAAATAATATAACTTTTCTGGTAATAGGTAGCGGTCTTTTCTGGCAGTTCAAGCTTATTTCGTACCAAATATCATTAAAATCGGTTCAGCAGTTTAGCCTTGAAAGTATAAAAGACAACAGACAGGGTTTCTTTCGCATTGATATTAAACAGTAGCCAAGTATGTTTAGTCCGGTAATATCGCACCGGTCGGATCGGGATTTCATTTCGTGTTCTGTCCAGATCGTAGACCAGCCAAAGGTGTTCTTCCCAGAGATGCTGTCGGACACGGCCTACACGGCCGGGGTGGCAGCTATGACGAAGATCACCTCGCAGATGCTCAACACCATCAAGGACCAACACAACTTTAGGTTACATGCTTCATTATCTTAATTAAAAACTTTAGCCTGTTTTCCCCGAATGGATAGTCAGAGAGGAGTGTTTAGTACATCAAATTTAGCCTTTATGTCCCAATGTAATAACTGGCGCCTTTTGTCATTATCAAGAACAAATCCTGACGTCGTGCTGCTACTAAGAATTACCTAATGAAACAACCTAATACCTAACACTTCGCCCGACCGGGAATCGAAAGACCAATAAGGCAATTATAGAGCAATTCAAGACGCACAATAACACAGTACCATGAATAGTTCTACCTCTAATTAATCATGTAATAAAAATATAGTAAACATAATAATGTGTAATAATAATATTATAATACGTTGTAATACTCCACAGATTCAACTACAGCATCGCAGGGCGGTGGATCGGATCACCAAAGAGAAACTCCACGCTGGTGATTGCCTTGCTTAACCAATAACATACGCTGAATTAAGATATGGACGAAATAACAAGGGTTACTGTCCAGACATAAATTCAGGAAAGCGATCTTTAAAGACGGACGGATTGAAAGATTTTACATAAATTGAATTGTGAAAACTCAAGCTACTACTACGCGGAATATACCTACTCGTCGACCTAGCCTTTTACGGCAAAGGCCTCCTTTTTCTTTTTAGAAACCACTCTATGCTTCGCAGTTTCTGACCACGTGTGACCCGTATTACCCTTATTCTCGGCCAGCTCTGGCCAGTTCTATTGGAAGGCCTCTAGATCCCGCTTCTCCTTCTGGGTTTTCGCGTCTTTCGGCTCTCGTAATAGTATACGCACTACTTGAATTAAAATTACTTTTCTTCCTGATATAAAAAATCAATAGTTATGTGTGTAACATGTTGCAGGCTGTAACGAACGCCTTGTTCTGGGAGGAGCAGGACCTGTCAAGCACTTGCGCCAGGATCTTTCCAAACTGGCTGGACTGGGTCGATATATATCACCCGCCAACCACCAACCTACAGTAAATATTAAAAAGCATCTAGACGATTACATTTCTTTTTAGTTTCATACAATTGGTTTCTCTCACGTGGCGCTAGATCCCACTTTGCAATGTCCAACTATTTAAGCCACCTTCGGACACCAGCTTTAAGATATTCCAAATACCTACAATTTAATTATAAGTCGTTATTCGATTATTCCACCCAGGACTAAATTTTACTACCTGGTTCCGGAAACGGGCGTGGGTCAGTACGAGAACCGGTTTCTAACACCCCTGTCTAACGGAGTGTGGTGCTGCGCGCTTGTCGCCGGCATCGCTTGCACGGTGGTGCTAGCCGTCGCGGCCCTGATGGAGAGCAGGCCTAAGCCTGGACTGTACGCGTTCTTCAGCGTATTCGCTGCTGTGTGCCAGCAAGGTGTGAAGTAAAACCATTTATTTTACAAACATAGCACTCATCAATTTTCAATAATAATAATATCTTGGGACAATTCACAAAAGGTCATCTGATCCAAAACTAGGCAGAGCCTGTACTATGGCAACCAAACAACTTATTTCATATTATTAGGAAAACTCACAGCTATTACATAGATCGTACAGAATTTAGTGAAGGAAGGCCAATTAAAAGTTTCCACAGTAGATGCATGATAATTATAATAGAATGAGAAGACAACAAAAAGTAGGAAAGAAATCAGGTTTGCAAGTAGGACGTTAAAGATGTGATCACAAAGTAACGTATTAAGCTTGTGAACACTGGTGAAAACAAGTCAATATATATTCCTAAATACATAATTAAGCACTTGTTATGACTGCACCTGTGGTCTAGGTGGTCTCAAAGTGCAAATACTGAGTGTGAGGTCGTTGCTTCGATTCCTGGGCAGGGGAAAGTGTTTTCGGTGATCTCAGGAGCAGGGGTCTGAATTTTTGCTCATATATATTTGAATCACGGCTATACAATTCCCCCCTATGACACTAGTGGTACATAGAAACTGCAAAAATGTCAAAACAATTGATTTAAAAATGTATTCTGTTCGTAGGTTATGAAGACGGAGTCCAGCTTTTGCAGGACACTTTTTCAAGTCAAGGTAAATAGAATCAGCAGTCAAAGTTGTAGTTCATCATCAAGGAATAATATAAGCGTCATTAGGTTTGCCTGTCTTATGCGAAATACTCTTTGTCCATAGCACTAAGGTCTGTTTTTTTGTCCACCAGGTCGCCGGGTCACTCTTCTTGTGATCGGCCTGACGAGTATGCTACTGTATAACTACTACACCAGCAGCGTGGTGTCTTGGCTCCTGAACGCCGCAGCTCCTTCCATCGCCAACCTCGACGGCCTTATCAATAGCGACTTTGAGCTGGTGTTCGAAGATATCGGCTATACACGGGGGTGGCTGGACGTACGTATTGATATCCGAAAGTCACTTTATTTATAAGTTTATTAACAAGTGGCTACTCGTCCATGTTTTTACCTTAGAAGAAGGAGTCAGAACGTAATGGCAATTATTTAATCATTGTTTACCTAACCATTGATTGTTGTTTTGGCTTAGAATCCAGGATTCTTTTACTACAGCGGATTCAAGAACATAAAGGAGGATGAACTGAGAGAGAAAAAGGTGACCAACGCTAAGCGTACGACATCGGTGCTGCAGACCGTGAACATGGGCACGGCACTCGTGCGCACAGGAAGTATGTCTTTTTGATAATTTAACTATATTGTTAGAGTACACCTGCGTTGAACTTATAACAGTGAAGTCACTTATGGCCGTATTTTTATTTTCATCAATTCTGTAATTTGAGTCTATCATTATAAGCCGTCTCACATAAAATAAGGCGTATCAAAAAACAAGATTTTTTTCCACTAGTCAAATATCCAACATTGTTTAGATGCGTGAATAATAGTATACATATTATGATAGGGAATATATCGGAAACTACAATTATCTCTTGGACTTGGTATTGCTTAAAACTGGTCATAAGGTGGTTTTATATAACAGAATATGCCTTCCACACGGAGCCGTATACAGCAAGCCAGGTGATCTCCAAGACCTATGAAGACGAAGAGCTGTGCAACCTTGGGGCTCTGCAGATGATGCTGCCGGCCCATGTCTACATCATGGCTCAGAAAAAGAGCCCTTACAAAGAGTTTTTTGACTGGAGGTTAGCCTGAAGCAATGTCTACATATTCACCTAAGATTAACAATATGTTAGGGTTAGTGTAATTCATCCAAATTATTCCATATTTTTATGATCGGGTCATTTCATGAAGAAAAATATTATGTAATAGTTGATTTTCTTACATCAGTCTGCCTGAAACTTAACGAATTGACAACACATTAACAAGCATAACAATATGGAGTAATGGAAGGTCAATGTTTTTGATTCATCGCCTCGTGCACAAACTTCGGGACCGAACAATTGAACAAATACACGCAAAATTGTGTGTGAGATCTTATTTGAGAAAAATGGCAGTCTTCCACAATAATCTTCAATAAGATTTGTGCCCAGATAACGGCAATAGGCTATATTACATCGAGAGTGGCTTTTTATCGTCCTATTAAATACTATAATTCCATCCATCACGTCGGGGTCATCAATGTAGTTACACGTATGGTAATGTTCACATTGTGCGTTTGTATGTCTATCAGTCCTTGGGTGTTCTCCCAGGTGCACAAGAGGGAAGAGGACTCCTATTAATAATATGTATGTTTTGACATAACTATCTTAGCAAGGCAAGCGACTGCCCGAGTGCCCGCACACGTTTACATCTTGTTACTGAGTATCGTCCCCATCACGTAAATAGAACGTTGAGCGACTGTCAGTGACTGTGTTTTCAATCGGATATTATCGCTTTCGATAATCCTAGGCTATTGTCATTTATAATTTAATGATTGGTTTATTGTAGATTCATTTAGGTACTTTATTAGTGACGTAAAACTTTGAAATAGACTGGAATTCAAAAAATTCAGTTAACGATCAGCGTTCTTTTTACGTGACGGGAACTATATTACTGATGGAAGTCCTCCTACAAGTTGTATGATCATTGGCTGTGCCCGGGCAGTCTGCTGCGCCTCCTGGAGCGCGGCCACGTGCGGGCCATCAGGGCGCGCTTTGCTGGTACCATGCCCGCTTGCTCGGGGGCCCGGCCGCGAGCCCTAGCTCTCGGGCAGGCCGCACCAGCCTTCATCATGCTGTTCCTGGCGGCTGTGCTGTCCTGGATTATATTGGCCTTTGAAATGTTGTGGTGGCGGTAAAGTTGTTGTTTTTTTTACATTATAGACAGATTAAAAAATCCATTTGTATGTTTGTCACTCAATCACGCAAGAAAGGCTAAACGAATATGGATCAAAAGCACAAACAAATATATAACTTTGGTTTAACACTTCTATTTTATCCTGGAAATGACGCTATGTGGAAATTATACTCACACCAAAGTCGCCAGCCAAAGTAAACAAAAACAAATTAAAATCAATTCTTATTAGAACGTACAAATTTTTAAACAGCCACTCAGAAGTATGGTACATTTTGACTGAGACTAGCCAACTACATAGGGGGTACACAAGCAAACATAGGTGCACTCCCTATTCCCCCACTACCGTAGTCCGATGGGATGGTAGACCGACACGACCGAAGAAAAATCAATCATAGAACCAACGGCTTAACGTGCCTTCCAAAACACGGAGGGGTTTCGTCATGTGAAAACGGTCACCCATCACAAGACTGACCGCCGTGAGCATGGCTGAACCTCGCAGATCGACTGATCCGCGCGGTAGCCACGTAGCTTCGAGCCCCTCAATCAATATTAATTCTATTACTGTAGACAATCGCACAGTAAATGTTCGATTTATTTCTCACTTGATTCAGATGACCACATCTCAGACTGTCACTTACTAGTACTACGTACTATTTCCGTGCAGCGTTTATATCTGACATTCCAGCTGTCTTTGTTTCTTGGCCATTAGCCAGATTTCAGAAAGCAGAGTAACTTGGCTGTACCCTTTCTGTATTTAATAATACTTGGCTTGTGGTTTTCCGCTCAGCTGTGAGTTCAACACTCTTATAAACACAACAGTTATTTGTTTTTTAAAGAAAAGCTTCGCCCCCATTGGAAATATCTCCTATATCGTGGGTGGTAATATCACATATACATCTGCGGATCACACAAATTTTAGTGCCATGTGGGAATCGAGCGCGCAACCCATAGCTCAGTAGTTCTATCGCATAGCCACTGCGACAATCTAGTCGTCAATAAAACTTATATGAAGCTATAATTACTCAAACTAAATTTTAGATTATACTGCTATCTGTTCTAGGTTTTACTATTTGAATACCTTAATCGTTAATAATATTATAATGACGCCTATATTCCTAAACCGTCTAACCCGAAACTACAAAAGTCGAACCAAATATCTTTCCTAGCCTCATAAATAGCAAATATTCAGTTCAAGAAGTTCATAAACGAGAGTTCCATATTGCCTTTAAAAAGCCTAGAAAGTTCTTGATTTCCTCGCATTCACTAAATGTTTATGACGTCATTTATTTCAGAGTCCAGCAAAAAAACCGCAGGCAGGGGGTGTAGCACAAAAAATGACGTCACCAGTGACCGGGCCGTGATCGCACACATTTAGGGGCACATCTACACTGCACGCTGATGAATGAAAAAAAACAATTGAGCGAAGATGTTTGACGCGGCGCTAAGAAGTGACCTAGTAAAGTCGGCACAGTAGTATAACTGCACTCTGTTCTTTGCAAAAATCTCAATGTATTGTGTTTAATTTATTAGAGACTCCACTTGTTTGTTTATTATTATTATGAGCCCGAATTGCCCCACTGCAGGGCTTCATACTTGTTTACCAATAGGTAAATATGTTAAGAGACAATATTATGAGAGGTGTATATTTTATTTGTAATCTCGACTTTCTTAATTTACTTTCATCAGTCTAGCCTCGTATGACACTACCGAAACAAACTTCCGTCGCCTATTCTTCTTAAGGAAGAAAGTTTCAAAATTGTTTTATTTCAATCATATCAATTTGTATAAGTTGCGCATGAACAATAAAGCATTCTGAAGTGTATTTCAATAAGTAATAGGCTAATACAACATTAAGACAGTCACAGAATCGATTCCCAGTTGTGTTACTGTTCGCACGTGTGCAGTGCATTGAGTAATGGAGGCGCGTCTCTGGACTATCTACATCGCGTCGTTATAAATGATGTGATCAATTCTTGTTTACTCCCGGAGCGCCGGATTCAATCCTCGCTGCACAGGTACTACCGTCATATTTATGTACCTACTATTGTTCTGAACCAGTAACATTACACAAAACTTTAAAGATGCTACCATGAACTTGCATGGCAGGTCCATTTCCCGCTGTGGAAGCGAGAGGTCGCTATTTGCAGTGTAGTGTGGTGTCTCATTTCTACTCGTCTCAGTTCGTAGTAACCCGAAACTTATCTCTTCTCCAGACATACTTACTGCGGTACAAGCACAAGTTTCTCCGACTCGAGACTCAAAACAAACAAATATGAATAAGAATAATTTTAATAAAGCCATTACTTAAGACGTATCCATTCCGCGTCGTTGTCGCGACGTCGGCGTCGTCTCGCGCTCGTCGCGTCCTCGCCTGCATTTGCATACAAATGGAAAACGTCACTCGGATATTATATTACTTAACTGGCGAGACTGTTACAAAAAATACTCTAATACACTCTGTGACGGCCGTATTACCGGGACATAGAGTTCAATTTAACTTGTATTGGCCCAAATTGAAATGACACTCATTCATGCGCGGTACACAAACGCGGAGAACGAGGCTTTTTATTGTTCCTTCATATGTGGTTAGTATTCAGACAGTGCAATTTAGCACTAAGTCAAAAAATGTATTACTTGCGGCAGTGTACGGCTGCGTGTATTTTATTACAGGTAGGTTTGAATTACATATGAAATTACTTTTTTACGTATACAAATAATACATACTCCATAAAGGTAGCAACATAATATTTGGATGCTTGCACAACAACAATGGCCGTCACTATCAGATTCAGACGTATTTAGGTCTATTAATAAACAACGTCCGAGCGCTAATTCTGGGCCACTCGTACAAAGCCTATGTATGAAACGGTACATAAAGCAAGTTTTGTAAGGACTGGCTGTACAGTTAGTTTTGTTTCGAGTTATTAATAATAACCAGGAATAGTTACAATAATTCTAAACACTATAAGATTTACAACAAATAATATACAATTGAAAATGAAGCCAACCTCCATAATTAACACGTTGACTGTCCGTCCTGTAGACACAATAGTTAAGCAATCGTGAACCATATGGGGTACACTAGGTAATGAAACGGATAACCAACACATCACATTTTGAACTCCCCGTAAAACAAATGTGTGATTTCAATAGCTAAAATCCAATTTCGTATCAATTAATTAAAATTTTAAATTCACTGTCATTCATGAAATCATAATAAAACGATGTTTGTAATGAAGCCTGAAAGAATCGTCCACAATTAGCGGGGCTCTCAGTTTTGATAGGTAATTGAAGCTTGTCTGCCAGATATTTGTGCTCGTAGCGATATGGCCGCTGTTGATCCGAGGCTAATTGGAAATGGATTGGTACCTCCATTATGTACCGTGTTTCTCCCGCTCCTAAGATTTTGATTGTTATATTCGATTGAATTTGATGATTTTAATTTCGGCACGAATTTAATTAGCTGTGAGAATATGGGGCGGCTTTACTTAATTTAAATTTTAACTCGGCGTTAATATGCTTCATGGTGCAATTATTCAATATTTCGTCATTGTATTCATACTTATATCAAGACTCAGAGCGGTAGTATTGTCTAATAATACTAGTACCTACATGAAAGTATCATTTAATAACGCAGCTATTGTTTCTTTAATTTGTATTTATAATAGTAATTAATCGAATTCCAAAGTACCTACCTAAAGCGGCATACCTACATAGATTTCCTAACTATTCAATCTAAATTCTTTATTTTGTCCATAATAACCACACCAACTAATTTATATGTATTTCGAAAGTTGCTTTAGCTGGTATCAGTGAACGAAAATGTTTTTTAAAGTTGGCTGTTGACAAGTAAAGTTGTCCTGTCTGCGCAGCGCCTGAAACCGTCCTAATCGTGTCAAAACAAATGAGTCAACAATCTCACACGTACTCCCTAGCTTAGCCCATGAGCAACAGACTGCAAAACTATAAAAAGAAAAATGCGAAATAACTTCCATCTAAAGTTGGCTGCACGGATTGACGAGAGCGTCGATAAATCGTCACATTCCGGCCGCCCCGCGCCCGGACCGGAGACCGCCGTCGCCGGACGCCGGACGACGGGACTTAATATTGACTATCGCTTTATGACGTCAATAACATTTTTTATGTCGAGCCGTTATAAAATGCATGCCCGTGAGTAATGGATATTTAAAGCGATTTACCGGACGGCTCGGACGGCTCGGCCAGCGATGAGTTTCATGGCTATTTACTTGTGAAGAGGAATTCCTATATTATGATAGGCACTGGACGCGGGAAGCGCTACTCAGTTTTGGGGTATTACTATTGTGCTCTCGATAGCGTAAATGTTTTATATAGATTTTTATGGAGTTGTAGATATATTTTTTTTTATTATTTAAAAATATTATTATATTCCCACCATTGATACACAGATAGAATGAAATGTCATCATCATCAGTCTATCACAGTCTGCTGAATCTCGATCTTCAGCCTTCCGCTTCCAACCGAGAATGAAATGCTACTATTTATTTATATAAATTTCATCAGGGTCAGTTTTAACCCACGCCTCGGACTTGGCCATGCAATGATATTTCATATATAATCCAAGGACAAAAGTACGGTCTCAATTTTTGTTGAATTAATGATTTAATTGTTTAATTTTGTCCGGAAAAGTTAATTACTACCGCAGGAAGATTCATCTGAATAGAAGGTGAGTTCAAAAACAATAATACCAACTCTGCAGTGGTTTTAGCACCTTAGGTTGTGGGAGACGAACCTGCGACTCTTCGCATTAAAATACTATATCATAAAGCATTACGTATTTCCAATGTTATAACATAATTACTATTTTGAATAGTTATTCTTTGTTACATTCAGTACATTTTTACAACACTGACGCTATAGTTTACCATATTAGCTTCAAACATCGTACATAAAGAATGCAAGCTGTATGAAAGGAACATTACAGCGACACCAAAGCTGTGCCAATCTCTCGCCGAGCTCTCTCGCCCCGCCGAATAAACAACTTTGTCCAGCGGCTACGAATAGCATTATGATAATAAAACAAAGTGAATACAACCACTTATGGGGTTATAAATCAAACGGTTCGCGGTCGTGAGCGCAACATTAAAACTTGGTGCGGCGACGCGCTCGCTTGCCGCCGATTTTCACTTTGTACGAGTTTCATTTGAGACTAGCGTATCTGATGTCTGCCACGCATGACGTAAGGCACGAGCGCCGGCGGAAACAGCCGACCGCGACCGAACATTGTTATCATAATGTTATCACGGTACTTCGTTTAGGTGGCTAATGTCCATAATAATAATGGCTATACAGAAAGGAATCACATTTTGAATATAGTTCACGATTACAATATAGCTGATATATTTACATGGACCCTCCTTTACAAAATGTGTTATGTCAGTACTGCCTACTCAGTAGACTAAAACAATATTTATTTGTGTCTTTGCTACTGTCTGATATAGACATACCTAGTACATCAAGTGCTTTACTGAAATGTCAATCAAATGACTAGTTTCCCTCAATAATGTTATAAGTTGCGGCGTGTCGTCTGCGCATTGATCTATCTTCTGAAAGGGTTCATTTCTAAGCCGTCCATGGGAGCCCAAAAGGGCTTTGTCAGATAAGACTTGTTTGGGCCAATCTCTCACAAAAAACACCACGTTATCAATTCAATCATCAGATACTTACTTTTTATAAAGATTTTTCTTTGGTACTTTCTGGTCAAACATTAATCTCAAAGATACCATTCTGAAAGGGACTGTTATACTTGATAGGATAAAGCATTAATAATGTTAAGTACTATAAAGCTATAGAGAGTGATTCGACCGAACAACATTGTGACCAGCTGGAATCCATTAAAGTATTATTGGGAGGGCCAGAGGGCCCTTCACAGAATATTATATCTACTTTATAAAATCTAATTATGTTTTCAGAACATTAATATATTAGTATATATCGGTTAATACAAAATATAATGATTACAAAATGTAGGATTTTTCTGAGAAATTACCTTATTAATGTAAGCTTCAAATATTGGTCAATTATTATGATAACCCTCTCTGTATTGGTACCCGGTGACTACGGCCAGGCTATGTATGTATGTGCCTGATAATCTTGTAACTCTTTACCCTAGACCAATGAAAGCTGTAAGAAAATGAAGATATTGCACGATGACTTTAATTTAACACAAATTACGATATTTTTCTTTGAATTTGAAAATGGTAAGTTTAAATAGTCCAATTAATGACGCGGTCTTTCCTAAAAATAATACTTTGTATACTATGTAAGATTTTATTTACAGTACCAAAGGCTGCTGCTCTAAGGCTGTCATTGTCTGATACTCGTGTGTGCTTGTTCCATGTAGTTTTTTTAAATCGGTCGATCCTATTCGGCATGTTCACCGTTATATTTTTATTTATTGTTACGGACAGACATAAAAACCGTCAGGCGTACGGAACGTGCACGGGAATATGAAGAAAAGGGATTTACCCTTGTCAACCGTGAGACGGGCTCTGTAATAACCGTGAGCAACCCAGATAAAAGGAACTCAATAACAACGTCTCTTGATACAATGCTGATGGTGTGAGCCTCGGAAGGCGTCGGGAGAGAGAATCTCTTGACGCTTCGTAGAAGATTAACAAGGCGTTTTACCCACAGTTTTGTGCCGGGAAATGAATATCCTGACGGTTCTATGACTATCCTAGGAGAGATTAGATAGGCAAGGTCTTATTGCTACACGTCTCGCTATATGGATAAACCCAAAAACACTGCCCGCTCAGGAAACTAACATCCTCACGCTCATTAGTAACTACTCTATACATTACTACTAGTCAATGTATGAGATATGGTATTTTTCTTATTAGTCGCCCTTTGCGAGCCAATGAAGCAGTCATCAGTAAAAACAAATAAAACTGAAATGAACAAACGCATCACAAGTCACAGTGCAGGCAGCCGCGTAAACTTTGTTCGCGATGAATACTTGCCAACTTATTCCGAGCATGTGGCCCGCCAGAGAGCTTCACGCGCTACTTATACACTCCAAGTCCAAAAGTAAGTAATGTAGTTATTGTTCACACGATCAAACTCTTTGCTCACATAATGTCCTGTCCAAATTCGGAGGATAGTAGCAATAAAAGATATTGTTTTGGCAATTAGTAGCCAATGCACTTGTAAACAAATAATGATACATATTAAATCATTAAGACTATGTTGTTAACGTACGTACATTAATTTCCTAGAGGTGTAGTTATTATTATAGCGTATTCTAAGTTGGCCCAGGATTAAGCATGTGAGAGATAACCTTAATACAAATGGTACTGTAAACTAATTTCAATGTTGGTAATGCAACAGCGTGTAACTGTCGATAAAACAGGTAAATACAAATTTTCCTACACAGGTATCATGCCAATAATGTTCTTCATTATGTAGTACCTACGCGTAAAACACACTGAACAAAACCTGACACAATATCGCGGCCCTCGAATTTCCAATATACATTACGGTAAATATCGAACAAGCGGACATATCTCACAGCGGAATGGAATTTAATCATCCAATTATGTGTGATTACGGCGGCGGGTAATTGTTGCATATCAATTGCGGACTGGGTGGACAATAACCGGCTAATACTGCCCAGTGCCCACTAAACAGCCGGTATCACTGACCGGTGGCCAGCGCCGACTGCCGCTGACAAAGAGCTGAGGCCCGTGCCACACGGACCGGACATGTAATGGTAAATGTTCAATTTCAATTATATATCTAATTACATTGTAATCTTTTGATTAATTTAATGATGATCTGTGCAATTAAATTATTTTTTTGGTTTCTATGTTAATTACAACAGTACCTACAATTTATAGTTTCTGATCATTAATGGATTAATCTGAAGTATGTTCTTAGGTGTAATCTTCTTGAACGGCGCGCCACGCCTGATTAATTTCGGATATTGTTATGTTCTAAACACAACACACTAACTATCCTAACGCACTAATAAACCAGCTAGCGAGTTGAACAATTTGTCAGAATGATAGCGTGTGGACATGTTTCTGGAAACTAAGCTCTTTATATATTAAGCCCACGTTCAACTGCATACTACACTACATCTACCACGCTAATAGGGCCGACAGTATTGCTCGACGTTATTTGAAATATATTCTTATATGAATTGAGTATTATTCTTCCTCAGCGTATCAACGATCTACAAATAAAACAGGTATAATGTTATCAAAAGCTTTACATTTAATTGTGTTGTTGATTATAAAGAAAAATGTCTGGGCGTTTGTTTGGGGCATAATAAACTGCGGGCATAATTCTACGATAACGTTTATACTAACTCGAGACGGAATAAAAAACGCGGCCGGAGGAGATTGAGCAGTGCGTGCAGGGTTACCAGTCACGGCTTGTGGCTCGCTTGGTACTTGGTTGTAGTTTAACGAGGCGATGGAGAACGGCTGACTGGTGTTCATTTAGCACCATAGCATAACAAAATGACTTAGTTTTTAATCTTGTGCTTGGATAAATCTATCGAACCTTGCCCTTTGGTCACTGATAGAAATTCTGTGCCTCAGAGAAGAGTGAACACTGGTTTGGCAAAGGTACTTGTGAGGACATAAGCTCCACGATCAAAATGGGTTACCAATTATTAGATTTTTTGGAAATATTGTTAGTTTACCGGTCACTTAAGACTGTTTGATAGACTTCTTAAGGCTCTTATACAGGGGTAAAACAGGATTATGAAGTCTATCAACGGGTCTAGCGTCCCTAGATATGGATAGAGAAGCTAGGGACGCCAGGGAAGCAGTTGTCTGAAAGTGTCATCATTATCTCTTTTCTGCAAATTGTTACTATAAAGCACTAAGGTATCAGGAGTGTGGTGATAGGTGATGGTGATGTTAAGCGTAGGTACGTAGAAAAGGCCATTCTCGTACATAATATTTGCACTCGTGTTATCAGTGTTGTGTGTAAAAAACAAACAATGCCAAAGTCAAACATAAAATGTCATACCAGCGAGCCGTCAGTGGTCTGATGACCCTCGGCACGCGGCTGCGGTAATTCCTCCAGTTGCCTGACATTGGCGCACGAATTTAATTTAGACACCTGACGCTGTTGCATAATACATGACACACTTTTTACGCCATTCATTTGAGGCGCCGACATCTACCTTCGTATTTTAATGAACTGAAATCATATATTTAGACGACACTTGAATATTTTTCTTATATGATCCCCGAGTTTTATGTGTGTAGGTATGTAGCCGTAGCCCGGAGGGTGGCGGATGGAATCTTAAGGATGAGTTTAATACCTAGCCGCTGACGTGTGTCTCTGAAGTATTTTACCTAACAGTAGAACTGAATGTGCAATTATATTTTCTGTATTTGGTACGTGCTTTTATGTAAATGCAAATACGAACCTTATAGTCTGAATGAAATTATAGCTCTATATAACTTTACATCGTAGCTCAATACTTCCAAGAAGGAATGCCGTTTCTACAAACAGTGTAAGTTCCACAAAAAAAGAAACGCTGACAGACCAAACGTATCAAAAAACGACGTAGTGAACACGTACACTAGCATGTAATCCGTATCCATTCCCGTCATAAAACGAACATAATATGGTAGCACAAGTTAGCGGGCTTATGATTTAGAAAAAAACACATTGTAACAGCCACTCAGCCATAAGCAGGACAATGTCCGTATTTTCAATTTTGTGGGATTACACAAAACGGAATTCACGCGAGCTTTGGCCCGCGTCATACCGTGACACGTCCGTAATCCAGCGACACTCGCTGCGAGCCTTATGATATCCTACAGGCTACAAAATACACACAAATAGACATTACACCGACTATATTGTTATTTTTTGAGTTCGTATTGGGCACGTCTGTGTATTGTTACGATTGACACGTGTCGTGCGGAATTAACTATAATCTTAAGCTAGTCTACCCTTATTCCCCGTCAGGATGATCAACGCAGACACTGAGAATCTCCTGATTGGTGGACGAGTTAATTACTTTAGAATCATACCTAATATAAAATTTTTATTAAAAGTAATTAACTAGACTTGTGTAAACGTCCGCTAGGCCGACAAGGATGCTTAATGAAATCTTACAAATGTTGTATTACGGAAATTTGTTACAAAGGCTTTTTTGAAATGTAAAAAACATCGATCGTGAACGTGCTCGGTGCTGGCTGGCATTGTTGTTTATCCCTGAGGGAATCTATACTCCAGTTCCTTGAATGATTTCATTCGTTCATATTGTATAGTCTCCGTGTACAGTAAATACGATCGTAATTATTACGATTAACTAAATTGGATCAATAGAAACATTTAAAACAACATTGAATTTGGTTTATCAATTCACGAAGGTATATTTAGCGAGTGCTTGTCAGCAGCAGGGCCCGTAGGCGCGGGTGTCGGCGGTGCTGGCCCCGGCCGGTGCGGTGTCGGTGTCGGTGTCGCGACACTCCGTGTTGACACCCCGGCCGCGGTTGCGGTCCACACCCAGCCATATTTTTATCAAACGTTCACAAATTCTAATTCTGAATACATTATTCTCGTTTGTTTAAAGTGTTATTGGGTTGTATTTGCTGTTCAGAATATATTATCCCGTTTGTGTTGGAGCTCGAGTATTACTTTTGGAGCCACATCAGTAAACGCTTATACTTATTTGTTTTTGTAATATATTATTTTAAAAACACAAACATGTTTTAAATTTGTTTTCTTTTCGTATCAAATTTCCAGCTTGTATGTACTTAGGTGGAACCTGCACGTTAGTTGAATGTAAGTATAACTCTTTCTGTTTGGTTTCTTGACGTGGGTCGTAACGAAGGTGCATGCAAGATACCACATCATTATTATTAATTACAGCGTATAATAATCAGGTTACTAAAGACGCTCTTAGATGTTCCGTTAGATGTCTTTCTCTTTCCCTTTTGAATATAGTCAACAATCTTCATTATATCATCAGGCGGTTATATTCTCAAGCAGTTCCTTGTTATCGTTATTTCACGTTCGTATTATGTCCCACGCATGCAACTAACTCAGATCATACACTAGCTATTACTTCAAGATAATGTTGGGTCACAAATCAAACAACCGGTAGGTCTAAATGGTATTTATTGAATAAACCTAATTAAACACGCAATAGCCTTACACTAATGCACATAAAGTAAAGTACATATTAAGTATCAATATGATACCATTATGTTAAGGGTAATACTAAGTAGATTCACTTAAAGTTGATACTCTTTATCGTTCAGTAAGGTAAGCTATAAAGCAAATGTAAGAAGAACATTCACCAGAAATCAAAAGTATTTTATTAATGACGTCACTGCAGCCATGATAGTGACAACATAATACATTATGTTCTAATACCAAAATAACGTATTAATTACACAATTGTTAATAGTATCAAATAAATGGTTAGATGTCAAATAAAGGCGGCACGCGGCTGTGACAACAGGGCGCGCGCCGATAGCTCGCCTCACAAACATACATGACCGCCGCGCCGCGCCGCCCGGCCGTGTGGCGCGCGGCACCACGCTCTGCCAGGAGCCTGCTGGTTATGAGAACATTGTTCTTTTCAAAGGTCATTTTGTTCGTATTTAGGAAAAGTATGAAAACAATTATTAATGTAGGTACATAACGAAATAACAAGTACTGACACGATCACGCAAACTACGGAACTTTATTACTCAGATTAAACGTGTATTTAACTCATTCTGGGTAGCCATAATTCCAACGCTTGGCAAGCGTCTTGGGGATCGTAGTATTGGTGGTGAAGACACAGATGACGCTGATGCCCATCTTCTGGATTTTCTGACACCCACGGCAGGATAGTGGGTGGTCAATTCTAGACCAGATACCACACGACACACGATTATAGATTAGCAAATGATAATAAAAAATAAAAAACACCTGTAACCAATCAATCTATTTGTTCTGTATTACGAATCGAGTACAGGAATACCCTTCACAAACAGTAGATAAGCACAACTGTACGTCTACGTGGGCCCGCGCGCGCCCCACACTGCACATCAGGTACTTTTGAAATCCCTGAGCCAACGTTTTTAGCGACCCCTGATAAGGGATCTACCCGAGCGAAACGAAATTCTTTGTATCTACCGTAGTATTGAATAATGGAGGTCTAATGTAAGCCGTATCTTAAACTTAGTTATAAAAAGCCACGTAATAATATATTCTAACCAGCGCCGGCGCTCCTACACCAAATACCTAATATTCTAGAAAATATATTTTTGCTTAACTTTTTTATGTTCCTTTAGAGCAAAATTTCCGATGGAATGTGTTGAGATCAGAACTTATAAATCTATTTGCGCTGTGATCTGTGAGTGCGTACATTCCAGTGTGGTGGAGTGTTATGCTTGCCGCAGATCACGACCTTTAGGTTAAGTAGGTCTTAACATATCTTGAACCTCTAAGCAAAGAGGTCACATAGAGAATTAATTTACAGATACCTATTTGATATATCAAAGTCACATGAGAGTTGGTATAACTATTTCAACTAGAAATTTTGATCGCTTAATTTAACAATACCGCTAAAGTACATTAAAATACAAATTCTATACATATTTTTATTTAGATCTCTAAAAAAGTTTCCTATAAACATAATATTTCTAACGATAATTTTGAAAGTTAAAAAGGTAGGTAAATAAAACTTTAGTCTCGCCAGCCAGCTTTTAACTCAGAGTAACAACTGTATGTTCATACAGGAGTGTATAAGTCTGACAGCTCGTAGCATCTTGATGCCCGTTTCACTGAGAACGGTATAATATTTTCCGCGCATGTTGAGAACTTGGCTAAGTCGGTACGGCCCGCGGCGGCTCGCCGACACGAGCGCGCCGTGTCTGAATATCTACAGCTAATGGTAACATTCAAGTTTTCTTGTTCTCGCTGCGAAAGTATCGAGCTCGGTGATGTATCGAATTTTAACTAAACTCTAAGAAAATGCTGTAAATAAGGCTGGGAGGCACGGGAGTGATTCGTTAAAGTTAATCCACGAACCAGACCAAATATTATGATGTTCAGAGTAAGTTCACCGTGAAAAGGCTTGCGGGTGTAGGCTTTCGCCACCCACATGCTACTTAGAGATTCGGTTGAATATAAATTACTTCAAACATCACTTTTTCAACAAACTTCGCTTGTAATTTAGTGTAAAGTATTCACGACAAGCGAAAGTTTAAAAAAGTATTTTAAATTGGATTTAATCGTTGTTTTTGTTTTGTAAGTTTTAAAAGTTTATCTCAAAATAAATTACAACATTTAGGGTAGACGGATAGCTGGTATCGGCTGACAGATTTTTAAAAGCGTGTGAGGATGTCAATTTTATCCAAATGAGCTTGAATCCTAGGACTCAATAATCTCAACACTTAAACACAGTGCACAAGGGTCTGTAACGCTACACTTGTTCCTCGACTGTATAAAAAGACCTGCAGTGAGAAGATCATCATGAGTATCACATCTGAGAGCCCAAGAGTTAACAGCATCTAATTAATTAAAACGAATTGATATAACTCTTCTACCAGCGGTCAGGGCCCTAAGCTGTTATTTACTGGATCGTACGAACAGAATGGGTAATGGAAACACAGCAATTAGTTGTCTAGGTAAGTCTACATAGACAGCACAGATGTCCGTCCATTGTATATTCTAGGAGTTGACTATATCTACCTACTTCATGGGTGTGTTCGACAGCACAGTTGTGAACTAAGTTAACTTAATACTAATGAATATGAACACACTTGTCAGTTGTGTGAGCTTTACTGCTTCTTGTTACAATAATGCAGTAATGGTGCCGCAAGCCCGTGCTTTGGAAGGCACGACAAGCTGTTGGCCCTGCGTCTCCGGTCGTGTCGGTCTACCGTCCTTTCGGACTATGAGTGAGGGAAAAGGGAAAGCACCGGTGTGTGCGCGCTTACTTGTGCATAATAATATCTCCTGCGTAGTTAGCCTCAGCCGAGATATTCGTTCATCATCATCATCATCATCATCAGCCTATCTCAGTCCACTGCTGGACATAGGCCTCTCCCATGGCACGCCACTGAGCTCGATCTTCGGCCCTTCGCCTCCAACCACTGCCAGCCATTTTGCGTATATCGTCGCCCCACCTAGCTGGAGGACGTCCTACACTACGTTTACCGAGTCGTGGTCTCCACTCCAGAACACGTTTTCCCCAACGGTTATCGGTTCTGCGACAGATGTGACCTGCCCACTGCCACTTCAGCTTGCTAATCCTGTGGGCTATGTCGATAACCTTGGTTCTCTGTCGGATAACTTCATTTCTGATCTTATCCTTCAGAGAAACTCCCAACATAGCCCTTTCCATAGCTCGCTGAGCGACCTTAAATTGGTGGACAAGTCGTACAGTCAGTGTCCACGTCTCGGCTCCGTATGTCATGACGGGTAGGACGCACTCGTTAAAGACTTTCGTCTTTAGACTTTGTGGTATGGGCGACGAAAAGACTCGACGAAGTTTCCTAAATGCTGCCCAACCTAGCTGTATTCTTTTTCGTGCTTCTTTCTCGAAGTTGTTCTTACCCACTTGGACTATTTGTCCGAGGTAAACATACTCGTGAACAACTTCGAGAGCTACGGAGTCAAGCACAATCGGTTCCAGAATGACGTGTTGGTTGAACATAACCTTAGTTTTGGTTAGCTAAATATTTAGTCAATCAATTAAAAGCAGTCTAAATCGGTTCGGCTAAAGAAGGTATCGACAAAAAACTGGTGACGGGCGTCAGCTCAGGAGTAGGCTTTTAACGACGATATAAAAATAGTCACCGACAGCGGACTACCGACTAGCCCGTACTCGCCTCCGGCAGAGAGAACACGAGCGGCGCTCGATATAACACTCGAACGTTAATTCATCTTCTTTGTACTGCAGTCTTGGTTTTTTAACCGACTTCAAAAAAAGGAGGAGGTTCTCAATTCGACTGTATTTTTTTTTTTATGTTTGTTACCTCATAACTTTCGCTTGGGTGAACCGATTTTGATGATTTTTTATTTATTGTAAAGCTAGTGCCTCCCGTTTGGTCCCATTGCAATTTGATTTAGATCCGATCAGTACTTTTTCAGTAATTCTTAATAATGCTCTTTTTTTCACGTTCTCTACTACATTTTTCTATGATTGTTCTCCGATTTCTGCGGTTTTTTTCTTTTTAGTGCTTTTTAATTTGTTGTGAAATAGTTTTGTTTTGAAGTCGGTTTTTTTTTTGTACTAAGGTACAATTTATAATATAGTCTAGTAATCTGTTGTCAGAATATTTAAGAATAAGTGGTCCATAGTATGTATCATCACGTCGCCCCACACCGGGAATTTCTCCTGTATCGTGGGTGTGATTCACAAACGTGAAATATTACACACACCCGGACTCGGGACAAACATCTGCGGATCGCACAATTATTAGTCTCATGCGGGAATTGAAACCACAACCCTTAGCGCAGCAGTCCTATCGCTGACCCGCGGCGCCAATCACGTCATAATGCTGACCAATTGTTAATGATCTGCGTGTCATCGTCTTACCTACAATACACGTCATATTTATATCAACCCAATGCATGGCAAACTAATCGCAAGTGAGAACATGACAAACCCGGCGCACCGTCTGACTACTGCTAGATATAGTACGTGTGACGGTGCCTCAAGGAGCTGTGCAGTACTGCTCCGCCGCAAGCTCCCAGACAAATGGTCTTATTTATTGCAACTCCAATAGCTGCCGGAGGGCTACCCTCCAAAGCTTCAATTCTGAACCCAAATCTTTTGTAATAGAGTATATTTTCGCGTGTGTTAGTTCAGTGCGATTGACTAATACAGGTAAACAACAGGTGAGTATAAAATAACACGTATTGTTTGGACAAGAATGACTGCCTGTTTGTTTGTAGTATTGGCATTTATGTCGGCGTAGTGCTAGCTAGAAATATAGATATGGTTGTGTGTAATGTTATCAACAAAGGAAGCAACTTGTTCAAACCGAACTTGCGTGTTCCGTTTGAATTTCTTACCATTATGATAGAACATTGAAAGAGAGATAAATCAACATTGGTCCTAACAAAACATTTAGTTAAGGTTACGAATACTCACAAGCAACGGTTAAAAACTTATGACTTTATTATAATAACTGTCAAACTACCTGCACTGTTCTCACATAAATAATTGAACTTATCTGGACTTTAAAAGAGACCTTGGCTCCTGAGTTTGTTTTAGCATTTCTTCTCAAAGGTTAGTTAGGAAATGCCGAAACCGGCTAGTTTAAAAAAACCACCTTTAATAATGTTTTATGAAATAAAATCATCTATCAAATCTCATGAAGAGCCAAGCCCTAAACTAAAATCTCTAAACCCTACAACTACATCTAGAACAATAAGTTATAAAATAGTTTGAACCTACAAAAAGCAGTGAACAATGAAGTCGTTGATCTAGGCTTCAATGTTTTGTCACGCAATGTTTTTCCAAGCGAGTTATGACAGTTGTTTGTATGCGGTAAATGTCCGATATGTGTCGGGAACGCGTCGCTCGCGTCGATCGCCGTCAGACCACGATCATCCCACATGGACGGTGAATCGTAACGCGCGGACGTGTCGGCTCCCCCGGTGGCTGCGGCCTGATCCCGGTTAATTTACTTTTAATATTTGTTATAGAACAGAAACCCGAATAAGAGATCAACGCCCGCTAATGTGCATATCGTAACTCAATCCGGTTAGTATTTGCTTTGAGACCGTCGATAATTGAAACTCAAATAACTCGATCCGCGACTGTCTTCGTAGGCACGTTCCAATTCAAAAGTAATCCCACTCCAAACATTTGTACGTCTCAATCGGTCCTCCCGTACCATGAAACCGCTAACACTGTCATATTAGCGATCCTATCGCGTGAACTTAGTACATTGCTGCGTTTAATTACAGGTTATAATTGTAAGTGGAGGAATCACAGCAATGTATTAGTTTTGCTTTGAAGTTATTATTATATGTTACTTTCTGGTTAGCGTAGCGTTTCAGTGGTTATGAAAGGAAACAACGGGTCGTCTGTTCTATATAATTATAGGGCGCTGTAAATATTTGTTAGACACTGTAAAATGCGAATGAAGTTCTATTGTAATAATGCCTTGATGGGTATTTTATGTCCGATGTGAATACCGATTGAGTAGCTAACGACCCGTTGTTGGCTTTATAATTGATTATATAGATATTATTATTTTATATGTATTTATTAGAAACGTTAACGTTCGTGTTTCGCGTCGTGTTGACTTCATCTAATAAATTTTAACGTTAATACACTTTACAGCGACATCACACCTATATTTGTCAATGAGGTTAGTTAAATTAAATACTGTTTTAAATAATATTTGTAACAAAGTCCAGAGATTGGTTGACTATTATAATGGTTTTAACAGAAATTTCAGACATAACAAGTAAATTAATTATTTAAAGGTACTAAAAACTGATATTATCGTTACCATTACCAACAACAAGAAACTCAATTTGAAATTAAATATTCGTAACCCTTTGAACATAACAGAGAACGAAGTAGGTACCTACACTGAAACTGTAAAGTTCCAAAGATTAAATAAGAACAGAAGTGCACTTGTCCGCGCTCGGGCCAAATATTTACACCGCAGTAATATAAAGGGACGTTTGTGAAATATTAAAAGCGAAGCATCGCGTTTAATAGAGAGATGGACGTCAATTTGAGACCCACTTCAGCCGTCCGCTGCGAGACATTCGGCGTCATCCGGCGCGTGAGCCGAGTGACGAGCGGGGGCGGGTTAGACAATGTAGCTGAACCTACTACCATGTTGATATTATAAACGTGAAAGTTTATACTGATTGTGGTTCGTGTATTAATTTCGTATTGCCGAAGGTGCTACCGCTGGCACGCGAGAGCAGGCTCCGAAAGCCATCGTTTACCTAGTCGTACCTACGCTTGTGAGTTTGTATGTTTGTAACTCGATTACAAATCAATGGCTGAATGCATACGAATCACATTTGACCCACAGATATTTGACCTACATACTATAACGGGCAATAACTGTGTTGTTTGTGTGCTTATTAACTGGAGAATTACTTGATCTGTTAATTCTAATTGACGTCTGCCGATCGGACTTTGAAAAATATCAATCAAACCAAGGGGGTAAGTGTTTTTGGTACCAGAATGAGCACGCTAGCGTAAGTATCGGTGCATCCAGTGACATTTATGAAAACGTATCTGCTTTCTATTGTCTAAAAGCAACCTATTTCTTAGAACCAATAAACCACGAACGACTTACCCGCTCTAAGCTTTACACTTGACTCGTGAAAAAATAAAAATAATATAAAAGCTTACACCCGATGATCAAAAGTGACGTGAGCGAAGTGCACACTGATAAGTACCTCACCTCTCCTGTAGTCTGCACACTGGAGCTAAACCTACTCCACTCGTTACAACATCTTTGTTGAGATTCTACACGAGTTTCACAGTCACTACATGCGATACGTTTACGTTATGTCTGTATGAAAAGGAATTGGATGAAACAATCAAATATACATCCAAGATAACGTCTATCAAAACTGAAAGATAAAGGAAATATAGGTGTTTAAATGTACCCAAAGGTTGTGTGATCAAAAGATAAAGTCTTATTCCAAACAAAGGCAAAAGTTCTGTCTGCGTGTTACCCCTTTGCAAGCCAACCACTATATGAAAAGTATTGAAGTTTGGACTCTAGAAGCTCTAATTGGTACTTGTTCTTGTCTCCGACCTGGTTTACTGATCTTTTACAAAGAAGCTCTCTATCCTGGTATCTGTTCCCATCAAGTTAGTAAACATTCAATACGTTTCCTGTTAGGATAAGATTTGGACGTAAATAGCAGCAGTAAATCCATGTATTGACGGAATACGTGCCAAACATCTGTCAACCGCCGCTTCCCGCTCTGGAATAATGTTAGTAGACTCCGATTTGGAAGTGGTTATTGCCTGATAGTAGGTATCAAACTGGCGTCTAAATAACATAATTTTCCCTCAAGGCTGTGTATAGTATGTACAGCCATATTTCACCGAACATATTATTTTCTTGTTCCCATGTAATACAAGACAAGAAGTCAAGCCAACAAGCCAATTTTTGTTAAGGGGATAAGCTCACCCCCATAATTGCAACTCTTGTAAGCAAGGATCTACAATGATAACCATTAAAACCATCCATGTATAATACACTCGAGTTGAAGCTAGTCTTATCTACAAATATATCTAGAGTCAATGCCTAAGTATTTTCATTCATCAGAACAGTCTGTGCATGATCCTATTATTACGAGTATTACATTACAACTTCAAGCTGCCGCGCGCTTCGTCATTTCATTCGACCGCAGTGCATGGACTTCTAAGAGCTCATATTTCTGCTGCCTTCATTGGGGTTCCTTTCTTTTGTGTTGAATGGTGAAACATAAATGTGTGACGTGATGACACCAATTTGTAAGAAAAAAATATTGCTACTTAATTACAGTAGTAACAAAGAATTATCCAGCGGCCATTTCTCATTTATGACCATGTAATAGAAACTAAAATCGCTTGCACAATAATTTCCTAAATTTCTAATGTTATTTCCTATGGAGTATATGTGTACGTGGGGCTAATAATAAGCGGGAAGAGCCACGCGGCGCGCCTGTGTCCGTGTGGTGCGCGGTATGGTCCCGCTGCGGACATAAACCATTTCGGAGACCACATCTAAACATACGGCCGTGGGTTACGGACGCGGAACATTATTATAATTATATCGTGCTGTTACTGTACTGGTGGAGGACACCAGGTGATTTATATGGTGACAGAAGCCTGGAACTAACTGCAGGGGGGATGCTAATGCGTCGATACATTTATTGGTTTAAATCTTTATGTCAACTAGTTAATGTTGGGCTTTTAGTCTATAATCAGAATAAAACATTCGCTAAAATTTCATTTATAAAGGTACAATGATGATGTAGGCTGCATGTGAAACCAAGGGATACAGCTAGCAACCTACTACATTTATGTATCTCTATAGACACCTTTAATTTTTATGTACGCTCACAAAATACACGTGCCTAGTTAATACGATGACCAATTAAAATAATTAAGTAAGTCAATATGAATGATATTATTAAAATATTAAATAATAAACCAACTAAGATGTCCGTTACAAATATTGCAATGGAGTTAAGTGTCGCGGTGGTTAATTACGCGAGCCGCCATTTTAACAGGCTTTATAAAATATAAAGAGTACCGTGGCGTCCTGGGAGCGGACAATTGATTGCGCTTGATTGCAGGCGCCGCTGGGACCGCCACTACTGCCTCCATTCGACCCGTACGTAACACTAGTTATACTAATAAACACTAATTTAATATGATTTGCGGTGCAAAGTTTTCTTGGTAAGCTATAAAGGCTGTATTAAAAATTATATAAAAAAGACAACAAAATAATTAAATAAAATTTATCGTTGGACATCGGAACTACAAAGAGGTGACATCACACTTTTGTAGTATGTCAATTTCTTTTATTTTTAGGGAAGTTTTAAAATAATCTTGTGTCATTAGGAGATTGATGGTCTAGATTTTAGTTTAAGGGGGAGGTTCGTTAAGGGGGCTTGGTTCAGCAGTGGCTGTCCTCCAGTTGATGATGAATACAGTGTCACTTTAGTTAGGTACCTAATTATAATACATTGTACGCACAGACTGGGTAAGGAACTAAATAAATAGATAACCCGGCCATAACAGTGAGGTGTATCGTTAACGAACATAAAGTTAAAAACATGAAAGGCCCCGCCCCGCGCCGCCCGCACCACACTGCGGCACAACACACGAACCCTCTTCTAAGCGCGGAGCTAATCAGTTGACAGTTTCAATTTAAGCCGGTGTAATGAGCCATAGGTACCTAAGTCAACAGGGTGTTTGCTTCTTGGCCGCGGGTCGGGATTCATTCCCGCGTCCGCCGGGAAATTAATACCTGCGCCAAACAAACTTTGTGTATAAACACATAGATAATTTGCGGCCACCGGTACTTGGGACTTGGAGGACTTTTTATTTATTTACAAAATATTCACTGTTGAACTGAGCCTCTTAAACATTTGTGTCATCTTTTTAGAGAAATAATACAATCTCAGATTAATAATATTGATTTTTATTCAGAATTAATAATAATAGTAATATTTATTTTCTCTAAAAACAGTACAATAGTTTAGTTACAAAAACTTATAGGAAAATGGAAAAATAGTGAACGGTACAAGGTTCACGTGAAACGAAATCCGACTTAAAACATCCACTTTAGTATAACGGGTGTTAGGTCCTTATGTAACTAAAGTTTTTTTATTGTAATTGTTGTTTTTTGGTTTCCCAACCAAGTAAGATGCTTCGACATCCCCTTATTTCACATTTATGTCACAGTGAAACAGGCAGGTGCACTTGCTGTGCGATTTACCGCGCGAAGGATAATAAATGCATTCCAGATGCAGCTATATTTTATGCGTGTAAACCTACAACATGCTTAACAGTAGTATAACGTCGTGAGCTTTACACACCGTTGAAAAATCTCTCAGGTGTATCGGTTTCCTCACGATATCTTCCTTCACCGATTTTAACAACTGACAACTAATTTGTAATACATAGATGAATTCGAAAATACACTGGTGCGTGCTGGGATTGCGTTTGAGAAAACTTGCGACCACAGGTATTCAACTCGGCTATAACTGTTAACTAAAAACCGGCCAATAATCCAGTCTGCCTCCACGTTAAAAAGTAAAATATATTTAATGAAGTCCACAGTTTACGCAGCCGCACCAAGCGGGCGCGTGCTGTTGTATTAAGCCTAATTGGTGTTATTTTATATCCCGCGAACATAACGCCTCAGTTTATTAGCCCCCTCTCGATTGCCGTCGCGAAGCCCCACGCCCCGCGCAATTACCCTGCTCGCGAGTACCACGCCCCGCAGTGACGTGCAGAAGGTCAACTTGTTACAACTTCCCGGTACGAGAAATTGCTTACATTTTTTTCTGGTTTTGTTGTGCAGGAATAAGATGTAAGGCGCGAATCGTAATCTTGGTGACGATAATTCATTTATGTAGTCACAGAAACAAAGCGTAGATATGACTTTGCTGAATGAGAGATTATATTTGGCTCGTAACACAAGTACCTTTCTATTAGAGGTTCGTTACCTGCCATAACATAGCGAGATACTGATTTCGTGCAATCCTACTAGAATATTTAACGTGCATCAGCCCGTGAGTTTGTCTGTGAGGATATTTTCTTTTTCGTTTTTTTTCCTGGATTTAAGTAGCCTAAGACTACTCTGAAGCTCCATTCTAAAAATAGTCTCTTTTTATTGGATAAAGATTTTCAAACATAAAATTCACCTCTTTATAACATTTGTCTATATGTATCTCAATCACATCACCAGACACTTGGTACTGGAAGGAACTTCTGCATTGTAGTACATGTGACGCGCAGCCCAATCGACTTAGCTCCGTTGTGCCAAATAATTTGTAATGCGAGATAGTTTGTAGTGTTTATTAAAGCTCATTTTGTATTACCATATTAAAATATATTTTCTTTTCAAGTTAATAACTCAGTTCTTACTAGAAATCTTCACACAAACAAACCTACACAGTCTACGAGGATATAAGGTACGTACAGTTTTTAATTTTAATTCGCTTACTGTTGTGTCAAAGCTTCGTTTCGTAGTGAAAATATTTGATCTCAAAAGTCTGTCCTGTATTATTAGTGAACGCGTTTTAATAACAGGAACAGGGTAGGTAAAGGTAAATAACGAAATAACGCGCTATCAAAGCCGATACGTTTTAAGCTCTTGTTAATCTTCAATCTTAATGCTGAGGTACACGGTTTATGCTAACAAACGCGTTTCTTTGTATATTATAGTATTTTTCGTAATCGTCAGTAATCGCCTCAACCATAACTTCGTAGTCCTGTGAATCACATAATGATGACACGCGCGATTGTTTATTGTCCGCCTCGTGGACAGTGTTGTTAAGGACACGAGCAGCTGACAAATATAATAATGATGAGTGTCCGCGGCCTCTTTGTGCGTATATTTATGACGGTTGATAGAAGTGAGGAAGGATGTCCCAATATCGCCGGCCCTACCATCGCCTTTATGGCGTCTGAGCGAGCGCACTAAACGGCTCGCCATAAATCAACATTTATATTTTCCATCCCTCGCTGTACCTGAGTGCGGGTGTTTTAGTGGATTGCTAGTAAACATTCTCGTTATGGATCAATCGTTTTTGTTCTCACAATTTATCGAGTCAATTTTCTTTTGAGTAAACGGGTTATATTTCAGCCGGCGCGCATAGCTGAGGCAGTACGGCTGGCTATTATTTAGGTACCATTTTGCAGACTTGCTCTTTATGTATTTCGTTATTTGCATCTCCGAGTTTCGAGTCTGTACGTGAAATAAATAATGGAACTGCAGTTAATATTGCTGCAGGAACAGTTGAGTGGCAATATTGTAAACGTCGGTATTCATAGTAGAGCTCACAAACAGTGCATTGTACCTGCCGCGATCTGCGAGCTCGGCTGCGGCCGCACAATGGCTGCGTGGAACGTTCAAAGAAAGTACACAGTATGCGTGGTAATTAATTCTATTGTAACATTACTAGTGTTTTATTGCCTGGTGAATAACTGTACACTTAAAGGTGTTGCTTTATATTTATTGTAGCAAATAGAAATAGATCTCTCAGAGACTCACGGAGATAAAGTAACTACTTAACTACATTTTATATAGCTACAAGCACAACTTAGCAATAGTTGAAAATAAACACGTTCCACAGTTTAAGCCAGCCCAAAGACACACCGAGTTAGACACACACACCGCGCGTCACGAGTGTCTCCGCCGCGGCCTACCATCATCTAAACTTGTCTAAGTACATTAAGCACAGTAAACATAACTTCCTATGAGCTTACCGCATCGCGCTCTACCTCGTGCGTAGGGTTGAGATACAGCGGGACTATGGTTTCGTTCGGATTTCAGAAGGCTTTTTATTTTTGTTAGATTCGACTACCAAAGTTGCTCTGTCTACCTCAGTATCAATATACATCTAAAATTATATTGACATATTTTTGTACGGACACAAATTGCCTATGTATTGCATACTTTCTTGTCGAGACGACCACTGTTGAACAAAGGTCCCCCTCCTAAAACGCCACAATAAACGACTACTTGCCATATTCATCTACCTTTAGTCCGCAACTCTAAAGATATCGTCGGTCTACCTGATGGGAAGTGTCATCAAAAGCTAGTTACATGATTGATGGTATTTATTAGAGATACTACGGTTTTAAAAAGATAAGGTAAATGAAAATCTTATATACGAGTAATTCTCGAGATCTCCGCACAAAGGCGAAGCCCTTCCCTACCAAAGTATCAGCTATACTTAACGTTATTATCCCAGTTCATACCACTTTAAATTAGGCATTGTCTGTCTTCAAAAGTTTGTGCGCGCGGTGCTGAGCTCTTTAACTCGGCCGGCGTTACAGCTCGCTGACTAATTAGTTGCGATATTATGCATTGTTTCCCTTCCCCTCCTCGCTGCTCGCCCCCCCCCCCCCCCTCGTTCCACTCCACGATTGGTATAACTGTAGATGACCTGCGCCCGCGAGCCTGATTATTACAACTCAATTGATGACGCGCTCAATGTCATAGTTTCAAGCATTTTCACTTTTTACTAACGACTTAACGTTCGTTGGTTTAGTGGTCGGTAAGTATGAGGTCCTGGTTTCGATTCCCGGGTCAATCAATGTTATTAGGTTTTGCCATGAGGTAATTCTTAATAGTTTAAAGTCCGAGTTTGTGCCCGGTTATTAACACTAAACTCAGCTCCAATTACATCGGGAAATGGGAACTAGGTATAACTTAACTGATTATAATATGTGTGCGTACTAATACACTTCAGCCTACCCCTTGAGGAATAGCAAGTAGATATTATATATGTTTTCGCAATCAAAGTTGGCATGTTGTTTAATTGGTGCGTGTTTGTAAGTAAACGTTTTATTGGCAAATGATGTGTATATAGTGCATTAGTATGACAGCAATCCGCACATCAAGACAAAAGTATAATACTATGGCAATTAAAAAATATGGCACTGTCCAGCGTACACTTGTACAGTTCCCAGTCAGTATACATATCAGTTAGTACCCTCAACATAATACGCCCCCATACAAGTTAATACGAGCCATCCAACTCCCACAAAACAAACTGTTTGTTTGTCCGCGTTTAACATATTCAACAATGATAACACCAATGTTTTCTCAGTTGTGGCCCGAAAAATATATTCCTATAGTAAACTTATATTTTGACTGGTAACCGTCATGTTTGGTAAATTAGGTAATGGTCAGCCGCTCAGCGCATAATATGTTAAATAATAATAGGCAGAGTTACGGGTACGGTGGATGGAAGGCAAGTTGCCGTTGTTTGTGCATTCGAAGGGGGAGGCCTTTGTTCAACAGTGGACGTCTTCCGGCTGATGAGGCAATTTACCTCGTTGGTCTAGTGCGACTGTTGAGCATGAGGCCCTGTGTCCGATCTCGGGTCCGACAAACAGTTATTAGGTTCTTCTATCAGGTAATTCTCCGTAGCAGCATAGAGCCTATATTAGTGCCCGGTTAATAGGAATATGCACGTTCCTTAGTATATAGAGGTATGATAGTATGTTATGTTTGTAAATAATAATATAATAATAATACTTTGATGCATTCCACGGGAATTATACCCAAAGCACTACACACATCACTTAAAGAATAAGATATTCACAAATCATCCTACATTTCTTTACAAAAATCTGTAATCATTGACACATGTTCCATAGTAAGACGGTTCCTGACATCCACAACACAAACACCTACATCTATAGGCAACGATCCAATCCACTTGGAGTAAACCCGTGATAGGGTCGTTAAAATTACCAGCAGCAATGCGGAGATTCCAAAAGGATACTTTGATGCTTAATTTTTAGGTTTAATTTTTTCTTTGGTAAGTATATATATTTTTTTAACGTAGGTTATAGTGTGTAAATAATCTTTAGTATATTGTAAAATAGTAAATAATATATTATATTAAAAAAGATATGAAATAAAAAATACTTCATTGGAGCATTTTTTATACATAATAATATTAGGTTGCTTTATATTATACCTATAATAACTCTAGCCGTTACTGTGATAGCTACCTAAGTGGTGTGACTGTTGTGCTAGGTATTATGGGTTCCGTCACCGCACAGGACGAAACATATTAGGTACAATTATTATTATGGTGCATCTCTACTTGTAACATTCCTTAGCCCCCTTACCATGAACACATAAGGTAACTGTAACAAAGCGGCGTGTCTCTTGAAGTAAGTGTGCTACGGCCAAATTATTGGTGAATTGTGCGGCGAACAAGTGGGGACGATCATGTCAACGGTAGATATTTTTATTTAATGGGTGAGGAGTTTGCATGTTACGTCTCACATATCTGTGACTCTACAATCTACATACTATTATTTGCCTGCCTTAAGCCTGGTTGCGTAATGTTATGTAATACGTATCACACGCTCACTTAGCCAGCATACGAGCTCAACGAACCAAAAACTCAACTTAAAGTGATGCAAACTGCGGCTGCAGAGGTTTGAACTGTTCTCGTTCACGTTTTTTATTGTTTCGACTTTTGCCGGTTGGCTCAAGGAGGCTACACTGTTTAACTAGACGAATGACGAGACGTCGAGTGTGGTGCCGACTCCACTAATAAATATAACTTTGAGACTGCCCTGTGTGAGGCAGACTATGGGCTGGGGTAGGGGGGCAGTTTTAGTTTTATACCGCATAAAGTTTAAATAATAATGTCATGTGGTCATGGCGGCCTATCTTACTCTACGTGGGAAGTATTAGGAGCACAAATTTAATGCGTACGCAAACAAATGTGCTCCATCTATTCATTCATATTCATAGTCTAATGGGATCGTATACCGACACGACCAGCGAGTGATGGACCAGCGCATGGTTTCGTGTAGATTTTGTATACTATACTCAAGTCAGTTACTTGTGTAAAGTACCCAGGTTTAAGCAGCGTTATTAAAATATATTACGCTATCAATAGTCAATTAGTAGTACTGTAAAGTTACCATGGTTATATAAATATAATGTGCCTTATAACAGACAATTTCAAATTATACGAACATTTGTATGCAAATAAACGTACATATAATAAATAAATTCGTTAATAAAGCTGTTAAAATTTATAGACACATCAATAAAACGGTGTGTATAAATAAATCAGGGCTGCGACAAACCCAGCTTCAATACGTCAAAGATAACCGAACGTGAATAATCGCGGGTAGTTGGGAACAATGGCCATTTGCATTTATAAATGATTCATGTGCGACGCGCCCTGTTGTAAGAGAAAACGTTCCGGCTGATCGTTGTTGGCGGAATTTTGACGATTGCCAACCCTATGGTGGTAGGCCGCACGCACGGCATCGCGCGGAGCGAGAGCGCGCGGCAGAACGTGCGGGGAGGACGAGGGTCCGAGCGGGGCTAGTGGTGCGGAGCCGTGAGAAACAGATAAGGCCACGACGCCTCGCTCGGAATCTCGAACTAAATTAACTAATGCCAGTACGATTAGCATATTTTACGGTAATAAATGAGACACCTCTAAAATTGTAGCAAGTTTGTTACAGACTTATTCTCGGAACCAGATAGATCATCTCCATAGTAACTGAACAAAAACTAACACTGTTATGAAAACACATCCAAAATGCATACGTAATAGGTACATTTAACATAACTAGCATAAACAGTCGCTCCCGCGCCGACACAGTGCGCGCCCCAAGCTCTAACACAAACACGAAATCCGACTCTATAAATAGATATTGTGTGTGGAAAACCAAATATTTTCGGTGCGATATCGTTTTGATGAAGTTCGCTCCGTGTTTTATCTGAACACGTTTGTTTTTGTGACGAACACACACATACACATGTTTTTATATCAAATGTTTAACAGGCGAGCGTCCATACAGGCCACTCACACATGCACAGTTCCTATGTCATAAAACACCCGTGATAGAGTAGCAAAGGCAAATTCGTATACAGCAAAGTGATGTAGTACAGTGCTTGTGACTTTGGCGCAGGATTCCGATGGTTGTTTGAGAATAGTACCCACCTATGAACGTATTTGGTTACGTTTGTACAAATAAAGCTTCGGAGAGAAAATAAATATATTCGCGACCCGCTAAATGTATAAAACCAGTCACCGATATTCGGCTGGCGCTATGTTATGTCGGTTTCTGAAACCATGTAGTGATATTCGCATTTTTAAAACAACGTTACGTAAGTTAGGTAGTTACCTAAAATCACAAGCAAAATGCAAAAACACAGCTGCAAGCTAGTTTAATTAGATAAACTAGCAGGTGTTTTTTTATCATCCATATTTTGTTACCTAATATTATGTAGTCCAACTAAAAATTCAAAGAGATCCCGGAATTTCGAGTACTTCTGCTCGGAACTTCTGATCTAACTGCTGAAGGCACTTGAAGCGGTCAGGTGTGAGGTTCGAGTTCCTTGGTTCTGTGCTACTTTAGGATGGTTTTGTTTGCCATACGTGATAACGATTCCTTTATATCGAATCCCATGGCCACGGTAAATTATGTACTGAGCTATTGCACTCATTACAGATTACAGCTGGTAATACCAGATTTGTATGCACAAGGTTGCAGGTTCAAACCCAGGCAAGTATTAACGTAACTTTTTCCATGTCATTAATCCCTTCTTAAATATTCTAAGTCATAACGGTGACTGAAAATATCGAGAAAACCTGAGTTTAATTATCTGAGATCGCCAACCCCCGTCTTTAGGATAACTAGCCTTTGCCCTGCATTGGGACAGTTGCAGGCAAACTATAACTATAACTTCATGCCTATAACCACAGGGCAGTTTACTCTTGAGAAGACGTCACTGCAAGGCGTCATCAACACAGTATCATAATTGCACGTGAATCTCGAAGCAGCGCACCGCTCGGCAGGTAAACGCCGTGTTGTTTGCATGCCAAATTTAATTTCAAATATTTTCGCCCGCTGTTTAGACGTCGACTGTACTCGCGTAATGAATAAAACATTTCTTACTCATACGTCGTTTCTAGCCTTTCTGATGGGGGCACGCGGGCGGCGGTGACACGAGCGGCAGCGGGATGCGAGGACTCTTCTATACTGATCAACGCATACGCATTTTATACGCAACCCATATACATATGCACACACCTTTTAAACTGCAAAGTCCTATTTATCGACCATGAGTTACAAACGTGAAGATTCCGAGACGTGGCCAGCTGCCAGTGTCATCGACTGTATTAGTACCGACAAAACAGTCAAGAAAATTCCTCTCATTTTCATCACATAAAAAAAACATAACATCGCGCCTGTATTCCCCGAAGGGGAAGGCAGAGGTGCACATATAGTACACCCACATTTCGCCAGTTATGTTTTAGGTCCATTTTCATCACATTACATCAATATAGCCCTGTGTACTGGAATAGATGTAAATAATGCATTTAGTCTTTTAAGACTCCGTTGCCTATCCCGACTGTCGATGGTTCGGTTCCTGAGCGTTAGTAATTGAATAATAGGTCGATATTATTTTATCCACGTGTGTCGTAAATGCCACGTCCTTGGAGAAATTCAGTGGTTGATTTTCTAAGCTTAACGAAGTTGTTTGTAGTCTCTGAGCAATGGATTTAACTCTAAGACTACAGCTAGTGGTTTCATAACTTATTTATGAAATTTATTCACTTATTATTTTGTTTTTACACTGAACATTGTCATGTTTATTTGTCAAATAGTATTTATAACACAGACCTTCTTACACTCATGCATTGATGTTATTCTTTGCGTCAGTGTCAAAAAGTCTTAAGTACCGATAGTACGACCACAAACAATGGATACAGTCTGTTTCCTTCCCCTCTGTAGTCGTAGCCACAAATCGAGCGAGGCAATATAAAGCTTTGACGATTTTCTTTTCAGAATTTCAAGTGATTCTAAAGTCCTTCGGAGTTATACGACAGGTTTGCATACCGCGCCGGCTCACACACACATACACGTATATACACATACATAGCGCATCTAATGCGTTTACATAGACAAGCACTTATCTGCAGGGATTAGGATCGTGCCGTGACCAAACATTATCATAACACGATGTTGACATTATCAATTGTACGTATCATTTAGAGTTTGATCGGATTAGTTGATTTGGCAAGTCATGGCCACAGTAGAACAGCAGATGAATTTGAACTCCCAACAATAAATTGTCTTTTCCGAAATAAAACCAGCATAATTATATCTTATGTCCACCCTGAAGGTTAATATTATTATTGAGTGCATTATTATTATTAGTCAGAGAGTTTTGGCAGAGAAAACGACGATAACGTAGTCATACATTACAATATACAATGTTTACCTCCCTATAATATTAGTAGAAACCAAAATCACCAACAAAATGCAATAAAACTTTACTAAATATCAGATGAGACATATATTCTTACGCACAATACTTCATCGAATCCGACTCAAAGAGACGTTACACAGAAGGCGGAGGATTCAAACGGAGGTAATTGAATCCCTCCCGACGGGACTCAATCCCTCTGAGATGAGACAACGCATTTGCATGCGAGATGCAACGCTAAACATGCAAGCGCAAATACTTTGGAGTGAACCGTTATGTGACACTCTAGTGACACACTTCTTGAACGAGCTTGTGGTGCTTCTAACAACCGCGCGTGTATTAATATCTAGCTCTGTTTCGAAACAACCGCAGCGTCACGAAATTGCTTGCTAAGTTTTCATAATATTATTATTGCGTTTATTATATATCTAAAGGTTCTGTTGCCTATTTTTCTTATTTATGTACACAAAGTACCAAAAACTAAATATGTTTGAAGAATAAATAAAGTTTAACTTTATTGTAGTGCAAATAATGTGTATTATTCTTCTTATATAAACCCTTTTAACTCTATCACTAACTACAGCTACAACATATTGGACCAAGCTGTCTCCCAGCAAAAACTTAATAAATTCGACCACAAAAACTCCCTGCTTTAAAGTTAAAAGATCACAATGACCATCACAGTGAACTCTAAGGCATCAAACGTATAGAGCCTGATTTAGAGGTTTGCCAACAGCGCGGCATGCGACCGCACCAGCGCAGCGCGGGGGCACAGAAGCGCGGGGCACAGAGGCGCGGGGGCACACAGTGGATAGTTTATATAATTTATACAAATTTCACGGCAGTTATCCCGGCATTATGGGCGGCACGGGCCGGCCGCGCGCCCTAATGACTGTCATGTTTTAGTTCTGTTTGCTGTGCAGCCCGTGGCACAATGAGAGATAGCAACATTATTTTTGTGTTCAAAACTATATTAAACATTTTTTTAAATAATAATCCTTTCATAGATGTTTTTCTACGCGGGTACAGCGGAGCACTTTCTCTCTCTAAGCATAAAAAATGTATTGAGGGCAACAGAATATGCCCCTCATGTTTCATGTTGTAAGGGTTTTACACCTGTCATTTCTTGAAGCAGCGCTTTCAGTGGAAATACAACGATAATTAATGTAGTTGTCTAGTCTAGTAATAGGTTCATCGTCATCAGCCGGAGACATCCACTGTTGAACAAAGTCATAGAATGCCACAATGAACGATAACGGCAACCGATGGATGAAAATGGCAAGTAGTTGGTTACTTTAGGCGAATTAATTAGTTTATGTTCAGAAGCCTGCTCGCCTGCTCTATGTGTCGTCGGCCCTATTAGACGTATCGTAACGCGTGTTTCCATTAGCGCCCTAACTGACGAGCACACTAACAATACTTTCCGCGGGACCTCATGATGACTTACTCTTACCACAGTTTACTGCGACACAATCATCACTTGTGTGGGTATACTTAGGTTTTGTAAGTCGTTGACTGGCCCCACTCTACACCACGGCATGACCTGATACAATTGACTTAATGACTAAGAAATTAAAAAAGTATTATAAAACATTAAATATAGTTGTAACTTTTACTGCAATATTGCAAATATGTAACTGTATGTTTTCTTCTTTATTCCACAATAATTACACAACAAAAGTGAAAACAGGTCAAATACATCGTCATCCAAGTCACAAGTATCAAGTAGAGCAGCCTCACTCGCGACCCTACGACACAAGTAAGCCACTCAGACTTGAAGCACTTTTCCACTTAGGAGCGACTATTGGCGTCTATTGGAGGACAAATCGGCTACAAGTGGGCGGCGTCGGCTAAAAGCATTGTCTTGTTCCGCCGCCGCGAGCAACGCCGGCGCGCAGATATAACTTACTGCCTGTTAATGTTGCAGCGTGCGGTGCTACGTAATGAGCTGACGGGCTGGGCTTCACGCGTTCTAAACTGGGAAGGGAATGTACTACGGTGCACGTTGGAATATTGCTACGTCGTAGATGGTCTACGATAATCGTAGCACTCAGTCAGCTCTACGAATGATTGCAAGATCACTCTTATCCTAATAGTAGTGGCTGCTGGGTTCCTCAAAAACCAAAACAATAGCCGGAGTGGCCTCCTAATAACACGCCTGCTATTAAATATTCCCATAAATCCGGCGCCTGCACGGAGGTAAATTTGACCGGGGATCAGCCAGCTAGCAATTACATGTCGGACTTTGCCCGCCGGAAAAAACTTGGATGTCGAAACAAACAAGTTATTTTGGGCTACACAAAGAGTCCATGAATTTATAATGCGAAGGGAAATTAGCTTTTTCCTCTCACTTGCCGGGCGCGTGCCGGGCCTAGCTGAACGAGGGCGCGCGCCGCGGGTTTGCCCGCCAAATGGTGATATTTTATGAACTAGACGACATATATTTACAATTTTCACCTTTGTCTACCTCACTGGTGAACGCAGGCGTTAGATATACACACACACTGGACTCTGTTCATAACAGTGATAGTGATCGTAAAGTTTCTTGTGAGTTTTCCTTGAGCAATCTTAACTCTTAAAATATATAATATTTACATTTCCTTCAAGCTTGGCCTGGGCAACATGCTAAAATGACACCGAGAGTCATTTATATCATTTTTAAGTTTACTTTATCAAATAATTTTTGGATTGGTTGATTCTTACACCAAGATACCAACCAAGACGGTCCACAACTAACAGCTCCGTCTCTCCGTCGCACAGTCTCCGTGTATTTTCCTGTGAGCGCGGGGCGAGCGGCGCGTTCATATTTAACTGGATTTTTAAGGAACTCTCCTCCGCGCTCTCCCCCCCCCCCCCCCCAGCCCCGCGCTCCACCCCCCGATGCCCTTAGAAAAAGATTTTATAATGTGGCTTCATTTTTTATGCATCTGTAAAAAAAATTGAGAATTAAGTCTAAGAAAAATAATAAAGTCACAGAGACATTAACAATATTTTACAATACAAATAAAGTTTAACATGATTGCTGTAAGTATGCTATCCTCTATAAAACTAGAAAATATAAAATCTTCAAGTGAAACATCAAGTTATTAACGAACAGCGTACATTAAACGGTATTCTATAATAGATATCAAATGTAAAACGTGAACATTCAATCTCCACAAACATGAATATTGAATATATTGTAACTATAAAGTTATTTTATCAGTATCCCAACATTAATATTAGTATAAAGAAGAGATTTGGTATTAAAACTACTTTGACCTACAAAATCTAGGCCCAAATGTAAAATATGCGTGGCATGGAGTAATAAAAAGCTACTTTAGGTTTTTCATACTCTACTATCGTCGCTCGGATTTCCCTGCTCCATACTAAAGTCGACTCAACCCTGTCTTATAAACTGCACACGATTACACATTGAAGCATTATGACTAGCGGGCTCAATCCCCGCACGTGACAAATATTTGTGATCCACGATTTAGGGGCTGAGCAGACGTAGACTACTTGTTATCGATAAGACACATCATCACAGGACACCGTGGTTAGTTGTAGGCTACGAGTGTGTGTGAAGTGGTAGCAACTGCATAAAAAAGTCACGTGTGAGCAAGAAGTGGCCGATTTTATTCTGGTTCTATAGATATCAACTATTCATTGGTAGCTTGTATCCGTAACAAGACAGTAAAGCGTGCACGTTTGCTGAGCGCCTTAGTCCCAATTCTAGGTACCTATTTAGTATAATAAACTGCGGATCACATAAATATTTATTTCATCTAAGAGCTCTCAACACACATAGGTACCTAGTGAGTATACTTACGCTTCCATTAAGCTATCGGGATGTGTTATAAACAGAAAAAGAAGCAGTTTATAATGTGGCAAACAAAACGAGTTCAATATAAAGCAGTATTCATTGGGCCGGTCCGTTTCATTTCCGGGGTCGCAGTATTATAGACACCTTATTTTCACCCGGAGAAATTATAAAGCAAAGCAAAGACAGGGCATTTATTAAACCCCAGTAAGCTGCCGTGCTCCGAGGCCACGAAGTGCGCGGTGTGCGGGCCGCGGACGAACTATAAGCATATTGTAAAATAATGTTAAAGATAAACAAACAAATTAAAAGTTTATCTTCGCTAATTATTAATTGCAGTTTGGAGTATGGATTTGTACCAGGAAAATGGCTAACCTCTATTTGTCTTATAAAATACGTCGCCCCACACTAGGAATTACTCCTTTATCGTAAATGTGTTTCACAAACACGAAATGCCTGTTTCACAAACAAACGCCAAGTGCCTTAGCCAATGCACCAATCAGGTCGTAGATTGATGTCTCAAGCTAAACCGGGTCTTTCAGGGAAACCAAGAACATGTTTCAGTACGGAGCCTCCACCAGTGATACCTAAGTACCGCACACCCTGGGTGGTCCACTATGGTGCTGCCACTGTTCACACAGCGACACGATATGACCTGGGTCTATGTGACAATTAAGTCATTTCGATACGACGGTAATGATGATGAAGCTACATCGCAGGCCGCTCGTCCCCGCTCCCCGCTGCCCGCTGTGCCCCCGCGGCCCTCCTGGCCGGCGGCTGGCCCGCCCGTGATAGATCGCCCGCCACGGGCAGCCGGTGTAAAATCTGCATCTACTTACCCCGGCGCCTGGATTTGCACTACACTTTATTTACGCTGCTCTTATAAATCGCCACCATCATACTCTAACGCCACCCAATTATGTGAGGGCAGGGGACTTACTCGACTTGTTATTTTTGTAGCAGCAGCTCTTTACTTAAATACGCGCCGAGACGAGGTCGTAATAAATTGTTGTTTTTGCTTGTAGGTGGATAAAGCATTCCATTAAAATAATTATATAAGGAATAAGTTCTTAAGATTTTTTATCATTTACATAAAAGAGATCGAGCAATATCGCTGGGTATTTAAACCAAAGAGAATATCAGAACAGTTCAAAGAAACTTGCAGATTAATCTGTGGAGGATGACGTCACGAGCACCTCGGGTCAGCAATACACCGGCGAGCCATTGTTGGTGTCCGTCATATTGCTATTGGAGTCGTTTGCAGAGCGGGGAGCGAGGCAATACCGCCGGCTCTTCTACATGCTTACGCTCCTGTATTTAGTTTTTCATTAGAGTGGCTAGAATACTCGACTAGTAATTGTCGCACGGGTCGAATAATATAAGGTTAAGCGTCGCTGGCCGCGGTCGACCGGTTTGGCGATTCATTTGTACACCGACACTTTTTTAAAACATTATGTCTTATATCCTCTGCGCTCGCGAAAGCACTGCGGCAGGGCTGTCATAACCGTCGTACATACATAGTGATTACGAGTAGTCAGAGACCAAGTCGGGCAAGAAGACTAACTAAGGTGTATTGTATTAACTTAGTTGCAGAGTGTTTTAATTAGGGCCAGGCTTCATGCTGCCATTAAAAATATTTAATAAAATCCCTATATCAAACCCATTTATCAAACCCAAGATTATTAGGATAATATTTGTGTGTGTGTTTTTAAATACGTTGCCTCGTATGCTGTATGCTCCCGGGCGCGTTTCACAAACATGAATATCACATACAAAGACCCCAGACTCGGGACAAACATCTGCCAATCACATACATTTCGACCACTAGACTATCAAGGCAGTCAGAATTAACGTGCTAAAACAATATAACCCTCGCCCTATCAAAAGCTACACAACGTAATGCCAGTGGACAACAAACACTTACTGGCTGATATAAATAAAGTACAAAGCACATTATAGAGCGCGGGATTACCGACTGCCGCCATTACTTATGTCACAAGTGTTCTTCCTTTTTACCGGCGAAAGATAACTGTGAAATATTATACCGACTTGTAGTGCGCCCGGTGCAGTTCAATCAGTACACTGCACTGGGCTGCTTTACTTAAGCTGTGTTTATTCACACGGTACGTTTCTTGTGACTATTATTGACCACGCACACATACTCGCAAATAGAAACAGGTACATTTTGTCATAATTGATTTTGGGTTTGTCGTATTTACTTAAGTAGTAATGTGTTAGTTTCCCAAAAGTGATGCATACGCAGGTATGCAACTTAAATCGACGTACCCCGCCACTCGGATACACATAATGAAGCAAAAGGAGTATGCCAGCGTAGCAAATCATAATGGATAGTCTTTACTAACTCTTCTGGACAACAGACAGACTTTATGCGTGTACAAATACACATGGAAAGATATTAGCATAATGAATGTGTAGAACGCGAGCCTCTGTGGCCGCACACTACCGCCTGCGCCGGCCGGCACCACGTATCACGGTATAACTTGCTCAATACTCTAATCAATCATTCATAGCACCTCGTTACTTCACCGCACCTCATTAAATCCATTGGAGCGTTGCTTCTCTTTCTCACGTACGTCGTGGAGCGAGATGGGTTGCCAAAGCGTGTATCGGGTTTAAACACGGTTAGCGGTCCAGTAGTGAATTAAACGGTGCATTTGGGAGATAAATGGTCGCCTGCATTTGTGCGGCAGTGCGGCGCGCTGAGTTGCGCGGGAAACGCTCAGAGATGGCGCTGATTCCACTCATTAATCATTTCGCGAATGTGTGACGTCACCGGGTAATGCGGAGACCAGCCGGCCGTCCAGCAAAGGTACAAAAGGGCCACTCTACGCAAACCACGATGTGCACGTCATTAGCAGTCAAACTTCAGAGAATGCAACAAGTGAATACTTAACTCATAACCCTGATAGCTACCATATCAAACTAACAGTCCTTATATGCCTTGGAACTTGTCGTGACTGGCGAAGGGTAAGCGTGCCAGAAACTAACGTCACACCCTTATGTACAAAAATTCGTAATTAACCGATGTAAACACCAGCACTTGTGAACGTTACGAATACATCCAGTTAAATATGTTTCTACAACATGGTGTTCCATTAAAAAAAAATGTTCTCAGTATTACTTTTGCTCGTCCTCTAGTTAATACCGGCACCAATACGAGCTTTAGTGACGTCACAGCCAACATTAAATGAGATTCGATTTCAGGTCAGTGGAAATTAACGGGAGGAAATTAATGTGTGGAATAATGAAAGACAAGTACAATAACCGTGCGCAATGTAGCTGGCGGCGCGGGTCACGTGGTCACCGCCCAATAATTAATATTACTTTGACATTGTTGATGTTTGTTTGTCGTATACAGTGATTACTCCTCGGTGCACGTGCGAGGAAATATATTTGACTACGCTATTAGTGCAGTAGCTAAGTAGTACCTACCTGTATATTTTAGGGTAGCAGGTCCAATTCCTACGTGGAACTGAATTGCCAATTCCCAATGGCCAATAGGGACGGACAGAAAAACAAAATGTAGAGAGGGTTTTAAATACGTACCTATATAAAAGTTTTTTCAGTAGACAGAACATAAATACACTGTAAAATACGCAGTGATTACAATAGAATGTGGGATAAAAAGTATGACAAGATGAATATTACAAACACCTTTACAGTAAAATGATGTTTTAATGTCGTTGCAGCGATCTCGACATTCGAACTATTTACATTTCATCAAAGAAAATTGATAGTAAATGTATATAATATTTACACTTCAGCTTCGCTTAGTCTAGAATAATCCTTGACAATAAACTTAGACATATTTTTACTTAGCCTTACGAAATTCACGGAAAGGGCACAGAAACATATTGAAACTAAAATGTAAATTTAGATACCTACTTATTTTGTTTTTGAAAATTTGTGTTTTGTTTATGTTTTGTATAGTTTATAGTAGAGTTTAATGTAATTAAGGAGTAATTTTATAACATCGCATTGGAGTACTTATCTGTAATGGTGTTATAATAATACATAAATAAATAAATAAATAAATAAATACATCAACAATAATTTGTTCCAAGTTTATGGGAACACCTGCAGCCATTTTATTTGTCAGGCGGCCCCGTCATAGATTAAGTGCGGTCCACTATCTCGGACATTAAGAGTGAGTTGTTGCATCGAGGAGGGGAGACTTATCCTCCCTGCGTTCCGACCACTTTAGGCATTAACCGTCAGATAAATGGACAACAGATTAATGTTGCCGGTTCTGTAAATTATTAAGAATAATATTTTTAAATTGATAAAGGAAATTTGAAAAATGATGGACACGAGCGGGATTTGAACCCGCGACCTTCGTCGTATCGTGGCACGGCACGGTAAATTTCATTTATTTATTTAGATTCAAGCTTAGCATGGGCAATATAGAACAATGACACCAAAAGTCAAATAATATTTTTAGTTTTTTATTTTAAATATTATTCTATAATTATTTTATGATATTATTTAATAGGGTTAAGTTGTAAAAAGTACAGTATAAGACTTATCAAACATTTCTACTCTAGCGCGATTCCTATGCTCACAAGCATGACTCACAAACTAGTACTACAAAACCATTTTGGGAAACATTATTACCTTTATTCTCTATTGGAGCACATCATCATCATCATCAGCCGGAAGACAAACAAGTGTTATTATGACATTAACAAGCTCGGTACAGAATGACGTCATATTAAGCAGCGAGTAGCTTACACGTTACCAGCACCAGCATCTTACATAATTTAAAACACTGATTTAATTACTACCGCGGCCTACGAAGAAGAAATACGAACAAACACAACGTCGGCTAAAATCTCTTAGCCTCACACTTCGCGTAAAAGCAACTCGCTGTATACCACCTCTACAAACACGGTAACAGAGTTATGTTATTTTATTAGCCGGACTTGTTAGCAACTTAATCATGTGCTAGTATGCGGAGTCAAATGTCCCGCCATTTGTCCGGGGATGAGGCGCTAGTACCAGCCCGACACTACGACATACGTCACACGGAGTTGTTGCCCCGGACTGGATAATACGCTCTGTTTACGTTTGAGAAGGTAAACACGGACGTAAACGACTTCATCTACTAAACTCGACGCTTCTAGTATAATACGCATTTTTTTGTTCGGACTAAAGTTAGTAACTAGGTTTTTTTTATTAATATAAATATTTAATCAAAGTTTATTTTCCATTATACTCTTTTCGTACGTAGTATAATAAGATATCAACATAATCTAATGTGACGGCTCAGAAAATAGACCAACGCCATACGCACAAGGTCACAGGTTCAAGTCAGTTCACAATAACACTCTGTGTAACATGGTTTCCGAGACAATGTCTTACTGCGGGTAATTTTCGAGAAATAGATGACCTTTGTCCTATTACAAGGCTAGTAAAAGTAGTGTCTACTAGTCTCTTTATCTTTTATTTACCGCACTCCGCCGGTTTAGGGCAATCATGCCTGTGCTGTTTCCTGTACTTAAAAAAAAACGATTTAAGGTTTTGCCTGAGCTACCATAAAATGTTAGAACTTTCTGATTGCATTCTACAGCCCCTGCTAAGTAAGCAAGCGACATTTAAACACTATAAAACCTGTTGTTAACCTTTTAACTAATAATAAATCTACAATAATGTCCTCAGCACAAGCTGCCGCGTCACAGGTCGACAACACGGACGGGAATGAAGTCTCGCCTAATAAGAGTTCGTTAATAATGAGCGCCGCGTCAGTCGCGCCCTCGACGCGCCGCGACAACTAATGCCATCGTTTAGGAACACCCGCCGAACGTACAGACACATAACGCGGGCGCGGGAACCAGACAATATTACCTACATAATGATTAATTATTGTTTTGAGATGCAAGAAATAAATGTCATGAACCATAGATCTTTCTACTTTACGAAGTTGTGTACGATAAATGGAAATAGATAGCAATATCACCAGATCATACCAATATTTGTCTCGTATAGGAATCGGACTCGTTGTTTGTACAATCTGATCCATCAAGTGGTACTAATGATGTATTTAAAAGCTGTAGTGCACAGTCTTGACAACAGTTAACTACAACGCCTTAATGATGAGGGCAATTAGTGCAATCATAAACGCGTTAATTAGAACACTAACGCACCCTTTACCGCAGAAGACTCATAACATAAGTTGCTACCTGCCGACGTCACAATAACCTGAATATTTTCAAACCAACACGTAAACAAGCTGACAATGAAAACATATAACAACATTAATCTAATTTACCAAACACAAACCGCCGCGGTTGTTACCCTAACACAGCACCGTATGGCTCCGCGAGGGCGCGAGATATTATGTGCAGCAATCAACTACCGGAGAGCGCGTCGCGACACGGGCACGACACGACCACGGCTCGCCTCCGACACGGTTCCGGCCCATTTGTAACCACATACTCTATTAACTTGGTGCTATTTTCCGCCGTATTTTTGTGTTTATTACATGTTTTATCTTGAGGCGTCTCAAGCGGGAGACGGGACTGCTCTTAAAATGATTGGTCGCCGCCGCGCGCAGTTATTTATTACCAAGTCAAAGTTGGCGCCCGTGAGTTTGTACTTGAATTTGATAAAGAATTTAATTAAGACATGTTTTGATGAGACAGAGCTGGACTTGAACGACGATGAGGAGTAATGACTGATTGAAGAAAAGTGGGAGGAAATTGACGAGACGATTTCTACAATACATAGACTTAAATACCTACAGATTTGGAACAAAAATACCGAAATTAATTTGAGTTACTTTTTTTATCTTTTACTTAACACGTATGGTCCTACATTACTTCCAAAAAGTGTTTTTCTTCCTGTAGGTACCTGCTCATCGTGAAAGCGGATTAGGGGATTACTGTCACGAGGGACTGCGAAATCCTCCGCGGCATATTAGTTACGAACAGGAATGCACGCACCAATCTATTACGGCGTTGTAATACGGCACTCATTAGCTGCTACAGTATTGTTAGGTTTGATGTGCACTGTCCTACAAGCCCCATTGCAATGCGTTCAACAGTTAAGGGCTAAGATGAAGATTTAAGAAATAATGAAAACAACCTTATTGTTAGACTTGAGTATGTGTCTACACTGGGTGCGTCCGTACTACTGAAAAAAATACTACTACTAACCCTTAATATTTACAAGTTGTTTCTTCCAATTAATCCGACCAAACAATATTAAAGTACACAGAAGTTAATTTCGCGCAGCAGTGCTCCCACACTATGAGGCCATAAAGACACTGTAACGTTACTCCAGCGAGAACTCTTAACAACGCGCACAGCTACTTCAGCGCAGGTTAAAGAACAATATAAAACTACAACCTAAACGCCTGAAACATTCACGTATGTACGCTGACTGAGAAAAACTGGCATCGCCTTACGAATACCATCTTTATACCGTTTGTGCAACTCTTATGCTGAAGTAACAAGGATTATAATCGCTCTCGACAGGTGCACCCGAAGATTGTCAAGTATTTAGAGTGCATTACACATTCGCGGAGTTAAGTTGGAGTTGTGTGACGGGATCGGAATGCTAAAACATCGAGTGAGGACTCAAATGTATGCACTTTTGTACCTGACGGTGTTACTATGCTGAACGTATTGCGTTAGCACGTTACTGTACTTCACCTGCGGGGATAAGGTCGCGCGGGCGGCGGGCGGCGGGCGGCGTTTACCGCTGTTTATCGAAACGTACTGGCATTCATACTTAAGTGTCTGCTCTTATATTTATTTCACAAGTACAGTCTTGTATTCCTCAGTGTTTACTATGTCCATGCACAGTGAGTCACATGTGGTACCTACACAGTTTTTTTTAAGAAGTCGTTTTCTAGAGAAGTCTGTTTCTGCACGCGAGTTACATTCAATTCTCCACACACTGGAGATGTCTCTATCAGAGTCTATCAAAACAGTTGCTATAGCAACCGGTAGTGCCTCGCATGTATGGCACTGATTACGTGCTCTGAGATTTGATCCAATTGCAGCGACGATCGATGACGGCCAGTTTGTGTGTCTAATGCATCACTCGCCCGAATGACAGTGCGATTGCTCTTGAGGGAATCATTTACAACCACCTAGTTGAAATCGGCAGTTCTAACTTCTAAAGAGCAGCGTACTTGTTATACTGTATTATTAAGTCTAGTCAATCACGCTAGGAGTCATTAAACGTTGTCTTAAACAACATAATAGGATATGCCAACATAATCGCTAGGTTCTAACATTGACACATTCAGCAATTTTCGCAATTATGTGAATACCGACTTTAATCTTTTAATTTTAGTATCGTAATTTAGGCAAATCTTGAAGTTATGTTTATAATAACCTCAACAATATAATGGTCATTGATAAATATAGCCGACGTTTTATACCCAACAGAATAAGTCTGTCCTTCAGCAGATCAGCTGGCATCTCATACTAAATAATACGGACAACGAAACAGAAAATTTCACTGACCCGACACTGAAATACAATATCTGAATACAATACAGTCGGTCAACACCTGGGAGCCAGCGGCGCCGGTGCCGCGGCGAGCTCGCGTCAGCGGGAACCAGACCTCTACTAAATATTGAAAACTAATATGTTACCCGCACCGGGTCTTACCGACCTGCTTGCCTTTAACCAGCGCAGTGTAAGGTGGCTTCTCACGGCGAGCAACGCCCCGTGCAAAAGAGTGTCTTCAGTTTATTCGACGTACTTGCTAGCACATAAAAATTGGTCGGTGCGGTTATATCGTGCCGTGAGAAGCAGCCATAATGTACCGGCCGGCCGCCACAACACGTTACAAAAAACACTCGATATAAAACAAGAGAGGATCGGCCCGCCGCCGCCGGGCTACTCCACACTCTCCGTTACCTTACAAATTGCTGGATTTTATTTATAGTGGGATTTGCGTACGTAAATACTGTATGACCGGCCGTGTCTTAGTGGATGGGCTGTGATTGTAACGTATTTACGCCATGTTCTGCAGCTTTCAAGTGGCGTTGTTACGTAGTAGTTAATACAATACTTTGAAAAATAAGTATTTTTCTATTAGCTGTTATATTTTATTACAATAATCGAATGAAAACGTTAAGAGTATTTAAGAATTGGTAACACAAATAGCATTGTTCACACGATACGTAATATCCGCTGTCGGACGTTTGATTCAACCCGCCGCCGCCGCTACTAACTGCTTCATAAACCACTAAATACAGTAAGAGCACAATCAGCAATTCATTGGGTGTATTGCAGCGCTGGGTGAGGCGCGCCAGGAATCCCGGGCTGTCCGGGATTGCGACGGGATCCCGATGTATTTTCCCGGCGCGTTGCTATTGTGGAATCTGAAGCGCGCGGCCGCGGATTTTGAGTTGTACCGTACAATTGCTTCAGTAAAAGATGTTTGGTTTTCAAAGTATAGGTAAGCTGAGAAACTACTAGAAATTGTCGATACGTTGTTCGATTGTTTCGTATTTCAAGCCATTTTATAAATGAGATAACTGTTTTAGTTGTATTCTATTACATTGGGACCTAAAAAACATAACTGGCGAAATGTGGGTGTGCTATATGTGCAACTCTGCCTACCCCTTCGGGATACAGGCGTGATGTTATGTTTTTGTTCTAAATCGTTAGCATTGTCTAGTGATATAATAGTGAGTGTGAAGGTCCCGTAGGTATCACAGCTCTTAAACAATTGTTCTGGTCTGGTACACTGCACTGCGCTATCAATCATTTTGCACCGGAGTCATAACACGAGTGTTATAATAATTGATATTAATATAAATTAATAACGAATTAGTGTTGGAATTAATTCGGTCCCCCCTGGCAGGGTCGCGTGGACCGGCGCGCGCACGCGAGCCGTGCATTAGGTGACGGAAGTAATGGTACCGTTCAACCTGCTGTAATGTCCCTAGCCTACTTCTGTCGCCTACTTTTTAAACTTTGACTTGAACTATAATATACCTATACCTTCCTTTAATCGTTTAATTTGCTTTTCGTGGATCTATTATCACTAGTATTTATCGAAATTCTTGTCTGAATAAAGATTTCACTATTGCACTTCTTGTCCGAATAAACTTTAACACGCCCCCGTACACGCAATACGCTTAAAAAGGGAACAGTAAGAAGTCTGAAATAAATTCATAGCTATGTATGTATTTCAGAAAGACTGAACCCAGCAGCCCCTAAGACTCCGGGTGAAGCCCGTCCCTACGGATGTATTCAACCCTCTTCCTAGCACCAACACTTAGAGTACCTCCGATGAGTCTTACGGTAAGCAATACGGTGTACATAGTACAGAAGTAATGAACTTGGGTCTCAATATGCGTCATCAATTGTATTGAGATCCTGTTGCATAAGTAACTCTTTCCTCTAGAAATTTAGGACTTAGACATACTAGGAGTGCACGACGTAGACTCAGTGTTTTGTTTGTTCCTAGCACTAAGTTAGGAGGAACATTCACTTCCAACAAAGTAGGTAGCTGCCTTCACTTGATCTTATGATTTGTATCTTATGATGTATTGGCTATATGTATATCTAGTCTCTTCTACCATTTTCAACTTACTCAACTATCTTATTTCATCTTGTGGCAATTAATAATAGTAGATATAAAGTGTTAATTTAATATTACTTCCTACGCTTGAAAAGTTACTCAACTGGGATTTAACAGGTCTACTAAGCACTATTGTAACACGCGGAATACAAAAAGACAGTTAATAAAGCTCCAGTCGATCGCTGCTAATTGTGGCCCCACCAACCAGCCAGCCGTCGGCGGGCTCGCGGCGCGCGTCGTGCGGCGGCCGGCGGCGCGCGCGCGGCTAATTTCCCGCGTGGCCCATAAATTACGTGCACTTTGTCCTACTAGCCGTGGCCTGGGTGTATTTGGGCTGCGGGATAACTTGCTAAAAATATTTGTCGACTAAAATATTTTGAACTATTTATTTTTGTACTAAAAGCTTGATTTCGTGTACCGTCTAAATAGATCAAGACGAAAATCGTCATTGCATTATAATAATAACGTAGATCTTTTGTATGTTACGACAAATACCTATAATTATTTATAATTTCAGTAACATTAACATCCTCAAAACAAATGAAAGCCACACGAGCCAACAGCTTAACTTCACACTGTAACATCAAAGCCAATAGCAACAATACAGTCATACGGGCGTTTAATTTACAGTGTCGGTAATTAATATACTCCTGTGCTAGGGCTGTCGCGCTCGGCGCTCAACATTAGCCGGCGCAGCGTGCCGGGCAGCGCGCGCCCGCGGCCCGACGTAGCGGGTGTCGAGCTCGCGGGACTGCCTCCACATGCAGGAGTTCTGGAGGACTGCCACACAAAACAAAGAGGCACAGAAATACTACTGATGAAAACTAACTGGCAACTTTTTTAAAGTTATAGAAGTAAAGCTAAGAAATAATCAAACGTGTACTTGCTGATTAGAGTAATTGGTGTTTTGCGATTTGGTTCCGAGAAAAGTTATTACTTATTTTTTAAGAATGCTAGTTTACAAAAATTCACACGTGCCTCGAGAAAACCTCACGATTTTATCATTCATTTTAAAATAATCCCCTACGCTGCACAGTTCCAAGTTTCCTAAACCTGTACTGACAAGTGAACTGAAAAACTTATTTCCCGAGCGCTCTAGGCAGTCACGTTTGTGACGAAAGAAAGTACGTCATATTGTAATGAGAATGTCGTGTAAAGTGAACCTTCTGGTTTGCTTGTAATGTAACACGTTAAACAAACTGCTCACAAAAAGTGTATTAGTTTTAACTGTTCCAGTTATTTCGCTAACGTTTAAAAGTGCACCTTAAGCTAACGAGTACAATGGAGGTACAATGAATGTACATTAACGGTCGCGTGTGGAGCTCCGTTATTTATTATGGTACTAATTAAACATTTTGTGCGAGTAGCTCGCAGCGCTGCACAGCGCTTTAAGTGTGTTTGTCCTGGAATGTCCGTTACTACTGTTCCTTCTTATACTCGTAGCTAGGACGTTACTTAACATGATTTGTATAACCAAAGAAATACAAAAGCACGAATAATTTATTATTTTAATAATAAAATATCGTTAAGTAATAACTCCGCTTATGTTTATTAACGCGGGTCTCGCTAACCCGCGCCCCGCGTCCCGCGCCCCGGGCCCCTCCGGGGTCTAGTCCGCACTGGAGGCGGCATCCGTCTCTGTCGGCGGCTGCGCACGGGCGCCGCTGCACCGGATTACAAATGTAATTGATGTCCGCAGATAAAGCTTGAGATGCCGAGTGCATGTGAGCTGGGAGCTATATACACCGCGGTACACAAGGTAATATTTCGCCAACATGGGATTTACTCAAGTTGCTCATTCTGGAGGTTTACGTTAAAAGTTTAATCATACATCATACATTGTAGAACTTTAGATAAAAATATCTCAACTTGCACCATAATATTATTATTATTACCAACTCTCTACCCGACAAGATGAATAGGGGATGCTATTTGCATACATTACAGACGATTTAAACAGTGTCAAGTGGGGGGAAGGTACTTTTTTGGTGATTAAATAACCCAAAGATAGACCGACAGGAGCATATTGCAGCTCTTTACTTAAAATATCACAGTAAACAAATGACAAATTATTATCTGACGTATAAAAATTACCGAACCCAGAACCTGGCGGAGTCTGCTTACTCCGACTAACACCACAGAGACACAAACAGATATTTACCCAAGTGTTCCTCGCTATGTGCATTCCCCTCGGCTCTAATATACTGCATGACGTCTATACATATGTCAGCGGCATCTTTAAAATATTCACATATGCACACAATAGCAACAAATGGCTCGACTCCGTTCGGATCGCGACCTCTGCCTCGTAGCGGCGTAGCGGCGTAGCACCGTAGCTCTGTAGCACCGTAGCAACAAAACGTCGCCTCTCGCGAGACACGCCACTCACACACCTGCCGAGGTTAACTGGCTCGCAAGAGAGGCGGAGGTTTCTTACCAGACTTTAATACGTGCAGGAATATGGCCATATTGTATTAGTTCTACCAGATTTAAGAACAATTTTATAATTATTTTCTTTTTAGTAGTCAGCAATTGTTTGAGCAATGTGTTATTGGATTTTATATAAGGTAATCTCAGTGGCGACGGAGTCTGGATTTGGGGCTAGTCAATAACAACAGGTTTGAATGGTATCTATATTGTAACTGGCGTACTGTGGGTGTAATGCTTCTTCCCACATATGACAAGTTTTTAATAGCAGAATACTTCTCCATGTTAACCGACCATGGGCGCCTTGCATAACTGAGGCATATTCAAGCGGCTCATCTCGTGAGATGCACATTTGCACGTCCCCGCCCCCGGCTCACCTGTCCTCTCCCCCCCGCGGCCCTCACCCGGCGCCCTCTGCCGACGACCTCTTTGTGAAACCTTTTAGGATATCATCCCGCGCCCGACAAGCAAATAGCACGCGGCAGTCAGCGTGAAATATTATAACAATTTATAGTCAACGAGAAGTATCGAACGTTTTGTACGAACACCTCGCTTTGTGTCGCCAACGGAATAAATATACTGTGTGTTTGGTACAATTCTTAACTCTGCTAAAACTAAAAATCTGAGGTCATGTAATGGGCGAGAAATCACATCATTTACATTAAAAATACATAGGTATTGTAAAAAATCTACTAAACTTTACATAAAAAAGTAAGCCGCATCAAAACATTAGAAAAATAAAATAAGCAATCAATTGAATGTTTTAGAGATCGCTTAATTTCGCCAGAGTGCGTATCACGCCGCGTGCCCGTCACACTGACGGCTAGTGTTGTTAATAAATAGACATATCGCGCTAACGACCCCCGCCGACCCGCACGCCCCCCGCACGCCCCCCGCCGCACCCCGCTCGAGGCCCGCACGTCACTCGTGCGTCGAGTTAGCGACGCGTTTGTGTTAAATCGCTACGACGCGCCGCTATTACTTATAGCAATCGATATTATTTATTAAATATACGACTCCTTCCGAAAACACTTTCATTTCGTACAGTTCTCTTATCACTTACTGTCGTGTCTAACCACCACTTATGGAGATGGACGACACAAACATGACGTCATCGTTTATCATTTTTGTTGTCTTGTGTATTACGGCGGTAAGTTATTATGTTGAACAATAATATTATATTAATGTAGGTATTTTTAGTTACGTGTCTCAGTCTATAACTTCTACATCAGCACAATTCTTGTAATAGCGCGCTTTTCAACAAATGAGCACGCCCCCCCCCCCCCGTACCGCACCGCCCCGCGCGCGTCACCATTAGCCGAATTAAACGTCTCTATGCGGCCAATATACTCTCACTGTCACACAGGGCTGCCTTCTGTCATCCGTCACTGACTCTTCATGATACAGACGTTTTCAGTTATCCCGTATAATATTGCCAAACGCATAGCGAATGAATAGAATCTATAGTCAAATGTGTTTCCCATGGACTGCCGGGCCAGATCACTTCCCCATTTCGTCGTAGAAGGCGCCTAAGGGAAAATCCAGAAGATGAGCAGCAGCGTCTTCTAATGATGATGAGGACGATAGTTACTATACTATTGTCACATTTTCCCATCCACCTGTCTCACCAGTTGTTTACTATATTTCATATCTAGAAGCGGCGCAGCGGTGAGTCACTGTCAAGCTGTAGGGTTTTGTATCAACTCCAAATAAATATAAGACTAAATGTAACAACGATAGTTGTATCAACTTAGTTTGATGTTGCATTAGGATTGCACACGCTCGTAAAGGATCTTTTGCTAATAAGCAAGTGTTAATCATCACATGGAAAATAGTGATACCGAGATGTAGATTATGTCGAGATTATGGAAAACATGGTGGCGGCATATTATAAGTTTCATGCGAGAGCGCGCCTAATGCCATTAACCGACGATTAATCTAAACACTCAATAACAGCCCGACTCGGTAATCAAACGTAAGACCGCCCGCCCAACAATCACACTAGCAACCACAACACCAACGAAGCAATCAATTTCTCAAACTGAGGACCAGTTGTTTTAATATTAACATTAACACTTACATGTAAATAAAATATGTTTAGTTTAAGTAATAGGTTGTTGTCTGAGAGATGGGCACAGCCCTAGAGATCAAGTGAGCGATACACTCGTGTCATCATAATGTGGGGGACATTATTGTGTCGCCAGTAACCGCTGAGGAGCGCGGCTATTTATTTTTTAACGTCGCGGGCGGAGCGCCGGTCATTAGTCAAGTGTCATCAGACAGTCTGCAAGAGGCTGCTGGGTCAGTGCAGTGCTGGAGATGATGGGGAGCGTGCATCTGTATCATACGCAGGTTAGTCACAGGTCATTTAAAATTGTTTAAAAACTTTAAAAAAGTTTCAGTTGATGGCCACGAATTTCCATTAGTTCTACGATTTTACTGTACCCTTATCGCTGCATTCACATAATTAATCGTGATCATGGAAATTTTAATAATAATTGACACAAGCGGGACTTGAATTCGCGACTACATGCTCAATAGTCGCGCTTAGCGACCACTAGACCAACAAGGCAGGCCAAACCAAATATATCGATTTGTAATATATTGGAAAACTAAAGCAATTAAATATCATGACAGCAGTTGAAAGTTTCTTCCATCTGAAGATAGTACTTGTAGCGAGGCAATATCTCCCCGAACAAAACTTACAAGAGGCACCTACCGGGGCTGTACTGTGTAGGTATTGTCATGAAGATGATTTGAGTTAGGAAATAATCAGTAAGAATGTGATGAGTGGGAAGAACTCATAGCGTTGAAGGATGGAAACAGAACACGAAAACCACTAAGAGAACAACAATACGACCAGATTGACGCTGTGGCTAAGCAATTGGGCTTCTGCGCTTCGGGTTGTTGGGGTTCGATTCCTCATGGGGCAATAATTAATTTGTGAGATCTACAGAAGCCCATGTCTGAATGTCTGTATATGTAACGCAGCCAGAATACAAGAGTACTTCCTAGTGTGGGGCGAAGTTTTTTTTTAAAGAATAGTAATAAATAAAAACACATTAAGTACTTATTAACGGCCATAGTTCATTAACGAGTTAAACCTGAGCAATGGATACGTCATCAACAAAAATGTCAATAGACGGTTTTTTAACAAATCGTAGAAAAACAAACAGAGCTGAGAATTTGATTCCTGGCTGTGGCTCGACTCAAGTTTGCAACGTTATTCTAACAGATGTTGTGCAATTAAACAGTAAATTACCGCGCCCCCCCCCCCCCCCCCCGCGCCGCTCCCCGCGCGTCGGACGGTATTTACGCCGTCGTTACGTCACCGCGGATGATGTAGAGCGCCTCGAACACCAGCGCGACACTAGTACCGGCACGGGGTACCCAGATGGTAGGCCGTCAGTGATCTAGGGATCGCGCGGTTTTTCTAACAAAATATTTTTGAGTCGGCACTCGCTGCACTTGCTAAAACGGAGAGATGGCTCTGCAGCTATAACGAAACGGAAATATAATGGCATCTATTTATTGTACCATAGCACGTAGCCGCAATAGTTCAGTGGCACAGTGTCGCCGCCTCGCGTCGGTAATTGGTAAGGGACACCGGCGCGCGGTGTCACGTGACACCCGCCAGCGATCCGCGCGGCGCCTGCGCGGCGACACTAACACCATCATACTGGTAGATTTAATGATGCATGTCGCCGGCTACAGCGACGGAAAAAACCTTTGTAGTTGTTTGCGATTAGAGAGAAGAGATAATGTTTGTGATCATTTATATAAGTACGGTCACACAAAGGCAATCATTTATATAACAACTTCACTCCTGTATTCACACATTCGTCACATTTCGCCAGTTATGTTATAGGTCCCAAATGTAACAGACAGGAGGCGAGCCTCTTGCCATCAACGGGGCACCATCCAGACTTCGTGCTGTAACTCAGAAGTACCTAATGGAGAAACACAGTTACACTTTACCCGACCCGGGTTTTGAACCTAGGACCTCAGCTCGACAGTCGCGCTTAGCGACAGCTAGACAACAAGGCAGTCAATAATTTTTATTGTTTATCATAGCAAGATACTACTACACTTGTAATGTACCATAATAACTCCGTGTACATTATTAAGTCAATCGTGTCACATTCGCTCGGCTCTCGTTGAAGTCTTTTCCAGGGGCTTCGTCAGCGCCGTACAATTCGTTTGGTATCCATCGGTCGAGTAGATTGATGTGAGGTCGCTCGGTATCACGCGCGGCGTTGTTCTCTGTTAGAAAGTGTTGTGATGGTAAATAATTTAAGTAATTATTGATTAATGCTAACAGTACTTGAAGTTAGTCTAGTTCTGTTAGAAGATCACTTGAATAATTAAATATGTTGTAATTTGTACGAAAGTGACGTCACAGTTGAATTAAACTTTGTTTTCAGTTATTTTATAATTAATATTATGTAACACTAAACATCAAACTGTATAGATTCCATTTACCTACTACCACTTCTATCAATATTTGACAAAAATGTTCTAGGAAATTAGATGACACCGCTTCGCTTGCGTAGCATGTGCCACGTAGCAAGTGCTACGACTGCTACGTCGTAGGGAATAGCTACGCGTAGTCTCAGTTTAGGAATAGTGCTGTGTTGTTATTGCCGGGAATAAATACAAATAAAAAAAAAACGTGAACCTTATATTATGAACATAGATATTAAATGAAAGTGTATGTACCTATATAGTATAATGTTTTATGTGGATCAATGTGGTTGTGATATTTAAAATAAATAGTTAACATACATAAGTATACCTACTACATATTTTTAAAAGAGTAGGTAACTATGGAGTTTCTTGCTGGTTCTTCTCTATGTTCTGCACTGTGTTTGTTTTGTGGCGTGTACGAAATATAAACATTATGACTATGACTGACACTAGACCAGTTCTACGACTGAGTTTTCATTATCCATTTCCCAGAGCCTTTCGTTAAGGAGCCTTATTATGAAACCACTGGTCTTCAGCACGTACATACACACACCTTGTAATAACTCGTGTGAGTCTTGTACTCGCTGTAAGTTCGCCTGTTCCCGGCGGCAGTGGAGCGCGCCGAGCTGGCTCCTCAGCGAGCATGTAACCGTGACGTCACACGCCGTCAGCCGCGTGACGTCACACGGCTCACGGCAGTCTGATCAGTGTTGACTTGAGCTTACCGTTCATTAGCGGGATCATTTCCAGGACTGAGTACTGGTACCGGGACCGGGCAGTCGATGACCGTTATGCGGTATTACCTGCTATTTGGAATTGAGAATGCCGTTACAAACGATACTAATAATATCACGCCTTTATTCCTTAAGGGGTAGGCTGAGGCGTACCGACATTTAGCAGAGTGATGATTTTAAAATGTTACTGAAACAAGAAATTCATGATTATTTTACGAGCCCACAAAAGCTGAAAAATTTATATAAATCATGAATAAAATTTAAGAAAATACGTATTACAAATGACTTGTCTTAATACATTTGCCTCGTGCCTCTGGCGCTGCATACCTAGTGAGGCTGCAGCTCCGCTCCAGTCAGCTGCCCCGCGGTGCGCTGCGGCGGCGGGCGCTCGCACAAGTGTGAATTAGTGCGCTAGATCCGGGATTACCGCGGTTATAATGCCGCGGGATCGCGTGCCGCACTAATCCGCTTACCGCGCTAATGTTTAATGCGCTGCTTAGTTCCTACTTAGCCGGACGTGGCCGCGATCAATTCCTAATGCCCCCATTGTCCATTGTAGCGAGCTCCCAGCTCCAAACACGGCCACTAAATGGCGGCGCTCTCAATTAATTCAGGTACTGAGAACCAAGAAACAGCACGTCTTAATTAAATGAAATGTAAGCAAACTCATAACGTATCAGCTTTTCATCTCGGAGCGAGTTGAACGCAAATAATGGGTTCGAGTAATAATGGCTTACGTCGGCGATGCGGACTGCCGACTGCCGACTGCCGACGTGTTTAACTACTGCTCGTATAAAGACGTGTTTGCCTCGCTCCTAACGGAATCATTATCACTCGGAGTTTATTCAATATGTTTTGTTTCATTGAATGCTAATTGGCTTTCAGAGTAGATAAAAGGTATTAATTATCGGCCAATATTATTGTTAAGGCCGTTCTAAGGGGGAGGCCTTTGTTCAACAGTGGACGTCTTCCGGCTGATGATGATGATGATTATTGTTAATGAATTGTTAACCCTTGTCGACCTTCATGACCTATATAGAGCTATTCAAATACACTGACAGTTGAACCTTACAACCTGTGGCACAATGTGTTTCACTGGCTTATCGTATTGGTATATTGTTTACGTTACAGATACAATAACACAAGCCTCAAACTTCACACCACCCATCCAAACAGGTTATTGAGGATACAATAAACGACACCACATCATATCAAGTCACACCGGCCACGTATAAAAGGGAGCATCGCGTTATCTGCTGAACATATATCTATCAACATAGTTACAGTGTCGTCTTACATTTCCTTCATATTAAAGCGACAATAGAGAGTATCAGTATTCTCCCTGCGTCCGCTCAAGAAAAAAGGGTGTTTAATATTTTCTTGTGGTTTTTATAAAACGTATTATAGAGCAACAATATGGGGCAGGCGCAGGGCCCGCCGCCGATCCAATGATAATAAAATGTGTCAGTGTCAATAAGCAGACGCGCGCCGCCCGCACGCCCGCGCCGCGCAGGGCTGCCGAGTGCCGGCCGGCTGAACATAGCTGACACACACGTTTCTTAGGACTTATTTAGATTTTCTCAAAAGCAGTGGTTTCTGCTTGGACGTTTTATTTAAATGATTCACCTATTTTGGCCATTTTTAACACTAATTTTTATTTCAATGATTTATCGTAACCCAGTTAAAAGTACACTCAAATATGTATAAGTAACATAAAAATATTATGTCTCTAATGAAAACATAAATCATTGTTATCAAGACACTTAGTTAAACAATAGAATCTTTTATACCATTTACATTTCACGATAAAACAATAATTAATGTCTTCCTCCAAGCTGTTTTTCAATGACCAACTCCTAGACTTATGTTGACAACTGTGAAGCAAGCTTTCGAACAACTCCCAAGTCCTGTACAAAACAAACACAAAAACTGGTGGTTGGCAGCCCTAGGGTGTCCCGTCCCGTGACCACGGTCGACCGCCGCCATATTTCATCGGCGTGACGCGACGCGCGTGACGTCACACCGCCGCGGCCCACGCCAGATATTTATGGCGTCCACTTTATTTATATCGCTTATCGACCAGCCTTAGATAAACATGTGTTTGGTCACGCCTGTCCCGCACATGGCCGGGACTGATGACGGATGAGCACGTGACTGACGCGAGCTTGTTAATGGCTGTATAGAAGACTTACAATGCCAGGAAGCACAACAGTTTAAGGGGCTTGATTATTTAAAAATAATCACAATTTTAACAGGCACCATGTGACAGACGAATTGACAACCTGATTATCGCAGCGGCTAAGCGATTGGACTGTTGTACTAAGGGTTGCGGGATTGATTGCCGCACGGAGCAAAATTTGTCCGACCCGCAGATGTTGTCCCGAGTCTGGGTGTTTAACTGTTTATGCCATGTACCCACGGTTAAGGAGTAATTCCTAATGTTTAAAATATCTTAACCTTAAGATCAGACAAATATCTGCGGATCGTATATGAGTCAAACGTTAACGAGTCTTATTTATAACTTCTTTAGCTGAACACAAGTAGAGGCTGCCTAGTACCACGAGTACCTACTCACTGAGAACTACATGATCTACTTTAACTAAGACATAGCTTGCCGGTCCGTCCGGCCAACTACAGGCATGTATATTGTTAACATCAATTAGCGAGCAATACAATATTCAACGCAGCACTAATAGATTATTAGCATTAAGCTGTGTAGTATTGTGAAGTAGGGACACACGAACAACGCAGTATAACGTACAGCTATATTATTACCGCCGCCTCACATTGTGTCAGCATTGCTGAGTTAAAGTTAATTTTTATTAGTTAGATTTTGCGCGATTAGTCTGGGTGAAACGGGTACGTCTGGATCGACTGGCAATGCGTGACGTCAGTTTTAGGTGCTGCATACTACAGGCGTGTTTACCCATTCATATCCTACCTCTTGTTTCCTAGAACAATTTTAAGCCATTCAAGTGAGAACATATCACCAATATCGCATATTTTTGTCCGCTAAGAGCCTGCCCCCGTTGCCGCAGCACGCATCCAAACAGTAACAATAATAGATGCCCCTGACACTGCAGTCAGTCAGTGTTGACACCGACTCTCTGCGGTGTCAGTACATCGGTGTGTCGCGACACATGTGTCAGCACTTGCCCTGCCCTCCCCCGCCCCGCTGTCCTCCTGCCCCATTACTCCCCCGCTTCACAAATTTCACCCAACACAAACTTTGTAACAACATTTAATGTTATGATTGTATTAAATGTATTCTGCGAAAATGTACCACAAATATTAGCTGAGAAACTTTACTTAAGAAATTTCTTTGCTGCTTTATTCCCATCGCAGTGTGCCGTGGGAACCTTATTGTTACAGCGATAAGGTTCAATTTGTCGGTGTTATAATTACAAAGAGCGCAGATCGTGTTGTCAAGTTTACAATGAGCTCGCACCAGATGATTTCGTTCCCATACGTACAGTTATTTCGCGGATACTGTGTACATATAATAATATTTTTCTTATGGGCGCCAGTTTCCAAGAGACTCTGCTTATGGAAGATGACACGAAATAATAAGAGCGCGTTAAAATCGTTCTCTATAAGTATTGAGGAAATTAACGTTTGTTTAGTATAAGGAAGATGAAATTCAGAGGACGAGGAATCAACATGGAAAGTATTATGAAGGTACTGTTTATTATTGAAGTAATATTTCATGAACTTAATAATGGATGAACCTGATCAGTTGCGATGTGAGTCTGTTTCACAGTCCGCGGACCAGGAACTAGTCACAGTAGTTAAACAACCGTGATAGTCTATAATATGAGGGCGGTGGGACTGTCAACCTGTTAACATTGCGAGCATATTGTTTTCGCCGTAGTTTAGAAATTATCCAGTGTCATGTTTTGGTTGACAGTCCAGGATGCACTGGAAGTACTTCACCTGGAGACTCACTACCTGCACCTGTGACCGTCGTCAGTGCAACGAAGTCCAGGTCACACAGCGACAGCGGTCGCAGGAGCATAAGGAATTGCTCGTCACAGATAGATGTTACGGTATTTAATACTATATTAATTATTTCTGATCTTAAACTCCCTAGCTCACCCTTATCTACCCCTTTTGAGAGTATAGGCGAGACATAATTCACCTTAATGTGGCATTAAACGTAGATAGTCCCGGCAGTGGCGTTCCGTCGCCGACGTGGGAGAAATAAAAATATCAATGTATTATATCATAAAAACTCATTGCGCGGCATAAATTGTGTGGGAATGAGTGTTCGCGGTGCTGAGCCGACAATCTTTTACCGGCTCGGGAACGCTTTAAACACCTCTTTGCGACGCACACTGTGAACGCGGCTTTTTTCTTGCGATCGGCACAAATTGAACACGAGCTCCAGATAACTTGCAATTTCCCGTTCATTGGTTTTAAACGTTATTAAAAAGTAGTAGTTAACTGTCGTCTTAATACCAGTTGAAGTTTACGGTCCACTTCCATGTGCTAGACTCTGTGGGTTTTAGCCAGGACAAGTGCAGCAGACGGACCCTGAAGTGTACCTCGAGGGAGGCCTATGTCCAGCAGTGGACAACAACAAGCTGATGATGATATGTCCTGTCGACGCGATTTTTCCAATGCTATAAAGATTGTGCCCGAGCATGCAATAGCTAAAATCTACCTGGCCTCTAAGGATTAAGTATGGGCCTAATCATATTTTAAACAAAAATGAAACTGAAACTTCAAACATTAAATCAAACAAATCACTTACGGTTAAAACAGTAGATTCAATCTTTCGAAGAAACTGTTTATAATGAAGTCCGCACAATATCGCGGCTCGTGACTAAAGCGTCTAATTCCTGCAGTGACATTAAAACCTCACGGCTCTGTACACTGTACAGTCAGCTTTGTTAAAATACCTCCCAAAGAGATAGCTATCATTAACTTCTCCAATCATTTTTTTATTTTCTTTAAGGGAAATCTTTCAATATGTAAGTTAATCTAATAAACTAATTTTCCTATGATGTTTTACAAACCGATTTACTTTCAGTAAAATACTTGGAGGTCAAAGGATTGCATCTGACTGTGAACCCTGAATTTAAGAGAAAACTGTCTTGTATGTAGCGTGCAAATAATATATTATTTATTAATGATAATAATCAGTTTGTTTGAAATCCATTATCTCGCGTCGTTGTCTGCTTGCCTCATTATACTGGCCAGCACGCAGCGCGCACTACCGTAAACATCTCTAAAGCATATACTTTATATTCCCTTTATCAGCTCCCGACTTCAGAAGTGCAGAACTCCTCAGCTAGCATCCGTATCTAATCAGCGTTCGTTCAAACACCAAGCATTGGGATCGCGATTAGATTGCGCCGCTGCGTAGGAGCCGCACGTGGAGCGGAGTCAGAGGCGGTGCCACTGTAACAGAGAGGGACAAAACGTCCACTCAGGGTACACGAGGAAACTTGTATCGTTGGGAACCAATAGGACTGTTTCAAACTTTATGCTAGTTATCGTTTTAAGTGTGGACTTACAACTTGTGGAAATAACAGTTCGGCCTCAAAAGAGAAATCACTAGATCCCACTCTGTCCATGGTTCCCGAGTAACGACTAAAGTAGAGGGAGAAGTAAAGTCATACTGTCACTTGGTGCTTATCTAAATGGTGTTTTTTTTATAAAATTAGGTATATAAATGTTTTATTAAGAACTAAGATGTTGTACAATAAATTGTAATACAAATAGGTAAACCGTAAGGTCTATAACATCAAATGTTCTTAAAGTATGGCCATTCTGGTTGTATTCTGTCGCATGGCAGTGGGAAACCAAACACCGTGCTTACTTTGTTTGAGCTAGATAATTAATATGTCGGCAGACGGCGGAGGTATCTACTAATACTTGGCAATTTTAACAAGTGTGTGCTGTGTGACGTCACGCGGATGAAATATTATCACGAGAAGTCATCAGGAGTAGCTCGGTAGCTAGAGTTAAGAATGGTAGAAGTTGTTTCAAGCCGTCACACAAATATAATTTTAACATAAAAATGGACTTTTACCTGTTTGTGGTGTTTGGGAACTGGATTGCACGTCACAGAAAAAGTTCCTACATTTACTATAATAACTTTCGTGAGTGTTATCCATATCATCTACTATATATTTAAAGTACCTACATACCTATTGAATTGTTACAAATTTTTGGGTTGTTGTCCATAAAATTAATGTAAGGAATAGCTGCGAAATTTCTTAATTATATTATAAAAACACTACGAAAATATGTGGTATACATTAGAATAAGCCTCTAAAAATAATTTTCTGCCCAAAAACGACTAAACCGCGTATGAAACTAACACAAAACTACTATTACAAATGTGCGTTGCTCTCAGACAAAATCAATATGCAAACGCGTGTAATCACAGACATAACTCAGGAAAGCGCTGAAATCACAAACTGCGCCGCTAACAGCCGCGAGCGGGCTTAATTGCCGTGACGGTGACGTCACGCGATGCATCCACGCCACGTCATGCACCGTGCGTGGTGCAGCGCGTGCGTGACACCGCGCGCCGCCGGGAGAGGTGCTGGTGAGGAGTGTTCTTACCAAGCTGGGTTATGCCCTGGCCTGGGCAAAGCGCTTGGAACTTGAAACCAATGTGTGTTTCTAAAGAAATAACTTCTTGCCTATTTGGCAGTTTTGCTATAAATCGATAGATTGATTTTTAGATTTACACTAATTAAAGTTAATAGTCTTCGTTGCGTATTTAACTTGCGGCATGACTTCCTGTCATAATTTACTTTAAATTAAAATGTTTGATTTTTTAAACCTCAATACTATACCTAGTATATTTACGAAATAAATATTCATGCAAGTGGTACCTACTAGTTAACCTCCACAATATAATTCACTTAGTTCCTCCACTCTCTATTCCAGTTCTGTTAATCAAATAATCTCGAAGACAAAGCTCCTTTTTAATAAACATGTCTGTGCAGCGTGAATATTTCACGTTCGAACACTTTAGAGCTGCAACGAGGAGCTGGGAGGGGCGGCGGGGGTGGCGGGAGTCGCGGCGGGGGGAGGTCAAGCGAATAAAACATCGCCGGTGCGGACGAATACAGGTGAATTTATCTCGCGCTGATGTATGACGCGAATGGGACGCGACCCGGGCCAGGCGACAACAACACGATGAATACTGAAGTTGTTTGTTACTAGTGTTACAACACGCCGGCTCTCGTGGATGGATAAGCAGCGGTGTAGTGCTGCCTGCCTGGAGCTCTACTTGGCGCAAAGATTTGAGGCATTGGCATATTTAAAACGCGTGTTGGATTCCGAGCATGTGGAATAGTCTTTAGTAAGTACAATTTATTCATGTCTTCGTATATATTATAATGCTTTATGCCATTTAGAGTTTATTATAAGTAAAAGTCTTTTGTTCTAATGACCTCTTTGTCTCAAATGGACCAACTCTCCCGCGCTACAGCCGCGCTCGGGTTTATTAGACTAAAGCAGGTGACGCGGCACTAAAGCGATGACTAATACCCCCCACAGCCCGCACCAGAATACATCGCTAATGCCTCTATAATGTGTCACACACACACACACACATCGCTTGCATAAATATCCAGATTTGGAACGCACGCGCGATATAAATTGCAGGATTGTGTGCTAACCCGCGCCTGTCCTGCTAAAAGTTTGTAGGTTCCTTTGTTCCTTTAAATTACCAACTTTAGACCTTAAAACACATAACATCACGCCTGTATTCCCCGAAGGGGTAGGCAGAGGTACATATATAGTACACCCACATTTCGCCAGTTATGTTTTAGATCCCAATGTAATAGGGGGCGAGCATATTGCCATCAACCGGGCACAAATCCAAGCTCTGTTCTGCTACTGAGAATTACCTAATGAAAAAACCCAGTAACACTTTGCCCGACCCGGGATTCAAACCCAGGACCTCTTGCTCAGCAGTCGCGCTTAGCGACCACTAGACCAACGAGGCAGTCGTTTAGACCTTAGATTGTACGTAATTAATCATTATATCTGATTAGCTGAGTACATCACATAGTATATTTATGTTTAACTCCATAACCTAAAAGCTTAGATTGCGGACGGAATCAACCAACACATATTCTACAACAGGATAAATACGTTATTAAGTACATGAATATCCGGTGGTGCATTCCGTCGTGTTGTCTGCTGTCTTCATGGACTCCTCAATGCACACTGTAGTCACATAGTACCTGCGGTCCGAAGCTCTCTCTCGGGGAATACTTCTCGCACTCCAGGCCCTCGTTTGTTTATTTAGTGGACTCGCTCGGGACAGTAGAGGTAACATCCAACATCCAATATTTGCGTCATCCACTAGAGCCCCATTCATAAAAATAAAAGCTCTTTGGCCGTGCGTTTGACGTGAAGCGCTCCACAACGATGCAAACGTTTACAATATTTGTTTTGTTCTGAACTAACTGAAGGATTACGAGGGTCAAACTGAAAGTTCTTAGAAAATCAAAAACTGATTACATTAGCCAGTTATTAGTTTTATTATATCTTTTCAAAATATTGTCCATTCACGTCAATACACCGCTGCATGCGATGGAACCACTGGGAAAAGCACTTTGCCCACTCGTCTTTAGGGTTCTCTTCAATGGCATCGCGATACGCAGCCACCGCTTCTTCAGCATTCATAAACCGCTTTCCTTTAATTTTTGGAAATAAATAAAAATCACAAGGGGCGAGGTCGGGGCTATACGGCGGGTGACCCAGTAATTCAACGTTTGATGTCGCCAAATAGTCGATCGTTCGCTTAGCGGTGTGCGACGAGGCGTTGTCGTGGTGAAGGAGGATCCTACTGCGAGGTCGTTTCTCTCGAACTTTTTCCAAGACAAGTGGCAAACAATTGGTAGTGTACCATTCTGCAGAAACTGTTTTTTGATCCTCTAACACAATTGTTGCGAAATGACCTATCCTTCCAAAGAACGAGGCCACCATTTTTTTTCCCGCACTTCGATCTCTCTTCACTTTAGTTGGCAACCTCTCGAAAGGAAACACCCACTGAGCAGATTGTCTTTTGGTTTCAGGATCATAACAGTAAATCCAGCTTTCGTCACCTGTTAGTATGTCGAACACAGCATTTGAGTCACCTCCGTTAAATCTTTCAATCATTTTACGGCACCAATCCACACGATGGAGTTTTTGAGCCTCAGTCAAATTATGAGGTATCCACCGGGCGCAAAGCTTCCTGACTGCTAAATATTCGTGGAGGATTTTGTGCACTTGACTCATACCGATGCCTAAGCTTGTCCGAATCTGCTGATAGGTCACTCTTTTGTCAGTCTCTATCATACGCCGCACAACACAGATGTTATCTTCAGTCGTCGCCGTAGAAGGCCGTCCCTCACGTAAATCATCAGTGAGATTAGTGCGACCACGTTTAAACTCATTAAACCAGTTGTAAACTGTCGCACGAGATGGGGCTTCATCGTGAAAGGCCAATCGTAGTCTATCATAACTTTCTTGTTGACTTAAATGACATCGAAAGTCATAAAAAATCATTGCACGAAAATTTTCTCGTGTTAAATTCATGTTGACGTGACACAGACAATTTTCAATTTGCCGCCAAATCGTAAAACAAATGACAAATTAATGAAATATATACTCAGTAATATTGGCAAAGAGTTCTATTTTCAAATTTTAGAATTATTTTTTTATTATATTGTTTATAAGTGGCCAGTTCTAAGAACTTTCAGTTTGACCCTCGTATATTATGTTGAACTAATTGCAGAGTAGAGCCTTATCTGAGTAACAGAACCAAGACTTTGAGGAAGGTTTGTAATTTGGAGGAATGATCAAAGTTTAAGTACTAAATAACATCATAATATTGTTTTTCAATTGCTGCACTTTGTAGTCATATAAAAATGGAAAGTGCATGCACATGAAACCGCCAAGCAACACATAATAATATAATTGTTTATTGTTTACAGTCTTGAGGACAGGACTCGCTTCCCTTTAAAACATCGATCAGTGAGCAACTGCATCTGGCTTGGTAGTGGTGACAATATTTATTTATTTTGGTCATTTAAATATTATACTAAATTAAATGAAGTATTATATTACCACCATTATATTAAGAAACAAACAGTAACAGCGAGTTTCCAGGGAAGGATGGCTGCGTCCTTTGATGTCCGCCGCCACGTCCCGCCGTCACGTTCATATTTAACGTGACACGAATCCACCGTGACACCACGCCTACACTAACGAACAGAAGGTCCATTCTGAACAATCTAACAAACAGAAGTACAAACTACAGCTCTCAACATTGCTCTTTACTCCACTATAACGATACTGTAACTAATTTTAACAATGCATATATTTTATATAACCTATCCAACTAAAACTTTTTTAATATTCCCAACACTTACTACATTTTTTGTAGGTACTTCGAATAGTTCCTAAGTATGTTTTCTTAATACATATATGGTTATTAATGCCTAATCCTTCTGCCCACCCTGGTCGGGACATCGAGTGACACTGGGCGTCAAGTTACGACACACCAAGCGCACACGATGTGCTCCGCGCGGCCAACTGACTCGACCCGGAATTATTCTACAACTAAACCGTTTGTGTACCACTTTGTTTAGTAGAGTGAGTCCGGCTCACCCGTCACTGTCACTGTCACACAGACGTATAATGAAGAACAAATGAAGATACAATTATACACATAACATCACGTCTGTATTCCCCGAAGGCAGAAGTGAGTACACCCATGTTTCGCCAGTTATGTATAGGCCCCAATATACTCGTAATAAGACATCCACTGTTGTAAAATGGCTTCCCCCTTAGAACGCCACAATAAACGACAACTTGCCATCAACCTGGCACAAATCCAGACTCCATGCTATTTAGAATTACCTAATGGAAAATCCGAATAACACTTTGACCTACTCAGGATTCGAAACTAGGACCTCGTGCTTAAAGAGTCGCGCTTAGCGGCCACTAGACCAAAGAGGCAGTCACTAGACAATCGAATCTGGGAAAATTGTAATAAACACAAATGAAAACCTATTGGACAATGAAGCTCCGCGGGTTGTGAGGTACTGATGCTATTCTTTTGAAGCCTGGAACTGAATTAATTGGCCGTTAAAACAGGAATAAAGTAAACATCCTTTTCGATGGAACTCCTTAGAAGGTTCTACTTCAAATTCTTCTCTTCTTGCTTAATGACATCCTTCCACGTCCTCTTTTGCCAACCTATTGTGACCCGAACCTTGCGAAAAGTGCCATTGGGTTTTAATCTGTGTATCTCATCGTATATATTGTATGTTTTGGTCTACTATTGTTTACGAAGTCGGTTCACGAGATTATATCCCCTTTAAACCATCCAAATCTAAATTCAATACCTTAATTACGTATAGGCTTCTATTTAAATACACAAATGATTCCGGTTCATATTTAGGCTAACTAACCAGCGTATAGTATTGTCACCGGAGACGACATAAATTCCGGCATTCGTTAAAGTATTAACGTCGGCGGCGTTCGGGAAGGTTCGGCTAAGTTCGGCTATGTCCGGCCCCGCTCGGCTCGGGTCAGAGTGGCACTAAGCCGCGACCCGATAATGATATATGTGTTTTAATTTAACTCACCCGCAAATTAGGGACGGGCTGAAACCGTTACGAGTGTAAATTAGGTTTTCATTGATGTGGGTAGAGGTGTGCCTAACTTAGTTAAGCTAATCGTCAACGATCTATTGAAGCACTTTACTGAACGATGGGTCAGTTGCGTTTGTCAATGGTTGAATGGCTTCAAACCCATTAAGTTTCTCTGTCGCTTATAGTTTTATCATGAACACTTTGTCAAAATATACACGGCATAGATATTTACCTGGACAGCTATCATGTTAAGTTACGGTGTCATAATTACTAAACGCTTTGACTGTAGGTCTGTAGTCAGTAATGAGGAACTCCTGTATTTTCCTCAAGCACTTGCTTGGACATTTCTTCAGTTAATTAAGAAGTTTTGCATACGCGCCACTTCCTAGTTTAACTTATAAAACACTACATGCGCCTAACACTTTAACGTGTATAGGGACAATAAGTAAACAACATCAATAACAATCTCCGAAGCCTACCGAGCAGCGCGTGCGCCCTGCCCGGACCAGCAGGGTGATCCATCATGTGCCACCGGCGTCTCGACGTCGGTCGCCAATGAGGAGCACGGCCGCTGCCACTGAGGTTCACCAGCATCAGCCTACACACTTCACACAGCATTTACCATAGAGCTAGGAGCTACTATAAACTTACATTGCAGATCATTTTCCGCTGCTGAAGCGAGACGTCCGCGCTGCATTACACTGCACGTAGCGGAGCGTCTCGTATTTTTTTACTGGGGATATCCGACATGGGCGGAGGAAGAGGTATACGTATAGGACTCTTACGGGAAAAGAGCCCCAGGGTGTTCTCCTAGCTACCATAGGTTGAGGGCCCGTGACATCAGCATATGCTGCATCGCATCCCTCGACAGGGCAGGGCTGCAATGCAAGCTCATAGTAAAGCACCTTGTTATTTACAGCTTTGATGACGTTAACAGCATACTCAGTAAACATACGTAAGGATTAAAATCGTGTGTAAAACAACAACAACATGTAACAATAAACAACCTATTACAAGACTGAACTTCTAGACTGACCTTTTTAATACTGGCCTTAATAAGTCTCACAGATTTCTGTGACAAACGCTTGGAAATCCAACTCGGTACAGTTCCTAACTAATTCAGTACCCTACTCAGGCAAATATTTCACTTTCTTTCTTTCAGATTACTTAAAAGGTAAGGTAAAGGTTTCGATTCATCTTATCTTTAATGTATGCAAGTAACAAGAGCGGAGCACTCTGCAGTTAAAGCCGACTCGAGGCCGACACTTTCAAATTCAAATTCAAATTCAAATTCAAAATGTTTTTATTTCATATAAACCTATTACAGGCGCTTATGAAACGTTAGGATGCTAGTTGCACGGTTCCAAAATGTCATTCCAATGGAGAAGAACCGGCAAGAAACTCCAGAGGTTACTCATTTAAAAAGAAAGATGGTACAAATTTGTAAATTTACATATGTAGTTTCATTATGCGACAACAAAGCAAACTAATAGTGATAGAAGGGAAAAAAATAACAAATTGGGCCAAAAACCCACGGTGCAATTAAAACTACTAGCTATCACTATTCATTACATTGTGGTCACATTTACAATATTGATGAAGACCTGGAATCAATTATATAAAATAAATTGCCCGAAAACTGGGCAGAGGTAGAGGACCTACGAAAGTAAAGGAGAAGATAAGGGTCTTCTCTCACTCTCTCTCATCTGTTTATTTCTCAGTCAGACATTAGCCAGATGGAACTTTAACAACGTATTTAGTCGGTCGGCATGATTTATTAGCTTTGAAACCGATTTGACACGAGTTTCAAACATAAATAGATTTTATTGTAAAAGGCTTCAGGCATTTAGTACGATGTTTTTATTTGAAACCCCCGAGTAGGTACTTTATCATAGAAATGTTTAGAAAAACAATGATGATGGCAGCCTGAATATATTCTGTAGAACAAGTTTGTATTAATTTTGTAGAGCGGAACCCATGATCATAATATTTGTAGAACCTAAAGAGTACAAATATTAATTTGTTAGCCATATCTCATGCAAACACATGTTGCCCACAGCTCAACTTTAAGTGATATGATTTGTCAAAGTTGTCCTCCAACAGTACCTAGCACGTTCCACCCGCACACCGTGCCCACTGAACCATACAGAGTCCAGTAGTTTCACTAGACCACGCCGGCATGCAACTCAGGGTAATGAGAAAAATAATGCAATAAATAAATTAATTGAACAATAAATAACGCAGATAATTCTTTCTAGTCACGCAGCGGTGCCGTTTATTTGTTTAATCTAAATGCTAATTGTCCACGGCGGGGACGTGCGGGGCTGAGCGTGGATCGGGGGTGGTGCGGGGGTGGGGGGGACACGGGCCCGGACAGAGACGATGAATGGGTGCATCCAACGAGCGGACACCGGCCAGGGACTGTAAACAATTTCACGTTGTTTAGACGCAGGCATACACGGCGCTGGGAGCTGGATATTGGATAATCATATCATTCAGCTGGGAGCGCCTGAAGGAGCCGCAGCAGCTCGGAGCGATCACAATGTGCCGCTAACACAATACCGAGTGTCGTGCGGACTGCGGGGCTAGACATGCTCGTGTGTACAGGGAGTAACTAAGACTTATAAACGCATACGTTTCTCTTACATGAGTTTTTATTTCATGTCTAAATACTGTACCTATGTAATAACGTATGAACATCTAACCTTTGCTATGGAGTAACACCTAATCTTCTAATCATGACATAAAAATATCTATATTTATAATAACAATAAGGAGGGCATTTTTATATTAACAGCCTATAAGTGTTCCACTGCAGGACAAAGAACTCTTTTCTTAAAGAGAAGAATAAAGCATTGGTCACAAACGGTAGCCCACGGAGGGTATTTCGTCATATGAATAAAAAGCCATGCACCCAGCTGAACTGTCTCTTCCACCTCATAATGATGCTCTACAGCGATGCGTGTAAGGCAAGGCTCACCTGACCGCAGTCAACACCGACACCCACCGACGCTCGCCGTCACTCACATGTGATCGCTCATTAACCCCACTTACAGCGACCACCGTGGGTGCGGACCTAAGCTAACAGTCGTTCACACTCGTTCATTACTCTCATTAATATGTTGTCGGCCTGAAGCTGAACATTTATTACATTTATTTAGAACCGCCTCGTACCTCGTAACGTAGGTAAATGTCGAGCATCGGGGTTTGATTGCGAGTAGTGTTTTCTGTGTTATAGCAATCGAAATAGAATTGAATCGAATCAATTACAACCAAATCATTAGTACATAGGTCTTGTCTTGTATCTCCAACAGGGTAGATTTATATAGTGTCAATGTAATTACAATAATAATGCCGTATGTGTAGGTAAAGACTTTCGATTAGCAGTTTGATTATCTAGAATAGATTATAATGTTGCGAGTCTCTCGAAGAATAAATAAATTATAATTAATGTACTTTAATTACCTAAGTAGGTACAACAATATTAAGAAATTAGTATTAGTTTTAAATGTATATTTAAATGCCCCTAAGTCCACAGAGTACAGAGTATAGCAAGTATTACAGAATCAGTGGGCGAACAATTCGGGGATTTGAGTGTCGATGGGTGTGCGGCGGTCGGCGCACAGTTTAGCGGCAACACGACTCAATCGCACGCCTTGCAATTAACGCGATTACTTCATGAATTCACCAACAGCCGGTACAGACGGGACACGGACGTACAGTGATCAGAGCTCCCACAACAAACAAGTCTGATTGATTTCCGACACATAAATATTAATAATTGCAAAAAATAAGGTGGGTTAAAACATCACACCTACATTCTCATAAGGGATAGACAGAGTAGTATAGTCCCACATTTTACCAGTTATGTTTAGATCCCAATCTAATATGGGGTGATTCTATTGACATCAACCAAGCAAAAAACCAGACCCCGTACTACTACGGAGAATTAACTAATGGAAAAACCCAGTAAAACTTTGACCGACGTAGAATTCGAACCCAAGACCTCGTGCTCAGCACTCGAGCTTAGCGACCACTACACCAACAAGGCACTGGGTGAGTGACTAAGGTGAAAATCTTTATAACATCCCCACATTACGCTACTTATCGACATGTTACAACAAGAGTCAGTGGATTACGCGCTAATCCCAACAAATTGTATTCAATCAGTTGATGGACCTTCTTAGGACACCATCGTGTGGCCGCGTTCACCTGAATTAGTCCGAAACGAAAGTTGTAGAAGGATTCACTTCACACGTAGCCTTGTGTACCGCTGCGATTGAACCGACTGATTAATTACCGCCATTGTTTGCTCCACTAACCGCCCACCAAGCTTCGATTGATTTTTAAGTTTGTATTGTACACATTACAAGTGTACAGGTGTGGTTTTAACTTGTGACTTGACTACCTCATACATAGTTCGTTACAGCCCGATAATACGCATACGCATAATAATTCTTATTGTGGTTGTTTTAGATAATTATGAGTCTCACGTACATAACCTTATTTTCCATGGTAAAAACTAACCTGTGACTCTTATCTACTCCCTGTTAACAAAGATTATTTATTAGTACATTGTAAATAATATGTCCAATACCGTAGCGGACAATGTTTAAAAATTCCTAACTTCCACGTAACACGAGAAATATTATATACAAAAGTGTGACGTCACGGCGAGTTTCCTGCTCATTATAGTTGTAAGACAATATATGATAACGTTATAAGTTTACAGAGGCGGGAGTCGTGAGCGAATAAACGTAATAGGATAAGGCGGGCCGCGTATGTAAACTAGGTTCCCTCCGACTAGTTGAATAACACAAAGCGGGTATATTTATGACGATATCGCAACGGTATCGCGTCGCAGTCGCCCCGAGCACGGAGCGGCGCGCCTCACACCGACGGGTACCGAGACCGGCAGCGAGTCAGCCTCCGGCACCAGCTGTGAGTCACGGATACGTACTGCTCGATATAAGAATACCAATATATAGGTAATAATTTTCAGTAAATAAAACAATAATAGTTGCTTATAAAACGTCAATACCTTTCGAAGAAGGAGCGCACTCGAGTGTCATTTGCATGAGAATAACTGAATAAACTGATGTAACATAACATTGTTCCAGTTTAGCGACAAAAAATAAATCTGAGTGATTAAAGCCACTGCGTGGGAAGGTAAGTGATACTTTGGATGATAAGATTGTCCTAAATCACTTGAGCTTATCAGTGCCTTCTAGTGGCTCAGCGGGCTTAATCCGCCGCTAAACTTGGCATCGGCAAAGTTTGACTTACCTCGCTTTGTACCTAGTTCACATTTAAAGTTATTCTTGAATCTAGGTAAAAACCACGTGTTGAATCGTTTGAAACTGGTGCATGGATCTCAACGGCGACCGACCGGCTGCGGGCCCAAAGTCCCGGCTGTTAACAAAAGCTCGGCACAGCTCGCACGGCACGCGCGCTTGCTTCCCTGTGACCTGTGCCTCCTTAACTGGAAACCTAAACATTATGAAAGTACTATACTTAGTTAGTAAGTTAATGCGCTCTATAATATAGTTTAGTACATAAAACCGGATCTTCGACTGTTCAGTCCTACCTAAAAGCTAAGCCTACTTTTCATACATCGAAGGGCAACTATAATAAGGTTTCTGTCTGTGTTAGTTTTAATTAAAGCAGTATATGCAGCATAATGAATTAAAGCAGTTTTGACAGTTGTTTCTCTTTTACAAAAACTGTTTGTAGAAATTTGGTTACATTAAGTTTGTTTTATGTGATCTATGTGCAATACGAAAAGTGCCCTAAAATAATAAACGTGAAAGCAAAGATTCCAGTCAAAGTGTTGTGGAGTGAAATCGCGGCAGAGTCTAATACCAGCGTTGAGGCTCCGCTCGCTTTTAAGTCAGCTTTCATGTTCGCGTACGTGCGAGAGGTGTCATGGCGGCCCACGATCCTTCCCTTTATTCAATTCCTCGTTTTGCATAAACTGTTTACTCGGGGCGAGGCAGCCTCGTGGAGTGACAGCGCGCCTTTTGACGGGACGCCTCTGCCTCGCCGCGCGCAGCCTCGCTACGACGGAATTTATAAATCGCTAGCCTTGTGACAGGGCCTGCGAACTTGTTTGTGAATACTGCTAATGTGCTTACGTACAGCTTGACACGGAGACCAACGGGCTGGTGAGGAGACTGATGTACCACGGAAGTTTTGGATATGATAACTTTATATAGAGTTTAACTTAGTTAATATTATTAAATATCTGTACGTTAAAGGAATGGCTAATTAATTAACTGCATATCATTGATTTTTAAGCAGAGGTGTTCTATTTTTGCTAATATTATATGGGACAGTAACGCTCGCGTATTGACACTTTAATAAATATACAATATACGTCTCTAATAATTTCCTAACAAGAGCCAACATTTTAAATCCCGGAGCACTCTTTAGCAGTTTTAAAAGTGTGTCGACGAGGCGACTCCCTGCTGTAGTTGGACACTATCAACAAATAATTAACATAATCTCTTATTCTGTAAATAAATCACAGAAGTCCTGGGTTCCTACTATTTCCAGGTTAAACAAAGTTCTGATAAGTTGTAAACAGATAACGCCTTAGGACTTGGTTGTAAACACTTTGTGTTCGTACAAAGGGATCTTCCTTTATTACTAAGAGAGCATAACAGGAGTGCCTACTATTTGCGAGGCAATCGTTAGCAATTTACAGGAAGGTATTATACCTGTGGCACCAAGACTACTGGCCATTTCCCAAAAGAAAAACCGAAAACCTGACTCAAGACCTTACGATCGACAGTCTTTTGTATGTTGGTGACACACGGGTTGACAAACAACTAATAGAGCGGCTAAGAAAACGAGATGACAATGCATTAGACGAGCGCCCTCCGCGGCCCAGTGCCCGCAGGCTGCAGCCCCACCAGGCGGCAGCCCGGCCGCTGCTCGCGTTCATTAAGCAGATTAAAGGATCGCTCCGAGATCCCTCAACAACCAAGCTTCCTCCGGCAACAAGTCGCAAGCTTTTACTGTTTTTTAGGTGATTAGTGTCTCTCTGTGATACTTGTCTCTTGTATCTACCTCTAGAGGAATGGTAGTCGCTAGGAAACTATATTATTTATGATTCTTAGACCTAACGTTAAACAAAACCCTAGTTTATTACTGTTTGTGATTACGAGTCACTGTTTATTTAATTAAATAATTACCAATTATTTAATTATGAGTTTCTGAATTTCCTTAAAACGTCGCAAACAAAACCAAAACAAATCCAACAGTAAACAAATACGTCAATGTAAACGATGATAACTTACAAACGTTTAACTCGCTTCTTCAAACAACACTTCACAAAAGGGCAACAACTTTGACTCCCAAATAAATGCACAAAAAATGCTGAGTAAACAAAACAGTGAGGTTTGACCCGTCAGGCCTCCGGCCGCCGTCCCTTCCTGGAGTGATATAAAGTTAAGTAATAAGCGTTACAAAGCGCGAGTGTAGTCCGCGGCCCGCGGCCCGCGGGGCGGACGCACGCGGCGCGGCCGGGCGGCGGCGGCGGCGGCGGCCGGACAAATTACTTGCGGTGAAGTTACTCGGCACCGCGCCGCACGCGGCCGCCGGGAGCCGCGCGTCCGTCACACGTCTCATGTGACTGACGCTTTATGCCCACACTGTTTCACAATTAGCATATTTTTTACACAATGAGTTGGAATGTTGTATTAACTTTGGGCTTTTATTATTCTTTTGACCACTTTTCCGCATTTTAATTTCACATTGTGCGACTTTTAAGCCTGCACCGCGAATTTTAAATAGGTTGCCGACGCGTTTTTTTACATTTATTGTAACGGCCTCATTGCTTCAATCTACGAACAGTGACACTATTGACGGTAATAACATTAGTTTTAAACACATAAGATATAAATAACCGCCGCCGTACACTATACATCAGGCTAACGCACGGTGATGGATGTAATGATCGTTTGTCAATGTGCGCTCAAATGTACCGCGATTGTTGTAGCCAGCCTTGTGACGGTGCGCATTGCGTTCAACTAATTTATTACGGTACGCCTCAGTGGACGGAGAGGTTTAACACTATGTTTCACTCAAGCATTATTTAGCTCGTGTGGCATCACACTATGACTAGGAAACAGACGGTAAACAAAGAAACTTGTCCTTATTCATCTTTAAATTGTCAAACTGAAATATTTTCAGTTTATGATAAAAATTAAATTAATTAAAACACAAGCTCATCTGACCAGCTCAAAAGCACCATAATATTGTATTTTCACCACACCAGTATGCAAAATATCATTTCAATGGGATGTCAAGAAGTGGTTCTAATTAAAATTGCAAGATTTAACCTAAACAAACTAATATACATATGTACATCGCAAGTTAAATAAAAGCTTGTAAAAGACACTAACATAGTAACAGCAATCAACACCTTTGTCACCTTCCTGGAAACCCTTCAGCTGCATTTCACCATAATGACCCAAACCCATACATATTTACCGTTTCCATCCGACCCGTCATGAAACATTCCCACAAAATTATTACTTTCCTCGATGTGTCGACACAATTGACATACCTTAATTGATGACATACATCTCTTTATAGAATGAAACCTGCTACTAACTCTGAAACCACTGCAGAGTAAAACCGAAACTTCATAAACATGCCTCTTCAAAGTTGTTCCGTCGCAGAGTATGAGCTGAACAGCTCCGGAGCTACCCGCAGCTGGAGAGGGAGTCTCACGTCGTGTACTGCGGAGACCACAACCCGTCACAAGGGAAGCGCGCATCAAGCAGCGAGGCTGTCGGAGGTACCGGCGTGACACACCAACGATGGAGTCTCAGATACTCGCAAATAAAATAACATTAATTACAATTGGTAGTCAGATATACTTAGCAAATTTTTAAACTATCGCGTTGCATGATTATAATAGGATTAAATAACATGGGAATTCAAATTTAAAATTTTTGTCATCAAGCCAAATAAAAAAGTTGTGTTCGCGTTAATTCCCCTGTAGTTATTTAATTCTACTTATTATACGTCATTCATAAAGCAACCACGACTCCCATTTTCACCCCTTCCTTCAATATAGTGTGGGCACTACCTGGTGATGAGTTCGAAACCACAATTTTGGAATAACAGTCCGTTTGTTAACCAAAGGATTGACCTATTGTACCCCTGAGTGTTAGTTTTCAACAAGTTATACATATACTAACAGATACTATTGCTTTCTGTGTTACCTAAGGCTAGCTACAGTTTTTAGCTTTGAGCACCGATAAAAAGATTTTATTCATAAAAGTCTACATTAGACTTCATAAACCAACCTTTACTCAACACCTAATTAACATATTCATGAGTAATTAGCATCTATACACATTCTCGGAAATAAGGTAATACTCACTTTGATACTTTAAACTGTAACATTACGTAGTTAGTACCTGTGTGCCCTGCCCGGCCTGCCCAAGCCTGCCCGGCCTGCCCAAGCCTGCCCGACCTGCCCAAGCCTGCCCGGGGCCGCCCGCGGCTGCGATGCGCCGATTCTAAAGGATACTCAAGCTTTCTGTCTTCTTCGTGACTGACTCACAGCTCAGCTTACCGGTAATTAACTCCTGACTAGTAACTAATTAGTTTACAATTGAGAACCGATGATTCTGAACGAATATGTATTAAGAAGTAGATTATTTTGAGACTACCAAACTTGAGTTATTATAGTAGTTACTTAAGGTATCAATGTATAGTCCTTTTATTTTCTCAATGGTGGTGCTTCCTACAAGTGTTTAATATCCGTGCAACTAACAACAGAATGTTCGAGACGGCGGATTTGCTGGAGGGTCGTCAGCTCGCGAGATTACGTGCAAATGAGGAGAGCTGCGTAATTTACTTAATCCTAATCACGGAGCGGGCTCCCGGTACTCGGCTCCACTCCCGCCCCAATTATATGGCCTTTATGTCGACGTAATCAAGCCATCATAAACATTCTAAATAGCTCCCGACTTGAATAGACAACACCTTGGACCCTGGGCAGGGATAAGGGATTACACTGTCTAAGAAGGTTTGGACAGTAGGTAGTTTCCACCGTTGGACAACATAATACATACAACCCATCACGCCTGTATTCCCCGAAGGGGTAGGCAGAGGTGCACAGTCATATACTACACCCACATTTCGCCAGTTATGTTTTTAGGTCCCAATGTAACAGAATACAAAGTGTAGAACACAAATTCAGACTCCGTGCTGCTACTGAGAATTACCTAATGGAAAAACCCAAAAACACTTTGCGCGACCCAGGATTCGCACCCAGGAGCTCTTGCTTAGCAGTCACTACATAATAATATGAATAATACTTGAGATTTTTTCAGTAAGCAAATTTATTTTTATAATAGATGTGCCCCACACTGGGAATTCCTCCTATACCGTAAGTGCGTTTTATAAACATGAAGATCACACTTGCAAACACCCAGACTCGGGACAAACATCTGCATATCACACAAGGTATTTCGCGTGCGGGTTCGAGCCCGCAACTCGTAGCGAAACAGTCCACTTGCTTAGCCACTGTACCAATCAAGTTATCGATTTATTTCTATCGATTTCTTTTTATATGCAGATATTATTTCCAGATTATGTAATGTTTACACAAATACGGGTGAACCTAACATCCATAGCTACTTCATGCGCCTACAATTCGTCAAACAAAAGGCCAGAAATAAATTACAATACTACCTATGAGAAACAAAAACAACTCGACAAATGATCTATATTGGTTTGAGCCTAACAACAGCGAAGTTACAACGTTACACAATGGCGGGCATTCAACTGACTTGTCCGGGGAACTTGACCGGGGGCGGTGCCGTAACTCACCACCACAGTAGTGACGTCACGCCGACAGGTGATGCTACTTCATCAACAACCCTCAACGTACCGGAGCTGAGGGAGCCGGCGGGGAGCGGGGAGCGGGGCGCGGGGCGCGGGGTGCGGGCGACGCAGGAAATAGAAAAACTTGGCTCGTTTACAATGAGCGCGACTCGAAGGTATTATTTTTACGAGCTCATCCCAGTAACGACTGTATTTGCAGCGAACTTTATTGTATGGGCTCCGTGAAACGGGTCAAGCGGGAGTTACGCCGCGCCGTTTGTAATAATCAAAACAAGTAAGTGAGGATCCACGGTGGGGGGCGCCTTCTTTGTACTGTTTACGTGTCGCGGCCGAGGTGAAGTATGTACACAATCAAGTGACTTGGAGATAGCTGAGTGTGTCGCTCCAACCTTATGCCTCCGTCTTATCGTGGACTGACTCAATAATACCTTACGCTAATAACATACCTACATTCCGAACATTTAGGATACTGCTGGTTAATGATAACAACATAAACATAACATAACATCACGCCTGTATTCCCCGAAGGGGTAGGCAGAGGTGCACATACAGTACACCCACCAAATGATAACCCTTTCCTAAAGCACCTACTATCTACTGGTTATTACCTATACAATAAGAATGTTGAGACATATAGCAGGTATGTTACTGTACCATACATCATTAAGATTAATTCATTAGATATTAATTATTTTGAATTTATTTATCTATTCTACAACATACGACAATCCAAACTCAGCTATAACGATTACACTTTAGTAAAGAAACGACGAATAATATTGTGTAAACTGCGATGTTAACTAATACAATACGACTTACACACCACACGGTCTGTTTTCCAATTAACAAGCCAAGTGTACAGTGTGCCGACACAATAGTACTTAACGATGGCCGGGCTGTTTACACGAGCACACTGCGACGGGCACACGACACTGTGTCTAGCGCACAACACCACAAGTATAGGCCACAGGGCTCCACAATAATGTTGAACCTTTATATCTTGAAAACACGAAATAAGTTGAGTGTACCTACTACTCCACTGGGCGTTTCCTAACTAGTAACAAGAAGTTTATAGTGAGTGTTGTATATTCTAAGAAACAATGTAGTCGGTCGCCGGTCTTAGTTTTTGCTTTTCTTCAATCGCTCTTTTTTATTAGTGATGGGAATATCTGGAGCTGTTTCTTGTTTTAATCAAGTCTATACAAAGCCGATACGACTTGAAAACAAAAATCTCACCCAATATAATATTATAATATTTTACATTACAAGTATTTACAAAACAATGTTCTAGTCCAGCACTGCTACATCAAACTGTAGCACAGCGGTCGCCGCCGAGCCCCACGCTGCGTGGTAATGACAACCATCGATCAATTGAGAACAGTTCCGGGTGCATCTTGTAACACAACTACACTACCTACAGCCCTGAGAATATCACATTATATTATGTGCGATAGCTTAATGGCTTAGTAGTTGACGGAGCAAATTGAAATGCACGAGGTTGCAGTTCCAAACCCAGGTTACAAAACAGGTTAAACACGGAGACGACGAGATAGAGACGGAAAACGTCGTAAGGAAATCTGCCCCCCTACCATGAACTCTAGAAGCAGGACAGTTTACGATGTCAAAACCGAGTTGCCGCTACTTGCAGCGTAATGCGGCGTCTCGCTTCCGCAACGTAAACTAGTCTGCTATAAGAGTGTTGCGTATGCTACGAACGCCAGGAAACACATGCTACGAACATGAAATACGTATTGTTTCGCCTGTTTTATTAAATCTTTAGTACCTATTCCTGAACTATCTTATCCTCATTCAAATAGTGAAACATGAGCCAACACTCCAAGACATAAACTGGTTCGGTTCCGCTCCACCGACGCGCACGCGCCCCGTGAGTGCCGAGCAGTGTGTAAGTGCTACGTGGTGCATCTCTCCGCAAACAGCGGCTTGTGACGCATCGACAGTTCTAGCTGAATCAACACGATATCACCTACCTCGTCCCCGCCTTCTACTGCGGAGGGGACACAGAAGGACCACTTTGTGCCAGGGATTAAACACCTTATTCATCTTTTTAGTATTGTTTTTGACCAAATAACGATTCTAGACGACGAATTTGCGTTTAAGTAGCAAGCTCTACAAGAGGTGATAATAAGAACGTTCTAGGACGTCATCGCTCCCGCCATACGATTTGTCTGTCTGAGCTCTACACCGCAACAAGACGAATGTCGCTGATACGAACACAAAACATATGTAGCTACGAAGAAAAAAAATACACTATTAAACCTCACAACCAGCTGACATTTTTACACAGAGTCGACCTTCTGTAGCGGGTTCCATAGCGGGCCTACCACCGCACACATCAGCTTATACAGCAAATATCTACGAGGAACAGGCTCGTTTGACGGATGAGAGAATACTGCACCGGTGAGCTTAATGTGTTATTTTTGTTTGTTTAACGATTGATAGTTGACACCTCAGGGAGTCGGCAGGCTGTGAGCTAGTAACAACCTTGAATATTAATATTGTACATAACCAGATGACTTCAATTGTTATTTTATAATAGATAGCATATGTTCGCGCATTTGGAAATATTTCAAATCCAAATAAACAATAAGTACAACCACTGTGAAGAAGCTTATTCATTATTTTAGAAGCTAGATCACACATATGCCTAATTGTTACTATCGTTTGTTGTAGTTTGAGTAAGTAGTTGTATCTCCTTGTAATACTTTCGTACTTAAAATGTTCTTCTGACAGACTTGCAGTCACGGCGCTCGTCTCACAAGACTGACCGCGGTGAGCACGGCTGAACCTCTCATATCAACCGGCTCTGCGCAGCAGCTAGGAATCCCTCAAGACATACTTTGCACTTCTATACATTTTTGAGTGTATTCTATTTTCTAGAGGATTTCAATTTAAGGCGTAAAAGTACATTTATGAAGGCGATTTATGAATTGATAAAATAATCCGTTACAACTGCCACTGATGTAACTTTCTGAGATGACGTAGGTTCATGAACAAAAACTTACTCTCTGTATAGTAGTGCGCCGGGCGCCAGGTACATCAGTCACAGAGTGTCAGTTAATAACTCCAGCCGCCTCCCTCGTTATCCGCCACAGAAGTAGTCGGGCAATAGATTCCACTCATAAGTCACAGCCTCCAATGATAAAAGTACGTTTTTTATCCGCCGCCGTAAGAAATCTGATATGAGATGTAATCGGCGAGAGTGCTTCCAAACTGACGGCAATTTAATATGTATTATGTTGAACGGAGCCAGATATACGGCTCGTGTGTTATTTAGTGGAATGAAACGACCGAATGTGCGCGTTGTTATGACGACCGTGTATTCTGAAGATGTATTAGGAACTTATTTCGTATTGCGAGTACTAAATCTTAACATTTATTATTAGGAGCATTTTTGCGTTCTTGGCATGGACATCTAAGAATTAAGGTAAACTAGTCTTCAAAAATAAGATATGTCTAAATATAACTATTTCATCACTTAATCACTTAGTTTAATGCACATTTTTTGTAGATTTTCTTTGAACACCTGTATACTATTGATAGTCATTCGTCTTTGGCTTACTGACTAAAAATGGATCCTGAACAAGATACTGAGACCGGAAAGGATTCGCAAGAATAGTATATATGGGTATGTGCGTACGAGGAACGTGCATTATACATTCACGCAATATTGCATCAAGTGAAGCTGACGAATGTATAGTGGTCGGCGTCCACCGGTGGCGCGCAGACTAGCCCATACCGATATTAGCATTATACAACAGACAAACGCGTATTCAAATGAGTCCCGGCCGTTTTGTGACGCTGCCCGCGAATTAATGCAACCGATGCCTCCTCACTGCCACGTACCAGAATAACCAACAGAATGTTCGTTATAATCGTAATTCAAATTGTTTGTTAGAATATCTTAGCTTCCAGAACATCATCATCATCATCCGGAAGACGTCCACTGCTGAACAAAGGCCTCCCCCTTAGAACGCCACATCAGGTGACATAAAATTCTATACGTGCTGAAAACATCTTGATCGAACCTGGAATAAATACCTACTTAGTCTAATGATATGTGACCACTGCGAGTCACCGATAGCTCGTTCCTGCTCAGTATGAGAAGAGGGATTTGCAGTGGAACAGATAAAGGCTGGAACTTATTTTTTTAATTTTTTATTATATTTTTATATATTTTTATTACCTATATTTTTATTTTTTATATTTGGTTATTATATTTTTTTATATAAAGGAGGCTCCTTTCTGACAGAGCCTTGCCTGTTGAGACACTTCGGCAGCTTCACTACAGACTGTTGACAAATTTCGCTCAGCGAGCAGCTTACGTTACTTTGCAGAACGAGCTTATAATAAATTCGCCTCAATTTATGTAAAGTTTGTTTCAACGAATCCCACGTTAGGTCGACCGTTTTCAACACACGTAACTCAGTCAAATGGTTTCTGTCTTTTATGTAGCGTGTGAGCGGTGCGGCGCGGGCGGCGCGCGGCGTGCGGCGAGTGTAGCCGGCCGCGCTCCTACATAAATCGAGCGCGCAAGAACGTACCAATATTTTAAGGTGAATGTCTTCACCGTAATTCAAGTCCCCGCGGAGCCGGAGCAATCGCTTCTCGATCCAATTTATACGTATGTATACATAATATATTATTTATTTGGATTGCGAGGAAGGGCGGACTCGCGGGCTCGCGGGGGTGCGGGGCGCGGCGGGCGTGGGGGGGAGGTTGTCCGTCACGTATCTCGCACAAAACGAGTACATGTTCAAGTCACGATGGAAGCTCCCGCATCTGGGATCGTATCTGCATACCATATTATTACTTGCGAATATGCTATGCTGTTCTCAAATTTATAGATAAATAAACACGTACGTTGCTGAAGCTTGCCGCGCAATGCTTTACTAATAATACTTATAACACATAAATAATATTATATAGACAGTACCCTTGCATCAGCAACATGGTAGACTTGCGTTTTTGCTTTCGTATTTGCATAATAAGTATTACCGCTACCCGTGTACTACGTGGCTGCCGCACAGATCAGTCGATCAGCGAGGTTAAGCCGTGTTCACTGCGTGTAGTCTTGTGATGGAAGCCCATTTTCACATGTCGAGCCCCTCTGTGCCTCGGAAGGCACGTTAAGCCGTTGGTCCTGCGCCTGATCTTTCACCGGTCCAATCAGTCCTCCGGCCTCCCAAAATGTGGAATGACGATATCGGCAGTTGCGGGCAACCGGTGGATACAATTGGCAAGTTGTCGTTCATTGTGGCGTTCTAAAGGGGAGGCCTTTGGCTAGAGGCTAGAGGCTGATGATGACCGGTCTTCCGTCCCATCGAAATATGAGAGTGAAGGAATGGGAGTGCACCTTTGTTTGCGCGGATACTTGTGCACTATAATAACTCATGCGTAGTTGGCTAGTCTCAGCTGAGATAGACCGCCGTGACCGAAATTCGGTCAGGAGAACAACATCACTCCACCAAACACGTTTCTGATTCCCCTTAGCTTAGGAATGTTCTTTTCGCAGTAATTTCAAACATAAGTTACCTTTGTGCTTTAACCTAACTAATGGCATTGTTTATAAAGATATAAAAATAATCTTTCACACCCGACTGCTCGCGTATAGATCTTTTATGAAGATGGACTTTTAAGTTCTTCACTACAAAATTTGAAATATATTTCTTATCGTCAAAATACAGTTCAGTTTGCGTTACGCTTTGCCGAAGAGGGGATTAAAATTTCTTTGTGTAGTGTTATGTGTGGGTGCAGCCGTGACCTGCTGTTAGATAAGTGAAGTAACCTTAATCTAATATTGGAGGCATCGGACACATTAGGATTTTAATGTTTTTTACTCTGGGACCAGGGATAGGTAGGTACCTACGAACCTTAATAGGTACTTGCTTAGTCAGACTTCAATATACCTACTGACTTATTGGTTCCCGGCCTCACAACTACGCCTCGCGTCGCGAATTATTCTCTCATTACGCTCCATAAGACTCCACCCAACACCGATGTGACACACAATACCTAGTAGTTTTCTAATTGCTTACAATTTAGCACTATTACAGTGCTAATTGTGAATTCATTTTACGCAAAGTGTTTATTCTGGAACAACGTGCAGCCGGCACGGACGTGCTGCAAACAAATGTATCCATGTAGGTAGGTACCTCCGTACTCTGTAGGTATAGTTTAAGTGGTATACATATAATTATAGGCTTGTTACTCTGACCACGTGTCTGTTGTTGTTATAATTATGTGGCTAGGTAGGTAGGCTTAATTTTTTATCGGATAAGTAGCACGAATGCGGCGGCAATATGAAGAACCTTTATACAAATCATATCTAAAAATAATATTCGTGCTGAATTCTCCGATACTAGGTTCTCACAAACTTTAAAAAGTCGTCGCATTAAAAGGAAGAAATAAATTTCAAAATACTTGTTATCCTATTCACGTATGGAATAGAGCCATTTAAAATCAAGTAATACGCAGTTTAGTATAAAATATATTTAATAGTCATTCATAACATGCATTGAACGTTTTATGTATACATGCGAATACAAAACATGTACGGACCATCTCGTTACATATTGCATTGTAAAACAATCATTTGTCGTACTTACATACAAATATTTATTTATCCAAATATAAAATTAAATTCCTCAAAACAGTCGACGGCTTCATAAAAGCGTTACTTTAAACAGGACAGCAATTTATTTAAACACAATGTATATACCTACCTACCTAATAATCTAATGACGCGTCACTACTTTGTTTAAATTGAAAGAACCCAATACATTGCCTGTTTATTTATTGCAGCGGTTAAGTTGCTCCGTTGCGTGCGTGCACATTACTGCAATCTCATAATAGGTAGACTACATCATGTGCATAATATGACCCCTGAGTTACTTACGGCATTTATTCTCAGAGGTAGTCAGTTAGGAAATGCCGACGCCATCTAGTTTTTATTTTTATTGAAATTTAACATGTAAAAGTGTTTGTGTGTGAAAAGCAATTACAGAAATAAATCATTTATTTATTCACTAATAATAAATTAAATGGTAGTCAATGCATTGTATTTAATTCAAAGTAGCGGCGCGTTGTTGTAAAATGAAATATAATTTATACAGAGACCGGATTTTATGCAAAGAATTAACATTAAAATCACCAAACATTATCCTTCATCCTTTATTCTAGAATTTTCTTTTTTGAAACTTGGAATAGATGACACCAACTAAAAGGAAGTTATTTTTTATTAGCTGACTGTACTATCCTAGTGTAGTAGACCGCATAGTGAATTCGCTACATAGTACATATTTACATCACCATAATCCGGTCTCCATCATGACTAACCACGACAGGCTGATAATACCCTACAGGGCTCGACAGACCTCATACAGTCATTTACAAGCTATTACACGCTTCCTGAATCTTACAGAGGTGAAGTGATACACCCACATAATCACTAAACTATAATTATCTTGTAATTAAAACAATATAAGTTGGAAGCCATGATTAAATAATTTAATGTATCCTCTGTGTCATGATAGGTACAAGACAATACGTACCACATAACGTAGAAAATGTAATTAGTTAATGTTATCTATCGTTCGTACATATTATAAAATAGCGCCTTCTTTCTCCTCTCTCAGACTTGTCAACTTGTATACAATGCGACCCTCACCTAATCATTGTCAGCTAAAACATAACAACTAAAACTAGCCTATCATCACCTGTCAGTTATTAAACATAAAACCTTGCTGATGGGAAATAAACAATTTCAATATAGCATTACCCAGTTTTTAATACATAGACTGTGTTATAAAAAATAAAGAACATATTATATAACAAACACTAATTAAGATTTGAATTTTTGTGTTGAGCGACAAACAAAATGCCCTGTGTTTTGATGTCACTTGACAGTTTTAGTTAAGGAGTCGACCAACAGGTGTGCTTTAGTTAGTTACTGCTGCCAACACTTAACATCCCTCGCAAAATAATAATAAGTTTAAAATTGTATTTATATTTCAATATACATTCTGTAATAATATTTCCTGCATACGTTATCCTGCACTGAAGAGACAGGCCTAAACCTATATATAACATACACAGTAATCTTTATGGTATGTTGGTGTTGGCTCATTTTCTTATACACTATGTAATGCTGTATAATTAACATTACGAGCATTTAAGTATAATTCCACTGAGCAGTGACCACTGGTAGGTAAGACAACCGCTTCAGATAAAAACTAGTCAACATCATAGGACATACGGACGCTAACGTTTTCCCGACTCACACACATATAATATACAACTTACACATACACGGTAAGTATTACAGAAATACAATAACGAATGTATAGCCCTTCGATTACTACTTATAAATCTAAATGGTATAGTACAATACTATGATACAAAAAAACATGGTTATTACACTTAAAATTCAGGGTTCTAAAAATAGCAAGCAGCATAATAAATATAATAGACCATTGTTTTCTATTTGTGCGTGAGTGTTATCTTTAGTTTTTTTTTAAATCATACAAATACACAATCCCCTTATAAAGATAATTTAGTATTGAAATGGATCAGTTATACTTACAACAAGGCTTGGCAAACAACACGAAAAGGAAGTATGCATCGTACTGTCAACACCAAACTAGATGATAAAACACCACAATCCAAAACTTATAAAATTAATATTTACTTATAATAATTGAAACGTATTTTATTTTAAAGACTGTATATGTCCATTACGGTAAAAATCTAAGTCGGTTTTATAATTATATGTACGGTTTATCATTTACTTTCTGTTTTTAGTACACTAATAGTTCTGAAAGACGCCAACATAGCAATGGATCTGGCCATATCGAAAACGTGAGGAAACATTGTAACATACGTATAACGAGTATTATATCACTAAATATTGTATAAATTAACAAAACATCTACAACTATGTAAAAATGGGTTCGCGATCATTTGAGCAATTCTCGTCACAAATTTCTGCGTTGTTTTACTCAGTCGCAAATGTTATATTAAAGGAAGACCTGACAACTAATGAATTAATAATTATACATCAATATACTTAATTTAACTTAAGATTATTCGGTTTTCGTGACACTTAAAATACTGTATCTTTATGTAACAAGTATATAGATATGTATTCTCTGCTTTTAATTATTTCCAATAACAATTTGTGAATCAAATATTATTTCGCTTTTACTTATCATGATAATATTACTTACCATGGGATAATAATTTGATACTAAAATAGCTAATTTATATTATTTACAATGAAAATATAAATTAATTGAGCGTAGCATTATATAAAACTATTAAGAGTCCTACTGTAATAAGTTTCTATGTCCAAAACTGAATTTTGGTTACTCTCAGTTTAGACCAAAACCGAAATCACTTATTCTTTTATATTTTTTAAATTTACTTTTTAGCATTATGTTTCAAATGTGTTTTAGTTTAAATAATAAGATGAATATTATGGATACATTAATATACTATGCCGATAGTCAGTTAATTTAGTGTGAAACGTGTGAAAACTTAAGTTTAATACATGCTCGGTTTTCGCCAGAATGTTATCGCAACTGACACTTGTACACATCAAAACCGAAAGATCAGGCGGACTCTTCATTCATATTTTAATAACATGGACTTCATTTTTTATTTCAATGGGATGATTACTAAACTAAGTGCATATTTTTATTAAAACTTCTGAGTTGATATTTAGTACGCTAAAAAAGTTCGATTTATCGGATCGACATGGGACCATTGCGTAGCTCGGACTAAAAAAATTATAACAATTTATTATCTTACAGGACCATCTAAAGCGCTCAGTATTTAGAAACTGAACTTCTGACATCTGTGTGCATATTATACTTCGTATGAAATATTCGTAGAGTGCAGTGCGGCCAGGGAGTACGTCTCGGGCTGGAAGGTGGGCGGGCACTGCAGGTGCGGGGGGCGCTAGGCGTCCGTGTCGCTGCGGCGCGGGGGCAGGCGCGCCAGGGAGTACGTCTCGGGCTGGAAGGTGGGCGGGCACTGCAGGTGCGGGGGGCGCTAGGCGTCCGTGTCGCTGCGGCGCGGGGGCAGGCGCGCCAGGGAGTACGTCTCGGGCTGGAAGGTGGGCGGGCACTGCAGGTGCGGGGGGCGCTAGGCGTCCGTGTCGCTGCGGCGCGGGGGCAGGCGCGCCAGGGAGTACGTCTCGGGCTGGAAGGTGGGCGGGCACTGCAGGTGCGGGGGGCGCTAGGCGTCCGTGTCGCTGCGGCGCGGGGGCAGGCGCGCCAGGGAGTACGTCTCGGGCTGGAAGGTGGGCGGGCACTGCAGGTGCGGGGGGCGCTAGGCGTCCGTGTCGCTGCGGCGCGGGGGCAGGCGCGCCAGGGAGTACGTCTCGGGCTGGAAGGTGGGCGGGCACTGCAGGTGCGGGGGGCGCTAGGCGTCCGTGTCGCTGCGGCGCGGGGGCAGGCGCGCCAGGGAGTACGTCTCGGGCTGGAAGGTGGGCGGGCACTGCAGGTGCGGGGGGCGCTAGGCGTCCGTGTCGCTGCGGCGCGGGGGCAGGCGCGCCAGGGAGTACGTCTCGGGCTGGAAGGTGGGCGGGCACTGCAGGTGCGGGGGGCGCTAGGCGTCCGTGTCGCTGCGGCGCGGGGGCAGGCGCGCCAGGGAGTACGTCTCGGGCTGGAAGGTGGGCGGGCACTGCAGGTGCGGGTAGTGCGCGCCGCGCCGCGGGGCTCGGCTGCTGCTGCGGCTGCTGCGGACACAAGCGGGCGGTGAGCTCGGCGCAGGCCAGCCGGCGCCGCCTCTCTACACGTACCTGTCGAGCGCCAGCTGCAGCTGCGCATGCGCGGCGGAGTGCGGGGTGTAGTGCGCGCCGCTCTTCAGGCCGGCGCCGGGCTCCGCGCGAGTGGTGTGCACCTACACATACATTACAATTCAATTGTGGACATTGAATCACTAAACATAATCACTGCATTCTTAGCGTGCACACCTTATCGTTCCGCCGCAGCGAGTCCCTCCAGCGCTCGGGCGCGGCGGGCAGCTCCCGCCTGGCAGCCCCCGCTCCGCTCCCGCCGCTCGGCCCGGCCGCTGAACTCCCTCCCGGCGCTCCGCTCGCTCCGCTGCCGCCGCTCGCTCCGGCGGCGCCATTCCCGCCGCTTACCCCGCTGGTTCCGCTTGCAGTGCGAGTGTCGTCACGATACACTATCTTCTCATATCCATCCCGCGAGCGCGGAGAGCCGGTTGCGCTTGCGCACACCTCGCCATAGATCACGTCCGGCACTGCAATAATTGTGTATGTTATGTGTAATATATATGTATGTCGGAACGTGTTCGAATTAGAGTATGTATGTCTGTCGCGGAGCTGACCGATGTCGTCGAGCCGCAGCATGAGGTCGTGCTGTGCGGCGCGGTGCAGGTGCTCCACCCCCATGAGCACGCGGTTGGTGTACACCTGCCGCCTCTCCTCCGCCTGCTTCTTTAACATGAACTGCTCCAGCGTCACGAACCCGACCAGGTTCTCCGTCTGCTGAGAAGAGCGCATTGATTATCATTTGGGATGACCAGATTTGATTTTGGCACAGATCCCAAATGAGACCCATGTGCGGACCGGTACCTTGGGCTTGGGCTTGGCCACGTGCAGCGTGGGCTTGGTGACGAAGTCGCTGTTGTCGAAGTCCAGCAGGTTGGGGTTGGACGCGTGGATATAGTTGATGGGCTTCGGTAACCGCCGCGCACGCGCCGCACTGTCCTCCGCCGCGCTGAGCTCCGCGTCCGCCTGCCCCGCCTGCCCCGCCTGCCCGGGCGGGCCGGCCTGCCCCGCCTGCCCCGCCTGCCCGGGCGGGCTCGCCTGCCCCGCCGGGCCGGGCGGTGCGGCCCGCCGGTAGCTGCGGTAGTGCTCCGTGGGCACGGGCACGCCAGCCTGCTTGCTCTGGAAAGTACACCAACATCGTATCAAGTACGTATTGAACATAGACATTAGCTCTTGCTGAAGTATCTGTGAAACAGTTAAAGCAACGTATCGTGCAGCATGTCTACTGTCCAGTGTCACCTTGAGCTTGGAGTCGTCCTTGGTCTTGTTCCGGTAGAAGAAACGCAGGTACTTGCGATCCAGGCTGGTGGAGGAGTGCGGCACGTTCTCGTGCGACTCGCTTCGCTGCATGCGGTGCGTCAACTTCTTCAGCGAGCCAAACTTCGACTTGTCCTTCTCCTTGTCTCGCTCGCGGGAGCGGTCGCGCTCCTTGTGAGGACTCTCCGTGTCGGATTCAGTTTCAGAGTAATCCGTTTCTGAGAATTGCTTCGACACATCCATCTAAAATGTAATAATAAATACATGGTAAACTTAGGACATGACAAAGTGTGTGAGTGTAAAGCATGTACGTAGCGTATAGGATGTACGAACGTTGTTAGCGAGCGACGGCAGCAGGGTGGCGCGGTGTATGAGCTGGATCCAGGCCAGCTGGGCGTCGCGCGTGTCGCAGGCGAAGTAGAAGGCCGTGCCCGTGTGGTACACCTTGAAGGCGTGCGCGCGCGACTTCACCTCGCCCGCCGCGCTCACCGTGAAGCCCTCCAGGTAGATCATGCAGTCCGCCTTCGAACACTGAAAACATTCCAGGGCTGATGGTAATAGATGGACAACAGCAGGTACTGAACTTTGAACATAAGTATTAACGCGTAAATAGTAAGTGCGTGAGCAGCAGGTGGCGGCGCGCCCAGCGCCGCTCTGGGGGGAGGGGGGGGTCACACTCACGTCGGGCGTGCGGTAGGCGTACAGCAGGTTGTGCGTGAGCAGCAGGTGGCGGCGCGCCCAGCGCGGCTGGCAGGCGGCGCGCGCGCGCACGCGCTGCCACACGCCGCCCGCCGCGCCCCGCGCCGCTCTGGGGGGAGGGGGGGGTCACACTCACGTCGGGCGTGCGGTAGGCGTACAGCAGGTTGTGCGTGAGCAGCAGGTGGCGGCGCGCCCAGCGCGGCTGGCAGGCGGCGCGCGCGCGCACGCGCTGCCACACGCCGCCCGCCGCGCCCCGCGCCGCTCTGGGGGGAGGGGGGGGTCACACTCACGTCGGGCGTGCGGTAGGCGTACAGCAGGTTGTGCGTGAGCAGCAGGTGGCGGCGCGCCCAGCGCGGCTGGCAGGCGGCGCGCGCGCGCACGCGCTGCCACACGCCGCCCGCCGCGCCCCGCGCCGCTCTGGGGGGAGGGGGGGGTCACACTCACGTCGGGCGTGCGGTAGGCGTACAGCAGGTTGTGCGTGAGCAGCAGGTGGCGGCGCGCCCAGCGCGGCTGGCAGGCGGCGCGCGCGCGCACGCGCTGCCACACGCCGCCCGCCGCGCCCCGCGCCGCTCTGGGGGGAGGGGGGGGTCACACTCACGTCGGGCGTGCGGTAGGCGTACAGCAGGTTGTGCGTGAGCAGCAGGTGGCGGCGCGCCCAGCGCGGCTGGCAGGCGGCGCGCGCGCGCACGCGCTGCCACACGCCGCCCGCCGCGCCCCGCGCCGCTCTGGGGGGAGGGGGGGGTCACACTCACGTCGGGCGTGCGGTAGGCGTACAGCAGGTTGTGCGTGAGCAGCAGGTGGCGGCGCGCCCAGCGCGGCTGGCAGGCGGCGCGCGCGCGCACGCGCTGCCACACGCCGCCCGCCGCGCCCCGCGCCGCTCTGGGGGGAGGGGGGGGTCACACTCACGTCGGGCGTGCGGTAGGCGTACAGCAGGTTGTGCGTGAGCAGCAGGTGGCGGCGCGCCCAGCGCGGCTGGCAGGCGGCGCGCGCGCGCACGCGCTGCCACACGCCGCCCGCCGCGCCCCGCGCCGCTCTGGGGGGAGGGGGGGGTCACACTCACGTCGGGCGTGCGGTAGGCGTACAGCAGGTTGTGCGTGAGCAGCAGGTGGCGGCGCGCCCAGCGCGGCTGGCAGGCGGCGCGCGCGCGCACGCGCTGCCACACGCCGCCCGCCGCGCCCCGCGCCGCTCTGGGGGGAGGGGGGGGTCACACTCACGTCGGGCGTGCGGTAGGCGTACAGCAGGTTGTGCGTGAGCAGCAGGTGGCGGCGCGCCCAGCGCGGCTGGCAGGCGGCGCGCGCGCGCACGCGCTGCCACACGCCGCCCGCCGCGCCCCGCGCCGCTCTGGGGGGAGGGGGGGGTCACACTCACGTCGGGCGTGCGGTAGGCGTACAGCAGGTTGTGCGTGAGCAGCAGGTGGCGGCGCGCCCAGCGCGGCTGGCAGGCGGCGCGCGCGCGCACGCGCTGCCACACGCCGCCCGCCGCGCCCCGCGCCGCTCTGGGGGGAGGGGGGGGTCACACTCACGTCGGGCGTGCGGTAGGCGTACAGCAGGTTGTGCGTGAGCAGCAGGTGGCGGCGCGCCCAGCGCGGCTGGCAGGCGGCGCGCGCGCGCACGCGCTGCCACACGCCGCCCGCCGCGCCCCGCGCCGCTCTGGGGGGAGGGGGGGGTCACACTCACGTCGGGCGTGCGGTAGGCGTACAGCAGGTTGTGCGTGAGCAGCAGGTGGCGGCGCGCCCAGCGCGGCTGGCAGGCGGCGCGCGCGCGCACGCGCTGCCACACGCCGCCCGCCGCGCCCCGCGCCGCTCTGGGGGGAGGGGGGGGTCACACTCACGTCGGGCGTGCGGTAGGCGTACAGCAGGTTGTGCGTGAGCAGCAGGTGGCGGCGCGCCCAGCGCGGCTGGCAGGCGGCGCGCGCGCGCACGCGCTGCCACACGCCGCCCGCCGCGCCCCGCGCCGCTCTGGGGGGAGGGGGGGGTCACACTCACGTCGGGCGTGCGGTAGGCGTACAGCAGGTTGTGCGTGAGCAGCAGGTGGCGGCGCGCCCAGCGCGGCTGGCAGGCGGCGCGCGCGCGCACGCGCTGCCACACGCCGCCCGCCGCGCCCCGCGCCGCTCTGGGGGGAGGGGGGGGTCACACTCACGTCGGGCGTGCGGTAGGCGTACAGCAGGTTGTGCGTGAGCAGCAGGTGGCGGCGCGCCCAGCGCGGCTGGCAGGCGGCGCGCGCGCGCACGCGCTGCCACACGCCGCCCGCCGCGCCCCGCGCCGCTCTGGGGGGAGGGGGGGGTCACACTCACGTCGGGCGTGCGGTAGGCGTACAGCAGGTTGTGCGTGAGCAGCAGGTGGCGGCGCGCCCAGCGCGGCTGGCAGGCGGCGCGCGCGCGCACGCGCTGCCACACGCCGCCCGCCGCGCCCCGCGCCGCTCTGGGGGGAGGGGGGGGTCACACTCACGTCGGGCGTGCGGTAGGCGTACAGCAGGTTGTGCGTGAGCAGCAGGTGGCGGCGCGCCCAGCGCGGCTGGCAGGCGGCGCGCGCGCGCACGCGCTGCCACACGCCGCCCGCCGCGCCCCGCGCCGCTCTGGGGGGAGGGGGGGGTCACACTCACGTCGGGCGTGCGGTAGGCGTACAGCAGGTTGTGCGTGAGCAGCAGGTGGCGGCGCGCCCAGCGCGGCTGGCAGGCGGCGCGCGCGCGCACGCGCTGCCACACGCCGCCCGCCGCGCCCCGCGCCGCTCTGGGGGGAGGGGGGGGTCACACTCACGTCGGGCGTGCGGTAGGCGTACAGCAGGTTGTGCGTGAGCAGCAGGTGGCGGCGCGCCCAGCGCGGCTGGCAGGCGGCGCGCGCGCGCACGCGCTGCCACACGCCGCCCGCCGCGCCCCGCGCCGCTCTGGGGGGAGGGGGGGGTCACACTCACGTCGGGCGTGCGGTAGGCGTACAGCAGGTTGTGCGTGAGCAGCAGGTGGCGGCGCGCCCAGCGCGGCTGGCAGGCGGCGCGCGCGCGCACGCGCTGCCACACGCCGCCCGCCGCGCCCCGCGCCGCTCTGGGGGGAGGGGGGGGTCACACTCACGTCGGGCGTGCGGTAGGCGTACAGCAGGTTGTGCGTGAGCAGCAGGTGGCGGCGCGCCCAGCGCGGCTGGCAGGCGGCGCGCGCGCGCACGCGCTGCCACACGCCGCCCGCCGCGCCCCGCGCCGCTAGTGCTCGTGCCGGCACACCGCGCCGCTCTGGGGGCAGAGGGGAGGATGATTATAACTTGAGCCGACAATGTTGGCTGCGGCTGCTGTACTATTCGGCGAGCGGGCCTTGTGAAGTAGGTACTCTGGGGGAGTCTTAGATCCAGAAGTGGAATGCAATAGACCGGAGAGATAAATGAATGTTAAGCCTAGTAGTATAAATAAAACCTTCAGATAAAGATAGAGAAACTTACTCGCTAAAATAGAACTCTTCTTCTTCAAGCTCCTGGACTTGGAGGTCGGGAACATGCCCCGCACCGCGCTGCCCGGGGACAGCGCCGCGCCCCTCCCCCCCGCGCCGCCCGCCTGCGCCTGCGCGCCCAGCACGATGTCCCCGGGCGCGGGCGCCGCCGGGCTGTTGATGGCCGGCAGCTCGCGCCGCTCGCTCGGGATGACGCGGATGTCGTGCTTGCTTATGTGACGCAGAGGAACCGATATCTGAAATATTATCCTTCGTAATTAAACTTTTTCAAATAGAGGGAGGACAGATGAACGTAGCTTATGGTAAACTGACATGTGTGGCATCGACGGGGCGGACTGGTTTAAGCGGAGACGGGGGCTCCTCCCGCGGCACGGCGCGCAGCACGGGGTACGGCGCGGGGAGCGGGGGGCCGGGGGGCGCGGGTGGCGGGGCTTGCGGCGGAGGGCGCGGCGGAGGTGTCGGCCGCGGGGGGGGCTCAGGGGCGCGCGCGCTGCTGCTGCGGGGGAGCCTGCGAGAATTAAGTCAAGCCAAGTCGCAGAAATTAGCATCACTAAATTATTGAGAACATGAAACTACATCGAAGGCGATAGTGGCATCACTCGTATGATCATATATAGTGAAGTCCAGCCTAATAGCTATAGAAGCGTGGTACCTGGGGGCGGGCAGCTCGCGGCGGCCGCGCTGCAGGATGGCCTCGCCGATCTGCGAGCTGGACTTCTTGAAGTCCAGGATGCGGTCGGCCTTGCCGCCCGGCGGAGTGGTGGGCGACTCGGGGATGGCCTCGGGCGCGGGCGCGGGCTCGGGCGAGCCGCCCAGGTCATAGGCCGGCGTGGACTGGCTCTTGTCCAGCTTGCCGCGCGCGCCGCCCGGGCCCGCGCCCCCCGCGCCCCCCGGGCTCGCGCCCCCCGCGCCCCCCGCGACCCCCGGGCAGCCGGCACACGTGCGCGGCCGCTCCAGCCCGGTGCTGCACGACACGGCCTGCCAACACGGGATACTTTATACGTTGTCTATGTAATTCGAATATCCCCGATAAACTACAATAGCTCAGCAACCCTTCCATTATCCATTATTATGAAAGATAAATCCGCAAAGAGTACCTGTGGAGCAGACGGGCAGGATATTATAGGTGGGTATAGTATACCTTGTCCCTGGCATACAGTGCTATTTCCTCGGGCGTCGGGCTAATGCTAGTGCTGCCTCCCTCGTGGCCCCACCGCTGTTGCCGCAACTCTTGCCAGAACTGTAAAATTTGTGTTAATTTAATATCGATTAATTTCTTTCTGTTTAAATAAGTTCTGTAAGGTAGGTACCTGTTCAATAGTGTGGCTCGGGCGTTTGTATAGAGGACTGTCGCCACTGATCGTGTGTCGACGTTGAACAGCCGACCGCGGCTTGGGCGGGTACATTCTGAACAAATAATAATATTAACGTTCATTATAAGTATCTCTTTCACACAGGATGTCGAGAAATAGGTCGAGCAGGGTGGCGATCTACCGACCGCGTGTGGTCGAGGTGCAGGTGCGTGGGCGAGGCGGGCGGGGACAGCGGCTCGCTGTCGTCCGAGGACGAGGCCGGCTCGTCGCGCGCGGGGGGCGGCGGCGGGGGCAGGCGCGCGGGCGGCGGGGGGCTGCGGGGGTACAGCGGGCGCGGCAGGCGGCGCGCGCGGCGGGCCAGCAGCTGCGGCGTGGCCAGCGCGCCCAGCGCCGGCCCGCGCGCCGCCCGCCGCCGCAGCCGCAGGCCCAGCTCCGCGCCCGCCGCGCGGCACGCGCCCACCACCGCGTCGCCGCTCCAGCCGATCACGCACTGGTTGCCCACCTCAAAATATGCAAGATCGGCAATTCTCATTATATAAATAAATAAAATAGAGTATTTGTAAAACGTAGGCAGATAATATTATATAACTTAAGATCCTTTATGTCCATAGAGGACCTTAAGTTCTATAATGTTATCTTCTCATTATGTTTCTAGGGCGCGGCGGACGCGTCACCTGCACGATCTCGTCCCCGATGTGCACGGCCCCGGAGGCGTGCGCGGGCGAGCCGAAGCGGATGTCGGCCAGCTGGTGGTGGCCGCAGAACGACGGCACCACGTCGAAGCCCAGCGGCTTGCCGCCCTGACGCAGAGTCACCGTGTCCAGCGACGCAGGCTGCAGGATCATCGGGTCCGACACGTCCTGGACACGACATAATGTATCTCGGTAAAGTTCGCCCGCTCGCCGCAGCGCGGCAGCCGGCGCGCACCTGGATGATGTAGTCGGCGGTGGCGGCGCTGCCGGCGGCGGCGGCGGCCACGGCCCGCGCGGGCTGCTCGGCGAAGCGGTCCCGCTGCGCGCACGTGGCCGCCTCCAGCGCCAGCTGCAGCAGGGCCGCCTTGTGCTCCGCCAGCGACGCCGCCGCGCCGCCGCGGGAGCACAGCGGCCATCTGCCAGGAATTGTTATTCACTTATATAGTATACTATTACAGTACATTCGCTTATACACTCTGACCCTATGCTACAATTCTCCATCACCCTCCTACCATTGTAACCTATGACATGGCTGGAAAAATGTGAGTGTGCTACATAACTCTGCCTGCAAATCCACATTTTATATTTAACAAATTCCATGCCTAAAATAAAATATATAATATTATGTATTCCTAAATTGTATAATCTAATAAAAAGAAATCACTACTGCCCCAGTGCACAGTACAATAGAATACAATTTATTTATTTCCCTTTCCTTCCTCCAAATACTAATTACTAACATTAGAATATTAAAAAAATATTAAGATTTTTTTTATAATATTATCTATACTATCTATCTATATTTAATATTATAAAGCTGAAGAGTTTGTTTGTTTACTTGAACGCGCTAATCTCAGGAACTACTGGTCCGATTTGAAAATTTATTTCGGTGTGTTAGATAGCCCGTTTATCGAGGAAGGCTATAAGCTATATATCATTACGCTACTGTCAATAGGAGCGGAGCACCAATGAAGAATGTTCCAAAATCGGGTTGTTTTTTCTATTCGACAGCTTCCCCTGCGTGCGCTTCGTAAACGGTTTAAGATTCGCCAAAATAATGTACGATAGAATTGTTCTTCATTAAAATTTCTAAAAAAAAGTCCGCGACTGCATATGTCTATCTTTTAAGGGTAGCTCACTATAACCTTTTTTTATGCTTACCAAATTTGTTCAAAAATAATGCGTTATTTGCAAAGATGTTTTTATAAACATGAATATAAATCCATATCCAAATAAATACGTTATTCATCACAAGTGTTTAATTAAAAACAAAATTTCCCTTTACCTCTATATCTATACTAATATTATAAAGCTAAAGAGTTTGTTTGTTTGTTTACTTGAACGCACTAATATCAGGAACTACTGGTCCGATTCGAAAAATAGTTGTTCTGTAACTTGCATTATCACCGTCAAATTTTTGTTTTAGTGTTAAAAAATACTATATTGAATGTAGATATTATAGTCAATGTCATATTATAGTGAAGACATACATATATTGAAACACTTAGTCCAGGTGAGAAAACAATCTTAGAATAGTATTGCTGTTCCCGAATATCCACGCCGATGGAGTACCCATGCGGGCACAGCTAGTCCTTAATAAGGTATATATTTACTATTTTTATGTCTTGATTTAAAGAAACTGCTACCCTAATTAAATCCACAATTGGGATGGGGTTTTAAAATCCTCCTAATATAATTATTGAGAGGATTGTATCCAGGGACTTTCAACATTGCTCAAAATGTAGATTTTTTGTTTATACGAGTACAGTACAGGGTTTATCAGTACAGTTGATGACCCATACATTATTTTGCACAGCCAATCTATGTTCTGATTACCCAGCCAAAGTACAGTCTATAGTTGTTTCTTTTTAGAAAAAACTTGGAATGTGACTTTGAATTTTACAAAACTTGGAACTTTATATTTATATCTTGCTTCAAACTAATCTTTTCATGAGATATAATATATATTATGTTCATATGAAGGAACATTTATTGTGTATTTGAATAATATTTATAATTATAATGCCTATCTTTGCAACGATACCTGTCAAGCCAGCACACAAGTGGTTTAACAGCATGCACTGTGCGGGCTACATCAGCAAGTGTCTGTGTTTCCAGCCTGGCATCAGGATGGTGGCGCAGTGCTCGTGCTAGTGTCGTGGCTACCACAGACACACGCAGAGCTAGCTGCTGCACACACTCCCGGGACACCTCATATTGCTAAACACATTCACATTTGTGATTTTACACACAGTAAAAGTGACATATATATTACAATAAATTAGATTACAAATTGCTACTACTATAAATAAGCTGCAGACAAGCATGAATAAGTTCAGTAGTGGCACACGCAGACAGATAACACTGTGTGATAAGTGAAATGTTTTATGTTTCTGTATAACTCCTGTGACTCATACTGCCACAATACAGAGCAGACCACTGTATAGATAAGAGAATAGCATTGGACCGTTATGATACTTCAAACTTTACTCACAAAGTTTCTGAGATGTTCGACAGCTTCTAACAACAGCTCTTGGTGTCCAATGACGTGCATTCCGAGGTATTCCAGGTCATCGCAGCGCAGCGTGAGAAGCTTGGCACCATCTAGACCACGCTCGCGGAGCGCCGGCACGTAGCGCGCCACCGTCGGGCCCAGCCCTGCACAACGAACAATCGTGAGTCACCGACACTCCACAACACAACAACTCTACGCCGCGAGCACGCACCAGACAGCCAGTCCGCCACCTGCTCCGCCGTCCACTCCGCAACATTGAGGCTAGTCATCGGCATGAGGATGGCTCATCTTCTAGTGGCCGGTATTTATTATTGTATTGCGGTGCAAATCTGTGAACAAACAACAGCCGGACGATGCAAGTTCTTTTGATTTTGACTGACATTGACAGTTGTAATGCCACAGATTGTAAAGTATTGTAGGTAGTATAGGTGCATATTTTAAGGTAATATGTAAATTCAATCTTTATAAAACAGATAGGTACATTTTTCATAAATCTTATTTATTTGACCTCTATAAAATAATATAAAGAGGATAAAATTATATAAGTATTAGTTCGAATGTAGAAGTTCATAAATGTGTATACAGAACACTAGATGGCGTTAGTAACAGTACTATGAAACTATTATTGTGATCACTGTCCACCAATAAAACTTGGTGACCATACCTTACCACACAGTGAACATGTAAATTACTTGGGTACGCACCTTGATCGGAGACTGATCTAGAAACACCACATAAAAACAAAAAGGGGAGCAATAAACATTCGTTATAAACTGTTTCACTGGTTCCTGGGTAGAAACTCCAAACTATCAACTGACAATAAACTTCTCAGCTACAAAGTCGTCTTAAAGCCAGTGTGGACGTATGGAATACAACTCTGGGGCAGCGCTAGCGACAGTAATATAAGCATATTGCTGCGACTCCAAAATGTGATACTACTTACGAACAATGACATAAGTACCTACCATGGTTTATTATAAATACTGAAATCCATGAGGAATGCAATATTAACACTGTGAAGGACGAGATTCGCTCTTTTTTATTTATTTTATTTGCTGTGCAACATACAAAAAAATACTAGTAAATCATCCCAACAAACTTGCAACTGAACTAGCAAATCAGAACCGCACTGGGCGACTCAGGAGAAAATAAATTTTCAATCTCGATGAACTACAAGCTCCACTCTTCATATAGTAGCGATCCGCGCTGGAAGACGCTTACATCACTCTAGGCACACTTAACATATCCGCTTATAGTCAGTGTCTGATTGCGGATAATACAAGGGAAAGAAAAAATATGACAAATTTGAAAAAATATTAAGAAGTTATGAGTCCTTTATAGCAATCTATGAATGTACTGGTTGGTATCAACTGGTATATTTTAGATTTACTCAAAATTTACTAAATACTTCTGTGCAGTTTTAATCAAATTGCACAGAATTACTACTGTGAGTAGGTACTACAAGAGTGTGTGAAGACCGTTTGGCAACATCATGATGAGTAGGTACAAGCTAATTGGCCCGAGTTTAGAAGTAGCCGTCAAAAGACCGATTAATTATGATAAAACCCATTTAAGGTAGATACATACCTACATATTATATTATTAATGTACCTACCTAATTGTTATGAATGGGAGTTTACGGACGTTGTTTATTGGCCGAGGAATTAACTAAGAGATTTGAACTATTCAATGCGGAATTAGAACGCTATTGAAGGTTAATTCTAAGGATGCAGTATAAGGAATTCATGTCTTATACGAATAATGTGTAGGTACTACTTAGCTTAGGGGGCGTCAGACACAGACAGCAATAGTTTCAGTACTGTTTAATACGTAGTAGGTAGGTAATATAAGTGAATATGTAAGAATGTAAAATTACCGGTACATATTATTACGCATTGGTTATCTCTTCTTCTTTATCAGTAGAGTAGACTGTAGATGAATCAATAAAGTTATCAGGTTGCCTATCCGCTAAGGAGACAAAATAGATAGTTATCTATACAATCGACGTATAGGAGTGAAAGGGTAATTTTAAAAATTTTCTAGGTACCTAGTTACTTACTTATAATACATATCTGTGTTGGTACTTAGGTAGGTATCTACGTAGGTATCTATTATGTAGGTAGCTAACATAACCGCTTTACGATTAGTTACAGCTTAGTTTAAGAGCAGACTAGTATAAGTTAGATAAGTAAGCTAACTCAACTACAGCGTTTGAGTTTTCCTTTAACAACTTACTTACGTAATCAAGTGCAACTTCATTCAAAAACTTACTTTGCTTAGAGGAAATGACACAATCTACAAGTAAGTACCTAGGTAGTATTTACGATACATCCTGCGGTTGAGGACGCGGATATTTATAAAAATACGTGGAGGCCGCGCATAGGGAACGCTGTGTTTACGAGAATAATATAACGAATAACTAGCTAAGTTTATTACATGATAGGTAGGTTTGTTAGATAGGTATTCAGTTTATTACTTTACTTGAATATAACTGTTTAAATCACTAAATACACTACTCAACAAGTTTCGTATAACAAAAACCAAGTCACAAATAAACATAAACACATTTTAACAATATTAATGATTTCTTATAATAACCCTATCATAAACTAATCTCCTTCGCAGAATTTCAAACATTCTGACAAGTATCTATAATCCTTTCATATTTACAATCACGTCACATCCTGGTCTCAAGCCCATTAGGTACTGTTTATAACTAACGTAGGGGCGAGCTTCCGTAGCTCAGAAAACAAATGTTCCGTGGTGAGAATCTGTGGAATCCTACATAATTTTGTTTCCTCCTTGCCAACTATAAACTACCTATATGCAATTCTTTTTGGGTACCTATTTGTAACTGAACTACAGTATGTACATTACCTACTTGTGTGTCAACCATAGTATGAGCGACGAGATAAACTCGATGCTTCAAGTTAGGATCAGAATCGAAATCGACGCGCCAGGCATGTCAGCGAGCGTGCTCGTCATACATAGGCAGACGTTTTCACATACTATATTGCTAGTTTTGGTTGAATGTATATGAATAAGTATCTAGGGCATCATTTACCAACCATCTGGTACTGTAAATAGGTAGGTAAATATGTAGGTACCTACTATTTAGGTAGATAACACCTTACCTAGTATTTGTGTCGCATTCGAGTGTTGTGTTGTTAGATGTTAACCACCCAAATTATAATATTTCATATTTGAAAACTGCACTTAGGTATCTACCTACCCACAGAAATTAATTACGGGGTGGGTATAGTCGGCGAATGGACTCTTTTCGACTCAAAAACAAGTTTCGATTTTAAATAGGTAGGTAGGTTATATGTAGAAACCTAGTATCATCATAGAATATCAAACAACATGTGTTTCAACAAAAAAGCAAAAAACGTGTAAGTACCTGCACTATCTAATCAATTTTAATTACGTAGATAACTATTAAGTAGCTGTAAATAATAATATATGGAGTATCTCAACTAGAGGTAGTTGTTAGGTATTAAAAAACAACACCAAGGGTCTCATATGCCCACACGCCGGGTACGCCATAAAAACACCCATTGAGAAAAAATGTTAACTTGATCTGCCATAAAATACTCATTTAATCTGTCCACCTGCGACATTGGCACCTTCGTTATCAGAACACATTCTAGACGGGCGCGGGCGGCGGGCCGCGGTGGCTGTGTCGAGCTCATGTTATTAGCATTTTAGGGCTTTGTCGAAGGAATTCCTCGGCGTGGCTTTCATTAAGAGCGGTTGAACGGGCGGCGGCTCCATTCACCTGTTATCTGATGGGATCTTTGTATATTTATTGGGGCATCAAAGCGAGGGCGAGCGCGGCCCGGGCGCGGCCGGGCGCGGGTGTGTAGCTCGGTAGCGCTCTTAAACCCAACAGTTTAATACCTCTCATAAAGCGGCCACTAACCGCCCGCGCCGAGCCGCTACCAATAATTTCTCTTATTGTCCCGATAAATTAGCTTAATTAGGGTGTAAAAAACGCGGCGGGCGTGGAATCTAGTGCGCCGCGGTGGGTGGGCTGCCGGGCCCATAATTAGTCGACGCGCATGCGCACCACTTGTGGCCTGCCTGCACCGTGCACCCTGCAGCCCAGCCGCAGCCCGCCACAGCCGCTGCACATTCCTGTGCTCATCACTTTGATATAACGCATGTCACCGTAGCTCTGCTTTTATCTCCCGTATTTTCACGGTCTGTTCGCTTCACATCGAGCGACACCCTTTGGACCTTACAGTAAAGCTCGAAGTATGTATCTAATGTAGAAAATCTCTAAGAAAATTAAACAGTGTTAATATGCATAGAGACCAACATGTAGGTACCTACCTAGGTAAGCACGGATTGGTGGTAGTGAATAGTTTTTCATGAAACAGTCTCGAGCTCGATATAAGAACCTGTTATCTGGCCATGTTTTAATTAATGAGCTTAGCTCAAACCTTAATTTATTTAATTTGTTGTGACTCTGATCCTATGCGGGTTTATATTTTATACAACTGTCTCACAGAAATCCTTTAAATGCCTACAGCTGTCTGAGGATCTGCGACCAAAAACTTACCTGAGTTAGACTAAATACTTAATAGGTAGTTATTTTAAACCCCCTATAAGTACCTACCTACCTACGTTAAACTTTATCGTTGGTAAGAAGCCTTTTGTTTCGTAAATAGAAAGGATGTCAATGATGCTCGTCGGTAATACTACAGCTACCACAGCTGCTAGCTTTGTTTAGGTCCTTAGTTAATTTAGTACCTACGCTTAATACTTATAGATGTGTAAGCACTGCTCAGTCTGCGGCATAGGTCTCAACTGGTTCAGGCAAAACTGTAGGTACTGTATTTTATATTGTAAGATGTATTTATTATTTTGTACCTAAGTACCTCTTTTTATGAGTAAAGTCCGGTAAAGCAAAACAAGCGCAGATAGCTGGTATATCACCTTCCTATTCAGTGTCCCAGTAGAGTAATATAGTTACCGTCAAGTATAAAGAACGCTGACCGTTAACTTAATGTTTTGAATTACTTAAAGTACCTATGTTCCAAAGTGTTACGTAACAGCTAGTAAAGTAACTTTAATGATTCTACAATGAAACAATTTATTTTAATGTGACGGGAACTATACGTTACTTTATACGTTGTGTTATGTTAGTAAAATGACTATCTAGGTAGAACATACTTATAACGTACCAACACCCATGTCGAAGTATTGTCGGACGATTTTAAAGTGGTAGGTATAGCTACTGCCTATGGGATGTGACATTAAGGATACTAGTTGCCAGAGACACCGACTGCTTCTTACTTACGTCTATAATACTAGATAAGCAGGAAAGTTAAGATGCACCAGGCATTGGCCTTTAACAATAGTTAACTATATCTAGTCGCATGTAAGAATGAGTCGTAGCGTCTTATCTACGAGTCCTCTACATTCTCGTAGATGACTCAGTAAAAACTTAAGGTATAGTAGTTCCAATAAAACTAATTGCTAACCTTTCCTTAAATTCTCCTCTATGCATGTTTCATACAGGTTTTCCCAGGCAGCAGCGACCTAGCCGTGGACGTGTGCGGGAACATTGTGCTGCTATTCACGCCAGTAAGTGCACTTGCTGAGGTACCAGTTACCAATCTACTGGATCATAAAAATGTAAGTGGGGCGAATAATACGCAGATACATATGGCGGGCAGCAGGCCGCACAGGTCAAGGCTGAGCGTGGAGTGTGGAGCTGCCGCCGGCGACGCGACGCGGCGCAAGTATTTCCACCGACATAGCTCCGCCGCGGCCGTATGTAATTTTTATTAGTTCCATAACTCGCTCGCATTCCCGGTGCGACCTAATGTCTGTAGATAATGCGGCAATGCGCCATCAATCAAACTCGTCGTCGCCGCGACATTCATATCTCACTAGCGGCAGTAAAACGACCGCGCCGCTCTGCGCCTGCGCTACCTTGTCTTTACAGATAACGTGATTTAGGCGCACCGCTATCTGCCTGCACTATCTGCTACGGGTTTATTTCTGACAAATTGTATATAATATGAGAACTAGGTGTCAAATTGTACGGTCGTAAACAATGGTGAAATGATCATCGAACGGGGCCAAGAGAACGGTCTGGCATCCTTTATGTCTAATAAAGATACCTCTGGTATTTTAATGCGTGTTTTTCATAGTCAGTGTGAAAATACACTTTGGGTTTAAATGGTGTAATCTAGAAATCAGCGCCGAACACACAATAAGCACATTTGTTATGTGAATAAACCAAAACTATTTGGTATTTTACCTAATTACTTTGGTTAATGTGCCTAATTGGTATAATACACGTTGTACTTAATAAATAAATAAGCTATGCAATTAGATTAATTTACTGCCCCTAAAATTGCACTTGAGATTAACATAAATGTGAATAGCAAAGCTCAAACATTGGCGTTTGATAGGCATTCCCAAGAGCTACGGACTGCGTAGCCACCAGAACCCTTTCCATTTATAACGAAGCAGAAATACTATAAAGATTTGTTTTCATTGGCATACCCATTTCTTTAAAAATCAATAAACTATTGATTTACCTATAGTAAACCAGCTATAGCCCCCTTATTCATAAATATAATTAAATATTTCGACGACCTGATTAGCGTAGTGGCTAAGCGATTGGACTGCTGCGCTACGGGTTGCGGGTTCGATTCCCGCACGGGGCAAAACTTTGTGCGAACCACAGATGTTTGTCCCGAGTCTGGGTGTTTGTGTATGTGAATATGTCATGTTTGTGAAACGCACCTACGATACAGGAGAAATTCCTAGTGTGGGGCGACGTTTTAAAAAAAAATATATTAAACCATGCACTCATTTTTAGGTACCTTAACCTGTCACTGTCGTCGGCAAGTCATGCTGGCACTTCTCTTGGCATATTTGCCCAATTATTCGTGGCAACTTAGTAATGCAAAATACACTGTTTGAATACAATAAATTTGACGACCTGATTGGCGCAGTGGCTAAGCGATTGGACTGCTGCGCTAAGGGTTGCGGGTTCGATTCCCGCACGGGGCAAAACTTTGTGCGAACCACGGATATTTGTCCCGAGTCTGGGTGTTTGTGTATGTGATATTTCGTGTTTGTGAAACGCTCCCACGACACAGGAGAAATTCCTAGTGTGGGGCGACGTTTTAAAAAAAAAAAAAAAATAAGGCTCATTTTTTAGTCGTAAATATCGCAAATGTTTGTACAAATGCGCCAAGAGTAGTGCCACCATCAAATAATCAGAGCAACTAGTACAGTCAATGGAGTTAATGTGGGTATAAGCCTATCATAAATGGAAGTATTATCCTCGTTTATGAATAAGAATTGAAGGCTGTGGATGATGATGATGAATAAGAAGATAGTTGTCAAATGATGTGTGATTATAAGGTACTGTTACATAGTAACAATGTTCTTTTATTATTCTGCTATATGTTCGCATTTACAATTTTCTTCGTCCTGTTTAGTACCATCACCCACAATTAGTGATAATGAAGACATGCAAGCATGCATTGTCATAGATATTCCCTATAAACGAGAATGCAGTCGACTTCTTGCTCATTGTCAGCGTCAAACTTCCAGCGAGAGAGTGACAAAAACGTGACGTCACACGTCAAGCTGCGTTGTAATCGATAGTGGAAGGTGAAAGTGTCAACACATGCAGTAACCACTTAATTATTGTTCGATATACGACCTGTAACCACTAGTGGCAGGCGCCTCCAGTGCGGTGACACTACACAGTGAAATGCAGAAAGCTACTTCGAAGCTGGGACTAAAGTACGTTTCTTCTATCAACTCTCCCTGTTGAAGCGTTGAGTGTGCTTACTGTAGTTACTTTTGACTTCATATTTTCAATTTAATTTGTATCGATGATTTTTTGACAATACTTGTATCTATGTAGGTGTGGGTTATTAGATAGTAAAAAGTATTTAAAATCTTTTACCGTTTTAAAAGGGTTCCGTCATGAAAGTTTGTAAATATTTAAATAGTAGGTACTCGTTTAACATTCTCAACTCATAACAAATATTTTAATGTAAATTACACTTATTATAACCTCAGCCCTATTGGTTCACCTGTTTTGGTACCTACTGCGCCAATCATGTGAAGTAGACTTTCTGCAGCCCCCGGGCTGTGGCTCGCGAGTCGCGGCAGGTGTGGACGGGCGCAGGCGCGGCGTCACCGCGTCAGTGTCACAGCTACACGACTCATTAAACACCACCGAGACAATTTACCACCGATACGTTCTCATTACACCTCGGTGACGTCGTATTACCCCCGAACACAGCCGAGCGCGACACGAGTGCTACATTTAGGCACTACATACTAGCATGTCATTAATGGTTCCTATCAATACCTACATATGTACCAACATATGTTATTGCATGTCGGTACTTAAGTGTTGATTATCCATTTCATGGCTGATCAACTTGTTCATTGTAGTCTGAGAATTGATACTCAGACGTTTCCCTTGATCACACACACAAGCGGCGTGCAGTAAGTACTTATTTATAGTATACTGTGTAGACGGTCGCAAGGTGGTAGGTACGTATACAAATAATACATTACATTACTGAGTTACCTTGAGTACACTGAGAATAATTGATGTAGGTCATAGAGATATTCTTAGTCCGGGAATATAACCTACGATCCCTGGCATATAATGCCAAGCGCGCAGCTACTGCACCACTCCGGTCGTACACCACGTGTCATGCGTGTCTATTCTTGGAACTGTTTCTATGGATCTACAGATTTAGATTACACATTTACATTTAAATAATGGGCACACAAGTCATTGTCTGCTTAGTGACTGTGGACGCTGGTTTCGTTCATTTAGGTTACACCCTGTATAATATCATTGGGTTACACGGATACGATATACATATATATAAGTATATACATTATAAGAACCCAATACTTATGAATTTAGTTATATCTTTTACAAGTCAAACCTAATTGGCTAAGTGATTGGACTGCCGCGATAAGTGTTGCGGGTTCGATACCCGTATGGGACAAAACTTTTATGATGTGTGTCCCGAGTGCGAGTTTTTGAGAATGAGACATTACATGTTTGTGAAACTGAACCTGTATCGTGGGTTTGTATTAATTAGAAAAAGTGTGTTCTATGTATTTCTATCGGCAAGAATTAGACTTCCCTTGCACGACACAACCTTGCAAACGTGCTTGACTTATGGGAACCAACCTTTTGCATCAAAAGACCAAACAGAATTAAACTAAGATATAAAAATAAAAACATAACAATTTCTTAACAATCAACACTAATGCTTCCATCTAAACAGATTCCTGCCGAAAACAAATGTTAGCACTTACTAGTAAAGTCACAATTAATGTAATAGTTTATTGATAGGTATTTGTAGCGCGTTTCGTAACCGTCGCTGAAAATATATCGGAGCCGCAGCCGGAGCCGCGGGCTGCGCCTGTATGGAACGTGTCCCTGAAGGAATGCACATAAACGGTGCTCAGTTAAACACAACACATTTAAACCACAATAAATCTTGTTTAATGTGGCTCGCCGCTTTGTTTTTATATGCTGCGAGTCCCGCTCAAAGAGAACGGGGAGTGCGACTCTGTAGCCGGCCGCGGCGGCTCAGAGAGCTTCTCCTTCCTCCGCTACGGACTTATTACGATTGTGTTATGATGTCAGTGTTATTGGATATCGTTGTCATCACGTATCTATTAGCATTACGAGGGTGCTGAACACAATACAACCATACCAAAATGTTACTTGTCCATTATTCTCGATGCTATTATGTCATTTTGTAATTAACCACGTAGAGTTCGCCAACCCGCAGTAAGCTAGCGCGCTGGTTAATGCTCAATCCTTCTCTATACGAAAGGAGGCCTTTGCCCTGCAGCGGGACAGTAATAGTCTGTTATGTATGTAGAGTCTAGCTACGTGTGAGTTTCCTAGAGTCTAGACTAGATATTTAGATAATCACAAACATGTAACTTCCTGTTGCAGACATTTGTCAGGTATATATTTGATACTTGCACTCAGACGTTCATCATTATTGTTACCCTTCCATAAGAAAACCTAATCGGTGCATTTAGATAATTCTTTTCAAAATATAATCTCCACAATCGTACACTATTCGGTAAATACTCTAAATACCACGTACAGCTGTTGAGATAGAGTACCTGTTCCACACGAGCAGATACTAACTACTTCATAACTAAACATGTCTACTAACTGTAACAACTAAGTAGTGTAGGTAACGTTATACAGGTTTCTTCAAAGAGAGCTGCATCTATACTAAAATAATATTGTCATACATTATTGTGGTAAGAGTGGGGAACGTAGCAAACAACTTAATCGTACACCTCTCCACTAACGGACGTCTCCCGGTACTTACGGAACTACCGCGCCCGCTCCGGGCCGGAGACAAGCAGAGGTGTAGGCGACTGGAGATAATACTTAGTTGACCACACATAATTAGAGAGTTTGCTACGAGAGCTACGGTTGGCTGATAGAGAAGTATATTTTGTAGTTCTGTGAACTGTTAAAAAACCCACTTTGTTTTGGTTCCTTTTCTGTTCGTTTTTCTTATCCTTAAGACCTTGAGATAAGAAATTAAGAGATATTTAAACTGCGGTAAAGGTATGAACAATCATATAAACAAGTTCATAATTATTGGTGAAAAATTTGTCTACTGCGGCGTTACTGGTCTATGTCATAGTTTCCCGCAGACAGCTCATACAGTATAAAATGATCTCCGCTGTCCGCAGCCCGCTGGCTATCGCTCCCGCTCCCACCCCCCTCGGCCCCCACAGCAGCTCTCCCCCCATCCGGACACTAGCCGACGACTGAAGCCGGGCACCGCTCAGGGCACATCATCCGCTTTCGCCACTAAATGATTTATTGGAACAAATAATGTTCAGCGCGACCATTGTTCTGGGAAGCTGTTCCATAGGCCGTACACATGTACGTGAGCAGCCGCATTGTTAAGGTGGCGGGGGCGTGGCGCGGCGAGATCACTCGCGGAGGCTCCGCCCCGCCCCGCGCTCCCCGCGCTCCCCTCGCTCCCCTCGCACCCCCGTCCGCGAGGCATGCGGACCGACAAAGGCTCTAGTCCGCGCGCGCCGCACAGTCGTGGACAATGACAACTGTAGGACACGATCATGTTAACGGAGGGCATCAGTCCACAGCGCAGGCAGGCTGTGGCTCACCGTCACGTGACATGGGTGTCAACTGTCAAGCCGACGGCTTCAGGGTGTCAGGAGATCTCCTTTTGCTGCGGTAACCCCTCACGCTCATGAACATGGATGTACAGTGCATGAGGCAGGAGCAGTGGTGTGGACCGACTGCGGAGGGCGGAACTAACTACTTGGACCATTTAACATGCTCACTTAAGCTCATGATAATAGCTATGTAAATGGTTCAAAGTAAACTAATTATAAACAATTATAGTTTAATTGTAATGAAATATAATGTTACTCTTAGAACCGTACAAATCATACACTAAGTACCTACTTGGGGGTTATGAGGTGGTTGTCCACACTGTAGGGACAAGTGTGACTTGTGAGGATTGTACGATACAATACTGGCAGCGGTCTTGTTATTTGTCTCACGTTATCTAATGAAACCTGCCGATATAGATACAGGGTGTGTTAGTAAGATTTACAACGCAAATAATATTACAATTATCCAGGAACCGTAAAGCGGAGCGAATCGAACCTTAAGGGTGAATAGAGACAAAGCTTTGGAACTGATTTTATACCAAAAAGAGTGTAGATTGTCACCATTAAAGACCTTGTACTTTAAATTGTATTATAGACAACAATATAGAGTCTTTTTTGACAACCAACTGTAATATTTTATTGTTAAATCAATTCCAAAGTTTTAACTCTATCCACCCTTAAATTTCAATTCACCCCGTTTTACCCTAAAGATAAAAAAAAAACAAAAATAGAGCTCAACTTAAGAGACTACCGCCGCGGCTCGGGGGCTGAAGCGCGTGGTTCAGCCCTGCTGGCTGCCCTGGCAGAATATCTAAGCAACATTGCTGTGGAGATAACCAGATCAACTAAGTACTATTGTACTTAGTTGATCTGGTTATCTCCACACCGACAGTCGACACAACTTACATATAAAGATAATGTTACAAAACGTACACGGTAATCACCGATAAAATTAATCTCAGTGCGTATAATATAATTTAAACAGTTTATTATCTGCCTACACCCGAAGTGACAAGCCGTGAACACATAAATGAAGGAACGCGGGTAATTAGTAGCTTATGCAAATAGAATTGATATGAAGCCGTCGGTAGTCAGCAATTAAGGTAATTTTATAGTTCCGAGATTATATAATTAATAGTGAAGTGGTCGTCAAGCTGAGGGTCCCAGATATTTGTGAAACTGGCCGGCAAGCGAGGTCGCTGGACTGTTGCCTGCCGCCGTCGGGCCGCGCCGCGCGCCGGCCGGCGGCGGGCGGCGCGCGGCGGCCGCGCGATGCCGCGTGCCTCTATGTGAGCAAGTGACCAGAGGTTTACTATTAGACTACAGCACTTATAGCTAAATAGTATGACCCCTGTCTACCAAGTCAAAGATTTTAAGTTCAAACCCACCAATGTTTTTCAAATTCATATGCGTAGATATTATAAATAAGTTATCAGTAGCTTTAAAACGGTAAAGAAAAACATAGTAAGGAAACAGTATACCTATTACCCAGGCGGTTTACACTCTGACAGTAGTTCGTTCTCAACCACACGATAAGAAGTAGGCTATCCGACTGGGTATCTTTATCATGCTGGTCACGACAATAGACTCTGTAGGGTAGGCAAAAGTTTCTTGCATACCTAGATTTTACCAACAACATAATACAAGAAGTGTATTGTTTAGGAACTCAATAGAGAGTTCACAAAAAAAATCAAAATACGCATTTTTGTAACGTGCTCAATCTGGGATTAGACTCCTGTCCTATATACTTCTATTTAATAGCACATTGGCAACCACCAAGCTCAATAGGTATAATACCTATTCAAGGAAAAGAAGATTTAGCTACTTGTTCTAGTTAATAAGGTTCACTTTTGGGATGCATATGTCAATGATAAAGACGCGTGTGTTCTTACTGAGGTTTATTGGCAACTAACTTCATAATTCACGTACAACTGTATATATTGAATGATTAGTGGTAGTGGAGTGGCCGCGCAAACAAAACATAAAAACAGCTTCAACATAAGCCGCCCACTAAAGAACCTACGGTTCTTTTAAAAACTTCTCTAATTCATGCAAAATTAACATTACTACAATTACAATAACATGATAGGTACTGATAGATATTCACGAATGATGGACTTAAAAAATTAAGTTAAAACATTAATCAGTAGTAGTATCTATGGGTAGGGCGCAAAGTTTCGTGACACATCGCTTGGTTATACTATCGCCGCTTTTCACACTGTACACTCGGGTCAACCCGTCTGGGCCGGGATGTTTCTCTACTATGCGGCCCATGCACCAATTTCCTGGTGGCATATTGTCGTGTTTGATAAGTACTAAGTCACCGATTCTAAATTCTTCTTGACGCCTCAGCCACTTAGGTCTTTGCTGAAGTCTAGTTAAGTACTCTTTTTGCCATCGTATCCAAAAGTCATTGATTAACTTTCTTGTGTATTGCCAGCGTGTTATGTTGTTCACATTAGAATGTTTAATATTGTGATCAGGCACGACAATTGGCGCTTCAGTTATTAAAAAATGACCAGGTGTCAGTGGTTGCATACTATCGTCGTCGATAGGACACAATGGACGGGAGTTTAAGCATGCTTCGATTTCACAAAGAACTGTCGACATCTCTTCAAAGGTCAGATTGCTGTTGAGTATCCTTTTTAGGTGAAACTTCATGGACTTCACACCGGCTTCCCAGAGTCCTCCAAACGTTGGTGAATATGCTGGTATGAAATGCCATTTGGTTCCATCGTTGGCCAACGATTCCGCAATCTCAAGACCAAATTGCAAGCCAGCTTCTTTCCACGCATCATGTAGTTCTTTATTGGCACCTACAAAGTTCCGTCCTTGATCGCTCCATATATTGGCACATCGTCCTCTGCGTGCGCAAAACCGTTTAAAGGCACCAATAAATGCTGCTGTACTCAAATCTCCGACCAACTCTAGATGTACGGCCTTTGTCGACATGCATATAAATATAGCAACATATGCCTTACTGGTTCTAGCTCCTCGTCCCTTCGATATTAATATTTTAAACGGGCCAGCGAAATCCACTCCAGAATTAAGAAAGGGTCGTGCAGGTCTTACTCGTACGCTTGGTAAGTCACCCATTATCTGTGTTCTCACTTTAGCCTTTAGTTTGGCACATATCAAGCATCGGTGAACATGTTGTTTCACTAAAGGTTTCGCTCTTAGTATCCAGTATTTGGACCTGAGAAAGGTAAGCATAAGTTGAGGTCCTCCGTGCAATGTCTTCTTGTGAGCTTCTGCTACAACCAGGATGGTAAGCTTACTCTTTCGACCTAGAATCACAGGATGCTTGCTTTCATCGTCTAATTCCGAGTTCCTGAGCCGGCCGCCCACTCTGAGGACACCATCATCATCAAGGTAAGGAGCTAAGAATTTTATTTTACTGTTTCCCTTTACTGTTTTCTTTTCTTTTAGTCTATCTATCTCTTCCTCAAATTCTTCTTCTTGTGCCTTTTTTATACAGGTTTGCAGTGACAGTTGGAGTTCTTCGGGGGTCATCGGTTTATTTATATTATAATTAATTTTCTTTTGTTTCAGGAATCTTCGGCAGTGCGTGATTGTTCGCAGTAGTTCTATCAGCGTGTCAAAATTGTCAAATTGTAAACATAATCCTTTTCCTTCCACATTTTCTGTTATTTTCAGGGTTTGCAGGATGTTCTTCTTCCTTTCTAAGTCTGTCGGTGTTATAATTGGTTTAGTGGACTGTATATTCGGTTGCAGCAGCCATTGTGGTCCGTTCCACCACAAGCCACAATTCTTTAGGTTTGATACTGATGTCCCTCTTGATACAATATCGGCTGGGTTATCCTGAGATAAGACGTGGTACCACTGACTGGAGTTTATGATATTTGTTATCTCGACAACGCGATTAGCAACAAACGTTTTCCATTTGTTCGGATCTCCCTGTAGCCATGAGATTACGATAGAAGAATCTGTCCATGCATATACACGTGATGTTGGTATTCTCATAGCCTTTGTTACTTGCTTGAGGAGCCTGGACAAGAGCAAAGCTCCACATAGTTCCAACCGCGGCAAAGATATCGGTTTTAGGGGAGCCACTCTTGTTTTTGCAGCAATTATCGTGGTCTTGATTGCATTGTCAGGTAGTTTGACTCGACAATACACAACAGCGCCATAAGCTCGTACCGAGGCATCGCTAAATCCGTGAATTTCAATATCATCTTTGTTTGAGTTCGTAGTGTTCATCCATCTCCTTATGTAAATTTCATTCACGTTCTCAAGATCAGATCGAATTGTACGCCAGTTTTCGGCTAGGGCTGCGTTCAAGGCTGTGTCCCAATCTACCTTCTCTTGCCAAAGCTGCTGAATTAGAATTTTTGTTTTTACAAGACAAGGCGCAATCCATCCGAGTGGGTCAAACAATCTTTGGACATCGGATAAAATACTTCGCTTCGTGATCACGTCACCAATTGGAGGTAAGTTCAAACTGTACTCAAATTGATCCTTTTCCAGATTCCATTGAATGCCTAATGCTTTAATTGTTCCAGCTACGTTCAGTTCCAGAATTGCTTTAGAAGATCTCTCACTTGGTTTGATTGTTTGCATGAAATCGGAGTTATTGGATGACCATTTCTTCAGTTCAAAGCCACCCAGACTAAGTAAGCGTTTTAGGTCTTGACTGTTTTTTACAGCGTGTTCGAGAGTATCACTGCCGGATATGACGTCATCAACATACAGGTCTTCGCGTAATATTTTCGCTGCTTGTGGATACTTGTGACCCTCGTCATCGGCCAGTTGCATGAGTGTTTTTACAGCAAGATATGGGGCGGAAGCTGTCCCAAAGGTGACGGTCAAGAGTCGATAGTCTTCGATTTCTTCAGAAGGGTCATTTCTCCACAGAATTCTTTGGTAATCTGTATGTTTTTTATCAATCCATATCATTCTGTACATTTTCTGTATGTCAGACACAAAGCAAATAGAATGGGTTCTCCATCTCATCATTAAACTTCTGAGATCTTCTTGCAGCACTGGGCCCAATAATAATTCGTCGTTTAAGGAAACACCGTTGTAGCCCTTGCACGACGCGTCGAATACTACGCGTGTCTTCGTGGTTTCTTTATCGTTGCGGATCACTGCGTGATGAGGTAAGTAAACTGATTTATTTCCCTTTTCTTCTTTAGGTACAATTTCCATATGTTTTAGGTTTATATATTCTTCTATTACCTTCGTGTATTCTTCCTTAAGGGTTGTATTTTGACTAAATCTTCTTTCTAATTGTAAAAATCTTCTTTTTGCTATTTCCCGTGTATTTCCTTCTGATGATTTTGGGTGTTCCGTGTTAAATGGTAACTGTACAATGTATCTTCCATCTTTATCTCGCTTGTGAGTCGTTTTGTATATATCTTCACTTAATTGTTCTCTTTGGCTATATTTTCGTTTTGAGTCTGTTTCGACCTCCCATATTGCTTTTAGTAACTCTTCTATATTAACTTCTTGCTTCATGACAGTTAAGGATTTCTCTCGTCCGTTAAAATTCATTGTTATTCCACCCATTAGAATCCATCCCAGCGAAGTATTTTGCGCGCATGGAGTACCTGGGGGACCCTTGATTAACCCTTGTTTTAATATTGCTGCATACTCGTTTACACCCAATAAGAGGTCAATGGTTCCAGATTCATGATAATATTCATCTGCTAATTGGATGCCCTTCAGATGTGGCCAACTAGTCTCCATCGTGGAGCTTGAGGGTATGTTTGAAGTCAAGTGTTTAGACATCACGTAGGCTTTAATAGGTAAGTTAAATTGGTCGTCCCATCGTGATAACACTTGCACATTAATCTCTTGCTTGACCCTTACTTTCATGGATTCCATCCCTGAGACTATAAGATTGACCGATGATTTGTTCAGTTTCAGGATCTGAGTTGCCTTCTCGCTTATGAAACATGCTTGAGATCCTGAATCTATAAGCGCCCTTAAGATAAGCGTGTGGCCCTGTTCACTTTGCAACTTCACTAAAGCGGTGGCCAATAGAGCCATCTTCTTTTCAGTAGCGAAATGAGACACGACCATAGCATGAACTTTCTTTTCTTCTTCATCTGCTTGAGTGGAAGACATTGGTTGCTGAGGGTCTTCTTGGGGAACCAACTCTTCCGTATTCTTGGATTGATGTAGAAGTGTATGATGGCGTCTCTTGCAAATGCGGCAGGACATAGGCATACGACACTTAAACACTGAATGTCCCGCCCCGAGGCAGTTAAAGCACAGCTTGTTAGTCTTGACATGTTCTCCGCGTTCTCTGATTGACATTTTATTAAACTTGTTACAATGAAATAGTGTGTGCACGTCCTTACACAATGCGCATGTTTTTTTCTTATCATTATCAAACGATGTGATGTGCAAAACTCGTTCCTTGATGGTTCTGGTGCTAGGGGTTGGGGTAACTAGCTCGAGTGTTCGGAATGTGGCCTCTAGAAAGTCGCGTAAATCTTTCCAAGTAGCTAATTCTTCCGTGTTCGCTGAGTAAGCAGACTGTTCCCATTCCTTGTGCGACTCCGGGTCCAATTTCTGGATGATCAGAAATATAATTAATGGATCCCAAGAATCGGTAGGCACCTTCAAGTTATTCAAGCTGTTAATAACTTCATTAGTTGTATCTAATAGAACCTTAAGCTGCGCCGCGGATTGATTGGTGCATTTCTTTAAAGAAAATAATCGCTTAAGTAGTGCGTTCACTATAAGGCGCCTATTGTTATATCGTTGATTTAAAGTATCCCATGCTTGAATATAATTAGCACCGGTCACTTGAACGTGTTTTAACAATGATGCCGCTTCGCCTGTGATGCTAGTCTTCAAGTAGTGTAATTTTTCTACATCCGTCAATGTATTGCATTCGTGAATTAGTGATACGTATAAGTCTTTAAACGTGGGCCATTCTTCATAATTACCGGAAAACGCAGGTAGCTTTATACTAGGTAACTTCACTTTCGTATGTACTTGACCTTGACATGACATGTTATTGCACGAAGGTTCGTCCGATGTATTAATGGTGAGCGATGTCAACAGATCTTTAAGGTCTCCCAACATACATAAGTATAAGTCTTCTTGAAGGTAGAATTCTTCGTTTACAAAATATGAAATCATTCCGCGTTGTTCACGTGTCGTACACTTCAATAGGTCTTGGTGTGCTTTCTTGAATGTATTCCAGTATTCTTCGATGGTTGCAATGCGAGTTTGTAAATAGCCCTGTTTAGATAACCGTTCCTTTGGACACTTTTTTAGATTGATTTGAGTCTTTTTAAGTAACGATGCTGTATCTTCGAGTATACTTAAAGCTTGATCCACTTGAGACGTCATGGTTTTAATTTATTAACTCTTAACGATGTTATCGCGACGTAATTATGCACAACTATATTTTTGTTATAATGACTTGCATAAAAAAACTGCACCAAGTACTCGCTTATCGCTCAGGAATGTGGTTTCTTTTGTTCTCGGGACGGCTCGGCCGTCATAGGCGACACTTCGGTTTTAGTATACGATCCGGCTCGAAGGACCATATGTTCTAGTTAATAAGGTTCACTTTTGGGATGCATATGTCAATGATAAAGACGCGTGTGTTCTTACTGAGGTTTATTGGCAACTAACTTCATAATTCACGTACAACTGTATATATTGAATGATTAGTGGTAGTGGAGTGGCCGCGCAAACAAAACATAAAAACAGCTTCAACACTACTTTATGAAAATTGTATGATCATTAAAATATTATAAGTAGATAATATTTAATTTCTCTATATTTTATACTTAAAACGCAAATAATTTTTTGGATTTACACCCAGTAGCCCGCGCAGGCGCTCCCGGCCCCGCTCGGCGCACAATGCACATGTCTGTGGCGGCGAGATCAAAGCACACGCGAACAATCTACGTGTATTCACTATTACAGTAAACACTTCATGCTAAGCGAGCTGTAATCCTTCTCCCCCAATTAACTGTACGAGGAAATCGCGTGATAACCCACCGATGCACTTCGGCTTTTTACTGTACTCGCGTGTACTGGCGTGTAGCCAGATACAGGATCAAAAGAAAGCGCCGCGGACGTCATTTTTTTTAAATCATGTTCGCTGTTTCGAGACGCAGTAAATCACCGACACGCCTAGAACATACGTTTAGGTGTCACTTATTCTCCAGCTAATAGAATACACGTTTTTATCATATTGTTTTCTCCTTGACCTGATCACCTAAAGCGTTAAATAATTCTGTTAGGGTAGCGGTAGACATACTGCACCTACAAGTAGCCCACCTGTGGGACTTAGAGCATAGCACTAAGAACTTAATCGGGGCTGTATAAAGTGTCTTCTCCTCTACGAAAGCACTCAATAGAGACCACAAATCTGTAGCTCATTAAGTGCCTACAGTTCGACAAACAATTGCAAGGTAATTTCTTTGGAAACAATTCCCGCGAATGAACAATAAGGAGGGAAGGTAATTGTCGCCGAGGGAGCCTCACAATGAGCTGTTTGTATGATAATAACACCCGAAACTGGCGAGCTCAGCCAGCGGCGCGGCGCGGGGAGACCGCGGGGAGTGCGCCGAGTGCCGAGCGGGCTGGGACTTATGAGGCCGCGATTAAGATCGCATTAGCAAGTATTTTAATGAACGGCAATTAGTCATAGGTGGAATGTTCCGTAGCGCAACTGCAGCCGTCCCGTGCACGTACCGTTCACGTAACTGAAGGAAACCTCACCATTCATTACCAACTCCCGGGAATTTTATCAACTATGTTAATGACCTGATTTTACAACGCATTAATTAGATATAGCTTTGATATAAAATATTGCTACATTCACTTATATTTGGGCCTTGCTGGTGAGTGTTAGCGGCAACAATGCTAAGGCCTTAATTAATTGTTAAGGAAATTACAAATTTGAGAATGTACAAGGTTTATAAAAATAGCTTAATAAATTAAATAATATATTTTCTAAAGAATATCTACGTAGTGCAAGAACCGTGTTACAGTAAGTTTGTTCTCTGTCATCCCCTTCACTCCATGTTAATAAGGAAGCCCCGCTCGGAGAGATTAGCAGGTCCATAGATATTAAAAATGGCTCACGTGTGTAATTAACACGGTTCTACAAACTCTTCACTTAATCTCGCGCTTCATTAGCGAACTTGTAACTCGCCCCCCGGCCGAGCAAGTTACAAGTTCGTCTACATCATACACACGTAGGCACATATGTACGGAGGTACCCACTCACAGTCACGATAGACTTTTCCAATTTAAACTTGAACCCAACTCCCAGTAGGGGATGATGTGAAGTTTATTTTAAGCAAATATGTTTCGTGATGTATAACGTAGGTAATATAAGGAATTAATTGTAGCATATTCGTTATTTTCTTGTTTTATAATTAGGTAAATTATTTTCTAAAATGTAAATTAGTTTCAATATAATTAAATTAAGAGCGAGTATCAACGGATTAACTGCTCTACAATCTTTTTTACTATAATAACTTTCGTGAGTGTTATCCATATTATTTACTATATATTCCGGTTATACTATATATTCCGAACTCTGTGTTCGGTTCGCGACTCTGCCGCGTAACCAGCTCATGAATAAGGGCTCCGGTCGATTCCGAAACTAGTCGGGCATTCCCGAATACACCCGTGAGTATAACCAGAATATATAGTAAATAATATTCTCTACAATCGTTCGTAGCACGGAAATTTTTGGTTGAGTTAAGTACCCAAGTTGTCAAAAATCTGTTTTGTTCGTTTCCAGAGAGATCTTGTGTTGTAATAAACTATGGCTATATTATATTAGGTATACCTGTAGTTATTTACTTTAATTAAAACTTAATTTAGTTATATTCTGGTTTAAAAAAAAATAGCTAATTTAGAGATAGAATACTAATAAGTAGGAACAAACAAACCATAAGGACAAATGTAGAGTCGAAGCCTGCCCCCCGCGTGGCACTGCTTAAATCATCTGTAAAAGACGCAAAAAGTTCGTTTGAGGGTTCGAGTCGTCGACGTCATCGTAAAACAAGGCACTGTGTGTCCGAGGAAGACGGTTGGCCGTCAGCGGGCGCGGCGCTCCGCACGTGTCCAGTGTCCAGTGACGTCGGCCAGCTGGCGCGGGCGCCGCGAGGTCTACGCGCGCCGGAACCGGAACTCTATTGTTTTTAAATGGAGCGATGACAGCAGCCTTGTCAGCCGCCACGCAGCCGCCCAGTAACTACCACGCAGTCGCACTGCACCGCCGCACAGAAGGTCCACTGGTAGCAGTGCTCGATAGCAAGCGTACCGGTCTACATACTGCATGTAGGGACGAGTAAAGACACAAAGAGAATTCTTCTAATCTAGTTAATTGCAGAGGCTCGCGAATGTATTAATTTTATCTTAAGAGTCAATACTGCACAACACCAGAGTTTATTTTATGTTACAATAAGCTACGATTTAGGTGTATCAGACACTTCTTTCTGTTGATTATGATCAAGCTTTCACAAATTCTTGTACCTTCTGTACGAAGTAAGTACTGGTGCATGAGCCTGCGCCGTCCCAGCCAGCGCGTCGCGCATGTCGCGCTCCCCGCGCGCTGCTCGCGCCGCGTTATTTATGTGCGAGCCGCGCGGCCGCCACCTGCCGCAACCGCCGCCCGTCACCAGGCTGCTCACTGTCACCCACCAGGCTCATACTCGTACTTCCTACTACAGTTTCGGGTATGACCCCCGCTGACCTCGACCACACCAAGGTTACAAAATGTCTTCAAAAACCATTCGTTCGGAAGAGCAAATTACATTAATTCCCGCATAATCCATTGACATCTTAACTGCGCGCGTGCCGCGACATTTCAAAAACCGCTAATTTAATTTTCATGCGGAGTTCCGCGCGCGCCATTGTGCCGCAACTGTCTCAACTGTCAGACAACATGCTTAGTCAATTTGCTACGGGGTATCGAATAGGTATTTGTGATATGGACCGCACACTGATAGATTTTCTGTCTGCGAGCGTTTAGCTAGTAGGAACTTATCGGTAGTGCCATGTCACCGCATCTCGTAGTTGCTTCCTGGATAGTGGTGAGCCCTACGTCAGGGAGCCGGCTGCTGCACTAGTTAATAAGTATGCTGCTGGTGTGGTGGGTCGCCATCGTGCATCTTCAATCATCTTAGAAGTGCGCCAAGCTGTCGGCTGTGGTGTGACGTCACACGAGCTACTTTTTGTTGTGCAACTGCTGGCGGTGTTAGGTGGTGTTACTGTCAGCAGTTCGGCCGCATTAGCATACAATAGCGGCCGACAGCTGGCCCTTAGTTATCAGATCAGCGGCCGGCGGCGGCGTGACCCGCCCGCGCCGCGCCTGCGCTCGCCGACACTACGACCGACTCATTTGCGAGTTAACAAAGTTCGCTTGTTCGAAGCATATTTATCGTACGGCGGCGGCGGCCTAATAAATAACCATAATAATGACACGCCACAAATCAAAACTACTTGAATTCGTGTAACTACGCTGCATACCGGCTGCGTACACAGCAGCCACGCAGTAGGTACGGTTGTTAGTGTTTATGGTCCGCCTGGCCGGCTACCTGTCTAGTTCACTAACAATAGTCGTAACTATAAAGCGTTTATGTAGACATACATGCAATGTATCTACACATGCTTATTAAGAACTAAATATACACTTTCTCAATTAGATTAACTACCACTCGTTATACGTGTGGTTCAATTTCATTCTGTATTCCTTTTGCTGTATATTTAGATCATCGGTTCATTATAATACTAGTCCGGTAATCGTGCGGGTATAAGTGAGTATCGCTCGCGTGCTGCTATCAATCAGCCGACGCCGACGGTACTGTGAATCAATTGTGCGTATCTGCTCTGGTTGGAGGTCTAGCGGCACGAGACCCCTACTAACGACACAACATTAACATATTTGCACGAAACTAATTCGGTAGGAGCTGGCCAGCCGCGCCGCCTGCGCCAGTGGGGTGACCACGCGATGTTTCCGCCAGCGGTCAGTTTTTGCGCGTCTCGCGTCGCGCTCCTCGCGCTACTTGCGAATCCATGAATATATGAATTTCTATAACGTTTAACGTCACCCTTCGATCCACGATGTCACTCAAGTGTCAGACGGTGTTTTTAACTTGTTTGACTTGTCTGATAAGTGAAGACCATTGTAAGACCATGTTTATAATAACTTTGAATACCTAGCTATACCTACTGACACTTGCTTTAAACCGGCTACAAAGACTCTCAAGCGGCGGAAATATAACAAACTTATTGGTAATTATATTTTTGAGCCGTTTGGGGTCGAAACACTGGGGTCATGGGGTCCGAGTGCACGTCTCCTATTTAGAGACCTGTCTAAACAGTTGGTTGATTCTTCACGTGACCAAAAGCCTGGCTTGTTTTTCTGCCATTAGCATTGCCATTCAACGCGGCAATGCCGCCAGCCTTTTGGGCACCCTACCAGTCGACAGCAATGAGGAGGAATACTTTGATGCATAATTTTTAGTTTTAATTTTTTTTTTTGTATACATATATTAATTTTTTACGTAGGTTATAGTGTGTAAATAAGTTAAGCTTAAGTATGTTGTATAATTTTGAAACTTAAATAAAAACCCTACAAAGTTAATTTATAATACCTATGACTCAAGTGTAGACAGATCAGTAGGTTGCCAGCAACAGACCCAGCGGGTGTGAGCGCGCGGTGCGGCCGGCGCGGGCCGCACTGAGGCGCGACGGGCCGCAGCTCGCGTGAGTTCCCGTCTCCCGCCAATGATTATGAAGTATGAACGGATCAATTTCACAGCCGCCACTCAAAGCCGCCGCCCACACGCTCCCCCACCGGTCCCCCCACAACCCCGCCCGCGCCGCTTGCCCTCCGCCCCGCGATACATGCACAGATTACAACACCAGTGCGACTCTTTCACCACAGACTAAATACTTCCCTTCAGGGAAATTGATCGCTTAGCCAGCAGGCTTCATTTTATATATTACCAAATATCATGCTGTGTCGAAATATGCGCGGAAGGCGCAGTGGACGTATAAAATAGCAGGTATCGCTTCACTCATCGACGAGGCATTTCATATCCCCCTCCTGCTGTATTATGGCAAGTTGAAGCGCAGGTCGGAGGTTACTTCACTCAATTTGCGCTGTTAGCGGCGAGGCCTCCATTTTTCACAGTTATCGAACAATTTCCCGGAGGCCGCCGCGCGCCCGGAAACGATGCTAAATAAGAGTTTACTCGCTGTTCCTCTTCCCTCTTTGTGCGTTTTTTCCAAAGTTATTGAAATCCATTCATAATGGTAATACCGTCACAAAATTGAATTCCTTTTGATAATTCCATGAAATGCTTTTAAAGCATAGATGGGAATGTTGCGTAGCAATAGCAGGCACTTTCTATGACGAGCGTCACTCGTCAACCTCGGCGCATGTAAATAAGATATCCAGCGTGCGGCGGACCGGTCGGTAATTACCTTAACTAATGACACTCGTATATGGTGTTTATGCGAGCAACATCGCTAACATGGCAACGCGACATGTTGTTATGACTTACTGGCTCGCCTCTCCAGCGCCTAGTAGGGACAACGCTATGCGCGCGCGCACCGCTCCCGGCCCGCATGATCTGTTACGTGGCGTATCGTATGTTACTGACCCGCCGCAGGTACAGGCACACGCGGGCTGCTCAGCCGGCCGCCGGCGGCGCGAGCGTGATGCGGCGCGGACTCGGCGCTGCGGCGCGCGGCGGCTCGCGAGTGACTCATCAACTGAAAAGAGTAATCCACGTATAGTGTAGCTGAAGCGGCTTACAACAACGACTCTTCCGGCTGCTGGTACTTTAATTAAACGTGCATAAATTACAGTCCGCTCGTAAATCAATCGGCGGTGGTCGGCGGCGGCACGCGGCGGCGGGCGCGCGCGGTGCGGCGCGGCTATAATTACGCTCGCTGCTCAATGGACTCGACGGACCGACAGACGACTTCAAACACGCGTCGCTCGGATTCTAGCGCGCGGCTCTCGGCGATCATTGTCTTAGAACATTTCCTTCGCAGCACATGCCGCAGACCAGCGGGTGACAGCGTGTGGTGACTCACTGCCGACGACAGCCCGGCCGACACACCAGCGGGCGTCACGTTTAAACCGCTTACCACTTACTTGTCTTCTAGCAGTCAAGACAGATATACGCTAATACGAATGGGAGTCAGTTGCCTCAAGGGAAGCCAATTACGTAAAGCTGGGCTAAGTTCACGTTCACTAGATGTATCCAGCCTAACGCCGGTAACTTACGACACACACTGATTAATGCAATAAACTAATTTACAAAAGCATCCATCGAGGAACGTTCGACACATGCGACACTAACATGTTGCAAATCCCTTCGTAGATCTCACGACACCCTAGGGACCGGATGTCCTAAACACCACCGGAAGCAGCGCAGTTACTTCGCTTGTGGCAATCCCAATGCCAACAGTGGGTATTCATCCAAACATTAATAATCATAACGATTTATTATTTTAACAATACGCTTTTGTAACGTTCTAGTTGCGGTGAGCTAGATGTAAGTATGATGAGGAGGTAAGATGCTGCGCAGGCTGACCGGCGCCGGCGTGACGTCACGCACTACATCTGTATTAAAAACAGTATACTTTGTTCTTGCCCACTCAGTCCTAAACTATTGTATTACTGCATGGGGAAATTCGGGTAAGACAATTATGCTTCGGCTCGAAAGGGCGGTTCTGAAGGTCATGATGCACAAGCCGATGCTTTTTCCTACTCGCGATCTTTATTTTCTCTGCAAAGTAGGTACCTACTGTCCGACAAACTTTTGTTATTAATACAGTTTTGCGCAAGCACTCGGAGCTTGTATTTGACCCCAACCTATGTAGACAGAACCGAAGATCGGAAGGGTATGTGACGTTGAATATACTAACATTGTGACAGTAAGACGACAATACCATTTAATAAGCTGTATCTTGTACAATAGAATAAATCAAAAACTGAACATTTATCCCCTAACTTTTCGTGAATGTAAGAAGGCAATTTATAGCGAAAAAAAAAATAAAGTTTAATCTTAAAAATATCAATAAGTATACACGCATACACAGACACACACACATACAAACAATGATTGTTCTCATTATTTAGTAATTTCCTTAATTATTGTTAGTTATTTCCTTAATTATTGTCAGTAATTAAATACTTTTTAGATTTAAATTTTATGTTGGAACACTGTCCCCATCTTGGAGGTGGGCGCTAACAGTTGCAACACAGTTTTCCTAACTAATGTAACTGTTAACGCAAAATTAATATTGTAAACTTGTTTTTGTTCCAATAAATGATTTTTGATCCAAACATTAATTATCATAATGATTTATTATTTAACAATAAAGTACCGCTTTTTTAACGTTCTACTTGCGGACAGCAGAGCTGCTGCGCAGGCTGGCCGGCGCCGGCGTGACGTCACGCACTACATCGGGTTGTTTGCGGGTGATCAAGTGGACATCTATCGGCTGCTGATGAGATAATGTACCCCGCCACCGTCTAAAAACAACTCCACTGCAGCAGTCTATCAAAGTCACCTGTTTGAGATATAAATAGAGTATGTTATCTGGCAAATTATATGAGCCACCCGCCCGCAGCGCTGCTACAACCGTGTATTAATATCAACTCGTATCATCAGCGGATACTTCTCCAGCAGATAGTGATCGGCACCGGCGGTAACGGTGGGACTGGCCCCGCTCCTGACGCGAGCATTGATGACTTCTGTGTCATAAAATCGACGATACAGCCAACTTAATGAATATTATCTACAAGATCTCCAAGTGTAAAGGTTTTATGAGCTTTATTCTTCATTACTGGTTATAAGTAAAGAAACCAGTTAGAATTACCGGCGAGTGGGTTATCATCAATCGAGCCGATGTAGTACGCTATACCCTAGTAGTGTAGTAGCGTGACTGTGTGAGCTCTATGCGGATTAATACCGGCTTGTTAACTAGACGTGCCGGTGTGAGTGGGAGCTGCCGTCGCGGCTTACAAATGAATTTAATGTCGCTAAGTAATGTGTTGTGACAATGGCGGCGCATCACGCGCCTGCGCAGGCGGGGCGGCGAGGAGCACGGCGGCGGTGCAGTAGCGGCGCATATATCTCACTGAGAGACATGGAGCGATTAAGTGGACGTGTGTCGTCCTCGACGAGCCGTCACAGTATTAGTTGCCAGCGGCTCCGTGCGCACCGCGCCACTGACATATTGATGAACTGCGCACTTCATTTACAATAACGCATTGCCAATTATTTATAGACTCACATCGCGCATGCACTCTTCCGATAGACTCTACTTAGTTATGTCGATGTCTCCACGATATCGTTAAGTCTCTACCCGACCCGTTCCCAGAACGTCTCTCAAATAAAATTGATATGAGTAAAAGCTACCAATAAACTAGATGCTAGAACAAAGCTCGCCTCGCGGCCAACGAACTGCGATTTCATTTTGTGACAGATTTATCGGGGGGCTAAGTGATGCTAACTGCTATCGAGGCGGCAGTATTTTATGTCTTTCGCGGAACTAAATAGCCTCGGAGCTAACAGCGACCGGTCCAGTTGTGTACAGCGCTGTATCGGATTAGGTAGATCTTTCGGCGGAATTCGATACTAGAACAGTGTCTCGTTGGTTTTATCCACGGCGGCTGAGTGACTAACGATATATTATCAGATAGCGCGGCGGTGACAGGCGACGTGTTCCTGGAAGCGAGCGTCGTCGGCGGCTCGCGGCGGTTCCCACGCCGCGCGCCGCCGCTGCTCGTGCGCGCGGATTATGAATGCAGGCGCGGCAGCTGACTGCTGACGTGACAGATTCTGGAGTATTGCGTGTATGGCCGGAGCGCGAGCGCTGGCCGCGCGCCAGCGCCGGGCGCCGCCCTGCGCACTCCGTCACGTGACGTCACGCACCAACCGTCTCAAATATTCACCGTTTCAATTAGAAATTTGCCAAATACCCGAATAACAACGTTAATTGAGAGCATTCGTCGGATGCCATTTCCGACATTCCGCCTCTGACTGTAACGCTTTAAACTCGCGCGTGGATTAGTCGGTATTAGCTCGTTTGTAGTTTAATTTGTAACGCAAATAATATAATAGGAGTTTCGAGAGAAAGGGATGTGCGCACCCGAGAGGAAGATGAATGACAACAAAGGCTCGCGATTGTCTCCGGCGAACCCCGCACCCCGCGCCCCTCGCCCCCTGACCCGGCGCGCGCCTTCAAAGCAAATATGCGGATCGTCGGAGGATCGCTGTCGCCGCGAAAAAACTAATAAAAGGCAATATTACACGCGCAAATATATCGCCCGAACCAAGCAGAGGGTCGCGGCGGCCCCCTCGCCGCCGCCGCCCCGCACCCCGCGCCCTGCGCCCACCGAGCCACGTATGTCTCCAGGATCACGCGCGCGACTAGATTTCGGCAACAGTTTTACAGTCTACATACTTAGCTACTTAGATATAGATCTGGACTGTTACCTATAAGCATTACATGCTAGCCATTATTTTACCGTTTAACCTACTAATGTTCAACATTTAAACAATAGCCGCATGTCAGGTCTACATTTCACTTTTAAAGAAACATAGAGCGGCATTACCTTATTACATTCGCAGTTTTGCCGACGCACGGCGCAATTTCACACATGGAGGGTGATCCGCACTCGAGTGAGTCAATAAGCGCATTCCACTTGCACCGAGCCGAATTAAAAATCAAATAATGTTGTGTATAGCAAATTAGGAGCGAAGCACCCGCCGAGCGCGCGCAGGGCTGAGCCGCGTGTTGGTGTGCTGCGTCGCATTTAATAGACTTAAGTTATACATAATACACGTTATGGAAAATATCCTTATTTATGCTTTAATACTGCAAGATTGTCTCAATGTGTTCAATAATTGATCATTTATATATACTTAATGTAGTTAAGTATGTGAATGAGAAGATATGATCTATTAGCAGTGGAATTAACGTAAACATTGGAAGAATGTGTGCTTGGAATGTATCATAAACGACGTATTGCTTGTCGGTACCAGGTAATGTAGTAGTTATGCCTATATTAGGTAATGTAAGGTACAGCTACGCATATAACATCAAAACAAAGCAGGTAGCAAACCCTGCGTAATGAAAAAGCGGTCCGGGTCGCAGCCCTAATTCGTAGATGTACAAGTGTAAGGGTCCGGGCGGCCGAGGATATGTCCGCGCGGCTAATGAAATGTTTAATAACGGCGAGCACGTGTGCGGCCCGCTCGCCCCACTCGACCCTCTCCGCCTTATCTCTCAATGCACAATTTATTGAGAGCAATTTCGCATGTCATAAAACCGAATTAATATTGTCCCGGGGAGCGGGCGCCCCAGCGCCTGCGTTTCTCGTCTCCGCGACTATTTGTCAAGTGCGGGTGTTGTTCCCGGCTGGTGCTATTGTCCACGGCTCGCGCTACCTAATTCATTCGCGCCGGCTCTACACGTGGACAATGTGAACACCCGCTACCCGCTCCGACGATACACAAAGCGATTACTTGGCAGTAATGCGGCTCAGGAAATGCATTACATATCTAATGAATTATACAAATATCAAACGTTACTTTATAATTGTAATGATTCATGGCAGTACGATCTATGTTAGAATGTGCGTGAGTATCGCGACTCTACTTGTCTCTTTAGGTACCTACTACCTATGTACGTACATTGGGATCTAAGCTTTTATCGTCTTTGTTATTTGAGTTATTTTCAAGTTGCACAGGCAAAATGTATCTTAAAGAATACTGAAGAGTCGGAAGGTGCGCCGAAGTTCAATAAATATGTTCAAATGTCCCCGGTGCCGGAAATTGAGCATCTCTGATGTGACATTATTACGTAATGAGCACCCACAATAGGTCGCACCATCCGTGTGCACTCAGCACACAACGGTGAACACCGTGTCGAGGGGAGTTACTTTACAGGGAACATTGTTTAGGAGCCGGGCAAAGTGTCGTTGTTGGAAAACGGAGTCACGACGTGACTGCTCAGTGAGCGTGAAATGAAGCGCGACCCACCGATTGTATTAATGAAAAGCGTCTTGAGGACATTATCGCGGCTCCGGGATGCCTCGCACTCTGGGGCTGGTGACGTCACGGTGGGGCTTACGGGGTCGTGCAGGGGGGGGTGGGTTACGGGGCAAAGACAGTACACACAGACTATTATCTGCTGAGTTCAGCAAGTCACGGCCACGAGTCAGGTAAATCAGCGACGCTTGTCATTTGGTAGAGTTTAAGGAAATTAGCTTCTTAGACTGCTCTAGCATGTAGGTTAGTTAACTATGAATTCAGAAAAGAATAAATTGGCCCTGACTTCCTGACCGAATTCCGGTAACGTCAGCCAATTTCAAATGTGACTAGCCTGCGTAGCTAGGCTACGCAGGAGCTAGCTTGAAAACGGCCACTAAATACTTTGTAAACTCTACATTGGCTTGCCCTGGGTTTGAATCTGCTATTTGTTCACATAATCCACGCTGCTTACGACACCACTAATACGAAAAAAATGTGAACATGCAGTACATGTAATACATAAGTATTATACACTACAAACTAGTTAACAACTATACACAAGTATGTATCACCTGACATGAGGAAGACGGAGGTGGAGATGAAGGTCTCTACATACATCCACATAATAATAATCTGATACTGAGCCGAGCTGTGGAACCACATCGTCTATATGTATACAACTATAATATTATCCACTTATATAGGTACAAGTATTAAAACCTACTTACAAGGTAATTCTAAGGTTTAGTCAGTTCCATAAACGTCCAACCAGTCTTGATTACCAATGTATAAATAAATACACTACAGGTAAGTCTATTCGAGGCGCGTTATTGAGTTGCAAAGTTTAACATGAATATTAATTTGGAAGTTGATTTTGAAGTACGGCATGATTGAACACTTCCTTCTCCAAGCATGAGCCGGCACTTTATCATGGTGTAGGGGCGACTGCGCAGTGCTACACTGCTGCTAGGATCTGTAGCGATCGCTTAACAGATGACACGCGTTAGATAATCGCTGGCGAGTGCGACGCCACCCTCGCTATAAGCGCGCACGCGGAGCGTCCTGTGTCAGATGTAAGTGCACTTGACGTGACGAGATTTTACGACACTTGGCAAAATTAAAATGTGATTCCTTTGACTAACTCGACATATTAAGAATAAGAATTTAAACTTATTAAAAAAAGAAAACAGGTCACAGAAGGTTCCGTACAGACTTTAAATTATGTTCATATATGATAAATATATTGCTCTAATAAGAAGATAAACCTGTGGCGGTTAGTTTACCAACTGCAAATAAGTTATTCTTATTTTTCTATGTGATGTAACTTCAAGTGTACAGTTTTCAGATTTATTCCTTTACTTGTGCTGTAAGCCAATTTTATGCGTCTAGGTCAACGGGATGTATCCTATAGGTTTTTAGAGCGACAGTTGTAAAAATAATCAACATAATTGCTCGTATCTTTTGATGACGTTGACTTATAGATGTTTTCACGGTTTCAAGGGACAGCAGAGTATTTGGTTTTACTTTCAAGCTTATATTATCCTCACTCGTTCTTGACACAAAAGGGTTGTCAAACGGACAACAAAGTGATCCTATAAGGGTACTGCTTTTCCTTTCGAGGTACGAAACCCAAAAAATAGCAACTCTTTTGTAAAGTAAAACTTCAGTACATAAATACTCGGCTCAAGCTCAAGTGGCAAACAATTATATACCTACCTAGAAAAAAATAATGTTCTTACCAATGAACAAAAGGGTAAGCGTAATAATAAAACTATAAATATGGCTCTATATGATTTCTTATATAAAGTAATGATAAATGTCGATAAAAATACTCCTGTTAACACAATATTCTGCGACATGACACAGGCATTCGATTATGTTCACCATGACATTGTAATGAAAAAATTGGAAGCATACGGTATCTGCGGAAACGTGCTCAGTCTATTGAAATCTTATATTAGTGACAGGAAACAATACAGAGAAATAACTACAATTAATACGCACACAAAACATGAAGAATCGTACAGATCATCAGTACGTGACGTTAAATACGGTGTACCACAAGGTAGTGTTTTAGGTTCTCTACTGTTATTCTATACATTAATGTACCCAAAAGCATTGACCAATATGTGACACTATTTGCGGATGACAGTACAATAACTATACCATGTGTAAATAAGAAAACATATAATTCTGATATTAATAACTCTCTAATAACTATGATAAAATGGCTAGATAATAATAACCTGAAAATCAACTTAACCAAAACAAATATTATGCATTTTACACAGAGAGGATCGACTATGTCAGGTCTAAGTACACACTACCACAATACGATTATTGATGAGGTTGATAATGCTAAATTTCTTGGTGTCATAGTGGATAGGAAGATGAATTGGAAAGCACACACCGAAACATTTATTAAAAAGACAAGCAATTCTTCGTTTGCAATATTCAAACTGGTCCCAATGTTAAACGTCGATGCCCTTTTGATACCCTACCATGGGTTAAACTCCTCAAACCTCAGATATGGCGTTATATTTTGGGGTAATTCGAGTAACAAGGAATTAGTATTTAAAGCCCAAAAACTAATTCAGACGAAAACGAACCTATTTAAAAGAATGGTCTAATGCTATTAACAAAGCGAAGGCATAGTATTTGGCACCGACTTCAACTTGGTGTACCTATGTAAAGTGAAGTGAATAAAATATTATTTAACACTTTTAAGATGCGTGTTTTTTGAAGGGGGTTTTATTTTTTTATTTCACACTCTTTATTGGTGCCTGGGATTCATTCCCCCCTAAATTTTTGTAAGACTAAGACAAAATACGCTTTAAACGATAACTCACAGGATAAATGTAATCTTAGAAAGTGGTGTGGGGAAAGACCCCCCCCCCCCCCGTTTGATGCACCCTTTCCTCCTTGTTAGTCTTTTGTAAGACAAATGTTTGAAATCCTTAATGAAAGCCCTTTCAAACGATACCTCACACGATAAATTTAATCTTAGAAAGTGGTAGGGGGTGTGGTCGACGAACGATGTCCCCCTTCTTAGTGGTTTCAGTCATTAACATTAACAAAGCAATATTACTTGTTACGACAACTCTACTATGATCCTATGAGGAGTTCCGTCCCATATCTCCGAAGTTCAACATCAGATCCTAACTTGGTGACGATGGGACCACTTGGAGAGTATAGGTACTCCATTGATTACAAAAATAATTTCTGAAATCGGTCCAGGCATCTTCGAGAAATCGGGGGACATACATAAAAAAAAAAGCTTCCGACGAATTGTAAACCTCCTCATTTTTTTAAGTCGATTAAAAAGAGAAAGAGTAAAATGTTTTGTGTCATATTTTCCTGCCGAGCCGAGTCCTATTGGGAAGATCCTCTGTAGCAACCCGTAGGGTAAGTTAAAGCCAGTAGGTTCGTGGCAAAGATATGAACAATAGAGCTGTGCCTATTGTACTAGAAATATAGGCGTCGTGAAAGCTCCGTGATTTTGATCCTGAAATTAACAAATAAGTACATAATCATTTTTTAGTCAACAGTACCTACACTTGTATTGAAACCCAGACTCGTGAGCTACGTTAGACCTGTGTTACAGGAGTCAATGTCTTCACCCATATTGTAACCTACAATTTAAATAGGTAGGTACGAATAGTATAATAAAATTTAAAAACTTCAATCTTTTTAAGATATAGGTACATGCGTGCTCTTATGTGTGTGTGTGAGTATGTGTATGTTTGGTGTGTGTGTGTGTGTAACAAATCACTCAATTCGAGTAGGTACTGTTATTCAGTTAAGAACGAAGCTAATTTTTATATATGTGTAATTAGTTAGATATAGTATAGGTCTTACATTTGACTGTGCTACATACATTACAAACGGTTCTCTTATGTTTAGCTGTGTGATTTAACGGAGTAATTTCATGTTGTTTTAATATATTATAAGATTTATAAGTAGTAGTTAGTAAGTAATCAGTAGTAGATAGTTAATACAAACTAAGCTTATCTTGTTACAATGGTTTTGATGCATTATTGTCGCAACTTACATTCCACACAGGGTACATCTAGTGTCGGAGAGGTGCTCAACAAGACTGCACAGCACTTGCTTACTGTTCCAATGGCTGTAAGCACCTGTAATGTTGACGGTGCAACTAGTCAGTAGTCCTGCGCAGTAGTGCAGCCCCGTATAAGGACAAGACTAGCCGATGACACGTCACGTGTGACACACACGCGCCCGTTGCACTGCTCTCTTGTCTGATCCCACAGAGTGATACACAATCGTTATTACTTCATCCTCCACAAACAAGCTCGCGGACCCTGACGTCCACAAACACCACAGTCACCAACAGACATTAACTACGCCGCCGCACCGCAAGTATATTATATTTAGTATATTTTACTACTTTTCTTCGTATAATCATAACCGTAGCGATCAAGTGGTAGTTTGTTGTACCCACCTTACCTGCCTACGAACTTCTTTATTTACTTGTTTATAAGTAGGTGTTACGAAATCACTTAACTAAATATGGTCTCTGGACTCTGTCTTAGTTTCGATAGTGTAGTACTTCTACTTGTAGTTCTAATCTACGAATATTCACCAAACCACCGTGTACCACACACAGGAAGTATTGACAAACCGAATGCCCCATAATACTTTCAACAAACATCTTGAAATATTTACCAACCGTTTAAGTAATATGTATTTAATATTTTAATACGAGACTCTAACTATTGTGTAAATACAATATCCAGCTGGTAGTGACCCGGCCGGCACGTGGGCCGCTGCAGCTAATTACAGAGCAAACGAAGGGCGCTATTGTGAGAGTTAAAGGGACGCATCCCCTAATAATATTCATTTGATTCACCACTTATTGAATCTTATTAATATCATAGCGGTGATATATTGTCAGCGCCGCACTCCACACATTATTGGGTTTTATTAACTTTCCAGTAAAGGGTGAAGGGCGCGTAAGCACCGGAGTGGAGCGACCTTTGATCACTTCTCTTATAATCCTGACAGACTGATGAGCATCACGGATCAATTAGATATTAAATAGGTGTTTGCACTAAGTTTAATAGTTCGATAGTTGTCTTTAAAATATGACTTACAAATTTGAATTACGTTTGAATTCATCGAGTTTCTACGTGGTTAATATGTATAATATGACTTACAATAATAAAAAGATTAGGTAATGAAAGTAATGTACCCATATGTAACGTCAGACAAAGAACAACTTTTCTTGTGAAGAGCTGAAAAATTCTTAGCTACACAATTTTAGCAATCGCTTTAGTAATGCAAGGGAGTCATTCCACAAGCTAGTACATCCGCGGGTCCTGCGGGTTACGGGGTCACCCTGCTCCGGGCGGGCCCGTTGCCCGGGCTCAGGGCTTTATATTTCTCGCGGTTCACGTGATTCCGGTGGACGTGGTGACAGTGTAAGACGAATGCAGTGTGCGCGGCGCCCCGCGGCGCGGCCGGCGCGCGCGCGGCCTGGGAACCGACGGTCGCACAAAAAACACCTAGATCTGTATCTACCACCTACACATCAATCTTCACGGGGAAGCACCCCCACACCCCGCAGCCTGCTCCCCGCGCCCCCATTCTGGGTACCAAGACAAGACATCGTTTGTCTCTTGCACATATAAATAATGATTGAATAATGACAACAAACACGACGGATCCCCCGAACAGAGGATTGCTTCATCATGCTCGACAGGACAGCCGCTGCGGCCTGGCTCCATACACCTACCTACACTACAAACAATATGTGAAGGCCTTAGTACGTACCTAGAGCACAAATCCCTATCCAAAGTACCCATTGCCTGTCGTGAATAGTCACCTGATGTGTATAAAACACATGCGAAGGAAGTCTTTATCTTATTCGGTTGTTAAAATGTGGGTCTTAGAGATACCAGCACTCAGCAGCGCATATAACAAACTCATAATGTATTTCATACAGGCTGAGGAATTTAATAATGGAGGATCGTAAAGTTCCAACGTCAGAAGTAATCAATATTAACTTAACATGTTAATTAACATAACCGATGCTCCTTGTTCCAATTATGTGTGATTGGACTCAATCTTATTAAATTAAATCTCTTATTAATTAAGCTAAGAGTACTATCAGCTCTATAATTAGTACCGACATGTCACTTTTAATTAAAACGAAACGCGTCAGATATGCCTACGAAGCTAAAAATGTATTGACTTGATTATTAGGGCTCTCAGAAAACTGTAACTGTAGAAGTGAGTACGTACTTACTCACTTCGGCAGTTACACTGTTACAGTTTTCTGAGCATCTGAGCACAAAGGTCACGGCCTTTCAGGCCTTTACCGCGGTGACAAAAAGCGGAGTTGGGCTGCGAGCCCGCGGGCGGCGCAACAAACACGTTTGGACTCCTTATCCAAGTTTTGATTTCAGATATCCAAAGTGATGTATCCAGGAGTTAATTGTTTAAATGTATTAATTTTCATACTATGAACTCTTTGAACATTTTGGTATGATTCTGAATCTTCACTCTACCATAACATAGATATTAGAGGCCTTTTAGGTATATTTGAATTAACCCAGGTGCTCACCGGGCACGGTTGCTTCGGTGAGTACCTGAATAGAATAGGGCGAGAGGCCACGGCAAGTTGTCACCATTGTGGAAGCGACCTGGACTCAGCACAACATACGCTCGAAGAGTGCCCTGCGTGGAGTACTGAGCGGCGAGTCTTGATCGCCAGGATCGGAAGAGATCTGTCTCTGCCTGCAGTAGTGAGGGCGATGTTGGCACAGGCAGAGAACTGGAGAGAGGTGGCCTCCTTTTGCGAGACCGTAATGGTACAAAAGGAGGCTGCTGAGCGGGATCGTGAGAGAGCGGATCCTGCTCGGAGACGGAGGTGTCGAGGACGGCAACCGACTCGACAGTCAACACGCCGAAACCCCGTCTAAAAACACGACAGACGGGCCTTTGGAGCTGCGGGCGCACAGAGAAGGGAACTCTGTTAGCCTATATAGCGACTCCAGAGAAGACGGCGGCACGGTGGTCACGTGCCGCCGTATACAGCGATGCTAAGGGGAGAACCCTTTACAGTCTCCCCAGGGATGTGCCACATAGGCGTTGCATGGGGAGGTTCCGGAGTTGTTCTTTTTAGAGGTCCCGGGACTTCCCTTGTTCGTGCAGATGGTGACCACCGGGGTGGTTTTAGTGAGGTAGAAATCCCACACTCCCCAGTCCCTACCCCATAGGGGCCGGGGGCCTTTTGAAGGTTTCCCCCCGAAAACAAAAAAAAAAAAAAAAAAAAAAGGTATATTTGAATTAAAGCATCACTTCAACTGTAGCAATGAGCGCGGTCCTGTAGGAGCCGCGGACGGACAGAACTGGCTGACAAGACGGACGGGGGAGCGGCCAGTGTTAAGATATCACAGAACAAAGGAGTGTCGGCAGCGGTGCGCGCGCGCAGCCCCACTGAACACCGTGACGTCAACACTTTTTGTCGCAATTTGTTCAATTGTTCACCTGCTCACGACGTATCGCTTTATTTCGCTGTAAATTAATCCTCCGTGTGATGTAACCGTCCGAGCGTCGTGACGGTAAGTTCTCACAGAAATCCACAATTTTAAAAATGTCCGCGGGTAGGCTTTCGCATTCGATTCCCATCGGGTTGTGTGAGATGTCCACAGATAAGCTCGATAAATTTAATTAAACGTCTCGGAGTGGTCTCACGGCAAGGGCGGCGGCGGGGCGGGCGGTGAGCGGGGGAGGGAGGCGCGGCACTCTGGTCGACAGGAGTGCCGAGGGCAGGCAAATTTGTTTGGTGCTGAGTTCGGTCCACTTGTATTAATTAAGTGCGGCGGTTCTACAAAGAGATTGCCGACACACACGCCTGCGCAAAAAATACGTCTCCCGAGCGGACAGGAGAAGTCCCCCCGCACCCGCTTCACCCCCGCCGCTCCCCGCATGCCTGCCGATTGTTTGCAGCGCTACACAAACACAACTCAAGAACTAACAATGTACAGTTGTAGTTCTCTGACAGGCCATTGTTCACTCGTTAACTAATTGATTAACAAGAGGGTGTATTAATACTTAGGTAGGTAGGTACTTTAATGTTGGTGCATTATGACGATACTGATCACCACGGATCTAAACTAGTCTAGACCTAGGCTATTCGTTTTGATAATAAACACTGACCAGTCGCTATATGAGGTGAATCCTCATTTATTTACTTGATGAGATCACTTAGGAAACGAAAGTTCCAGCTCATATTTCTCCAACAAGTGAAAGTTGTCCAAACTGTTCAGCTGATTGTAATCTGAATTCCCCTTGCATCTGCAATATTGTAAGATATGAGTGTGGTATTTGCATTAAAGTGACAGCTCGATTAGCCACAGATGTTTGGTTATCGATGTGACCCAGTGGCGACCGCGGCGAGGTCTGCAGAGGTCGTCCACGACAGTGAGAGCAGCATGTCGGTAATGAGCGGCCGCCCCCCGGCGCGCGACACCGCGCTCCGCATTCCGCCGCGCGACTCGCTCCCGGGACCATCCGTCAGGCCGGCTTCTAGGGCTCCAAGGTTCAGAAAATAGACTCAATAAGTCAGACCACACTAATGCCCACGTGGATGAAAATTCAGTGCGTTACTGCTTAGTGTGCCCCTGGTGATGTTCCGTACACACAACACACGCACACTGCGCTGCAGAGCTAGCGACAGCCTCTGGAGTCCTGCTCTAGTTGATTCTGTTGTACAATTGGGAGTTTTTATTTTTATAATAACGAGAATCAATAGTTTCTTATTAGCGCAATCAAATGAGCAATAGGTACATCTTTGTATTGCTGTTGATTGATCTGTTCAAGTTTGTATTATTTTATCGGACCTAAATAATCTGTTTGTCTGTATCCATTTCAAAACAAAAACTATCACCCATCTCACCATACATGATATAATTATTAGAAATGCAACTATTTATTAGCATCTAATAAAATGTAATTCTATACCGATACGAGAAGAATCCATTAAAGTAAATATTTATTTAATAACCATCCATTGCCTGAGGTCTGAATAAAGTTATGTACAGTGCCTTATGTAGGTGTACTTATTATTAGAGATGCCTACCATACCTGCTGGTAACGATCTAGAAGCTGCCTGGTCTGACCGGACTAATATTTATAGAGTACAGTAGGTAGGTGCTAGGGTGTGAAATTTATTTAATTATAACATCCCCGAAGGGGTAGGCAGGGTGTTTCGTCCGTATTTCGCCAGTTATGTTTTAGCTCCCATAGTGATAGGGGACGAGCCTATGGCAATCCACAGGGTTTAAATCCAGACCCAATTCTGCTACTGCGAATTACCTAATGGAAAAATCCAATAACATTTTTCCCCACCCGAGATTCGAACCCAAGACTTCATGTTCGGCACCAGCGGCACCACCAAAGAGGCTGTTCTGTAATCATTAATTTATTTAAATAATATGAAGCAAGTACATACACTCGGTTGAGTGAAAATACTGTCAAATTCGGCCATTAAGCCGATCGAAGTATGCCGAGGTCACCCGACTATTTCCTTAAACCTGTGAGGGTCGGCAATAAAATGACTTATGCTAATCAGCTCGCGACTTGTAGCAGATGACACATCTATTGTGCGCGCTCGGGCGCAGCCAGGAATGCGGCGCGGGCGCATCGGGCCGGCCGCCTGACGCACACTAGGTAACAAGATTCAGAAGGTCTGCTGGTAGGAGCGTCCGCTGTGAATCGGAAATAATAGTCAATGCTTCACTTAATGTTACATTTAACTGAGTTAAACATTCGAGCGACCTCAAGTTGCTTGAGGGGCAATTGATCTAATGGTTTGGTTTATTATTTGTGTGTTTGTGAGCTTTGTTTTGGCGCATTGTTTAGAGTGGACCTTCTAGGCAGGGCCACGTGGTATAGTTAGTGACACGCGCACGGTGCAGCGCGCACTCTCCGCCACTGATATGTTTATTAGCGCACGCCGCGCCGCCCGCGCCGGGAGCCGGCAGATGTCCTGCCGAACACTTCCCCATATCTGGCATATCTGAATAGATAGCTCTCTAATTTTATTACTGGCCACTTGTAAACATTTTTCGACGTTTCCAAGAACCGGCTGCGGTGCTCGGCTACAGAAGCTCATTAGTTAGGTGCCGTACATGTATCGATTCGACGAACGAATTCCATTTCCAATACGAGATAATATCTAACTGTTGTAATTATAAGTAGGAGAGACGCTGCGACGGTGGTCGCGCGGCCAAACGGCAACACCTCAGCGGTGGTGTTCAGGAGTGCTCTCAGTATCGGGCGCTGGTCAAGCGGGACCGACGCCGAGGGCCGCGGCCAGCGCGAGTACCTGCGCAACCTCGAACCACCGATATAAAGAACAAGAATGTCTACTGAGAATTATTTAAAAAACACAAAGCAATAAACGTTTATCGCGTCACCGATCAACAGACGAAAGAAGCAATATTTATTGATATCAAACCGAAGATTAATTTAGTTTGTATTAAAACGCCATCGAAAACTGACCTTAATCGTTTCCCGACTTCTGGAGACAGTCACGTTATTATAATTATTCGGAAGTAAATTATGTCTCTATCAGTATTGGCCGATCGCTGGACATTTGTCTAGGATTTATGTGTCGGCGCTGTGGGAGCGTCGGGAGCAGCGGGCGCGGGGGCGTGGGGGTCAGGGACGGGGGTGGCGCCCCGGGAGCCGCCCGGACATAAATAATGACGTTTAATAATTGATTAATCGCGGTGCTCCCGTCGCCGGCGATAGTATCGCACATACCTGCCCGCACCGCTATAAAGATGAGTCGCTAATTAATTTAAATGAGTGGAGACCGCCTGGCGGACACAAAAAGTGGCGGCGGGTCGCGCCACTATCGCGACATCGCCGCAGCACGCACGAATTATACTTGATTTAGATGATATCGGCCGCAGAGCGATCTGTCCGCCGCCGCACCGCCGTACCGCCGCAGCCGCAGCCGTGCCGCCTCCGACAGTCTTGATCCCACACGCCTACTCTGCTGGAACATCATTTCAATTTTAATCACTTTTTTCAACCCAAAGTAGTCGTAACAATACTATATTGTGTTTTTCTATGGAGTAGGTGCACACGTTAAAATTGACTCTGTTCAAGTTTGGAACCCACGTTGGTCAAAGCTCTGTCCGTAGAACGGATACTGAACCATGAAATCGGACTATGTGTATTTTAAAAACAATAACTTTGACGTTACCTTATAATATGTATAATTATAAAAAATGATACTGTAAAGTGAATTATCTATATAATATATAAAATTTTCGTGTCACAGTTTTCGTTCCCATACTCCTCCGAAACGGCTAGACCGATTCTCATGAAATTTTGTGAGCGTATTGAGTAGGTCTGAGAATCGGCCAACATCTATTTTTCATACCACGAAATTCACGCGGACGAAGTCGCGGGCAACAGCTAGTTGTAATATAAGTTCTTATGACTGATAACAAATCCTAAACCAAAAAATAAACCTAAAATATTAATTGTTCAAGTATGTAATCACGTCGGTCGGCGTATACCGACTTAGCATAGGTAATACACGAGATTTGAGATGAGAGGAAAAAACAACAGAACCCTTTATTGATTTACAACTATCGATGACGATCGATAACCGAGTCTCGCGCGTCGTCGGCTGCAGACGACGCCGCGTCTGGTCGTCTGGACGTCGACGTCGGCGTCAGTGTATGGAATCTATCTGACGTCAACAGCAGCATTCTAGGATGGGTATGGGTACATTTTTATTTACATTTTCATTTTAAATTTATTAATCGTGACACCATGCGGCAGTGCAGTGGAGTTAACATTATTGTCTAAGAACCTATGGTGTTTATTTAAGTCGCCGGCTAGCCTGTCGCATTGCTATCTGTACCTTCACCGCCACAGCGGCTGCGGGCGCAGCTCCTCCGGCCATCATAACCTGCGTCTGCTCTACAATTGCACGTTATTCGCATTCGCAGCTCATTTACGACCGGACTGAACAGACGGACTGAAGCTACAGATAAGTATTTGTGTAGTATGCTAGCCGGAGTGGAGGCGGCCGCTATTATTGCATACCCCGCGGTACTTTAAAATACAATTAAATAGTTAATTACCGCGCTAACAATAAATTCGTCTCAAATATTCGGCGGATGCATAATTAGCTGCGCTGCCAACCGCGGGACCATTAACTGTTTACTTGCGCAGAGACAAATGTATCGCTACAGATTCCGTGTCACTCGGCTAATGAGAGCTAATTGAAATCTCGTAGATCAGCGCAGGCGCACCCCGGGGACCGCTCGCTATAAATCTGCGAGCTCGCACCAAAGTTTCTTATATTTTTCGCCCCTAAATAGAAAGCCATTACTGCTCATTATAGCGGCGAGGAGCTGCGGAGCTCGGCTAATGGTCGCCCTGAGCTCGGCGGCGACCTATTAATTGTTCAATATCACATTCTACTCTGGCGTGCGGGAAGCCACTCTCGTTTAACACATCACAACACTTTCTCTAAGTCGTGCATGTTTCACAGACTCATCGAGTTTTATCAACGCACCATGTTTCTAACAACCCGACAAGTATTGAACATTTGTTAGCGAACAACCTGACATCAGCCGACATCATTCATTAATTAACTCGTGGTTCTCCTGCACCATCTGTTGTCATACACTTCGCTAGGTGGACAGTTTTTTCGCCATTCAGTCTTAAGCTCGTCTATTATCCATAATCCGGTTGAATTGTTTAAAATGATGAATGGTTTTGTGTTGTGTACTAATAACTTTGACGACCTGATTAGCGCAGTGGCTAAGCGATTGGACTGCTGCGCTAAGGGTTGCGGGTTCGATTCCCGCACGGGGGAAAACTTTGTGCGAACCACAGATGTTTGTCCCGAGTCTGGGTGTTTGTGTTTGTGATATTTCATGTTTGTAAAACGCACCCACGACACAGGAGAAATTCCTAGTGTGGGGCGACGTTTTTTTTTTTTTTAAAAAAAACTATTAACTACAGTAAGATGTCCTGCTCAGAAGTACCATGCAGCACAACTTTCTCTCCCATACAATACGTATTATATTCACATTCATGACATTTCCTCTGTGAAATGCCGGTGTTAATGGTTAGGCATAAAATACCTGAAACATAATATAAGTAGATATTGTACCTAATTATGTGAATACATTTGGAAACCATTCAGCTCGGCTCGGGACGGCGCATGCGCGGTGGTCGCTGCGTGTTCACTTGCTATATTTCACGGCAGCCTAATTAGCCCTAATTTATGGTATGATGTTTTGCTATCATTATACAAAGAATTAGGAATGCTACCAATTAAATTTGGGTGCACTTTGTTAAGTATACACACTATACATACACGATATATACGACATCAGTTTAGGGCTAACATGACTGCGTCAGTAACTATCAGGCCCCTTCATTCGGGCACATTACCAGTCACCTTCATCCTGCCCTGTGGCGTCGGCAGTGTGGTGCGCTCAGCTGACTGCCGGCCCGGCCTAACGAACTGCACAATACGCGCATGACACGCACAGTACATACCTTAGGTAGGTATGTTGCATTGAATATAGGTAGGTACTCTCACACCAGTTTAGATTCTAACATAGTATAGTACCTATCTATATAAATATAAGTATGTTATGATGTGTTGTAATAAGTATCTACCCATAAAGCTTATGAAGACCACGGCTTCGTAAGCCGTAGAGTTGGAAGCCCTCCAGCCAGGTGGACCGATGACTCGAGGAGGGAGGATGTTAATTGCCGATAACACCTAGTGGTGGCGAAAAAAGGAGAGCAGCGTACCGTGGGGGATGCCTACGTCCAGCTGTGGACTGCAATAGGCTGATGTGATAACACGTATTGCCTGCTGCGTCCATTGGGACGTCTCCAACATGACATCCGGAGCTGTTGTTAATACTTTATATTACTGACTTCATTATTTTTTTCAACAAAAGCACAGCGTGTCGTGTGTCAGGCAGAATGTGTCTGTATAGAGTGTCGGCACTCCGGCAGTAGTGCAGGTCGACATGCGAGGCCGTGTCAGCCGCGATAGGTATCGGTGCTACTGCGGGCTCCCGCCGCCTCACCACCTTGCTCTTATCTTATCTACGACATTAAAAGCAGCTCTTTAATGTCCACACGTCCCCAACACAACGCTATCACTTACCTTCGTACTAATCTCTAAATCAATAACATAAGGTGCACGCTCCCGTGACTCAACGTACACCTCAGGCATCCTCCCGCACCTCATAAAAACAAACGGTTGGATATCGAACAGCTCCTCGAAACCATTAAGCGTTATCGAAGTGTCCACTTAATAACAAGTCCTAACTAATTAGGCGGCGAGTCGTCTGCCCGCGGCTGCCGGGTGACGCGGCGCGGGCTCGGGGCCCGCGGCCGCATCGAATGCTCTCCGACCACTATTTACACATGCCTAATTTCTTCAGATTGTATTATCATCCAAACATGGCTAACGATCATTTAGCTAATGACATTTCTTATGTCGGAATAAGTTCGTTTGAATTGACAAACCGTCGAGTGGTTAGGACCGACTACACCACGGTTGAGTACATGTACTGACGTACTGAGCGATTCAGCCTACGCTGTAGACAAGGGAATTGAATGCAATGAGAAAACGTTTAGTACACCGGACGTTTAAATCTTATGTTGGCATGTAGTTGTTCCAGCGCCTGCAGTGCGCGGCCATTACCAAAACCGCGGCGAGGGACCCGCGGGCGGGGGTGGCGCGGGGCGGCGCGGGGTGCGGGCCGCTAATTGTGGTGTCGGCAGCTTGACACAGCGTGAATGGGTCGCCGCGCTTTATGTTAATTGCCGATAATTGTCCGGCGGGCTCGTAAGTCGTCGTAACTCTAAGTGAGCGGCGGAGGGTGCGGTGGCGCGCTGCTGTGGAGCCAAGATGGCCGCAGCGGATGCGGTAATTGCTTTCGTGGAAACCGCTGCGGGCCGCATACAGATTGAAGCGCGGCGCCCGCAAAAACAACGGCGCGGTGCAATTAGACGGTCCCCTCGCGCCCTGCCCCCGCCTGCCCCGGCGGTAATAGCCGCGACCCGCCTCCTGTTCGCGGCGATTAGCTCCTAACCTTGTGATGGCCGCTAGATTTATAGCAAACACACGTGGAACTATGTGTAGCTAGAACACCGCACCGACTGATACTTTCAATTCGATACTAGCTACCTGAAGATGGAACACTACAACACCAGTAGTCACTCCCTGCTGCACTCTTGGTCTTCGCCTCGCCAAGCCCCGGCGCCTCAAGCCGCGCTCAAGCTTCGAAGCTCCTGGGTTCGGTGTTCAGTGAAGTGTATCTCAGCTATGTCGGTATGCAAATCCCAAATTGGATCGGTGCCCGATGAATGATGTCGGGTATGTCCTTGTTACCTACATCGGTAAAATATCTAGCATCCGCGATTAAAATGGCATTACCGAGGTACCGACGAATATCAGTACACGTGGTGACAGCTGACGTAAATCTTGAAATATTTTGCTTCTGTGTTCATTTTTAAAAAACATGCTAACGTAGATAGTTAGACGGGGTTCGACAAGAACAATGATTGAGTTATCCTGTACACAAAAAAAAAACAAATCTAATGGTGGTAGCATTGAATAACGTTAAAACGCACGTAGTCAGTAAGTAGGTGGCGATAAAATGGTGTGACCATTTTCTCCCGCATTTAGTTTTAGCTGTCACGCAGCCTCTAGCTTTTTTTTTTATTGGGACAAGCCCACCACTTGTGCCCATCATTGCGATTCCTGTAAGCCAGGATCTACAATGACAACCATTGAGAACCATCGAGGCAATGAAGCTCGAGGCGTCCCAGAGAAATGACTCGACTGTCTTGGAACCCGCAACGAAATTAATCATAAAAGAATATATAGGAGGAGTAGGAATATAAATTTAGTTCCGACTTCCCTCCATAGTAAGCGGGACACAAAAATGAATATGCCAAAAGCAAATAAATAAGGGATCCACAACTGAGATAAGCCCAGTCGCTAAGCACCACGGGTATAAAAGTTAAAGTTAAAGGGTCCTAATTGTTATTTGGATTCCAATAGTAGGTATGGCAAAAACGTCTAAAAGCACAGAAATTTGATCTGGTCGCAACAAGGTCCTCATAATAAATTAAACCGGATGTAACATGTATGCTGTCTAACAAAGTATTACGTTCATTCTGCCATAGACCACACTCCCACAGGATATGATGTGCAGTATGCTCGTATTCACAATCTAGCGTTGAGCAGTGGCACAGAGGTGAAACAACTAGCTTGAAAGAGAAGAGCTTACCATTAAAGTTACCATGACCCATCAAGAACTGAGCCACGCAATGACCAAGTCTTCTCCAGGCGCTCGCGAACGGATGGAAAATACTGGTAAAGGTGGCGGCCCTTGATAGAAGTATCCCACCTAGATTGCCATTCGTCCAATAGATTGTTATACACCTCGATTTTGGATTGAAAGAACCTGATAATTTTAACGCGGTCCCGTTGTGTTAGAAATTCGGTGTGTATACCCTCTCGAGTAGAGAAGTACATCGCGGCACGTCTTTGTATTTCGACATCGATAGGTAGCACGCCCGCTAGTACCGGCAGATCTTCAGTACTGACCATCCGATAAGCTTTACATAAGAATATCAACGCTAACCGTTGACTTTGAAGCAACTTACGTCGCGCCGCGCCTTTTGTGGCTCTTCAGCCCAAACTGGTGAACCGTAGCAGATGCATCCTAAGTTGCCCCGTAGATAGTTTTTAGAGTGTTAAATGAGAGACCCCAGGTTGACGTTGATATTCGTGTTCGTGTGATAAAAGTTCTTTTTTGCTTTTTCACCGACTGTTTTAATATGTTCGACAAAAGTAAATTTCCTCTCTAGCACAAGACCAAGATAACACACGGATTCCCTTTGTTTAATGGTTACGTTATTAAATGTAATAGAGGGTGACGATTTGAGATTACCTTTTAAAAGTAATTGAAAGGTTTTGTGTGGAGCAAATCGAGCTCTCTAGCATATCTGTCAAGCAATACTACCAAAACTTTATTAAGCTAACAAGGTATTCTATGAATATCGGGTACGCATGCATCGACTTTTTAATCCCAGCTAATCCCGGTCTTTTCCATCTCTAAATTCTTTATAACACGTTACGTAAAACAAAGTAATCCAACTGTTAATTACCTTTATATTTCTGGGCTGCTTCTATTAATAGGAATTAGTTTTGGATCAGCTACGACTGCTACGAGTGTTGACTATCAGTGTGCACCTGTCCCATACAGGTAATTGATATAAACGTTACACTCTACAGCATATACTACCGATATACAGCATATTATATCAAATCAAACGTAGGTATGTCAATGAGATACCACTAACAGGTCATTTAAGTTGTTAAGTTGGCCATTCCTGTGTCATTACTGTGACAAGAATGCGCAAATTTGCACAACTACTACTTTTTTAGTTTGTTTATATAGTAGTGTAAATTATAAGTTAGCAACATTGTATTGGCCACGCTAGTTAACAGGCCCCAGGGCAGCAGGAATGCGGCGCTCGGATTGGCGCACGGATACTAGCGCGGCCTGTCGGGGACCTGAGCGCTCGAGCTGCGGGAGCACCGCGCCACGCTTGCTAATCACCCCGGTTGTGACACGCGCGCGCTGCCATCAACTCACCCACTGGACAGTTCGACCGCCTCGAGTATTCAGCTCTGGTAAATTGGACTCATGTGGAATATGTATACGTTAAACTACCGGAAACCCATTATTTACATTGCAGTCCGAAACTAGTCGGGCATTCCCGAATACACCCGTGAGTATAACCGGAATATATAGTAAATAATATGTGAAAAAGGTTACTGTACAGTGTCTGACTATTTCTTGGATAAAAATGCTTGGATTTAAGCCTCTTCTTGTATTGTTTATTTTTGACATTTATTTATGTTTTTTACATATTTGACATAAAATCTGACATTGTTTGATCTTCTGATAAATTTTGTTTTATTTTATTTTACTTTTTTTACAACCTGACATAATGCCCTGCAGATGGTATGAGACGGGGCGTATATCAGGACAGGTTGACTCAAACTGCTTTCTTCAGAAGACCATCACAGACCTACAATGTAAGCCTACCGTGTTTTGTAAATGTGCGCATTGTGTTTATGTACTAGTTTTTTGACGGTGTGACGGTTTGAGTATTTCGTGCGGCCTACCCAAAATCCAAATGTCCTTCAGATGGTACGAGACGGGGCGTCTGTAAGGACAGGTCGCCTCGAACTTGCCGCGGTAACAAACGCAGGGGGCGTTTGTTTCGGTATTTTTTCTCAGAGGTAACTAGTCAGTTAGGAAATGCCGATGCCATCTAGATTTAAATGACATGAAAAAGTGTTTTGGTAAAACCAATTTGCATAAATAAAATCATTTAATTGTAAGTACCTACATAAGTTAGAGCAGTCTACAATTTTTTTATTTCAACAATACATATCCCAAGTATAGAAACCAAGTCAACGCGATGGTTCGTGTAGGCGGCCGGCAGTTTCGAGTCGGGTCTATTCCTGTGGTAGTTCATTAAAACATGTCTGGTGCGGCCATACATCTTACCCGAGGGACAATAAAGATCTCAGCCGGTACTCAGTAATATTATTATATTAAAAACATGAAGCAATGTTTAAAGCTTACATCACATAATTTAAAGGAAGTATAATTAATGAAACACAAATCTAATATATCAAGTAGGTATGCGTGGAATGCGCGTGTCGGGGGCTGGCCGCGGCCGCGCTGCCGTGAGCCCGACACTACTTTTAATGAGCTCGGTCAATGATTCATTTGCTTAGAGGCTGTCCAAATGTGTTGCATGCTGACCGGGGCGTCGGGGCGCCGGGGAGCCGGGGGGCCGGGGGGCGGGGGGCGGGACCTGCAACATGCATGCTGGTTGAACACTGGACGCAGGCTCGCTCGATTGCTAGCGAAAACCGAGACGAGAGCCTGCGATACTACACGTTTATCATTTCTACCGTGGTTTGTTTGATCATTCTTATGAGAATGCGCTTGTAGGCACCAAAGGGTACAGTGGGGCGTCAAACACAACCTTTTTAATGCGCATTATATATGTATATTAGGTACCTATATTGATTCCATTCCACAAGTATTCTTCATGAAACTACATTATAATCAATCGCGGGCCCGGTCGCTGACAGCGATGTAAGGAATATTCACTAAGTAGGTATCTTATAAATAAACATATCACAATGTTCGACTCATAAATTAGGGACTTTACGTTTAAATATTCGTTTATCTATAATAACATAAATGCGTTTATTAATATTTTAATTTATGTGTGAATATCTTTTTTCGTTTTCAATGTTCTCAGATCGAGGTACTTTTACATTTCTAGTAGACACAAAGCAGGGATAGCATGTACTATGTACCTAGCAGCTACCTATATTTATATCTGTTGTGTGATGCAATGGGGTTGGCTGCTTGCTGTTTGTCGTATATTTTCTACGGGTCCAGTTGTTGTGGATACATTTGGAAATTCATTACCCTAGTAGTATGTCAGCGGAGATTTCACAAAAGTCTCAAAAATAGGTGTTATGTTATAAGCCTTGAATATTAACCTATCTTAGTAGATATCTAAATCATGAATCGTATGAGATAGTTATCAGCAACGTAGCATGGGTGGTAACCTGGTCCGCTACCACCCGCCTTGTGTAACCTTAACAGCCATCGGCTGCTGGATATGGTCGGAGCAACATGTCCAACTGTGTTTCGCTCTGCCGTGAGGCAAGCGTGCAGCGCCCCACCGAGCGGGGCGTGCGTGGCCGGCACAGCCAGGCACAGCCACGGTACGACATGTGTACACACACGTCTACGTAAGCCTCGGATTACACAAAAAGTTTTGTGTAACTGTTGCCCCCCCGGCCCGCCACGCCGCCTTACTTGACACTTCTTATTCCTTCTTTTCAAAAGAGCTACCGGCTGTTCCTTACGTATAAACCCGTGCTTGAGAGCAGGCTGACGTAAGTAAAGATCTTATTGAAGTTCACTATCCTGCTCGCTTCATATCTTGCTCAAACCAGGCGACGACCCTTACGAGATCATCTTTATAGATACTTATTTATTTGCAAATAAAACTGTCACGTTTTAATTGCTAGGTACCTGTAAGTAGTACTAACTAGGTACGTGGGTACTACAGTCATAGCTTGCGCGAAAAGGCAGTTAGTGGCGGTGGGCGTGGCGGCCGAGTGCCCGCCTACTGCACGCACGCACACACGCATGCGTGTCGACACTCACACTCGCAGCTGTGAGGAGTGTGAACACTGGAAGTTAAAAACCTCATGCAAATCAACTGTAGTTAAATACGAGATAATGCGACGCTACGCGGCTACGTCCAAAGTGCCGCAGTGCACGGAACTCGCTACGACGTAGCACAGTAGACCCTCTTGATCGTAGCAACGAGAGGTGTAAAATTATTCAAATTATTACAGTATCATATTCGTTATGCAGTGGTGCTACTGCTGATACCTAGCACTGCGCTTCTAGCTTTGTAATATATATTTTCTGTTTACACTTAAGCGCTGAGTATTTTTAGGGTTCCGTACCTCGAGTAGGAAAAACGGAACCCTTTTAGGTTATAGGATCACCCCGATGTCCGTCTGTGTGCCAAGCCCTTTTTCTTAACAACGCGTAGTGATATAAAGTTGAAATTAATATCAAATTATCCGATCTGCTGTTCCTTGAAGCCGTGAAAGAGAGAGTAATTGTGTTGATTATTTTGACGATTTTCATACTCAATACCTATTACTCAATACTTCCATTGTACTAGAATCATGAAATTCGGCAAGAAGCATTGACTAATACCACAAGTACCTTAAGGAAAAATCGTAAAACTGAAATATTCTGTTAAATCATAAAAAATAAGAATGACTTATTTGCACTTAGTAAACTTACCGCTACCTACTTCAATGTATTGGGGTAACAGTTCCCCAACTGCAAAGTTAAGTTTGTTCATCAATCCGGTTTATCTTTTTGTTAGAGCAATGTTATTATGATAAAAACATAATTTGAAGTCTTTACGGAACCCTCTGACCAGTAGTTTTAAGTACATCAGGCAACAACAAGGACACCTGCACGTGTCGCCGCGGCTCCGATTGATACGATGTTTATCTCTAGGTAAGTGCAGTTCGTTATTAGTATGCAACCAGTTCGGCGACACTTGTGACATGCGCAGTGGGCGCGGGCGGGCGGATGCGGGCCGATTGCAAAAAATAGTCGCGATATGCAGATCAACCATCATCATAGTGCACATTATTTGACAGAAATGTGAACATACTTCTATACAGTGTCCTACACAGCACCAAGGGCATACAGACAAGACAAGTACGCGACACGTAAATATAATACTTATCAATAAAAATGGTCTTGTGTCCAATGAGGCAGTACGGGTAGACACGGACAGAGATCTACTTCCAACATCAACAAGATAGTAACACGTAGCTCTGATCACGTAACACATGAACAATTGTAATTCGCATTTAACCTTAACCTTGGAGCCTTACAGACTCGTGTCGGTACTGAGTGGGACTAGATTCATAAACGATGAGTACACCGGCCAGCCTTCGAATGTCCGCTCGCCGGCTGGACCCCAGGCCGGTACACGGAGCGCTCGCCTATTAGGCTTACACAACTCACTTACTGGGAGTACGATATCCCTTGGTACGATTCGTTGTCAGCCTGGCGGGTTCTTTCTTGTGGTTGAACTGCTGCCCGCGGCAAGGTGGTGTTTCGATATGATACTTTAAAATTCGGTATGTTTCCATAAACCTTTATAAATTGGATATATTATTTAGTTTGAGTGAATGGATCTAAACAGTGTGTCCGAGTGGAGTGGGCTGTCGACCGCCGCCGGGCAACGACAACTCGTGTCTTATTGTAATATTATTAATACTCGTCGCCAGCAGCAGCGCGGGCGCACATGTCAGTCAGCTGACATTGTGGCGCCACACACTTGACGGGAGGCTGTGTCGGGTGGCTCCGACTGCTGGTCGTAGTACATTCTCAGATTAGTAGTACCGAATACAATGACACAAAGGTACGGCCTCCCCGCTCGGTGGGGCACCGCCGCCGCACACACCTACACTGATTGCAACAGTATAAATATTTATGTGCTTTGCTATTTCATTTTTATGAGCTATTCATTATCTAAACTCATTAGGTACAAATATGTTGATTGTTGGGCGAGTATGTGCGGCATGCGGGCGGCGCGGGCATTGTGTGCGGAGAGCAGCGGCCCGCGGTATGACGCCCGCACATAATTAGGAGTTGCGTCGTGTAAATGAACAAACTAATTGTATCGGCCGCTAATTAGGCAGCCTGGGTGCCGCGCGCACTGGAGCGTGAACCGCCCGGCCGGGCGCCCCGCACCCCCGCCCCGGCCGCTGCTGGGCGGGCAGCGTTCTCCCTCACCACCTCCCCAGCACCCCTGCACTAGTTCCTATGTTTAAATTAACTTATTACATAAATAATGCACTCTTTTTTCAATAACCAATTAAGTAGCCATTTATTTGGACACATAATTAATTAATTACCTACCTAATAAGACAAGCAATTGCCATTGAATGTTTCCCTCGAAGCCTCTCGCTAAGTTAACTATGTGTAGTGATGTACCACTGACCAGCACTACTGGCATTGGGTTCATCATAGCGCTGCTGTAGTACTATTATTGACTTTACTGACGCTCTGGTATCAGCTCAACATCATCACCGGACGCCGCAGACCGCGGCTCCCGCGCTGCTCAGCCCGCGGGCCCCGCGCGGCAGGCGGGGAGCGCGTGACTAATGCTGCCTCGCGCCGACACTTTGTTTGACATCTTTCTAACGGCGCTCATTACTTACTGTCATAACCCGCGGCCGCACCCCACCCCTTCACCCGCCCCCGCCGCCTCCAGCGCCGCCGCCCGCTAATTAATGAGCCACCAACATCAACAACACTAACTGATTACTCTTGCCTCCTTAACCTTTTGATACTCACTACTATATATTTCTCAGACGCGTCTTTACTCCCAAATCCTTTCATTTTAACTTTGATCGTTCTTTTGAGGCAATACATTGATGGCAGCCGCAACAATTACGAGTTGGCTCACAGCAGTAAAACTGAGATTTATCGATAACAACGTCTCGTAAACGAATGGTCGTTTACAAGACGTAGGTGCCAATGTTATGAAGATGTAATCTCTGTAATATGTGCTCATGTTCACTGTTCGATGAGTGCTTGTCAGACGCGCAGGCAATAACATCATGTAAACACGTGTGCAGCGAGCCACTGTGCAACGTGCATGCTACGAACATGTCAAACGTCTGATGCGTGGGTACTAGAACATTAATTCGTTTCGCCATAACTAAAGCTATGCACTACCAGAGGCTCGCAGTCACCGAGACGTGAAACCATGATGCAGATGAAGTATCACTCCACGCGTGGGCCGTGCGAAGAGAGACTCACCTCTACAGGTATTCACTGAAACCTGGCCATCCTAAAAAGGTCCATATCGATGCTAGTGGTACCCGCCTCCTTGGCAATTTAGATCGCGCGTCATTTGAACCTTCTGTTCGCGTTTCCTCGTGACGCCGCGTAGCAGCAACCCACTTTGTATTCGTTTCCGACGTCGCTTTTGATCACCCGTTTGCGGCTGCTTGATTAAACTGTTGTCAAATTAAATCGTGTGGTTAGTTCAAAGCAAATGCTATCACAACACTCACCGGTGAGGACACACCACATGTCAGCTCGTTCACACCGCCATCCTTCATTATCTACGAATAACTTCATAACCACCGCGGACAAGGCAACATTTCCGAAGTGTTCATAATAATATCTGCAGAGTGCTCCCGCCAGCCGCCCGCCGGTGTCCATATTAGTCGGCCGCTATGTCGGCAGGTGGCCGGCTATAGTTAGGAGCGCCGCGGTAAAGGAGGAGACGAGGGCGTCTAGTAGCCTAAGGTACCCTAAGGTATCACACACCTCGCAGCCTGACAGGCTCGCGAGTCTGGCTGCGTGTGTGTGTCTCAGGCAGCACGCTACTATAATATTGTCCGACCCGCACGGTATTGGTGTATTAACCTCCATAGACATACAAAATGTAAGTACCTTTCAGCGTCTATTATGGATATTGTTTTTTTTACTCAACAGTGTATTCTTCAGTTTACAGCTCTATACCTAATTGATTCAGATTAGTAGCAGCAGACTGCCGCAATATTTAGTTTCGTTTCTGATTCGGGGCAAATGTTTGGATTTAATGGGAAAATGTTTTGGATTATGTTTATTTAATCTGTAGGTATGTATTATATTCTTATATTGTATCTGTTTGTCTCCCAAGTAAAAAATAGCAATAAAATAGTAACTTTGCCGATTCTCAGCGTCCGTCCAAGGTTAGCTCAATGTTTTTCTAAAGCTTCTGGGCTTTCTGTTATCTGTGGCGGCTTTGGATGTCTACAAACTATGACCCCATAGCGCCACTTTATTAAAGCTAAGCATGTAGCAACAGCTCTAACCACAACCAGTAGAGCAAAGCTTGACTAAATTACATTACATCAAGAAAATTATATGGGTGGGTATTGATAATCACTGACACTCGCGTCACCATTAGCAGTGGCCGTCGGTCGTGGCGAGCTTCGCGTCGGCTGCACGACGCAGGCGCGGCACTGGCGGCTCATTCATACCGCGCTTATGAAGATGCGCCGAGCGCAGCGGTAACAATGCTACATCGTTTATATTTACGAGGACGCCGGCGCGGGCGCGGCGCGGGACGGATTTATGCGACGTGCGAGATTTATCACGCGCCGCCTGCGCACGTGCGCACGTGCTACCCCCACACGCTCGCACTACACTGTAACGACTATTCATATAATATACTGTTGAGATTAAACTTTCAGTATCAATTGTTATTAATATATTAATACTAAACAAATTGAATGCTCGACTTAGGTGCACCTACAAGCGACCTGCCGGCGGCACTGTGGGCCGGCGCACCTCGGCTGATGCGAGGCCGAAGGAGACCCTCGTATTAGTGCTCGGCAGTACAATGCTGCCGGCTTCATCTATCACCGAGTTTTAAAATAAATATATAAAAGCCATTTATAATTTAAGTAGGTGATTAAATTATAAACTGTCTAATACGTCTCCAGTAGGCAAAAGAAGGATTAAAAATATTATAGGTATCGCATTCAAGCATGGTTGTTTGTTGTATTCATATTTAGGTAATGCTATGGTGCAGCTTCAAACTCTGTAGTTTATAATGTTTGTTTGGTGTTGGCTTGGCACTAGTACACACCCACATCTGTATGAGAATCCACAACATAGTTAATCAATTGTCTATCTTGCTGAGACAATACCTAATTGACCCGTGAGTCGTGACCCGCTTTGGACGCAGAACCACTTACCAAAAGTCTATTTTACTGGGTAGGAATCAGTATTTCAGCAGGTAGTTAACTAATTATAGACCAATGAGGGTAAGGCCCGGGAGCAATAGACATCTGTCTAAGACTTGGAATTCAATCAGCCCTCGAAAATTAACAGTAGACCGCGCGACTCGCCGGCACCAACAGGTAGGCATAATAAACTACTGTAATGAACGCATGCACAGTCTTTGTTCCAGTTCTCCTGAACTGTCTAAGTCCGCACTCTGTAGCTGGAGACGTACTGAGTGCAGCAGCAGGGCTCTCCAACAAATTTACAGCGGTGATTATTGGACACCGTAAATCTATAGCGGGCGGCTTTGAGGCCGAAGTGTCTGTCCGCCTGTTATAATACAATAAACATTTCAGCGCTGCGGTTAACATTACTGTACGGGGGGGAGCGGGAAACAACTCGTGTACCGGCAGCGAGAGATCGGGGGGGGGGGGGGGGGGGCAAGCAGGCGCGCTCACTTTGTGTCGCACTCCGACGTTTCCTCCATTTAAATTAATTTATTTGTTCACGAGCGGCGCCCGCGCAATGCAATAAGAAGCCGCGGGGCTGCGGGGAGCGGCGGTAAAGTGCGGAGACGGGGAGGGGGCAGCTCGTAAACATGTCAGCGGCGAGATGTATCGCCGGCCGGCACGCCCGCTGCCGGCCCGGCACTGGCCCGGTATCGGCCCGGCACCGCGAGAGCACTTAGTACCAGCACTACAGCACACGTCACGCAAGGAAACCAGACTCGATACAAACGACGAGCACTTCTAAATTCATTTAAACGAAGTATGAATGGCGGCGGGGAAAGATCTCTGCGTAACCTCCGTAACTACAATATGTGATGGAACCAGTCTCCGTGACATTAAGATGAACGAGTTATTGAATTCCATTAAAGTGGAAGTACAACGCATGCGCACAACAAAACCGAAGCCGAACAAAATTAGGTGCATCGTGAGTAATGTGCGCGAGAGGGCGTTTAACGATCGGCTCATATCTCAATGCGCAGCGGATAGCCAAATGTGTAGAACGGTCTCGTGAGAGCGAGGCGACGCGCATTCTTCAGGGATTTATTGTGCGTTATTTGTAGGCGGGCGCTGCGGACTGCTCGATTTAGTCCCGGATTAAAACACAAAGGTAAATGTCGCGTGTTATATTTTTAGTGTTGCATTTACGTCGCACGGCTAATGTGCGCCGTGACACCAGTCACTGTAAATCACCGCCGATTGTCTGCCGCTGCGCTGCCGTAGTACGAGCGCCGAGCACCTAGCGACGAGCTCGGAGCGACGAGCATCGAGCGACGAGCACTAGGCGCCAAACGCGAAGAGGGAATAACGAATATGAAAATGCGATCGATTGCGTCTTAAATGGTTAACGCGTAATAATTATGCCCGGGAAGAACTCACCGGTGCAAATAGGGGCGCAAAAACGACGCCAGCCGGCGCGCCGCGCTATACATAATGCAGCGCGAACATTAGACAGTTGGAATAGTTGGATAATATGGCAACACCAGCGAGGTGGCCCATTTACATGGGATGCGAGGCTTCGTGAGGTTTCTGATTGACTAAATGTCGATCTATGATTATTTTATTAATATTGAAGCAATTTTATAATCGTCAGGCGTGGTATTTAGATTGCTATTTTGAAACAAAACCTAACGAAATAAGTTGTTAAATGCTTTTAGCAGGCAGCACGATAACAATAAACAAAAAGTGTACAAGTCTATACTAACATAATATGTGTAATAAGCTCGTCAAGTGAGCAGTGTCCCGCGGGAGCCATCGAACAATAACGTTTAGAGCGCTATATATAGGTATCTCGTTTTGGACAATGTTCTCGACACGCGGGGAAGCTGTAAATAACGGCGGCACCACCTATTATGTCTCCTGATTAATGTCAGGCTCATACCCGAGTGGTGCCGGGTGAGTGGTGACCCGCAGCGACCCGCCGGAGCCTAGCGAGGAGAGACTGGGCTCGACTAGCCACTCACGTTATGGTACTAGGGGTTTTAGGACCCTAAGGTAAGGTGACTGATATCGATATCCCTAAGGAACAGAGTGGGTACCAAGCAATCATCAATCAAGGTAAAAAAAACTGATTTGCCAGGACATCCTGACCTCACGACATAAACATATTGAGTATCTGTGAATCCCTCGCAGTACAGAATTTTCTCTCTCTGTTATAATAAATAGTGATGAACCACAATTGATGTAGTTTGTAAATAAAAATGTCCCAGAGCGACACAACATAGAGAGTACAACCATGTTTGTATGAAATTAGGTAGGTCTAGGTACTGTCAATGTGTTAAAGTTTTGATTTGATTACTGGATACCTAAGTCAATAATAATAATCAAGGGGTAGACTGCTTCGTTGGTTTATTGTTCGCTAGGAAGGACAGCTAGGCGGTCCTGGGTTTGAATCCAGAGTCGGGCAAATAAATAAATACTGGATTTTTCGATTAAGTCATTCTCAAAGCAGCACGGAGTCTTAATTTGTACCCGGTTGATGGCAAGGCGAGCCCCCTATTACACATTACGTACGAAAAGTGGGTGCCTCTGCCTAGGTTCTCGGGTGATACAAGCGTTATGTTATGTTATTATGCGTAGGGTTGTCTACAGGTATACATATCAATATCTTTGATCGTATCAGAAGATAAAACTATAACGCAAGATGTGAACGAGTACCTACCTAATGTCTTCAGTGATCCGCTGTGTCAGAGGGAATAATCAACATTCTGAAATCGAACGATTGAAGAGAGATACGTTACGAGGTAGTGAGTTCTCCGCATGAATATATTTTATTGAAATTTTATATATTTACTTTAAACAGTACGGCCGAAGGCAATTACTCTTTTTGTACACTTAATTAATATTACCTATACAGAACAGAGATAAATAAAAATGTTCTTTGGACACTATTAACGAACGGTAGCGCTGACGCGACCAGTAATCGTCACCTATTAAGTTGAGCGGCTGCCTCGGAGGCTTAACCCCCGGCTTAACGCCCCGCGTGTTAATCCCTGCGCATGCGCTAATCCACGGCGAGATTATCTAACACGGTTACTAGTTGCACCAGGGCCACTGCGCACGCGCCGCCATCTGTTCACTAAATAAACACAACACTGAGTTGACGATTGTTTACGTAGCCACTCGAGCTGGGATTAACTCGTGTAATCCTGCAGGTCGCCTCGGGGAGCCCCGCGCCGCGCGCCGGTAGGTACCGATATACAACGAGTCGACCGTTAACACCTAATACGTACAGCCCAAGGTATTATCTATACGCTATATAATGTTATAAAGAGGGTCCAATTTATTTGTTGTTAACTCTGTATGTAGAGGGAAATCAACTTATTTATCTCCATCTGATTACAAACATTGTTCCATCATTTCGAAAGGACCTTCTGGGTGGAATTAATGAAAAAACACGCAGTCGCGGACTCATTTTATACTGTCACACTAACTTGTTTGGGAGTGCTTAATTTATTTATTAAAACGATAATAGTTTTATACACTTCCCAGTATATTGTCCTAGGAAAAATAAGACTATCTGTAGCTATACATACTATCTGTAGCCCCTTCACTGGAAGCAAGGTTTTCCTGCGCATAGAAATAAAAACCGCTACGTTTGTCAACAGTTTGTTAAACTACCCCGATTCCAAACATTACACAGATTTCCGTACCTCCACATGAAAAGGCTGAAATGTTAATGGATGTCATCCATGTGTGATATATTGTGCAAGCCATGTGTGTAAGTTGTTGTAACTGTGTGTAGGGGGGGGGGGGCGTGAAATGTGAGCGAGCCGTAAGTCGAGACTTCGAGAGTGACGCGTGTGATGAATTTATTCGCGAAATGAAGTGAGAGGGCGCCGCGGTGCGCCGCGCGGCCTGCCCGGAGGGAGGCCGGGTGCTGGCGTGGGAAGGGGGCGAGCGGGGGCCAGGGGGAGGGTGGAGGCTGACTAGAAGAGGGATCCGCGTTGCCTTTACAGTTTCATTAACCGTGAAAATTACATTTCCCGTATCACTGACGACCTGCTTTATATCAGATGGCTCGCGCGAGTCTGACTTGTGAAGTAATCACACGATCAATGTTGTACTAATTTGAAGGGGTCTTTGTATTAGTTCCTCCAAGCGCCCCAGCCGTCTCCTCGTGGTCAATATAAACAGACAACTTCTTGCCGCTCATTAATATTAGCGCAGCTCTTTTTGCGTGTTAGATATATAAATAAGTGAGGACTTGCACTGAATCGCTTCAAGGAATCGTGTCGATATCATTAGAGCATGATATTTCTTGCGCGCGCTATCAATACACCATCATGCCTTATACGGCCGGAGTAAGAAACATAATTATAACGTGGAGATGGCATCTGCGGCCGCAGCCTCCCGGCCCCGCCCACCACGCCCCCCGGCCAGCGGGCTCGCGGCACTCGCTGCAGATGTCTGGCTCGTGTCCTGCAGGGCAACAGATACCGTACTGATGATGACAACTGACGCATCACGTCACCGCGCGCCTCCTGATAGCGGGCGGCTCGCTCAGTTCTCCTTCTCTTCCTCCTCTGATTGCTCTGATGGCACTCTTCATTTATTCATAGGTACTCTTACTACCAAAATATAATTTATGTGATCTCCAACAATTACCTCAATAAGAATTTTATGAGCTTGTGTTACGTCATATTTTATTTATGTACCTATTTATGAGTAATGTTAATGTATTTTGACTGTAATAAAACTAAATATAATCAATCTCGGTCAATGTTGTCAACCTTACTAGTGTGATATGCTTCTGTGAGGCTTTAGGTTGTACCTACGCTTTCTAAAAAAATCCATATTATGATGGGGTGCGAGTCGTGCGAGCCTATTGCTTTTGCTACACATAGGTATAGGCTTTGTGGAGTATTAACCACTTAGAAATTACCTACGTATATATGTCATTTCAAAAGTCACATCAGTACATGCTTTGGTAAATAAGGTAGGGGAAGGGGGGTAACATAGGTAGGCGTCATTATGAACAGCGCGCCGCAATTACCCGCTAAACGCGTGAAATGTGCGGCGTGCCTGGCCGGCCGCATAAATAAACGATAGTGGCGAGTGTGAGACAAAGCCGATGGGCCGATAGCAAACAAAGCGCGCGTCGTTTTGGTCGCGTTGCGGCACGACGTGTTAATTCCGCGGGGCGCGCGATACCATCGCCCGACGCACCGACACAGATATATTATCGCCGTGACAATTATTCCGATAACGCACGCCCCCCCCCCCCCCTCCCCCCTCCCTCGCGCTCTCGCCCGTAGACTGCTGGACCGGTGGCTCCGACCACTATAATTGCTGCGCCGATAGCTCGCGCTCATCTGCGCATACCTACCACTTCGCCGCACTAACGTAATATGGTCATCCACAGACGTCTTGGACCCTACTGTAGTAGGTATATATTCAGCTTCTTCTTTGATCTCTGTCAACAACACGTTACACGTTAATCACTTTGTAAATCGACATCGAGTAACAGTTGAAAGCGATCACTACAGTAAAGAAAATGTCTGCTTCACAAAATATGAACTACTAATGCAACAACTAATTCTAAGGTATAGGTAGATTACTTTCCTACTGTATAACACTTAGTAAATCACAGTATAGGTACAGGTTATGGGATTACTTTCATGGCATCTCGTCTTAACATGTATCGGACTCTTTTCAGTTGTTATTCAGTAAAGTATTTCATCTCTTACCGTCCTCTCACCTCAGACAACCGCCGCGTACGTTACTCAAACACACATGGAGGTGTTTTACTACATATCTATATTAATACTACTTCATTACATACTAAATTATACGAGGTAAGCAGAGACCGCTGAAAAACCTGATTATTTAAGAGTATATTCTCACACACATACACATAATATCACGCCTGTATTCCCCGAAGGGGTAGGCAGAGGTGCACATATGTATAGTACACCCACATTTTGCCAGTTATGTTTTTAGGTCCCAATGTAATAGGGGGCGAGCCTATTGCCATCAACCGGGCACAAATCCAGACTCCGTGCTGCTACTGAGAATTAGCTAATGGAAAAACCTAATAACACTTTGCCCGACCCGGGATTCGAACCCAGGACCTCGTGCTCAGCAGTCGCGCTTAGCGACCACTAGACCAACGAGGCAGTCTCAGAGTATATTCTGTATAATTAAAATTGGCACAGCTGCTTAAAGTGTGGACAATCTTACCGCTCGAGAGCTGTGTTAATAGTCTTCTTAAAGTACCGCTTGACACCGCACATATCATCTGGTATAGATTCAAAGGCCAAGGATAGAGATAATTAAAATACATAGAGCTGCTTGATTAACTTAAATACTTTTGGTTCCCAGTATAAAACTAGCATTTTGGATTGGTCCTTGTTTTGTCTATGCTTGTACAACGTGACATGATAATAAAAACGTATGACCTCATTTAAACATTCCAATCATCTAAAAAATGGTGTCACTTTAGACTATCATGCAATTACGGTGAATTTCACCCTATGATATTGTACAAGTTTAAATAAAAGCCGAAATAAATAGTGATGATTGATCGTTTTTTCATCAGAAAAATAATACGTTATACCTACAGCGAGATTAGCAAGGCTACCTTATACAATAGGTTTAACGAGGGTAAAGTTGGCCGACATGATCATATGTCGGGCACTTAGCGGGCCGACCGAGCGGTATCCAGGAGCTGGTCATGACTGGCGGCGATCGATAACCGCGCGCCTGCTGACGTGTCCGCAGCACTCGACACGCCTCGTTACTGCGATATGTGGATGAATGCGAATATAAATACCTCAAGTACACAAGTCCAATTAAAGTAATGTCACATGACTAGTTGCGAATTTTGGCACTCGCCGCCCGCGATATGACGCGTGTGGGGATGGATCACTGATCTGTCTGACTTGTGACGGGTTGACATTGATGTTATCGAACGCGCCAAACAAGTTGGCTGCGTCAAACTTCTATCGAATTCCTAGCGGTCGTCAGCGGCGACGTCCTGCATACTGGCCGGTGTTGCGAGGCGCTGGTTCACGGAGACCATCGGCGCGCGCTCTCGGTAGAACAACAAGTAACGAGCCGGTGTGAAGGTGTAACCTAGTTAAATTTAAAATAGCCGCCGAGCGCCGCCAATGCCTCGCATGCCTCGCGGGTGATGCCGCCCGATGTAACGCCGACTAATAATTAGCTAATGGGTGTCGCACAATAAAATTCATTAAGCGAACACGTTATCCAATTAACGTCAAAGCGTGTGTCGAGGTGCTGGCGGTGGCGTCTGTAACACGAGCCCGGTGATGTTTTTACACCGACTGTGGCCACAAAAAGTGCGTAATGCGTTGCGGGCCGGTGCGGCGGCGGCAACAAACAAACCGTTAACGTCAACGAGCCGGCACGGCAGCACCGCACGCTCATGTGCGCCGCAGCCGCTGCCCTGCCGCGCCGCACGGCTTTAGTGATCGATGGCTGTTCCGGCACCACGCACCAACTGTACCTTGTTATGCTTCTTGTACGAACGCGTCTAATCAGCGCTGCCACACTAATATACCTACGTGCACATTATCATTATTGTTGGGTAGGCGACGACAAAAAACTCACGGAAACGAATGTTCAAGATTTGACGCTCGTTAGAACAAGCGAATAGCGTCCCTAACTATGTAGTGATTTAGAAATGTGTGGTATCATTATAGAACCGTACAGAACATCTGGACTTGAGATTTACCTAATGAGGAGTGGAAAAACTAAGATAAGTGATTTATGCATACTTGTAGGTATGTTCCTATATGCGGCGAACAATAAAAAATATGATGTGTTTGGTACATCACATATTTAGACGAAACATTAAACCGGGTGCTCTATGGTCTTTGACATTGATTTCAGAATAAAGTAATTTTACATGCAATGCCTTCCTTAGCTATTTGTTTCGAGCTCGAGAGTTAGTGCACGATGATAATTCTTAGCGACCTAAGTAAGTGGACCAAGTACAAGAAGAAAAAAAATATCGAACTTGACTTCTTGATAATTGTGTAGGTACTCTTGTTATTATTTAATATACCTACGCTCATATTCCTCTAGCAAAAAACATTTTAATGGACATGTTAGTAAATGAGGTGGGGACGAGCTGGGAGCACATGTGCGGGCGCCTCCGTCTAAGTTGTTCTGCTAATGAGGAGGCTCCGGCACTTCCGCACCGCCTAGCGGGCCCGGGCCGAGCCGCGGCTTGTGCCCATGACAGTTGAACTAAACTTAACTACCAATGATGTACTATAGTTGCTGGTAGATTAACTTTTGAATGGTCACTGCGGGCGGTAGTCCCATCATAACTGATCTGGGATGACAACTTGGTACTTTATTTCTGTGTCAGTTCGTGGTGCTTGTTATTTTTTTAAATCATAATTACAGTGGTCTTAGATGCTAGATATCCTCGCCAAACTTTGACGTCTGATGGCGAGACGCGCTCGTTTTAAAAACACTTTACCACATTGCACATAGGTAATCACAGACACAAAGTGTAACTTAATCTAATCACATAATGACTCTACTTGTTTTTTTGTTTCTGTTGACATAGACTATAGTGGTAGCTAATTAACTGTCCAGAACACACTTCTTCGACTTTATTTAATGAACCTATACTTACTAATCTTAGCATCTTGTCTCAAGATTGCTGCTAAGCTCTCATGATGTAATCCTTCGCGTGGAGGCGGATCATAACAAACATTTGTATGAGAATATTGGTATTGGTGTACCAATCCTAGTGGTTCCGAGAGCGGGTAGTGTAGGGTGAGGGGAGAGGGCCGTGCGCATGCGCAGACGAACCGCCGCCGGTTCCCACGCACCGCGAGCGCATTCCTGCGACCCAAACATCGCACATCTTTTGCTCTGTTTTTTATATAAGTCGAGGTGACTGCCGTCCCGCAGAACATACCTACTATGTAATCCTGTATAATAGGTAGGTATATCAAAGCATGTCTAACCAGGAGTTATATATATATAAAAATACACATTTCGTGTGAACACAGCACTCGCAAAAATGTTACATCTAAAAGCCAGTTGGTTGTAAAACACTAGGTTCACCTCCAACCACCACCACCAGGCACGCACGGCCCGTCTAGTCTGCTCCCGGGCGGCACGCGTAGGTAATACCTGCTGTGGCCCGGCCATGGTATCACATGCAATCGATAAGGACTAGGTGCAACTCAAGATAAGTGTTATCTATCTCTGTTGTATATATCTGCAGTTTATTTAATAAAACGTAAGGGGGCTGACGGTCTCCGGAGGACGCGCGAGGTTTTTGCGGCGCGCTCGGCCTTTGTCCTGCGCCGGCTGTTCATTATTTAGCGATACATTCTCATAACTCATAATTTATTACATACTACCAGCGAATGGTCTCATTTGTAATTCAACAGGCCGATCCCGGCCGCGTTACGACTGCGTGATGGTAATTTCGTTAATTTATTTCCCTGTGGCCGATGCTGAACGTGAGGGCGGCTGCGAATGTCTTCAGTTAGTGGAGAGGCTCGGCCCGATACGGAATAGCACCACAATCTGTATTCTTCGGCGGGTACACGCTTTATCGCTCAATACTTAGCAGTCACCGCGGCGTGCGTCGCGCATACTAACTGGCCGCGAGGGAGCCGCGCTAGCTTGTGCTTCGTGCAAGCGGTCCTCGGCTGGAAAAGCTTCAAATTACGTTTGAGTAATCGTTCGCGAGAACTACTGAAGATTAAGTCTTCACCGAGGAGCGTAACCGACACTAATTATAATATTTATGACGCCATTAACGATCCATTAGCATAAATTAAGTGTCGCGACAAATTTCTCGGAGTCGCGAGACGCGCGGAGTTTTATTTCAGTTCTCGATGTTTAGTTAGGTGAGCTTTCGCCGTGAAACCGTGGAATGCGTATAATGTGTCCAAAAGCGTCCGCGGCGTGCTATGAGTACGGCGCGCGTTATTTGTGGGGTCGACAGCGCGCTTATTGTCTCGAGGTGACAATGCTCGTCTATTTCAGCGGCGTAATGTGTCGCGTGTTTACAAACATCATCCGCAGCTAATGGCGCTATTTCCGTGCGTGGCTCGCCCGCATCGCGCCGCTCCGCTCAGCCAGCTCCGCTTAGCTCGCTCGGCCGTCACGCGCCGCCGCGCCGCTACATCGCACTTAAGTCTCAGATTGATTAACAGACGTTTTACGAGCGTCCGCCTCTTCTAAATAATACGAACAAAATACGCGGACACAATCGTTCTGATTTAGAAACACATTATACAATTTAAGAACCAAGCTCCACAAAGTGGCGACTGTTGTGCGATGGTGATTTTCTCCAATGGAACGCTGCAACATTCCTGTGTTATAAACTTGAATCCGATAAATGAGAAATACACTGATTGTCACATTAAAACTGTCTCATTTGGTCACTCTCGATATTGATGAAATTTCATATGGAGTATGCTGTTACCCTGGATTAACACATAGGCTACTTTTAATCCGAGAAAAAATGTAGCGAGTAACACCGCCGGGCGCAGCTAATTAATATTTGGTGCTAAAGTAATTAATATTTGGTGCACTACCACTGCGCTGACATAAACAGTGCACTATTCAATTTGTCATTTATTTTTTATCGTCGCCCCACTCTAAGAATTTCTCCTGTATCGTGGGTGCGTTTCACTAACATGTACCTAATATTACAACCACAAACACCCAGAGTGGGGACATTCATCTGCGGTTCGCACAAATGTTTGTTCCGTGCGGGAGTCGAGCAGCAGTCCAATCGCTTAGCCACTGCGCCAATCAGGTTGAATTAATACTTTTTGTATGCTTTAGTTCAACATTAGTTCAGAACTAAGTACGAATCAGAAAAACTACCAAGATTGAATGAAAGACCGTAACCACTGGCAACCTATACAGGTAGGTACATGTTGTGTAATGAGCGGCGTGCAATCGACGCGCTGCCGGAGATCAGCTGTGGCGGTAGCCGCCCGTCGGCCGGGACCGTGCCGACACATTCTCGTGCTCCTCGCGTCCGCCGCGCTCGGCCGCCGGCAGGCCCGCGGCGCATCTCTGTACTTGAAGTGGACAGATATAAAAATCAGTTGACACGAATACCTCGTCGTGCTCGTAATTTAGTAATAAGTGTCAGTAGCGTTAGCGCTAGAGCGCGCTGTTTTTATCGTACTTTCAGGTTGGCATGTTCTTAGATGCAGTCAAGAACAAGATCCTTTCTCCTCGATGTTTACCATAGCTCGTCTATCACATACCTACGACCTCCCGCCGCACTAACATAGGTCCCATCAGAGCACGGAACTGATCAGCTCACATCTGACTGTCCAGTCGATCATAAAATTGTTCTCGACTACCTACACTGTTAAATTTTCGTCGCCGTACTCAGTACTTACATCTTCATAATTATGCCTGGTAAGCTAGAAAATAAAGAATTTCTCCAGGAAGTACATAAATCCCAATCGGAGCTCCGGTCTGTCCTGGCTGGGGCTGTTTGAGTGGTAGATGCCAACTTTCCTTGAATGTCGTTTAAGTAGGTAAATGATAAATGATTAATTTCTGTAAATAGGTTTTCACAAACACTTTTACACGTCAAAATTCAATAAAAAGATAAAATAAAAACTAGATGGCGTCGGCATTTTCTAACTGACCACCTCTGAGAAGAATTGCCGAAACAAACTCAGGGGTCAACGTCTCTTTTAAAGTCCAGATATTCATTAAATGTTCAATCAAATGTTCCTCGAACTATACCTAGAGCCCGATGATTGAGAATAAGCTAGCCTCTTAGTGCCATACATACTTTAATAATAAGTAGTAATTGGTACCTTCGGTGAGAGTTTTGGTGGCCATATGTTATTTACACCTTCAGGGAACTGGGAACTTACTGTGGTGACGACAGACAATCGCACACGCACATGTATTACATTATCGTGGGAACAGCTAATTCGGAGAATTAGCGTTACGTAGACCAAAAGTCAAAACAAGTAGTGCAACCTTTTCGCGAATGTAATCGTCCTCCGTCATTACATGGCCACCTCAGACCACCTACAGCAGCGCGGCACGCGGCCCGAGGTGTGGCTCCCACACTCACCTTATACCTGCCCACGTTCTCACCACCGCCGCACATGACTCCGACATAAACACTTGTCACGTCTGTCCATCGCCACTTACAGACCAATTATGTGCGTATATAAGTATAACAGACAAGTGCACGACATAACTTCGTATGACGTCATCATAACTAACGATCCTCAGCGGACCGCCAACATTGTGGCCGGGCTCGGCCCGCTCGCCGAGCTGTGGGCCTCGGGGGAAGGGGGGGGGGGAGTGGGAATCAGTAACAAATGAAACGCCACAAGTGAAACAATCACAGTAGATAATGGAATTTATATTTAAAGTTCATTTATCTATAATTGTGGTGACATCACCCCACGTGACCTGTGCCGACATTTTTCGCGTTGTTACAGTTACATACAGTTCTGTCGCTATTCGGTAATAGTTGTCGATTGACACCTAGATGGGGAACAACGCACGCAGCGGGGCTTCGTAGCCCCGTAGGCAGGGTTACGGAGGTACTACGTAGCGTCACGTAGACCTCAATAACAGGTAATTTTATGCGCGAAATAAAATGGAGCCAACTGACTAATTATACATTGGTGCGTTCACTTTAACTTTGAGTGAACATCACTTATTAATATCAATAAACCGCGGACTTAAAAGATTTGTGTTGATTTTATAAAAGACAGAATTTGAAACTTATCTACAAGATGCATACAATACAATCTGAACGATATTAGGTTGATCATGTCCACGGCGCCCTACTACGTGCGCGGTCCCCATCGCTAACCAATATCATTTCACCCACGCATGGGACAAACGTAAATGAAGCCTTAACGTTTTTAATATTCTACAACATTTCTATTCGTTTGATCTCGCTGCGAAGGTACCACATGCTTACATAAACTTATATTTAAACATTATTATGTACAATAGTACCTGTGCGGCGAGCGGCCCGCGCATGCGCGGACGCGTCTCTCGCAGCACGCGTAAGGTAGGTATGCTACGATCGCACCGAGTGTACATTATCTACAATGTCTGTTGCAACGTTACTATTAGCTATTTAGTCTAGGAGCTAACTAATTATGTACAATATACGATTACGGCTAATTACTCACTACCTACGTACACAGTAATAATATATGTATAATGTGCGCATGTCGACGCTCGCTCTACTCACGCGAGCCTGCGCAGAGCTGCACGATGCACGGCTCCAAACTGTAAGAGGTGTGCAGGCCGGAAGCCAGCCAGTAATAACCCCGCGGCCCGCGAGTCCCGCCTGCATAGTGAAGGTCACATGCGGGGCTCACGAGCCTACACGACGACATGACATGTTCTGTTTTCTTAGGAAATTTACTACGGAGGTGAGATGAATACTCTTATCAGTGAGAATAACAATCAGTCGTGTAGGACATTCTCGCCCACAGCGTGCGCCGCAGACGCTCGCTCGTTAACGGAGCATGTCAGTGTCAACCGAGCATGTTGACACTCCAGGGTAATTACTACTGAGCATGCGCAGTACGAACACATTGTGTCCGCTGCACCAGTCGTCCCCGGCGCGCGGTGCGTCAGCCCGCGAGTGCAACACAACACCTGCTTATATTTTATTCAGGAGCTCGTCGCCTGACGCATTGTGAAGTATCCATATTCATATATGTATCCCAAACGCTCATATTATAACTAGGGCGGTAGCAGTCCGGCTGCACGACCAATGACACACTGACGTATCGGCGCCTGGACTGACGGATACAAGCGGGCCTCACACAGCGCATGCGTCCAACAGCAGGTATAATAGTCTAGTAATTCGCTCTAGTTGACTGCACACAACTTTTACAAAGGTAACCAACTGATGTTGGGCAGAAAGTCTCTCATTTATTTGTAGCTATTATTTACATCAGTTTTCGCTTCGTTTTCAACAAAACAACGCTAAATACTTAGAACTTGAACACAGCTCGCATCTCGTCGCAGTAGAACGCATCGTTTACAATGGATCCCGGCATCAGTGTCTAATGTCTCATAACTGTTAAATGTCCGTTCGTAACATACACTCCGTGGATACGACACGAGCCCGCGACCCCGTCATCGCAGCAGCCCCGCGCCTGCGCCGGCGCAGCTCCTGCGGACGCGCGGCGCGCCTCAGAACCAGTACAGGTCCTTGGACGTGTCCTGCACCTGCGCCTCCAGACCTACGCCATAGAAAAACAACATTTATAACAAAGACACTCGAACGCAACATTAATGAACAGAAACACTTCTCGCGGATATAGCTGGCACATGGCCTGTGATCGGTAGATCCTTGTCTAGTTGCAATGTGTTGGTAGGAATAATACGAACCAAACTCAACGGCAGCCTGAACCTACAGTAACATTGACGAAAGTGTCCTAACTAGATGGTTATAACAGAAGAGGGGTTGTAGAGGCACAACATAGTGAGTCAGTACGAGTGATGTCACTTAGGCAGGAGATCGGCAGCGCTCGGGGCGCCCCGCGCCGCTGATTGTTATAAATGATGTGAGCGGTCCCTCGCGCCGCAAAGAGATGCTATCGCCGGCGTTCATGTACCGCGTCACTCGTGCTCCAGACATACCTACCCATTGATACTTTAGATCTACTCCACGTACCTACCGAGCTGGAGATGCCTTCGCACTCCACAAAGTTCTTTGATAAATCGTTTGCAGTACAGGCTGTACGATTGTGGAATGCGTTGCCATTAGCAATAAAATAAGCTCAAACGATAGCTTCTTTTAGGACACTAGTTAAGAATCATTTCTTGTCAAACTAAACTAATTCCTAAATAGTAACTGTAACTTATGAATTTCTTTCAAAAAGCTTATAATATATTATTTATGTATATAATATATTTATTTTATAATTATGTATTTTATTTATGTTATAATTATCACTTTATCTTGTTTAGTCTCTTAAATTATTTATAGATATTAAATAATTTAATATCTACTTTATTGTAATCTACGTACTGCTGTACACTGCCGACTATCCCTACAATTTCCTACATTTTGTCCCTCCAAAGGTTGCCTGGTAGATATCGCTCTAAGCGATAAGTCCGCCATTATTGCCGATGTTATATATAAATTAAGTTAAGGTGTGTTTATATGGTGTACAATAAAGCATAATCTATCTATCGATCTACCTACCTTTAAGGGACTTTACAACGGCATCAGTCAAACGCAATACAAGACATTAGCTGTGACTACATACAACTCCATCGACGGTAACGAACTCTAATGACAATTGTAGTTGACAGTTTAACCTTCTTCAAATAGACGGCGCGCGGCGGCTAGCGACTGTCAATTAATATATCTATATCCTGGAGATCTGGCTCTCCTCGCCCATTCTTGATAAAGATGTTAGGTATGCCTACTGTATGTCGATGTATCTTTGTTTAAACTATTCATTTTGCCACTTGCTACACATAATAACATAATATAGGTACTTACATGCATGCATGTACCTACATATACGCTGTGCGAAGGGCACAGCACTGATTTTCAGCCGTTAGCTCAACAAATAAAATTTCGACAAACTTTATGTCTGCGATGTTTATTCTATAAATATGCACTACCATCGTAGATTTATCTATATTTATAAGTTAAGCTCTTGGACTAAAACGGGTTCGGCATAAATATCAATGGCGAATATATCACTCACCTTCGTTTTGCCGATGATGGAGTTATCATGGCGGAGACGCTGGAGGAGCTCAATACTATGCTCAGCGACACCAGTATCGTTTCCCAATAGGTTGGTCTTAAAATAAACATGGACAAGACAAAGATCATCTCCAATGTCCATTTCGCACCTGTACCGGTTATCGTTGGGAACGATACTCTCGAAGTTGTCGACCACTATGTCTACTTAGGACAAATTTTTCAGATAGGCCGATCCAACTTCGACAAAGAGTTCGCTCGAAGAATCCAACTCGGATGGGCAGCGTTCGGGAAAGAACGCGACAGCTTCTCGTCCAAAATCCCGCACTGTTTGAAGACGCAAGTCTTGGCCAGTGTGTGTTGCCTGTGATTACGTATGGCTGAGGCGTGGTCACTCACGGTTGGCCTTTTGGAGAGGCTCAGAGTCACTCAACGAGCTATGCTCGGGGTTTCCGTTCGTTTTTGCGCGACTGGATCCGGAATACGTAAAATTCGCCAAAGAACAAGAGTTACCGACATAGCTCAAAGAATATGCAAGTTGAAGTGGCAATGAGCAGGCTATATCGCTCGAAGAACCGATGTGGAAAAAAGTTTCTCGGGTGGCGATTACGAACCGAAAGACGCAGCGTTGGAAGGCCTCCCACCAGGTGGACCGACAATATTGTCAGAGTTGTGGGAAACTGGTGGATGCAAATGGCAAGTTGTCGTTCATTGTGGCGTTCTAAGGCATCATCATCAGCCGGAAGACGTCCACTGTTGAACAAAGGCCTCCCGCCTTTGTTCAACAGTGGACGTCTTCCGGCTGATGATGATGATCTCCTTAATACGTAGTATGTTAAGATAATTTAACCATTTTTAGAATGGTTCTAAAATATAAGTAGACAGGTAAGTGCCTGCTGAGAGTGCTAGTCCTGAGGGCTGGACACTGGGCCGAGCTGCTAGTAGGTATCTACGTATAGCGAGCACAACACAATACTACGGCCGCTGCCTAACGAGCTAGGTTTGCAAGGAAAAAAATGCATGAAACTAACCTAGCCAGGCACATTGCTACTACCTTATCGGTTCCATCTTATAATTATATTAGTTAAGCACTCTTAATAATAACCAGAGATATACGGATACCTAATACCTACATCATTTGAACTAATTGGGCGTCAGTGTCAGGCGCTAACCGAGCATCACGCGTGTATTACATGATTTGTGTGTGTGTGTGTGTGTGTGTGTGTAGTCGTATGTGCGCTACAGCGGGTCGTATAATTGACACGGACTTGGTGATTTAGTGTGCTGCGGCGGGCCGGGCCGGCGGCGGGAGCGGGCGGGGGAAGACGGGGGCGGCGGGGCAACGGGTGGCGAGGGGACGGTGGGCGCCCACCGGTCAGCGCGGCGCTATTGGTGCAGGCCGGGGCCCCCGCCCCGCGCTGCCTGCCGCCCCGCCTCACCCGTCGGCGCCGACGCTGGCCGTCAGATACTACGTCGATACTACCGACTGTACATGACCTGTCCAACACAACACGCTGAGCTCCGACGGGTAGCACACAAGGCACCTGCCAGCTAATAGCTAACTATCTACGACCACAGTTTAGATAAAACAAACGTAGAGTATCCAAAACATTGCACACACATGCAGTTACACAACGGCCAAGTAGTAACATTGCTGAACACACGGTTTTATTGTTGAACTCTAATACTTGGCAGGCTGTGACAGAAGCGGCAAGTAAGAGTTGTTTGCTTTGGTAACCACATGGCTGGATAATCATCTGTTGACACTTAACCTTGACAAACCGAAACTTATTACATTCACTATAAACGCTAAAACACTACCTCCCCCAAATTCAATCATAATACAAGCACATAATTGTATTAACACAAATAACTGCCAGTGTAAACCAATCTCCAGAACAGAATATATTAAGCATCTCGGAGTGCCAGTGGACCAGAACTGGAAAGAACATTATCATCAACCTAAGTAAAAAAAGCAAGAAAATTAATGTTTTTAAGACGATTAGAAACACATGTGACATAAAACTACTACGTAATGTCTACCTAGCCCTTTGCCAATCTACATTAGCCTACGGACTGAATGTCTGGGGAGGCACTTCAAAAACCACTATGCTACTAGTGGAAAGAGCTCAACGTATGATCCTCAAAGTTATGAGTCGTAAAAAGTGTACATATCTGACAGCTGAACTATATTCAGAATTGGATGTCCTAACGGTACGAAAATTATTTATTAAATTGATCATAGTTGCACAGCATAGAGTTAAACCACACTTTGAAACAAGACGAAGAACAGACATTATAATTAAGATACCGAAACAAAAGACTTCCTTTGCGCAAAAATTATTGAACTATCTCGGCCCTAGTCTATATAACACCGTAAGTAAAAATGAAAAATTTAAACAGCTCAATTCACAAACCTGCAAGAAAACTACTAATGAATTCCTGAAACTGTTGGATTATAATACTACTGAAAATCTCCTAACATCTGATTTAAATAAGTAAGGCACATATAAACCAAACAATACTTAAAAACACATAGACGACATAAATACACATGTACATACCACCACACTATTACACACGCCACCCTATTAGCTAAGCGAACTACACTGACATACTAACATTTGTTTGCTATTAGTTAAATCACTAGAGTTTGCAAGACGAGACAATTTGATCAGTTCTCTATCTGAGGTCTTGTGAGAATTTGTTGATCTAAGGGCGAGGAAGAGTATCCGCCCGTGATACAGTCTTTGACTAGTACGAGTAGATAGAGCGACTTAGTCTAATGACAACCAGTGCTCACTACGCCGCCATAATGTATAACATAAAATCGATCGAAGACCAAAACTGTACCTTCTTAGTGAAATTATAATAATGTAATTGTTTTGTAGTGAGAAATAAAGATTATTATTATTATTCACAAACAGAACACTCACTGTCCCTAACAAATAGCACGTAGGCCTGCCTACCTGCTTACATTACAATTAATTGAAATTACATCTCCAAAGGTATCTAAACTTTGTTCGCAAGTGAAAACGAATAGGTACCTGAAGTCTAAGCAAACTGCTAATGTAACTTTATTCAACTAACTAAGTCTCCTTTCGTCTGATTTGTATACCATTGTAAATTAAATTAAATACGATATTGTAATTGTGACATTGTGTTAAATAACATTAAATGTCCTTTCTTTTATTACCTACATAATAACTCTATTTTGTTTTATTGTCTTTAACACAAGAAAATAGTATAATAATATGTTTTTTTTTTATTCTTTTTTTTTGGACCTTTATACTACATGTATATGCCAGTCCGGTATAATAATATGTTATAGGTATATTAACTCATGGCTAGAGCGCTGATCTAGTGGTCACCGCTTGCTCTGGTACAGAGCCCTGCACGCAGCCACCAGTCGTAGGGACCTACCCTATGTGTAGGCTGTGTAGGGAGGTATGTATAGCGTGTGGTGTGTGGCATGCCGTGACGCTGGTATTTGTCAATAAGCGGCACATCACCCTTCTGTCCCCGTCCTCCCCCTCCCCCTGCCGCGGAATGCGGAGGGCCAGCCCGTGCTGCGAACCCCCCCCCCCCCCCCCCTGATCCCTACGTACCCCGCACGCACCGCCGCTCCCCACAGCGACAGTCACAACTATCAACTATATAGGTAACTGGTCCCACTGCACCTCACTACTACTGTGCCCGGTCCCATAACTCCAACTGCCGCCGCATTTCATAATTAAACTGCAACTTAACTTGGCAGAATATGGCCTGTTGCAAATCCTTATATTTACAGTCCCTATTTCAGTAGAACCGAAATAGATAGGAGTTCAAAGACAGATCAAATAAAACTTCCAAGTACTTCTTATTAAATTTAACTCAAATCCTCCTAGATTGGTGGTGGGTGAGGTCACTCTTGTCGATACAGATTAGTACAGCACAGCCTTGCTGGTAGTAAATACTACTAGGGCCGTTTAGTCGCTAATGAAATCATTGTTATAATTACACCATATACATATTATAATTTAATTGAAAATTTATGAGAATTATCGTGGTGCTCCCAATCTGAGCTATCATAAAACGCGTAGTTTGACATCCGAAAAGGGTTTCCCTAACTTAAAAGCAAAACATTATCAGTCAAGTATATGGATGGAGGCGATCTTAAAGACAAAGGGGAGTGAGCGATGCACATCGCGGCGAGTGATGCTAGGGCGGGCGGGGCGCGCGGGGCGGGCGGCGCGAGGCGGGGGGGGGACTTGATCGCGACTCAAGAATGTAATTTGGTGGCGGAGTGAGGGGCGCAGACCCCGCGCAAATTAATTTTAATCGTCGTCATTAGGGAGCGCGCCCTCCCGCCCCGCGCCCCGCGCATTACGGACACTAGAGACCCTTTCAACTCGCCGCCCGCGTCCTTTTTTACCGCATCAACCGTCGTTTATAATCGTTTCTTATCCGCGACGCGGCAATTATGCCTATCCTTAGAGGTGAATCTAAATTCCGGCTCGCGGACGATTACAAATCACGCGAGCTTTTTCCGCGCCGCGGGCTGGCGGCTGCGCGGGCTTGCGGGCGAGCGGCGCGACCGCGAGCGCGGTGCAAAGCGGGAATGCTTTGTTTTGTCATTCGGATAAAGCGCTTAAATCATTACAATTAGAATATCCGCGTCCGACGCGTGCGGAATCTCTTTGAAAATTAAAATACACGCAACCGCGGGCGCGCAGCATACACGACCGTTAGAAAAACATTTTGTCATTAAAGTATGTACGGTTATTTATCGCGGCGTTTGATCGCTTACGCCGCGACCGAATTATATGAATGCCTTTGATATCCACCACGTGAGCAGCCCCCGCCGCGCACCAGGCTGCCGGGCACGGCGGGCTGACGAACAGCGCTGCGGGCTGGTGACCAGCTCCCGTTTATCAACAACGTGAAGAATACTAATTAGAGTCTACATGTAGAGGAATGCTAGCTTGTATTTACCTATAATATGACATTCTGTGTCATTTTTGGATGTTGCCCATGCTAAGCTTACATCTAATTAGCGCCACGATACGGCGACGCGGGTTCGCGTCCCGCTCGTGTCCATCATTTTTCAAGTTTCCTTTAAGTATCAATTTAGATTTAAGCTTAGCATGGGCAACATGCAAAAATGACACAAAAAGTCATTTAAATTTGGGTTGGTATTATCGTTTCAGTGATTTAAAGCTGTGGTATAACACTGAGTTACCTGACGTCACCCTTAAGACGTAAATACTAAAAGGGAACTTGAAATTCGATGGATGCGAGCAGTGACACGGTGGCTCAGTTGGCAGAGCGGCGCGGCGGCGCCACGGTACGGCGAAAGTCGCGGGTTCGAGTCCCGCTTGTGTCCATCATTTTTCAAGTTTCCTTTATCAATTTAAGTTGTATTTACCTATCTAAATTTTATATTAACTTGTACACAACGATGTTTTATTTCATAAAATCTTTTCAAAACGCTTCGAAGAAAAAATGGCTTAGTAGGAGTTTCGGCCGCTGAGTTTCGTCCGGTTCGGTCGAAACAGGAATTTCATTATCTATATATATGTTACCGGCCAAACCCGATTTCAGGACAAACTAGTTTTGCCTAGGCTAAACTAGTTCTTCCTATACGCGATAAGATTAACTAGTATAGCCTAGTTCAAACTAATTTGTCCTAAGCCCGATAGGATAGACCAGTTTAGGCTAGGCCAAACTAGTTGATCCTGACATAAATACGCACACTCTAGGATAAACTAATAGAGAGAAAGTCGTGTTAGTAACATTATTTATAACTCCAGAAGGGTTGAATATTGGTGGGGAGGTGGCTTAGAACCAGGGGACGCGCATAGGATACATTTATCCCGTCCGTGGGACAAAAAAGCTATTAAGCCGAAAAAAATATCTCGGGAACCTAGTGGTGGAACTAATCAAGGGAGGCCCTTGTACAGTAGGTACCTACTTAATGGACTGAGGCCGAGTTTATTCAAGCAATAATTAATTAGATCAGTTAAGTAACTGGATCATTGTGTGTTGGTGTGTGTGCTGTGCGGTGAGGTGCGGGTACTGACCGGGCACGGCGGGGTAGGAGTAGGGCGAGCAGGCGGCCGGGTCCAGGTGGTGCGGCGCGTGGTGCTGCGCCGGCCAGTCCACGGGCTTGTACTGCGCGTGCAGGCCGCCGCGGCCCAGCAGCAGGCCGCCGTAGCCGGCCGCCGCCGCCATGTTGTGGTGCGCCGCGGCCGCGTGGTACTCGGCGGCGTGGCGGTGCGCGGCGTGCCCGTAGCCGCCGTAGTGCTGGTGCCACGGGTCGTAGTCGTAGATGTCCACTCCGCCGCACGCGCCGCCGGCCACGCCCGCCACGCCCACGCCGGCCGCCGCCGCCGCGTTGAAGAACGACGCCGGCAGGTTGCGCGACACCATCGGCACGCTCTCTGCGCACAAACACACGCGGTCACTCTCCGTCTCCGGCAGACCGCCACCTGCAGCGGGCTGCTCACTACAGGACATGCATGTAGCTTTCCCTACGGTTCATTTCGGCTCAGCCACATTCTAAATTGGGTCGTAATCCTAATAGTTACTCAAATTATATTATATTAAACAAGTATATTTTCATACAGGTGCTAGTATATTTTTAAATGACGAAAAAAAACTAAGGTGGTTCTCAATTCGACGCGTAAGTACCTATTTTATTTTATGTATTTTACGCATAACTTCTTACAGAGTAGTTCGTTTATAATAATCCTCGATGTTGGTCCCATATAAATTTAGAGAAAAATCCGACCCTTATTGTCCACTCACAGATTTGAATACCGAGTTGTGTATTACAAATGAAAAATACTAAGCATGTAGCTTAAGTAGATTATAGCTACAAAAAATGATAAAATAGAAACTTCAAAAAATTAAACCGCCGAAAAAACTGAAAAGTAAATAATAAACCTTTATAGGATCCTGAGTTGTCGTAATAAGTAATATTACTTTGTTTATACATGTAGTTAATGACTGACCACTAATAAGGGGGAGGGGGTGCGTCGACCACACCCCCTACCACTTTTTAAGATTAAATTTATCCTGTGAGGTATCGTTTGAAAGCGCATTTTGTAATGATTTCAAATATAAGTCTTACAAATGTTTGGGGGGAATAAATCCCAGGCACCAATAAAAGGTATGAAATAAAAATAAAACCCCCTTCAAAAAACACGCATCTTAAAAGTGTTAAATAATATTTTATTCACTTCACTTTACATAGGTACACCAAGTTGAAGTCGGTGCCAAATACTATGCCTTCGCTTTGTTAATAGCATTAGACCATTCTCTTAAATAGGTCCGTTTTTGTCTGAATTAGTTGTTGGATTTGGCACCGACTTTAAAATGGTGTATGTTACACTTTTGAGTTGCGTGTTTTTTGAAGGCGGTTTTAATTTTTTTATTAAAAAAAATTATTTCATGTAAACGCTTATGAAACGTTAAGATGCTATTGGCTCGGTTTCAGAGATATCATTCCTATGAAGAAAAACCGGCAGAAAACTCCAAGCTCAGATATAAGTACAAATCGTTGGCATATCATAACCATTGCGAATGTAGTCTTATTAAGCACGTCAAGTCCGATCGCGCCCTTGTGTCAGCACATATCTCGATGCGCAGGCGCGTGACAAACGATCAGTGAGAAGCAGAGAACGAACGCACACGTCCGGAAAATGTTTGTGTTATATTTTAAAGGAGCGCATTTTAGACGAATTTCATATTTTATTTACCTGAATACTTATTTCAACCGTGCTATAAATAAATATAATTAAGTGATGATAACATCATAATATTGCTATCATTAATAAAACTGACATCGTAACTTAAATTTGACATAAAAAAATCTTGCAATAACTACCATCCAATTAAAATAATGCTCGAGCGACATTAAATAAGTTCCACAGGTACCTAGTACCTACAGAACTGTAGCCGAACTGCGTCAAAACCGAAGTCCTACCTGTTAGGTACAAGTTTATCGCAGAAGAAGATTTCTAATATATGCGTTTTTACCTTAACATATTCCACCATTAGTAGTGACCAATAAAACAAAGGTCATTTCTGGGAAAGAGAGCCGTGGGCCTTAGGAGCAACGGTGATCATCAAAATGCGGCGATCGAACCTAAGACCCGCCGCCACCCCCACAATGTGCAAATAAAAAGACGCCTCTACACATTGTGATAGGTTACAAATAACATAATATAATACCACCTAACGATAGTTAGGTCTGGTCCCGTCGTCCTGACATCAAATCATTTCCTTCTTTTAAATGTTGGGTCTTTCTGAGTACGATTCCTTCAGGAGAATAAAAACCCGGCAGTTGCATTTCGGCGAGCGTGCTGTATGATACGGCGAGTGGCATTAGTTTAGAAGTGGTCGCGGCGTGGTTTTTGCGTGCGGGCGGTATGCGCGGCGCGTCGGCCGCGGCACGCCGCACAAAGCCGCGCCGACCTCGCCCGCGACTATGCCAACGTTATGCGTTTTTGTCGCGCGGCTCCTTTCGGCCATCTTTTAAGTAATGGCCTGTGTTTTTCCGATCTAATCACGGCCACGTAACTATGCCCCGAGTCTCGTCGCCCGGTCTCACAACGAATCGACGATTTGCCCCATTTTTTGGTTCCGAACGGCCCCCGACCGATAGAACCGGTCTAAGTTGCATCACCGCCGCGGTCGTCATTCGTGTCGTCATTGCGACCTGACCACGTAGTTATGTAGATACCTAAGAGAGCGAGGCAGTCTCACTGTCGTCTGAAAAGCAATTTAGCCCGTTTCATATATCTTGGCATTGATACAAACACGTATTTTGATTAAGGAATAACTACGTAATAGTAGTGTATAACTTACATAGATAGACTTGGGTCTGTGAGACACTGATGGACTTAAATTTGCTACTTTTGAGATACGTAGTCTTCCATAAACCTCTCAAAGGGGTACCATCATAATGGGTGCGGTAATGAAGTACGCTCAAGCTGACCGAGGGCAAGTAAAGAGGTGAACTCAGAGAATGGCGGCGAAGCGACGGCGGGGACGAGCGGGGTGCGGGAAGCGGGGAGATGGGGGCTCTAGTTTGTAATTAAACGTTGGGTTTAATTAAGGCGGCTCCGAGAATCAGTTCAGTGATTTATCTAGTTAGTTGCGAAGGGCCTGCCCGAGGGCCGCTCCGCCACATTGTTTCTGGGAGCGAGCACAATCACTGCGCTCTTCTTCGAACGGCTCGCAAGGTTTTTACTCAAAGTTCCCGGTATCCGCGCACAGCCGGCCCTCTCGGCTCGCCTCCAGCCTCGCGCGCACCTCTGACGAGAGATGAACGTATTATGTTGTACCTATTCTCTATACTGTCACCGACAAATCTTTCCCTTTTTTCACGATCTTTAACGAATACAGAAATAATTAATCAAAGAAAATAAACCACCGAACTGTAAACCAGTTTCTATAGATGTGTATATTTTTCTTACTAGCTTATGCCCGCGATTACGTCCGCGTGGATTTCGATTAAAATTTCTCTACGAATACGTAGTGCAACAGTAAGTAGATTTACCTATTTGAATTTGATATGGTTAACAATATATTATGTACCTACCTATAAGGTATTTATTCCAAGAAATTCCATATATTTTTAAAAATTCACTGTCTTGGCCTAGACGCCAACACAACATATATAATTTTTTATTTTTATTAAAACGTTACCCCACACTAGGAATTTCTCCTGTGTCGTGGGTGCGTATTACAAACATGAAATATCACAAACACAAACACTCAGACTCGGGACAAACAACTGTGGTTCGCACAAAGTTTTGCCCCGTGCGGGAATCGAACCCGCAACCCTTAGCGCAGCAGTCCAATCGCTTAGCCACTGCGCTAATCAGGTCGTCTTAATATAAGCATTAAGTAGTTAGAACTAATGCCTAGAATAAAAAGACTTGTAAAATTCTACACAACTGTAAAGCACTGACCCTTGGGCTTGTCGAGCGAGAGAGCCCGCGCGAAATGCTCGTCGACAACAGCGGCGACGTCTCCGGAGTAGTGTGTAAACACGACGCAGTTGGCGCTAACATATTGCGCGCGCGCACGAGCTGCGCCGGCGCCGCTGCACTCGCCTTCCGACTCCGATGATCCACCGCCTGCACATACAGTGATTAGGTCATTTTTATATGAAATTGGAGCAGTTAACAATTCAAGTGTCAAACATATTTGTATGGAAATGGATTCTTACTTGGTCCCACTATTGATGGTAGTGTGATAGTAGTGGATAGGCAGATAGTTATAGCCATGCTAGAGTAGTAATATGGCTTTTAATAAAGGTTTACATAATATTTTGTGGGAGAATGGTATATTTATATAGCGCCTTTAGTTACCATCAGCGCTGGCGCGTCCGTGCGCTGAGAGGTCTTCCTCTTTGGCACGCAGGCGCGGCGCGTGGTGCGCGAGGTGCGCATGCGGAGGGCTGCCCGGAGACTGTGCGCCGGAAGAAGCCGAGCCCGAGCTGAGCGCTGCCGCGCCGCCGCCACCACTGTATGCCTCGCTACCTGCATTGCCCGCTCCGCTCTGCACGTTAAACTGGAAACCAACTGCACCGTTACTACTTCAGATAAACTGAATGAGGTAGGTAATAGGTATGTACTTAGTCTGGACAATGTAGTCGTTGAACGAGATTGTTAAGTGCGGGCCGATCTAACATAATTATAGGTAACATCTTAAAAAGCATAAGCGAAAAACCAAAGTTCTGCCTTTAATTTGTTATCTTTGATACTTGCACACTTTTGTTAAAAAGTAGTCGTTTATTTTACCTACTAGCAAAGTCAAAATCTTGCATATTTTCTAACTCAGGAACCTATTAATACCATCAACTCCAAAATGAAACATAATTAAATGATTTTTTTATCTATGGATTTAAATTAAAGGGAGGAAAGGCCTTTAAGCCTGTAGGCCATATAAGTCTAGTTAAATAGACACATAATGTATCCAAAAGTACATAGATAGGTAGTTTAAATAGGTTGCGAGTATGAAAAAAGATATGTGGAAATTTTAGATTTTAAAAAACAGTATATGTGTAGTTATTATTGTGATCAACATGTTAACCGGGTCACTGGTTAACATGTTGATCACAATAGTCTCAGTCAGGTGTCCCACAAGAGAGCATTCTATGACTATTACAGATTAAGTAGGTAATAATAGATTAGAATTGTATAATTCAAAACATAACAATCGAAATCTTTACTTCATGTGGAAACATCGGCTGTGGCGCACAAGGTTAACGAAATACATGGTTAACAACGATTTGTTTTGCTTTACAAAAGACGTCTTGTTCAGAACTCCATTTGATAGATAATATTACGCTTAATATCGGCGCTGTTGAGAGATTGTTCCATACTAAGGAAGAAACTTGCTTGATATCAATATAAATTACTTAATATTAATTAAGTAGGTACATAGTTAGGTATATCTCAGTTAAAAAATTCGTCAAACGTTGTAAACCTGTACTTTAAACAGCTGGTGGTATAGGTATAAACATAACATAACATAACATCATGCCTGTATTCCCCGAAGGGGTAGGCAGAGGTGCACATATAGTCCACCCACATTTCGCCAGTTATGTTTTAGGTCCCAATGTAATAGGGGGCGAGCCTATTGCCACCAACCGGGCACAAATCCAGACTCCGTGCTGCTACTGAGAATTACCTAATGGAAAAACCCAATAACACTTTGCCCGACCCGGGATTCGAACCCAGGACCTCGTGCTCAGCAGTCGCGTCTAGCGACCACTAGACCAACGAGGCAGTCAGGTATAGGTATCACGGAGTAATATTTAAAATAACAATTTCAGAAAAGTTCTCGACTCTGAAAAGACAGAAGAAAGTACTTAGTTACTTAGAACCTAATGAGGAAGTTATCTTTTATCTATATTTTGTTCAGGAAGGGATAACGGTGAAGAAGGAACCATGTTTAAATAAAGATACCTACACCCCGAATACACAACTAACAGCCTCCTCCTTATTTTGAATTCGGTTACAGGTAAGGGTTCCGACAATACGAACACCGACTGGTTTAAATTGAATGGGATAATATCCACGGTCGGATAGTTTCTCTCTCGGCGCTCGGCAAGCGCTCACACTACCGTCGTCAGGACAGCAGAGGACACTTGATTTGGTCTTTTTTGTAATTTATTGTTGTGTCAACAGTGACACAACAATAAATTTGTACCTTGAAACCTAGGATAGGCAGAGTATTGCTCGAACATGAATTATTTTGTCCAAAGAATAAGCGCAATAAAATGAATTTAAAATATTACAATGAATAAAGCTACACAGCAGTGCTATTACATTACTCACATAACATTTAATTCGACGTTTCAGTTCATCATATACCTCAAAGCCAGCCTAGCCGAGTGAATGTTATTCCAGCTACTACTGATTCGTATTAAACTATTAAGATGATTGTATTTCTTGCTCAACTCAGATGTTTTTTTTTATTAAAAGTAGTCTACCGCGGTAGATCATAGTTCTTTAATAATAATCTGAATTATTGATTACACATAAAACATATCATCATCATATCCAGCATAATATCTCCGTCCACACATAAAACATACTTATTTGTAAAATACTAAATATTAAGAGCTGAGATTGGCTCAGAATGAAGTTGTCTTACATCAATCTTTTGAGTCGTTAGAGATGTTAGTTGTATACCTTTTTTACAAGCGTTTATTTACTTTTCACCTGTCCCGTTATCTGTCTGTAATCAAATCTTGCAAGTTCAATTTTATCCACTTCCCGGTTTCCGATTGAGCTGAAGTTTTGCCAATGCAATATTAATATGACATTGAGCTGATCTGATGATGGAGCCGGGAGGTGGCCATAGGAACTCCGTAGCTAAACGACGCAACCCCACCGAGTTTGGGCTTATTTGATTTGTCTTGGCGAGTATATTGGTTGGAGTGAATATGCAACTCCCAACAAATTTGGGAATATCTTGAATTAAAAATACTATAAGTATAAATAAAATATAAAAAAACCCTTTTTTGAAAACAAGCTTTGCTGATTTGTTAATAAAATGAACTAAAAAGTTAAAATAAATTAACGCTAATAAGAAATAATATATAACACATAAGTTCATCTTTATGAGTTCGTTTTTATCACAGTCCCAATTTTATAAATAAAAGCGTGTTACATTTTGATAGCAAGACGAAAAAGAAGGTGCTAAATGTTCATAATTATACCATCAAAATGTAACTATAGAGGTATATAATGATATACTTATAGTATATTATACCCATGTATAGGTTGGCTAACCGCACAAACAGGAACATCGAAAACCCAATGCAGTGTTGTGTTCGTGTGTCGGTTACTAGATGGCGTTTGTATCAGCAATACATAAAAATAGTACTAAATAAATAAATAAAACGTCAAGTAGAATATCGGACGATATCGATAGAAATTCACGTATTTGTTATTTCTTTTTAATGAGATATACAACATTAAAGATATTATGTAATTAAACGCTGTACATTAATTAGCGTACCGATTGATAAACGCAACGTTAGTAAAATGCATTATAAATAGCAAAGTAACCAATTGTACTTCCAAGTGAAAACTGTAATTATTTATATTATTTCTATGATTAGTGTCACATCCGGGTACTACACACGAAGGCATGACGAAGACAAATAAATAGATAAATATAATTCACACACCAAGCATATATTTTTTCAAATTAATTAAGTAGCACAATTTATTTTTGATTAATTTGAATATTTGTCACTTAGTATAGGTACGTCAGTCAGTAAGACGTCCAACTACCTATCTCACTCTAACCTACATTGTACTAAGGTCCTTCTGTCTCAATCACCCCATCTGTAGTAGGATAGGAACTACTTGGATTCAAAATCTATGTGCCCTGACCGCAGACGATGCGTAGCTAGAATTTGGCAACCGCTTAGTTTTGCTCCATAGAACCAGGGTATATGTAGAGGCTGACACTGTATACTTTTCTACCACTTTCCTTTAGTCTTGGATCATTCATACTAAGTGCTCCTTCCAAATTGAATGATATTTACTTTTGAACTTACATGTTTTAGGTATACCTACCTAACAAAAAATGTAAACGATATCAGTACATGTAGTAGTGTGTGTGTCATTTAGCTTAGTGTGAATGTTATTGACTTAGTAGAAGACTGAATAAAGGGATACCAGTGAGAGAAGACAGTTAGACCTGAAGGACAAATACTATTAGATAATTTAAAAAGTTATTGTACGTAGATATTAAGAGTACCAAAAGAAACCAAGAAAGAAGTCTTTAAACTGCTCTTAGCTTCTGCTTATTACTGATGTTACTTAGACGAAGGTTAAGTCATAAGTTAGTATGCGTACATAGTGCACATAGGAGGTAGGTACCTATTACCTATATTAATTGTTGCTCTACTTGGGGAGAGAATTAAACACGTTGTAAATGTCAGTTAGTACATATAAGGCCTTTACTCGAGGCATCGGGAAGTTCTTTATTATTCGTGGTATAATATGTCTAAAATAAGTTAATTAAATATCACTTGTATAATTGTACGTTTGGCACTCATATTATGTAGGTACTTTAATAATATATACTAAGTTTAAAATGTTATTATGTAACAAACGCGGCCAAGATATCTAGTGGCTAGCTGCAGGCTGAACGCATAGACCTGTTGCCTATCGTGACGTCACACGGCCCCCACGTCGCCGCTCGACACTAACAGAGGCACACTGCCCGGTACCGGACACTGTCGTCAGTCTATGATCATATCTCCCGCGGTATCCACATTGCCAGAGCTGCCACCCCGGGTTGTTACACAGGGCTCCCCCTGACCGCCTACGCCGCGTCGCACTTATAGCTCGTTTGTCATTTACGCCGCTCGCTATTTAATAATCAGCAAAAAAAATAATATTCAGCAACTATTTTAAAGCTTATTACTGAAATTTTTAATGTGTACCTATCAGTCTTACTTGGCTTCGAAAATCACTAAATCTTCTTACTCCATACATCCATTTAGACATAGTTATATAGGTACATGTCAAACGACAATGAAACTGGAGTTAACTATGAAATAAAACCCGAGGAAGTAGTTGCGCAGGCGCACGGCAGCGGCAGCGCGCCGCGGTCGCCCAGTGCGCGGCGGGCGCAGTTTTTGCGCGCGTGATATATGGGCCGGTCAGACCGGCCGCGCCGCGCGCGCACTCCTCGCTCCTAGCATCACAAAAACTAATTTAACTCTATGAACCGCTTCTGCCTCACATGCGTGTGACGATTTTTACTTTCGAGATGATCGCACTTGGAACCGTCGACACAGAGACACAAAAACTGTGAGAAACGAAGCTGACAAACCAGCCGAGCCACCAGACGCGGCGCCCGCACTCCGAACTATGTGATACTCAACGGAGAGATTCAACTAATCCATATTTCGTTTGTCACAAATCCATATAACTTAAGCCAGTATTTCTCTCTGTCATCTCGTGTTATTTGATCAACTGGGATCTCAGAATCTGTCACTAGTTGTCGTCTGCAACGATATTGTATTTCAATTCTCTACAATATATTATATATTTCTCTACATTATTCTATACAATATATGTATACTAGTAACAAGAAAACATTTGAATCCCTTTTTTCGAACTTTAGTGAGATGGTGTAGGGAACATAGCTGAGGGAATAATCGTGTAAAGGTATGTTGTTTTGCGGCAGTTACCGAGGACGAACCATTAAATTTCCCAAATAACTGGACTCCATAGGAAGCCCTCACCTCCTTCAGCTCTAGTCGCCGGTTAACAGACTTGGCGTGTCCGTGCAAATGAAGAGAGGAACGATCAGGGTATAATTAACATCGTGGGTGTTTCCGAGAAACTCTTACATTTTCACATGTTCTGTGGAGCGCAACATGTTCCAATTCAGATGCGAGTCTCCGCTGTTCGACCGCATGAGAACAACACATAGCAGAATAGTACTAGGTGTGAAGTGAAGTGATTCTACAGAACATACTACTAAGGAGGTAGGAAGAGGGCTTTGTCAAAGCAGACACATCTGATAGAGTGATGGAGACCTCGTTCTCACACCAGTAGCGATCCTGACACTTTTCGTTTCTCCCACTTCTGATCATCTTCATACGCGCCGCGGGTACAGTGTTACAGCCTGTCTGCAGGACAGGTTCCAGGCCCAGCGTGGCCTCGAAAGTGTGGCGTGTGGTGAGGGGGGCGGTGTGTGTACTTACCCTGTCATACTGGAAGTGCGGCGCGTGGTGGAAGGAGCGCGCGGCCCCGCGCCCGTACAGGTAGGGGTAGTAGGCGCCGTACATCACCTCGGGGCAGCTCACCGCCATGCCGCCGGCCGGCCGCGCGCGCGCCCCATGCCGCCGCGCCGCCCGCCGCCCGCGACCCCCGCGCGCCCCTCGCGCCCCCCGCGCCCTGCAGCGCTAGCACACCACACCAGGCACCTGCTAACAATACAAACACGCACATTAACAGTCTGCCACATGCCTGCCAGCTACTAATGCTTCGAATATTATATGCTACTAGCGGGCCCGGCTACGTCGTCCTGCCCTGTAAAGCTGCGCCACCTACCGGGTCCAATTGTGTTTTTAAACCATCCAGGAACACGAATATACACACAAATTGTATCCAAAACAGGCTAGCCATTAATGAGGAGTTAGGTGACAAACACACAGTACAGAATAATTATATGTATTAAAATATGTGGTTACGAATAGCCAATAATTACTGTACTATACATATAAAAAAGACGCACATAGAGGCAGGAGAGTAAAGCTAATAAAATTTCCAGGTTGGGTAAATAAAGTCAATTAAGTAAAGTCACCAAAAGGCTGGCCTGTTTTTCGGCCAAAGAATTAGCATTGCCATTCAACGTGGCAATGCCGCCAGCCTTTTGGGCACCCTACCAGTCGACAGCGATGAAGAGGAATACTTTGATGCATAATTTTTAGTTTAAATTTTTTCTTTTGTATATAATATATTTATTTTTAAGGAGTGTAAATAAGCTTTCTAGTAAAGTCATATTTAAAGATGAAACCCAGATCATCTATTTAAACGAGGTTCAACTGGTAGCCATCCTGATTTCCGGAGGTCGCACATACCTATGTTATATAACTTAGAATAGGATTTTAATTATATATTTTACGGTAGGTGGTGCCCCTGGGAAGTGAAGACGTTCAGTCAATATTTAGTTGTGGAGGCTGGCCGCGGAGTTATCGCGGTCCTACACGAAACCTGTTGACGACCAGTGTACAGTAGCTTGTACAAGGTAACTTATACTCTTACCTCTAATAGGCGGAGTAATTAAGTTTACGAGTCATCCGTTTTAGCATTATGGCACAACTGACTACTTTCTATGTTCACTGGTTTAAGAGATGGCCGGCACGGCGCTCACCGAGTGTTACGTGGACGTGTTTTATATGTAAGTATAGTATACTAGCTTCTGCCCACGACTTCGTCCGAGTGGTCTAGTTACTTTGGGCTAACGCTAACTTTAACCCGCGACTTCTTTTACGTAAAAGGTGAAAATATTTTTAAATGATAGGTACGTTACGTTAGAGCTAATTTAGGTACCTACATCACGCTTTTATCAGAAACAGTGGAATTTATTATTTTACTGCGATGTTATTTAAAAACTGCGATGTCACCAAAGATATTCATTGAAATCGAATGATGTAAAGGGCAATTCTGTTTTAAATTCAATACTTGTGATGAACAACCTATGTATTTTGATAAGGATTAATATCATGTTTATAAAAGACACCTGCGTAAATAATGTATTATTATAGAACAAATATATTTAGCATAAAACAGTTTACAGGTTTTTAGAACTTTTAAAGAGGAACAATTCTGTCTTACATTATTTTTGCGAAACTTTAACTGTTTACGCAGCGCACGCAGCGGAAGCTCTCAAAAGGAAAAATAAACCGATTTAGAAACATTCTTCATTAGTACTCTGCTCCTTTTTTTATTCTTCTAAAACTACAGCATATTACAGTTTTGAATGTTGTATTGTACCGTTAAACTAAGATTGGTTAGTATTGCTCCTCGCATTCATTTCTATATCCTATTGATCTTAGCGTGATGATATATGTATAGCCTTCCTCGATAAATTGGCTACCAAACACGCATTTCCAAATCGAACCTGCAGTAGACCAAACAAACAAACTCTTCAGCTTTATAGTATTATTTAATATAGGTATATAAAATAGAACTATAAATAATGTAATAAGTAGGTACTTACTTATAGATTGAACTAACAGTCTATTTACTTACAGTTAAATTTTAATGCATTTATAAATAAAGAATAAAAATGAAAAGAAAATACAAATAATTGTTGCCAAATTTCTCGAAAACGGGTTGACTGATTTTGATGCGGTTTTCGGTAACGGGTATAAGGTTATCGGCGATGGTTATTAGCCATCATTCATAAAAATTAGCCATTGAAAGATCATCAGCGCTTTTCTAAAATTTGGGGAACTTTTGAGGGTTTCATCAATTTGATCTATATTTTTTTTTCATCTTTATTTGAAAGGTTTTAATCGCACAGCGATTGCTCATTTATGCCAACCCTATTGGTTCACAAAAACTTTACTTTCTGCTCAATTTCTAGACTTAATTATTATATTAGTATAACTAAATAGCTAATACAGAAGTCATCATCATCATCAGCCGGAAGACGTCCACTGTTGAACAAAGGCCTCCCCATTAGAACGCCACAATAAACGACAGCTTGCCAATTCCATCCACCGGTTGCCCGCAATTCTGACGATATCGTCGGTCCATCTGGTCGGTGGCCTGCCAACGCTGCGTCTTTCGGTTCGTGGTCGCCACTCGAGAACCTTTTTCCCCAGCGGTTATCGGTTCTTCGAGCGATATAGCCTGCCCATTGCCACTTCAACTTGCATATTCTTCGAGCTATGTATGTCGGTGACTCTAGTTCTTTGGCGAATTTCCGTATTCCGGATCCTGTCGCGCAAAGAAACCCCGAGCATAGCTCTCTCCATAGCTCGTTGAGTGACTCTAAGCCTCTCCAAAAGGCCAACCGTTAGCGGCCACGTCTCAGAGCCATACGTAATCACTGGCAACACACACTGGTCATAGACCTGCGTCTTCAGACACTGCGGAATTTTGGACGAGAAGATGTCGCGTATTTTCCCGAACGCTGCGCATCCGAGTTGGATTCTTCGGGCGACTTCTTTGTCGAAGTTGGACCGGCCTAATTGAACAATTTGTCCTAAGTAGATGTAGTGGTCGACAACTTCGAGGGTATCGTTCCCAACGACAACCGGTACAGGTACGACATGGACATTGGACATGATCTTCGTCTTGTCCATGTTCATTTTAAGACCCACCTGTTGGGAGACGATACTGAGGTCGCTGAGCATAGTATTGAGCTCCTCCAGCGACTCCGCCATGATAACTATATCATCGGCAAAACGAAGGTGAGTGATGTTGATGCCGAACCCGTTCCAGTCCAAGAGCTTAAAAACGTCCTCCAACGCATTTGTGAACAGTTTCGGAGACATAACGTCTCCCTGTCTCACACCACGCTGCAGTTGAATTGGTTTCGTGCTCTCGTCCTGTCGCCGAATTGACATGGTGGCGTTACTATACAAACACTTCAACATCTCGATATACCTATAGTCAATATGACATAGCTGAAGGGACTACAGCCCAGGTTTCGATAGAATCGAAGGCTTTTTCATAGTCCACAAACTCTAGACACAGTGGCCGATTATACTCCTCGGTCTTCTGTATAATCTGGCGGAGCGTATGGATGTGGTCTATGGTGCTAAAGCCTTTTCGGAAGCCGGCTTGTTCGGGAGGCTGGAAGTCATCAAGCCTGCGTTCGAGACGGTTCGTAATGACTCTCGAAAACAGCTTATACACATGGCTCAGGAGCGAGGTGAGTCTATAATTCTTCAACAACGTGTTGTCAACTTTTTTGAAGAAGAGCACCACCACACTCCTGTGCCCTGCTTCTGGCACTTCACCCTCGAGTATGACGGAATTGAATAGCTTCTGGAGGACTGAAAGTACCGGTTTTCCACCCGCTCTCAGAAGCTCTGTTGTAATTCCGTCATCACCCGGCGCCCTGTTGTTTTTAAGCTGTTTCAGAGCCACTCTAATCTCGTACAGGCTGATGTCTGGGATGTCCCCGGTGTAGTGTCGGGTCAGTTTAGCTATAGAGTCCAATACAGAAGTAGGTTTAGATAAAAGTATATTACAACTACCAATTTTGCTTAACTTAATTTGAGCCTCTAATTCTAACAACTTGCGATCTGCCACTATTCGGACACATTCCGCTAAGGCGTGTTAGGTGTCCTCTCTTATATTGCAAATATCACAATTCGGGTTATCCACCACTTATTAGGTACCCAAACGCGTTCAGCGGTATGTGTCTCGAGCGTAGTCGCATGCTTGTCACTAGTAATTGCCTATTTATCTTTGAATCTCTTCCTTCCTTCTTCCTTCCGGTTTTAGAGGTTCCGATTGAATTGTCCGATACCATATGCCTTTCTCCCTAGATCTTTTATTGAAGTATTCTCTCCACATATTAAAATATATTTTTGACTCTCTCTATACATCCTTGAAGAAAGGCATCTGGCTGGCATTAATTCCTTCAAAGACCCTACTCTTGCCAATTGATCTGCCGATCGATTCCTATCAAATCTACATGAGATGGAACCCATTGAAATTTAATGATCTTGTTTATCTTGAGTTTGACAACAATATCTAAAATGGAATATGCTACAGGCAAACCTCGAATCCCCGAGGTGCACGGAGACAAATTTTGCAGAGCACTTTTAGAATCACAAACAGTAAAATAATGTGTAAATTAGCACGATGAGATATATGACAAACATTCTAAATTCCCGTATAATTCTGCTGCTATCTACTATATATACCGGTTGTACTCACGTTGATATTCGGGAATGCCCGACTAGTTTCGGACTCTAACGGAGCCCTTATTCATGAGCAGGTGACGCGGCGGGGTCGCGAGCCGAACTGCGCTGCTAGTCGGGCATTCCCGAATATCAACGTGAGTACAACCGGTATATATAGTAGATAATATGGATAACACTCACGAAAGTTATTATAGTAAATTCTGCTGCTGTAATAGATATATTACCGTTCAACTTAAAACCGGCATTAACATTTGATTGCGGATCAAAAAAGGCTTCCCCAAGTTTATCTTTGATCTTTGAACCATCTGTATAGATTTGTTAGAATCCGGTATAATTGTCATTTATTGTTTGCACAGATTTCTTCAACAATGACAAGGAGTTGTGTGATCTTTTAGGTTCTTAATGTTACGGTTGGTGTGTGATCTGATATCGATATTAGTAATCCGTGTTAATAACGAGTACATCTTTAGTTTTCATGAGCATACATAGTTAGGTTTGATTGTTCGTTGTGAATTATAGCAAGCGGCGGTGTTTTATTTGAATTCCAATAAGACGATTGTCTGCAAAATGAAGTTAATTTAAATATAGCTAAAATAGTTTCTCCTTATGAACCAGATTAAGCTTTTAACCAAGACTTTGTAGCCAAATATTTGCACCTGATGAACAATGGAGGTAGGCATAACTCTGATTCAATGACATGGATTGGATTACTTCTAATAAACCCCCTACTAATCTCATAACTTGGTTCTGGATTTTATCCATCCTGCTGGATATTACTTTTAGCACTATTGTCAAATTTGTTCTATTTATCTTACTCATGTGCAATTGAACATACATACATACTGTCACTGAACATTATAAAGAGAGGATATGGGTATGTATCCTCTCTTAATAATGTTCAGTACCGAGACCATAATGCGTAACGTAATTGATGCAAAGTTTACTTGAGGTATGCCAAAAGTGGTAATTGCATGTTTGACTCGCGTACTGTGGTATCTATGACAAACGCTTTATCCTGCCTACCTAAGTTCAGGTTTACCGAATATCTCAAGCATAAATACATTATTTACTACTGAGCTACATTTCAGCCTGGACTTAACTAATTAGGACATGCCAGCGGCTCAGCACAGCGCGCATCCCCAATGCTGACCTCCAGCCATCCCTTTCCTTGGGTGCTAAGTCATTTCCAAACGTTAGTAAAGCACCGGGGACCGAGGTCCATTTTAAAACTAGTGCAGTCACAGTCTAATCAAAGTTTATAAACCCGCGTTAAGCACGCGCGGCGCGTTCATGATCTTAAAATGTAGCAACGTTAGAGCACCTTTTCTCAAGTATACCGCTACGCGTGCAGACTGCAGACATGAAATACAATCATTGTAAAGGATAGTGGCGTGCGTCTTGTAGCATGCTTTTGTTTGTTTTCTGTAGGTACCTTGTTTTTGAACGCTGTAAGATTACCAGGCAATGAAGTCCGTAGCCGAGGGTCAATAATAATAATTTAAATAGTTTATCGAGTCATTGATAAGCTTATCTACCTATAACTAGTAATTTCAGTTCATTGCCTATATTTCATCATAATCATCATCAGCTAGAAGAGGCCACCGTTGAACAAAGGCCTACCCCTTCATAGATACCTATGTAAATCATATGTATAATTATATTTCAATAACTTTTATTCCTAAAGCGTCTTCGATCAACAATCAAAGTTCGGCGTAGGTGGTAATAATATAGATAAATTATTTATTAGTGACAATTTACACCTACTTACAGTGCGTCAAAAATAGACAATACGTACCTATATACATTATACATCCTTAATATAGGTAGGTATAGGCACAGCTACAAATGAACAATCTAAAAATGATGCATCGAAGTATTCCTTCTCAGCAGTGTAATATTATTTATACAGCTTCGAATACGAGCACACTTTACGAGCGCAATGTAATATTGGCCTGAATTTTGAGTGACTTACTATAAAAGCAAACGGATCCTACCTAGACACGCTCTATGTATGTAATATGTGCGGAATACCCTAGTCTTAGAGGTATTCATTCGCAAACATTGTTAACTAACGCATTCAAGAAATTGGCAGTAAGGTAACATTCCGATTCCAACAAGTTCTTGCCGACTCTGGCGGGTGAACTTACCGCGTCGTTCACCGACGCGTAGAAATATATCTAACGGCAAATGCTTGAGGTCAAATGTCACGGATTTGTTGAGAATTGTCGAATAAGTACCCAAATCATTGAATTTGTTGTACGTCACAGTCTGTGAGGTACATAGGAACAGAAACTTACTGACGTGATCGGTCATTTAAGGGCTAATTATATTATTCAGATTATTCTATGAACGACCTAATTGGTACAGTGGCTAAGCGATTGGACTGCTGCGCCAAGAGATATGGGTTCGATTCCCGCACGGGACAAAATTTTCTGCGCTCCGCAGATGTTTGTCCCTATTCTGGGTGTTTGTGCAAGTGCGAAGTTGAAAAAAAAACTTCTTTTCTAAGACACCACTACCTACCGGTGACGAAAAACATTAAGAGAAAAAAAGGATTTAATCTGATTTTGCTAACAATTTTATTGGTTATTTTTTCCCGCGGAACCCTAAATATGTTCAAAATTGGAAGTAGCCTTAGGTACTGCTTATTATATCAGCTATTTGCCGTTGAAAGTCCCGTCAAAATCCGTCCAGCCGCCTAGCCGCCGTGAAGTAGCTGATCCCGCAAATTTCCCGCGTATTACAAATTTTCCTGCGGAACCCTAAATATTCTTGAACTTCAAAGTAGCCTTTATCAGACCTTATAATATCAGCTATCTGCCAATGAAAATCCCGTGCGAATCCGTCAAGCCGTCGCGAATTAGCCACGAATTTCCTAAATTTCTTGTTTCTCCGCTAAACATTTACAACAAAACATTTTCGAAATGCAAAGTAGCCAGTGAATGTTTCGTAGATTTTCGTTATAGGTATCATGTATAGTTGTATACTATCATAATTATGCATTGACTAAAAATCTGTTATTGTACCTAATGTTACAAACAGACACTCCAACATTATTTCTGTAGGTATATAGGTATATTGAATGATGTATTGATATGCACAGAAGAAATCATCATCATAACATCACCAAATGGGATTAGGAGGATCTCTACTCAAATGGTTCCATTCCTATGTCGTAGGCAGGAACTCTCAAGTTATCTTACTATAATAACTTTCGTGAGTGTTATCCATATTATTTACTATATATTCCGGTTATACTCACGGGTGTATTCGGGAATGCCCAACTAGTTTCGAACTCGAACGGAGCCCTTATTCATGAGCTGGTTACGCGGCAGAGTCGCAAGCCGAAACTAGTCGGGCATTCCCGAATACACCCGTGAGTATAACCGGAATGTATAGTAAATTCTCTCAAGTTATCGTCGATGGCTACCACTCCAACGCCTTAGGTACCAGTAACATGCGGAGTCCCACAGCTACAGGACTCGCATTTAGGGCCTATTATTATTAGCAAACACTGGTGGACAACTAATAAAATGTCCCTGAATGTCTCTATCATCATGCATTTCTCTCATAATAAAAAAAAAGCAATAGCAATAATTACAAGATCCATCAAGGAGCATTTCAAAGAGTTGAAATTATATATGACAGGAATTATTTTGGATAAAGTTGTAAAATTCGACAGTCATATAGGTAGGTACCTACTTGGGTTACGAGTTGTAATAAAAGCACTATAAAATGAGCAAATTAGTAGATAAGAGAAAAACATTTTTATGTTGATCTAATTAACCGACTTTAAAAAATCATCAAAATCGGTTTACCCAAGCGAAAGTTATGAGGTAACAAACATAAAAAAAAATACAGTCGAATTGAGAACCTCCTCCTTTTTATGAAGTCGGTTAAAAAAGAAGGTGGTTCTCAATTCCACTGCTTTTTTGTGTTTGTATCACAATTTCACCGTCAATCACGAGCCGATTTTCAAAATTATTTTTATATTAGATAGGACATAGGTACTCCCGAGGTGGTCACATTTTTACCAAGTTACGATCTGACGATGAGCTTCGAAGATATGGAAGGACAGTCCTCATCATATTATCATTATAGAGTTGTCACAACAAGTAATATTACTTTGTATATAGGTACATGTATTAGCTAAGTTTATAAATGAATTGTGATTTTCGTGTGTGTGATTTTACATCGTTAAACTAAAGTTGATGTATAATAATAAGCCAAGAAAGGGGTTTTAGGGTTTACATGAAGGTTTAGGGTTTACATGAGTGACGAGCACTGCTCCGTCGGGCACTGGTTAAGTACAACTTACTACCTATGGGACACATACAGCATATCTAAATATATAAAAATAAAATGAAAACCGCCTTCAAAAAACACGCGACTTAAAAGTGTTAAATAATATTTTATTCACTTCACTTTACATACACCAAGTTAAAGTCGGTGCCTATGAGGAGTTCCGTTTCATATCTCCGAAGTTCGTCATCAGATCCTAACTTGATCCTATTGATTACAAAAAGAATTTCTTAAATCAGTCCAGGCGTCTTCGAGAAATCGGGGGACATACATAAAAAAAAATTCCGACGAATTGTAAACCTCCTCCTTTTTTGAAGTCGGTTAATAACAAGTGTGCATTCAATAAACTGGACAAACTGCAGTCGTTTGTACCTCAGGCTCATAGGCTACAAGAATAATAATATTCAGGTGTTTTGGTAGCTAATAGCTTACATCTGTCTATTTTACAATGCTACTATTTTATTAGTGTACATTTAGCAACAACAACACAACGAGCGGGGCAATTCTCAGTGTCCAAGTGTTGAACCAGTAAGTTAAGCGAGCGTTCGCTGCGTGTGACCGTCACTACAGTGGATATCAGCCGGAGTTTATACTTTATACATATATGTCATGTTTGTTCTGTATTCTGAAATAATTATGTATACAAACTTACCCACAAGTGCGAGTGTGCTACCTGGGTACTTATGGTTAGTGTCGGGTGGGACGGTGGGGCTTGTCACGACCTGGTTACGAAGAAGCTGCTGGTTTACTTCTGTTGTAGGTAGACGAAGCCGTTCCAGACGAGAATCGATCCGACAGCATATCAGACACACGACACACTCGGACACTCGCTACCTAGATACTTGTAAGGCGGTGAAAGTTCACGTTTGGTAGAGGTTAACGTTAGCAACTGTGCTAGTACTTTTCTTAGTTATTGAGTTACTAAGAAATAATGAATGCAACAACAAAAGTTTACTTTAGCACCCGCAACCTAACGTCTGTTTTGTACGTAGGCGACGACTTAATAGAACAGCTTCTATTATATTCATTTACCATCTTTATTATTTTAACAGAATATCAAAAAACGAAATCAAATTCGGTCAATCCGTTTGGTGTACAACGCTACAGACAGCAGATAACAATAACATCCCTCGTTTAACATCGGGAGAATTAATAAAGAAGTAGGTACCTACCTACTAGTGCACAATACTACTCTACCTCCTAGGCTCCTACAATGTTCCTACCTAACGAACTATGTGTTACGATGTGAATGAAGCGCCGCGCGTGTTATGAATAAGTCACTTAAGTTATGATGCGCACGGCAAACTGCTCAGGCGGATCACACCGATACCTACACCCAGGGCGCCTAAGTCGGGCAAGGCCAGTGCCTACGTCATCGTCGTAATTAAGTCCTGATACCTACTTCATGAGTCTACAATACATCAATTTCAATTTATTGAGAAGAGAAAAGAGACTAACAAAACAATACAAGATACAAAGTAAAACCTGCTAACGTTGACATGAGGTCTGTATAGGTACTTAATACCTGTCACATTAAATACATCCGTAGCCGGTAGGTTACACTCGCCTCTCACCACCACCTTCACACTAGAAACATCTAACGAGTAGTAGGTAATAGGTATCTAGTGTGTACCGTATGTAGCTATCTTCTAAGATCTCGATGTGCAACGGTGAGGCTCTCTATGTGTCTACATTGCCTGTAGACATAGGTAAAGCCTCACCCATCTCAATTGAAGTTAAGCTTAGATCTAGGTATTGCTCTAACCTCTAATTTACTTGTGAGATGGGTGATTGATTTGACAACACTAAGGACTTGGGTACACGGAAACAATTTATATTCCAGATAGATAATAAATAATGATTATTAAGTTAATTATAGGGCGAGTGAATGTTAGACGGCGTCCAAATAGGCATATGTGCACAGTATAGCTGCGTATAATGTGATACTAGTGCCTACTTAGAATAAACCAGTTGTTTTATCCAAAATCATTAAAGTACAATAAAGCAAATCTAGTACGTGTTTAATCAATTAGAACGTTTGCAATAATAATTTATTTCAGGCATCAAGGCCTATATCTATACATAAAATACTATATGAATACGTAGTTCCTCAGGCTCAGGTAGATCTACGTGGTCCTACTGCCCGACGGGCGGCGCGGCGGGCGGCGGAGGTCGGGGTCTCACGCGAGTCCTACTCTCGCAGCACTTTGAACTCAATTAGTTAAGTATCTACTTCTTCTAATACGAACCTGTTACAAGCCTATGTACCGACATAATATGTAGTTACTAAACCTACACACCCTTACTCATAAAAAATGACAGCATAAGCTTCCCTTCCGTCGTGTCGTCGAGAAAGCAAGTCCACGTGTGTCCACTGGTTACACAGACAGTCTACCCCGCTACCTAATTTTATGTAACCTAAGCAGCGACACGTGGCTGTTCGTATAATCTTCTGAGGAAGGAGAATAATAGTCCTATATGAGTAGCTATGTAATCTTTATAAGTATAGGTGCCGCTGGACGCTGAAGTAGTATTTAGGATCGTAGTAGCAAATGGAAATCCTAAGTCCCTGCATTCCTCTCTGGGAAACAATCGTGCCTTTACGTATGTAACTCAGTAAATCTACAAATGCATCACGCGAAGTGAATAGTATAATCACGTGGTAAATAGTTGACTATACATTCATAAATATATTTACATCGGCCTTGGCAGTCGACAGCTCCCGGCCTGTAATAAACAAGAACTAAACGTCACCGAGAGCTTCGTGTGCTGTTGGTTCCTAGTTCCTAGACTAAGGTAAGGGGGACCACAGTCGACACTGAGATCACAGACATCACAGACAGAAGCTGAACCGAGCTAGCTATTACCAGCTGTTAGAAGAGGTATGAATACCGTAGGCTTTTTTAAATGTTTGCAGCCGTAGCACAGGCGATAGTTACACGTACATATTTAATATGTAGTAGGTACTAGTATGTCCACTCCCGACAGGCCAGGCTGCCGCTTATTGCCATATTACTAGCTCACTAGTCGTTTGCTACGAAATAAAGCAGAGTCGTAGCACACACTACATACCAACTTTACAAACTTGTACGTATAACGTCTTTTTACTTAAACACCTCATAAGTCTTGTCATCTGTATTCTCCGACATGCAAACAAAAGTGACAGAGTTTTTATAAGTACTTAAGGGACGTGGCATGTATACTCATTACCTATTATGTCTGATACAACTCTACTATTTTCGTAGCACATGACTAGTGAGCTAGTAACATTGCCAAGCTAATAAACGGCGCGCTGCACTACCGGCTGGTCGGCTCATAGCGTCGGACCGCAGATGGTGTTCAGCGTAAGACACTCTGTGTAATGTGTATGCTTAGGTACGTGACTTTACGTAAATTTATTTATTTATTTACACCTTTGGAAGACTAACAGCTAAAGCAAACAGGAAAGTTAACTAAATAGTAAATGAATAAATAAATCTCTTTTTATTTGTTTACTTAAAACAAGTACCGCGTAACAGTTCGAGCAGCATCGAGGTGACCCGGGGACCTGCTCTACGCAATGTTATGTGTTTACCGCCGTAAAGAATAAGCGCCACCTCATGATTCCTTCGTGGCTTGTACCCAATAAATGTTACATCCAGAGCAAACGACGTAGATATCGTCTGCTAATTAGTCTATTTGCAAACATTGAAATCTCATACCTACAACGAGAGCAGACGTGACCAGTCTGGCTGTCCACACTCCGGCACCAGTCCACTGTATATCACTGTTTATAGAAGCACGAACATCCAGCGCGGTCCGGAGGGCGCGACACTTCACAGCGGCACTACACTGGCGGCGCACGGTCACTCGGCGGTCGCGGCACTCGCGGCGCTGGGGGTCGCGCAGGCGGCACTCGTGGTGCTCGGTACGTGCGGGACGACGCGGCGCGCATCACTGGCGCGCGGCTGCTCCCGCGGACCCGCGCCCGCGCCGCGCCCCGCCCACGCCCCGCCTCCCGCCCAGCCGGCGCCGCCCGCGCCGCCCGCGCCGCCCCGCCCTGCGCTACGTTTTTACTAAGCGCCCGTAAGTCGCAACTGACCGCCAGAGTTCTGTGAATGCAGAAGTTAATGTGTAGGTTAGTAGATACCAAATAGTTCAGTAACGCTGTGTCCTGACCTCCTTAGTTAGAGATAGGTTCCCAGGTACCTACTTATAGGTCGGTATGCCTAAATCCAATAGGCTCTCAAATTCAAAAACTCTTACCAAAGTAGCAATAATCTAGTCCGTCCGCACCACATGGGTTACTCTTTAAGTAGCCTAGGTTACCTTCATATTTAAGTTGATTTAGGTCCTAAACATTTGTAATGCCTAGCTACTTTAAATTGAAAACAGTTCCGTTAAAGCACTCTAAGTACCTCCTTTATATCCGCCCTAATCTCTTGGATAAAGTACAAAGTTGTGTACCTAAACATTAAACAAGTAGGTGCCTGGGCCTACCTAGCAATTTAAAGCCATGGCAGGTAGAAATTGCACCTGGAGTCCTAGGTCCTAAATCGTTTCGGCGGCTCTTAGGTAGGTAGGTACTCTACTCCCACAATAGATACCTAGACGTACTGACGTAGGTACCTAACTACCTACCTAGATGTTTCAGCTAGAAGTAGGGACTGAACTTTTCCTCTTATAGAAATATTAATGGTTTTTTAGTTTTTTTATTTTTTGTCTGAATTAGGTATTTAATAAATGTTAGACTTCAGCACCGAATTCAACTTTGCTCAGGTGAGGTGAACTGAATAAAATTTTTTGAAGGCGTTTAAAGGTTTTGAAGGCGGGTTTTTTATATGTATTAAAATAAATCACAATTTTAACTGGTACCTTCGAGTTACCTCCCTTAGACTTGTAAGTACCTACGATTAATATTTAAACATACATGAAACATAAACATAACATCACGCCTGTATTCCCCGAAGGGGTAGGCAGAGGTGCACATACATTACACCCACATTTCGCCATTAATGTTTTTAGGTCCCAATGAACTGGGCACAAATCCAGACTCCGTGCTGCTTCTAAGAATTAGGTACCTAATGGAAAAACCCAGTAGGTACTTAACACTTCGCCCGACCCAGGATTTGAACCCAGGACCTCGTGGTCAGCAGTCGCGCTTAGCAACCACTAGACCAACGAGGCAGTCCTGCATCCAATCATAGTTAAAAACAATTTAGCTAAATTACATATTACCTAATTATGTTACAAATTGAAATATTTATCGCCGACAAAAACATACGAAAACTAAAACATACTTTGGAACTTGTTCTCACGAAGTCTGTTTGGCTCTCAATGTAGTTGTAACGTTTATAAATAAAAAAGTAAGAGGTATTATAAAGCTATACATTACATGTAGAACATAGAACACAAACATGCATAAGAAGCTAGTATCCGACACACAACACTTGGCCACGTTTGCGGAGCATTTAGGTACAATTAACACACTACAACAATGTGGATGAGCACGCCTAGCAACCTTCATCTTTAACATAATAAGTCTTACATCTATCACATAGGTTTCTAAAATCACTTTTCAATACATTTTTGAGCATTCTTCTCCTGCTAAGATGTTTTATGGAAGCTGTTCTCTGTCTCTCTTTATCGCTTACCTATTGCTTATAATGCATGATGGGGCCTACAAGCTCTGACCCAACCAGCCCCCTACTATGAATTCTTAAAACAGTTTACCTTGTGGAAGCGAGACGCCGCATTACCCTGCACGTAGCGGCGTCTCACTTCCACAACGTAAACTGTCCTGCTTTAATAATAGTTAATGGTAAATGGTTCTGGTCTCTTAAAAAAGGGAACCAAGTGACGTCATGATATTCAATAGCATTCCTTAACGACTATTACATAAGGTCTATTACCACTTACTTATATCCATATTATTTACTTTACTCTGATTTGACTCATGTGTTTGTACCTATCATCCGCATGGTTGATAGCCCGAATAAATAAAATGAGATACAAATAATAATAATAATAAATCTTTATTGCAGAACATGTCCATAATAAATACAAAAACAGTTACAGTACTTGTGCACGAATAAAATATTTCAGGAGGTTTGAGTCCTGCTTATCTGCAATAACCTGAAGGATGCTGTTAGTGCTACTCCGGACTCTTCTTAATGGACGCGAGCCGCTTGCGTACGATGGCATTATAGGAGTAAGCATCTTATTTCTAGCCACTTCTGGCTCCTTTTCGATCAGTCTTGGTCCTGCTAGGTGTTGTTGAAGCTCTCTTCTTCTTCTATGGCCTTCATCCTCTGCATGAACGCTTCCAGGCTATTTGGGTTGTTGATCAGAGTCTCATAAGTATGATGGTCTCGTAATATTTAAAATCGTTACAAAAAACTCTTTCAAACGATACCTAACACGATATATTCAATAAAAATCTTCCACTCGATGTAACGCCGACTATTGGTTTTAGCGAACTGTATTTTTTTGTGGACGACAGGAAATCAGTGATGCCACTTAAAAATAGAATTGCCAACCAAATCCGTTCCTAAACTATCGAAATAATGCAAGTGGGTCTTTCAAAACCTGGCTCCTTCATGCCACCTCTCCCCTACTTATTTATTAAATTAAAAAACGTGTTCTAGCTTCTATTTAACCTTTTGACCGCTTGTGTCGCATATTATATGCGACACATATTTCCGTGTCCCTATCGCTAGTGTCGCATTTCTGCGACAGAGAACATGCATGTTTTTTTCTTTTTATTTTCGTCCTATTAACTGCCTGGTACAACTAAATCTATTAATAAATAGACTATTATTTACAACAATTACCTACTTAAAAAAGAGTGTGTGTACTTATGTACCTACACGCGTTAGAAGTTATACTTCTTTTAAAATTAATCAAAAACAACTAGTTAACAAATAGTTAAGATCAAAGATAAAATAAACATTTAGCATTTAAGGTTAATATAAACAAGTATAGAAAATTTATTATTTTTTTGATTTATACATAAAATTTGTTAATATACCTACCAGAAATATAACAAAACGAAAAAAAAAAATTTTTTTAGACAATAATGTAATAGTTTTTAATTAACGATGTACCTAAATAAATTATACATACCGACCTTAGATACCGACAATTAACCTCAAATCTATAAATTCACTCAAAACAGTTTATTCAAATCAGTTTTATCACTAATATTCAATACCTATATATTTATATAGATATACTAATAAATAATAAATTATTAGTATCACCGTCGTATATGAAATTGATTTAATAAAAACACCAAAATAATATTAATTTATTCACACTGTTTAATTGTACCCTTACGAAACACGTGTTCTACATACAGGGTGCAGTTTTGAAGATGAAAAATATTTCGGGAGGTAATTATGTTAGTGATCCTCGACCCGAATCAACAATAAAATCAGTAGGTTTTTTTTTTATACATATACAACTTGAACATAGTTATCAATTTTCATACCACCTAGAACTAACTTCATGCTGTTAAATTTAGGTGTCGGTGTGCGCGCACATCGTAAAAATTCACTCTCATCATTTTTCTCCATCGCGCCAAAAGAAGTATAACTTCAATTATGTTTCATAGCTCTCAGCAGTGAAAAAACTTAAACAGAAATAAGTAATTTTATAGATTTGTAGCCGGGCGCTAGGGACACGGTAATTGATATTTAGCCAAGCGCTTAAAAGGTTAATAAGTAGGTAGTAGGTACTTAATTTGTTGTGACACCCAAGGCTTTGGTAAAGTCTCCACATTGAAGTGTCATGCTCGCAATGACGTAATTAATGTTAATTGAGGATTCAGGCTTCATATTCTGGAACGCTCTGAGTTAAGTCTAAGTTAAAAGTTATTTTTCCATCTTCAAATCTTGCTGAAAACTCTTCTTCCGATCAAATTCCTTCGGCTGAATGAGATTGAAATTGGTGGACTGAGCAGGCCACTCTTACAACACGACATCTACGCCACGTTGATGTCGATGAGGATCCATAAGTTAACCAATATCATCGAGGTACCTAGATACATTTCTACATTTAAATTGCCTCGTGTTAAAACGAGATCTGTCTTTTAACTAACTAAATAAACGAGTTCCTCGATTTCCACATCGCAGACCTGGAACTCTAAGTAGACTGCCAACATGTACCTAGATTGACTTCACGTAGTCTTCTTCTGGCAGTTTGGTTACTAATACCTACTTGCTACTGAAACTGGGGCTCTTCTACCAGCGGGCAAGTTATAATTTTGGACTGACTTTATGCAGTTCAAAATTCAAAATGTTTTTATTTTATGTAAACCTATCACAGGCGCTTACGAAACGTTAGGATTCTAGTTGCAGTAGGTACCTATTTGATAGAAACGATATTTTCCCTAAGTATTGAACCTGTAGGTAACTTCTTCAATGACATTTAGCTAAACGTCATGCAGCCTTGTATCTGGCTCATAAGCAACACATGAGGCTTGGTCGCAAGTTAGTAGCGATTACAATTTTGCGTTAACTGGATCCAGCTTCCAACATATGTCATATACTTACACAGCCCTAAACACCTTTTCCTACGTTAAATGCGAACGAAACGTAGCGCTTACAGTCACACAAGTTACTAGAAAGCCACATTAGGTATCTGCTTTTCACTACAAAATAAAACAAATACTAACAATATTTTCTCAATTACATACGTTACAAAACTCCGTAGGTACCTACTCTGCGACCAAGGGTATTTGCATTGACTATTACAGGTTCAATAAACAATCTTAGTTGTTATACCTACTTATAGGTGTGTAGATAATTTTTTATTTTAGAGCTTTTTATATATTTAAAAAAATACATAGGTACTTAGTTTACAACTATTTACAACTTAATTCTAACACAAATTTAAAAAAATAGATATATTACAAAACTAAACAGTTAAAAAGGCATCATAGTATTGATCCCCATCGATGTCAACCAGTAACGTGCCCAAAGGACTGACAGCATTACCACGTTGAATGGCAATGCCGATTCTTTGGACAAAAAATCAACCAGCGGCTTGGTCAAGTGTGGAGACGACTAAGCGTTTCGGGAAATCATTAAACATAGCGCGAGCGCTCAGCTCGGATCCCTTGGCACTAATGTTTCGACCCCAAGCGGCTCAAAAATACCAATTTGGATATTAGGTATAATTCAGCCGCTTTCCAGCGGAGGCCTTTGTACAACAATGGACGTGTTCCGGCTGATGATGATGACTTCCGCCACTTGAGGGTTTCCGCAGCGGCAGCAGCAGTGCCAGGGCAAATTATCGAGCCAGAAACATGAGAAGTTGAAAGGGTCTCTCTCACTTTTCATCGTATGGATGACTAACCTGGTGTCAAAGTTTAAACCGCCTGTAGGCCTGACATGGCTTTACACACATTTGAAAAATCTCTTAGGCGTGCCGGTTTCCTCGCGATGTTTTCTTTCACCGGTTTTAGCAACTGACAACTAATTTACATTACGCACATTAATTCAAAAATACATCGGATATTTGTTACAAAATCTTGGAAACAGATTTATACTGGGAGGTGATTTTAACGCCAAACACACCCACTGGGGATAAACAAAAGGTAAAGAGTTGTTATCTACCATAGGTATAGGAACTTGACTGTAAAGCAATATCAACAGGAAAACTCACTTACTGGCCCACTGAACCTAATAAGAAACCAGATCTAATAGACTTTCGTCTTTTTCATTTACAAAAACATAACATTAAGGAAAGAAGGCTACATTTACATTGAAAAAGGCTATATGAGTTCATGCTATATGATTTTAAACCACTCGCCAATAATATTAACCCTTAGTGATGCTATCGTTATCAAGGACAGCTGTCCAACGTTTTTTTTTCTTTCATAGCCTATTTTATTTCCCACTGCTGGCCAAAGGCCTCCCCTTTCTTCTTCCGAACGACTAGAGTGTGTTATAACATTTTAGGGGTGTTTAATAGTAGTAGGGCTATATGGGTAAGACTGTTGCTTTTTTAAATCACAGGGAATTTACCTTTTATTTTTATTTAAGACAAGGTTGGTTTGATTATTAATATGTATGTTAAAGGTTCGACCATATATATATTTTTTTATTTTACTAAACCGATCCAGGCGAGGAGCACTACCTGTTATCTTTAAATAGAACAGTCAAATTCCTCGGGAACAGTAGGTGTGAACATTTTTAAAGTTCCGTACCTACCTTAAAAAGAAATAACCGACCCCTTATATGATCACGCCGCCGTTGTTTGTCTGTCAACCCCTTTTTCTCAAGAACGCGTAAAATATACAGTGGAAATGAATATCAATTAGTCGGGTCTGCTGTCCCTTGACGCCATGAAAATAAGAAAATTTTGAAAAATGAAACCTCTATTTTTCAAAATCTTGACGTAAAAATAAGAATAACTTATCTGTCTGTCAACCCTTTTTTCTCAAGAACACGCGAAGATATAAATTAATATAAAATACTAAGGACTGCTGTCACAGCACAAGTAAAATAATAAATCCGATAACTGTACATTTGTAGAATTACTTATTTGCAGTTGGTAAACTATCTATAATGTATTGAGGCAACAGTTTTCCAAAGGCAAAGTTAAAGGAAGCTGGAAAAACCTGGAGGAGACTGACGCAAACGAGAAAAGAATGGAAAGTGTTGGGCGGGGCATTGCTGACACACAGAAAATCACATCACACTAATATTATAAAACAGAAAGTTTGTGAGTGTTTGTTACCTTCGTCACTTCAGTTACCTTATCATTCACATACAAAATGAATAAGAGGACCAAGAACAGAAACTTGAGAGACACCAAAACGAGGGTAACACAAGTAGCATTAGAAATTCAGAACTGTAATGGTTGATTACAACTTATCAACAGTGATGACTAAATAAGAGTGCACCTTTAGAATTTATTGAACTTGTATTTTACCCACATTGAATGGAGAAGGTGTATGCGTTTAGGGTGAGAGGCAATTTGTTTGTTCCTCAATTAAAATCAAGTTCTGATTTCATGAAGATTATGACTTTGCACCACACACTAAGGAGGGTAATTCTAGTAACACTTGCTTATTGAATCTATTGGCTTTAGAGTGCCAGTACCAATTTGGCATAACTTGTTGATTGCCTTATTCAGTTATTTTACATTTGATCATACCCAGACTAAACAATTAATAATAATATAATAAGTACACAAATCAACATCTTGAAAAAACTTTCCAGGGTATAGAAGCATATTATAAATAATAATGAAATTATATCATGCAAGAGTACCTATATTAACAGTCATTATTATAAATACACCATATTGAATATGACATGAGTAGCTGTAGAAAAATAAATAAATACACAATCATGTTTAGAAAAATTGTTTTTATTAACTTTTCATCAATTTATTATACTGCCGATTCCAGCACCTTTGTTAAACTATTGGTGGTTGTGATGATATTTATGATATTATATGATCTGTGAAGTCAATTGCCTGGTACTGCTCTGACAAAACACATCATCATAAACAGCCACTAGGCCAGTAACTAATGAGAATTTTCCAGAACTGACAGTAAATACGTTATTAGCACACATACACATTGTTTTATTATGTTGAATTAACTGTCTGCTTGTGGTACGTCAGTTCTTTTCTTTTGAGCAAAGCAATCTGAGACTTGATCATTTGTGTTGAGCAAGTTTATAAAGTTGTAATAATTGTCATAGGTAATATCAGCTGATATATAATAATTGTTTTCATTGCCAACATATGTGTTACTCTGAACTTATAAGAAGCATTCTGGCCTGCTTTTGATTTCAGCGATGAGTCCACGTTCTACGAGCGGCATAGTAAACCGGTCGAATACCACTCCACTACACACATACACGGGGCGCGCCAATGAAGCAGACAGCCGGCGAGCCATTGCCGTGGCCGTACCGTCCGCGCCCAGCAGCGTGGTAGCCAGCGACGAGCGGGGTCCCCCGACGTTTTCTTCCAGCGACGCAGGCATGCCCAGGGCGATCTCATCGAGCTGCGCCGCATTGCCGCCGCCCAGCCACAGTAGCAGAGCGCCTTCTACCCGCAAGGCTGCAGCTCGGCACACCAACTCGCCACTCCATATTTCAAACTGATGTACTCTCCATGCGCTGGGTTTATATGTTACCCGTTTTCGAGAACTTGAGACTTGCGGAGAGGTTCCCGGCTTCATTTGAACAGTAGAGTGGTACCGTTACTTCACAATCAAAAAAGATTTTACAATCAATCTCGCATTATTACGACGAGCAACTCTTGCATTTAACAACTTAGCTTAACTTATATATGTTCACAATTTGGCTAATCATGCTAGCCGACAACAATTACAACGAGGATGAGACAAAAGAACTGTCAGCTCCCCGCAGAGCAACTGGCATTATAGAGATCAGTGACAGTGACAACTTGACTTCACAAGAAACAGCTGTGAAGTTGACACATGTCACATATTGGTAATAAAGGATCCTCAGAGTAATGACTAAAGCATAGAGGGAGCGTTGCTTCCAGCAATACTGTACACTTTTTTTGCCTCGGTAGTGATGTGCCGTATTTGGTAAGTCGAAGTATCGAAATAAATTTAGTTCTTGACAGAAAATGTACTTCTATTGAATGTACGTTATTTTCACGTTGTATAAAACATACATCACCAAGGCATCAATATAAATTTAGTCCCAAATTTAAGAATTATCTAAACATTTGATAAATTAATGGCTAATCTTTATGTTGATCGGCCTTTAGAAACTGGGAGCAAAAGTAAAAACACATATAAATTTAGTAAATTTTTAATAAATAGAAACAATATATATTTTTTATAATCTAGCTGTGCCCCGCGGTTTCACCCGCGTCAATAAGTGTCGTTACCGATGTCTTTGTAGTTATTCTGTATTATTAGGGTTTTATAACCAAATGGCAAAAACAGCGGCTATGCTTAGTCCATCTATTTCTAGCTCTTGTAAGCACTTTACACCAGTTCTCTTTCATTTGGAGGCATACTGTAAAATAAAACGATATTTGCTATAATTTAATGACATAAAATTAATTATCGTATCGAATAGTATCGATTAAAAATATCTACTTCACTAGCATGACATAACCTCACAAATAAACAAATTACTTTATTGTTAAATTAATTCGTTAACACAATATAATTCGTAAAAAAGATAGTCTGAAGGGATCATCATCAATCTAATGTGTATGTATAAGTGATAATATACAAAAATTACGCGTGATTTTATAAGAAAATTGCATAAAAACACTTACCCATGAAATCTTACAAATTCATTGTTATCTTTCCGTGATGAATGTGATTTACACGATAAAACAAAACTAGCCATATTAAACGCTTATTTATCTGTCCTTTGCACCTTTTGTACACAATCAAGTTGCTTATATTATCCAAAAAATTATATTATTTTTAAAATAAACAATGTCAGGACAAGGACTGACATTCACTACGTATAATACGACTAAATCAAATACTTTGTACAGTTAACCGTGTAGAACCGTTCTAGTAAGCAACTATGTCCTTTTTTAATTGGTAGTGTAGTAAGAGACCAAGTATGACCGTTTGACAATTTCGGAATGTACATTTAGTTTTAAGCATATATGAGTCCATATATGTTTGTCTCTTTTATATATATAATCTGCGTCATAAGAGAGAGGAGCTTGGATTTATCGTAATTTGTGTCTAATTTGTTCGCTCTCTCTATGCTTTTTTTTTTTTTTTTTTTTTTTCTCCCAGTCAGGACCAGGAGATTTTGGCTTGCACTTCTGTGCATCCGCCAGCGTCAAGTTTTAATTGTTTCAATGTTATAAAGTGAAAGGTAAGGAAATATTTAGCGCGAAAAGGCAATATAACGGAATTTGGATAAAAGGAAACAGGATCAGGAATGTGTAAAAAATTATAATATTTACATAGTACATATTAAATATTTTAGGTAAATAACAGGTACAGCATATAGTAGCATAATATTAATATTATACTACTAATATTATATTCAAATATTTATATATTTTAAAGACGAATATTATTATCATAAATATAATCCGAAAGGGCAATGTATATGGCGGGGTTAAAAGAAAAAAGAAGAGTCTTTATAGAAGTAGGGAAATGAACACGGAGGGATATCAAGCTATTCAAAAAGGAAGTACGATCATGAATCGGACAGGTAAAGAATATGTGGTTCAGATCCGCAAAGTCATGTCCGCATTCACATCGAGGACTATCTATAATATGTAAACGTGCAAGATGTGCCGGTGATGTAGTGTGACCTAACCTCATTCTTATTAGAATGGTTGTCGCTATCTTGCCAAGTTTGAGGACAGAGAACCAAGGTTTACGAGGAATTTTCGACTGTATACTAAAGTAGTGCTTCCCCTTTGAACAAGCACTTTCCGCCCAAACTCCATCCCAGGAATGCCCAAGATAACGTCTAGGCAGAGTAGCCAAGTCCTGGGTATAATTTTTAAATGGTACAGTATCCCCACACATCACAGCCTCATTGGCAAGTCTGTCAGCTTTTTCATTACCACTTATTCCACAATGACTCGGAATCCAGACAAAAACTACAGAATAGCCCTTGAGAACACACTCAAAAAGTTTACTCCTAATATGTGCTATAAGAGGAAATGGTGGTTTGGATTTAAAAGGATATCTCAAGAGCGCCTGAAGGGCACTCATGGAGTCAGTTAAAATTAAACTATTTCCAAGTTTTAAAAGTAAAATGTATTCTAGAGCCTTAAGGATGCCAAGACATTCACCAGCAAAAACTGTTGCCTCAGGTGGACATTTTACTTTCTGGACAATATTATACTGTGCATGATATATTCCCACTCCCACAAAATCATCGGATTCATGCTTGGATGCATCAGTGAAAATATGATGCCACTCAGGCCAATTTTTTTCAACAATATAATTAAAATGGTGGTTGGCGTTGTTTTTATCAATATCTAAAATGTATTTAACAGATGGCTCATGGATTAAGGTTTCGAATTTACTGTTAAACAACTCAAGTTTCGAAGATCGATGTGTTGGAGCATGAAATGATTTAAATCGAATATAACTTTTAACTAAACAGGGAAGAGATTTGTGATTCCAATAATTTGATGATCTCTATGCTTTAGTAATTACTCTGAGAAAGGATCATTGAGCTAAGAATATATCGGTATAGAATTATATCGGAGAGACCCTATTCTTCTATAGAAAAAATACCTTATACTTATATGCACTAAATCGACATATAAACGTTAAATAGCATGTTATCTCTGTTCAACTAAAGCCAAAATCAATCTACATTGACTTTTTATAGGTTAGTAACCGTATTCCTCTGTTATTGTTAAATATTATGAGGTTCTTGTGCTAATTTTAATAAAAAATAATAATTGTAGACTAAGCAATAAATAAATTAGTCGTTTATAACTATAATTTCCTTATTTTCTATATCGAATTTACACATTGTTTGTAAACAAGTTGAGTAGTGATGTGTCATGCGATGATAGAATTGACGTTGGATTTCTGTAAGTTACGACGTATAATTTTGTGTAAATAATTCATTAAAATTGTATAAATTTTGGCAACAGATTTCCTACGTATACTGTAGATTTTTTGAAACTAGGTTTAGTTTATTCGAGTCCTTGGGTATTTTAGAATAATGAGTCAATAGAATAGAATATAAGGCAATGATGGATGACATGGACATGTTGTTGTGAGTACATATATTTTTGGACAGGATCAGTAACAAAAAAAAAATATAGTTTAGTAACTGAAAAAAGTAGACTTAAAAAAAACCTCCGAATAATAACCGAAGAAAAGCAGTGTAAACTGTTCATCTTTCAATTAAAATAATATTAAAAGAAGGTAGTAAATTCTCTCTGGTTTTGTATGGTATGGTTTTTAGTTACTATTCTGAATGAATGACAGCTTGAGAATTGAGTTGACGTTTACTTGCGTCGTGTAAAGAGGAGATTTATTTTCACCAATGAAATAGCGACATTTGTATTTCTTTATCTACTATTTGCCGATTACATTGCGTGTGAAACTGCGATTCGTCCAAGTTTTCTTTGTACTATATTTCACACCAATAATACGCGATGGTATCGATTTGAAACGTCAAGTATTTTTTAAAGATTCAATTTCGTTTCATTCAACTTCCAAGCAAGCGGAGTTTGGTTCCAGTAAACGTGGAGCGTTGAGGTTCTTTTTAGTTTAATGTATTCTTTACTGTGAAACCGATATACAAGAGCCAAGCAAATAAATACGTTTTAGATATAGGATATTCAACGATGAAGTATTTTATATTGGTAGCTGTCGCCGTCCTGTTACTTACAGGTAAGTTGACTACGTCGTGCATCAACATTTGAAAATATGTTTTAGTGTTATTTTTACTGAAAGTTACCATAATAATGAAATACAGTAAATTTTTGTAACGGTAAAACATCCGATACAATACATAACTTGCTTTACACAGTTGTACTAACGGAGTACTGTCCGGTTTCGGCGACTAGAAATTTCTGTCGCGTTGATTGGTTTGCATCATTTTTAGCGGCTTGTTTTTTTGCGGTGTTTCACTGACTAATTGTCTGTTTTGTTTTAGGATGGTCTCAGGCCCAGGAGGATGGTGTCGGCGTAGGCACGGCAGAGGAGGTGACAGTCGACGCTGACCTCGGGGCGTCCCGTGAGGGCTCCCGAACAGGTCAGTCCTATCCTATTGTATATCTGTGATGTAGGGAAATTGTGTCTTGGACATGTTATGTCCAATTTATTTTAACAATAAATTGTATTATAAGCTACTTAAAGCCAACTTCTTAGATAAACAACATAATCATGTTAACTCTCATTGCTACACACATAAATAGGTATTATGTTTAACATATTTATGCTATATGTAGTGATATTTGTATCTATAACCATGCATACTTGATGCACATGTCCAATGTTTTAGTATCAATATCTACCTACCTAATTATATCCTATGTAAAAGTACCTATAATATGTATACTGTATTTAAATTAACTAATCAATTAAATTGAAAAAAGATAGAATGCAAAACATACATTTCCAATCCAGACCGATTCATGAAATTTAAATTTAATTAGGTGTAGATCAAATTCAATACTTATTGATATCTTATCAGTAATAGATTAACCATTGTCCTAATAGCAAGCAAGTTACCTCCCGTATAATAATTGTCATGGGTTTTCCTGTAAATACTGAATGACTTAATGTATCTGGTTAAGAACATTAGGCAAACACATAATTTTGATTCATATGTATAAGTATGCATGACATGTGATCATTATTTTTAAACTACTAGTGGTGGAAATAATTTTTTGAAGGATGGTTTGGACTAATATTTTATTAATGCATAATCAATTGGATTAATATTATCATCATAAATTATGCTGATAGATAAGTAAACATTTTCTTCATTCAATTACTACAAGATATACTTAGATAATTATGGTATTTCGATGAATAAAATTAATTCACTGTTAAGTTTTTAAAACTTATTAATAAAAACCATAACTTTTTGTCACACATACATTTGAATCTTGTGTAAGGAAGTAATGGTTTGAAAATTGATGAAATTACTTTTTGACAATCTATTATTAATTTATTAAACAATTGGACCACGGTGCTATGATTAGGCTCCACATGTTCAGCGCTAGTGTTACCGCTGCTTGAGCCGGTCGTCCGCGGCGAGCACGCACAGGCGCGCCTTGAGCCAGGCGGAGTCGCGGATGTGGTGCTGGAGGCGGCGGTCGGCGCGCGCCGCCGGCTCCAGCGCGCCCGCCGCCGCGAACCAGCCGTACCTATTGAATACGCTAAACATTCATGACCTTACATCGTTGTCAGAAGTACCTAATATTTGAATATAATTTATGTCAGATTGACTAACCGGTACTGAAAAACTTAATACATAATATCTACTATATATACCGGTTGTACTCACGTTGATATTCGGGAATGCCCGACTAGTTTCGGACTCTAACGGAGCCCTTATTCATGAGCAGGTGACGCGGCGGGGTCGCGAGCCGAACGGTCGGTTTCGAACAGTTCGGCTCGCGACCCCGCCGCGTCACCTGCTCATGAATAAGGGCTCCGTTAGAGTCCGAAATTAGTCGGGCATTCCCGAATATCAACGTGAGTACAACCGGTATATATAGTAGATAATATGGATAACACTCACGAAAGTTATTATAGTAAATTAATACATAATACCTAAATAATTATTTAATAATGAAACGATCGCGTTTGGTAAGACCAGTTTCCCTTAATGAACAAGACAATACTTAAACCACGGACACTTGTGAGCTGGTGACGGGCGCGGCGTGCAGCTCGCGCGGCCCGAGGCTAAACATGTCCTCGATGCGCTGCAGCGCCCGCCGGCTTGCGTCCTCGTCCACACTAGTCGCCCGCTCTTCGCTGTAAAACTTCCCGGTCACCGTGGCAGCTGTCAAAAAACTTATGAGAGTTAGAGTCTGAAATTCAAAGACACAAACACTGGACAGGAGAGCGCAGCAACTTACGAAGGCCCAGTGGCTTGACGAGCGACACGTAAGAGCGACCCTGCTCACGGTGCGACGCGAAACGTAGCTTGAAGGACCGTGCGTGCAGAACCCGGCCGGGCTCCGCCCCCGCGGCCTCCACAGCCCCCGCAGCTCCCGCGGCTCCCTCGCCGCCCGCAGCCGCCGTGTACGAGCTCTCGCTACCGTCCGTCGCCATGTTGCCGCGGTCGAGTTAAGCTTTATACTCACCGTCATCGGTTTAGTCAATAACTTGGTTGCTAAGCAGGGAGGGAATAAAAAAATTCCACGCAGCAATCAATTTACAGAATAAATATACACTCAGTTTTACGCGCTATATACTGATAATAAATTATTAGAACTGCCGTCGGGCAGTGACGAATCTTTGTTATTGTACTGTATCTAACTGTCACAACTATTTGGCGCAGAGTAGACGAGCCAACTTTCGTTGACGTTACTAAACAAAAACATAAACATGCCGCGACTCTCAACTGACTTATTTGTAAAAGTTGAGTGTCATTTCCGCAACCGACCACCGCATCGCTTCGAGCACCTTCCACTCCTTGCTCGTTCCTCGAAGCGCTAATGAATAGCACGTAACATTTATATATTATATAGGAAATATTCTATTGACATTTTAACTATCAACTAAAGTGTTATGTAGTGTGTGCACTTTCTCGAAATTTTATGAATATCGTCATTAACAGCTAGTTAAGAGTGGCAACTCGGAGATCAAAGTTGCCCCTTCTGTAGAGGGCCCTTGTTGAAGTTGCTTACAAAGAAATATTCACTTTTCATCTACAGATGCTGAAGCAGTACTTCGTGAAGAAGAAGCAATTTCGCCGGATGAACTAAGCGTAGCTCAGATGCGCGAGATCAAAGAGCGTGCGCAGAACTACACCTTCCAGACTGAAGTTAACCGCATGATGAAACTCATCATCAACTCACTGTACAGGAACAAAGAGGTGACTTGCACCCACTAGCCCTGTAAACCGTGTAACGTACTCTGCCGGCACCAGATCTAAGTTTGACCGATATCTGTCCAGATTTTCCTGCGGGAGCTGATCTCCAACGGCTCTGATGCGCTGGACAAGATCCGGCTGCTGTCGCTGACAGACCGCGACGTGCTGGACTCCAACGCCGACCTCAGCATCCGCATCAAGGCCGAGCCCGAGAAGCGCCTGCTGCACATCATCGACTCCGGCATCGGTATGTCGCGCCACGAGCTCATCAACAACCTCGGCACCATCGCCAAGTCCGGCACGGCCGAGTTCCTCTCCAAGATGCAGGATGTTGAAAAGGTATTCAAGGCTAATTACATTTATGAGACCCCACAGTAATGCAACACCTCAAATGTTTTTCCCATAACTACTACTTCAATGTCTAAAGTACGAATACTGGTACGACGAATCGTCTCGTTTCGTTTTTAGAGCGGTGCTCAAGAAATGAACGACATGATCGGTCAGTTCGGCGTGGGCTTCTACTCGGCCTTTCTGGTGGCCGATAAGGTGACCGTGGTGTCCAAGAACAACGCCGACAAGCAGCACGTGTGGGAGTCGGACGCCAGCGCCTTCAGCGTGGCCGAGGACCCGCGCGGCGACACGCTGCGGCGCGGCACGCACATCACGTGAGTACCTCCCCCGCCCCGCCCCGCCCCGCCCCGCCCGCCGCCCCGCTCACCGCCCCCTCTGCCGCAGGCTGCACGTGAAGGAGGAGGCGGCCGACTACCTGCAGCCCGACACCATCCGCAACCTCGTGCAGAAGTACTCGCAGTTCATCAACTTCCCCATCTACCTGTGGGCCTCGCGCACCGAGACCGTGGAGGAGGCTCAGCCCGAGGAGGACGCGGACGACGCCGACGAAGACGCGCAGGTGAGCACCCACCGCGTCGTCCTTAGTAGCTACAGAACCACGCTTAACCTTACTACTTACTCTAAACGACGACACGTCTGTTGCAGCGGTCGCCCGTGGTTGCACTCGCATCCTGTGATAACTGCTTAAAGTATACTGAACCTGGCTTAAAAGTATCCCATGTTTTAATATGGGGTTTATTTTAGTGTGGGCAAAATTGTCAAACTTTCCCATTTAATCGACCACAAATGTTACTTACAGGTAGAAGATGCGGCTGAGGAAAAAGGTGAAACCAAGAAGACTGAAAAAACCGTGTGGGACTGGGAACTAATGAACGACAACAAGCCTATCTGGACACGCAAACCTAACGAGGTCAAGGACGAAGAGTACACACAGTTCTATAAGAGTCTCACCAAGGACAGCTCGCCGCAACTCGCCAAGTAAGTCGGTGTGTGTGAGTATGTGCGTGCGTGTGAGTGTGTGCGTGCGTGTGAGTGTGTGCGGGCTTGTGAGTCAGTCCACTAACCGTGTGGTCGTCAGGGTGTGAGGTGTGAGTCAGTCCACTAACCGTGTGGTCGTCAGGGTGTGAGGTGTGAGTCAGTCCGCTAACCGTGTGGTCGTCAGGGTGTGAGGTGTGAGTCAGTCCACTAACCGTGTGGTCGTCAGGGTGTGAGGTGTGAGTCAGTCCGCTAACCGTGTGGTCGTCAGGGTGTGAGGTGTGAGTCAGTCCACTAACCGTGTGGTCGTCAGGGTGTGAGGTGTGAGTCAGTCCGCTAACCGTGTGGTCGTCAGGGTGTGAGGTGTGAGTCAGTCCACTAACCGTGTGGTCGTCAGGGTGTGAGGTGTGAGTCAGTCCACTAACCGTGTGGTCGTCAGGGTGTGAGGTGTGAGTCAGTCCGCTAACCGTGTGGTGGTCAGGGTGTGAGTCAGTCCGCTAACCGTGTGGTGGTCAGGGTGTGAGGTGTGAGTCAGTGCGCTAACCGTGTGGTGGTCAGGGTGTGAGGTGTGAGTCAGTGCGCTAACCGTGTGGTGGTCAGGGTGTGAGGTGTGAGTCAGTGCGCTAACCGTGTGGTGGTCAGGGTGTGAGTGTGAGTCAGTGCGCTAACCGTGTGGTGGTCAGGGAGTGAGGTGTGAGTCAGTGCGCTAACCGTGTGGTGGTCAGGGTGTGAGTGTGAGTCAGTGCGCTAACCGTGTGGTGGTCAGGGTGTGAGTGTGAGTCAGTGCGCTAACCGTGTGGTGGTCAGGGTGTGAGGTGTGAGTCAGTGCGCTAACCGTGTGGTGGTCAGGGTGTGAGTGTGAGTCAGTGCGCTAACCGTGTGGTGGTCAGGGTGTGAGTGTGAGTCAGTGCGCTAACCGTGTGGTGGTCAGGGTGTGAGGTGTGAGTCAGTGCGCTAACCGTGTGGTGGTCAGGGTGTGAGTGTGAGTCAGTGCGCTAACCGTGTGGTGGTCAGGGTGTGAGTGTGAGTCAGTGCGCTAACCGTGTGGTGGTCAGGGTGTGAGTGTGAGTCAGTGCGCTAACCGTGTGGTGGTCAGGGTGTGAGGTGTGAGTCAGTGCGCTAACCGTGTAGTGGTCAGGGTGTGAGTGTGAGTCAGTGCGCTAACCGTGTGGTGGTCAGGGTGTGAGTGTGAGTCAGTGCGCTAACCGTGTGGTGGTCAGGGTGTGAGGTGTGAGTCAGTCCGCTAACCGTGTGGTCGTCAGGGTGTGAGGTGTGAGTCAGTCCACTAACCGTGTGGTCGTCAGGGTGTGAGGTGTGAGTCAGTCCGCTAACCGTGTGGTCGTCAGGGTGTGAGGTGTGAGTCAGTCCACTAACCGTGTGGTCGTCAGGGTGTGAGGTGTGAGTCAGTCCACTAACCGTGTGGTCGTCAGGGTGTGAGGTGTGAGTCAGTCCGCTAACCGTGTGGTGGTCAGGGTGTGAGTCAGTCCGCTAACCGTGTGGTGGTCAGGGTGTGAGGTGTGAGTCAGTGCGCTAACCGTGTGGTGGTCAGGGTGTGAGGTGTGAGTCAGTGCGCTAACCGTGTGGTGGTCAGGGTGTGAGGTGTGAGTCAGTGCGCTAACCGTGTGGTGGTCAGGGTGTGAGTGTGAGTCAGTGCGCTAACCGTGTGGTGGTCAGGGAGTGAGGTGTGAGTCAGTGCGCTAACCGTGTGGTGGTCAGGGTGTGAGTGTGAGTCAGTGCGCTAACCGTGTGGTGGTCAGGGTGTGAGTGTGAGTCAGTGCGCTAACCGTGTGGTGGTCAGGGTGTGAGGTGTGAGTCAGTGCGCTAACCGTGTGGTGGTCAGGGTGTGAGTGTGAGTCAGTGCGCTAACCGTGTGGTGGTCAGGGTGTGAGTGTGAGTCAGTGCGCTAACCGTGTGGTGGTCAGGGTGTGAGTGTGAGTCAGTGCGCTAACCGTGTGGTGGTCAGGGTGTGAGTGTGAGTCAGTGCGCTAACCGTGTGGTGGTCAGGGTGTGAGTGTGAGTCAGTGCGCTAACCGTGTGGTGGTCAGGGTGTGAGTGTGAGTCAGTGCGCTAACCGTGTGGTGGTCAGGGTGTGAGGTGTGAGTCAGTGCGCTAACCGTGTAGTGGTCAGGGTGTGAGTGTGAGTCAGTGCGCTAACCGTGTGGTGGTCAGGGTGTGAGTGTGAGTCAGTGCGCTAACCGTGTGGTGGTCAGGGTGTGAGGTGTGAGTCAGTGCGCTAACCGTGTGGTGGTCAGGGTGTGAGTGTGAGTCAGTGCGCTAACCGTGTGGTGGTCAGGGTGTGAGTCAGTGCGCTAACCGTGTGGTGGTCAGGGTGTGAGTGTGAGTCAGTGCGCTAACCGTGTGGTGGTCAGGGTGTGAGTCAGTGCGCTAACCGTGTGGTGGTCAGGGTGTGAGTCAGTGCGCTAACCGTGTGGTGGTCAGGGCGCACTTCGTGGCGGAGGGCGAGGTAACGTTCCGCGCGCTGCTGTTCGTGCCGCGCGTGCAGCCCGCGGAGAGCTTCAACCGCTACGGGACCAAGACCGACCACATCAAGCTCTACGTGCGCCGCGTCTTCATCACGGACGAATTCAACGACCTCATGCCTAACTACCTCGCGTTCATTCAGGTACTTGATCCGTTGTTTTATTATATTGTAGGGGCACAAACTTAAATGTCCATTATTCAATCATAAGGATCTTTCACGTGTGTTAGGCGAATTTTATTAAACAGTATGCTTGGGTAATGATATATCGCGTAACAGATTTGTGAATTTTTGTGTGTAACAGGGCATCGTGGATAGCGACGACCTGCCTCTGAACGTGAGTCGCGAGACGCTGCAGCAGCACAAGCTCATCAAGATTATCAAAAAGAAACTCGTACGCAAAGTGCTCGACATGCTCAAGAAGATCCCCGACGCAGAGTACGACGGCTTCTGGAAGGAATACTCTACCAAGTGAGTCCTTCGCTCAGTAGATACGACTCGGCTCCAAAATAATAGTAGCTTTATGCATGAGTCTCACCAAGCTCCACGGACGAGCGAGCCGGAGACTCGGTCTCGACCATACAACATAAGTACTCACACGAGCTTGTCTGTGTCGCAGCATCAAGTTGGGAGTCATCGAGGACCCCAGCAACCGCTCGCGCCTCGCCAAGCTGCTGCGCTTCCACTCCTCGCGCTCCGACCAGATGACCTTCCTGGCCGACTACGTGGAGCGCATGAAGCCCAGCCAGAACCACATCTACTACATCGCGGGCTCCAGCCGCGCCGAGGTAAGCCGCGGGCGAGAGGGTTGGGGGGTGTGGGGGGGGGGGGGTTACCAGGCCAGCCAGGCTGACGCGCGCGTGTTGCAGGTGGAGAAGTCTCCCTTCGCCGAGCGCCTGGTGAAGCGCGGCTACGAGGTGCTGTACCTCACCGAGGCTGTGGACGAGTACTGCCTGTCCTCGCTGCCCGAGTACGACGGCAAGAAGTTCCAGAACATTGCTAAAGAAATCTTCGATCTAGAAGAGAGTGAGTACCTTATGATGTTTAGTCGGCTCGCTTATTGCATATGGCTGAATTTTTTTACTAATTAGAGTACTATAATGTTATGTAAGACGTAGACAACACGAGTCCGATATGCAAAAATGTGTGTAACGCTTCGCAGACGAGCAGCAGAAGGAGAGACTCGAGACATACAAGAAGCAGTTCGAGCCGCTGACGCAGTGGCTCGGAAACAAGCTGTCCAACTGGGTGACGCGCTGCACCGTGTCCCGCCGCCTGCAGCGCTCGCCCGCCGCGCTCGCCGCCACCGCCTTCGGCTGGACCGGCAACATGGAGCGCCTCGCGCTGTCCAACGCCCACCAGAAGGTAACGCCCCCCCAGCCGCCCCCCACCACACCCCCCGCTACCCGCGCCCGCTCACCTCCCACCTGCCGCAGGCCGACGACGCGCAACGCAAGCACCACCTGACGCAGAAGAAGATGCTGGAGATCAACCCGCGCCACCCGCTCATCCGCGAGCTGCTGCGGCGCGTGCAGGACGAGCCCGAGCACCCCGACACACTGCGCGCCGCCGACACTCTGTACCGCACGGCCGCCATCCGGTGAGTAGAGCACGTGCTGCACAGTGCGGCATGCTGTGCCGCACGGCCGCCATCCGGTGAGTAGAGCACGTGCTGCACAGTGCGGCATGCTGTGTGAGTAGACCTCTTGCTGCTCACCCGCTAACCGCCCGCTCTCGCAGGTCCGGCTACCTGCTGCAGGAGGGGCAGGCCGTGGAGTTCGCGGAGGCCGTGGAGAGCATGCTGCAGCAGACGCTGGGCGTTCCGGCCGACGCCGTACCCGAGGACGACGACGAGGCCGAGGATGCCGAGCCCGAGGCCGAGGCCGACGCGGAAGCCGACGAGCTGGCCGCCGAGGACCACGACGAGCTGTAGGCGCCCCGAACTGTTGTGTGAATGTATCATGCGTGAGAATGATGAATAAACTTTTTATACTTGCTTGGCATGTTACGTGTGAGATTATGAATTGATAGTTTAATGTAAATAAATTATATATTTATTATGCTTTAGTTTTATTTTTAATTCCCCGCTACGGCCCTAAACAATAAATAGACAATCTATTTGAAGCAAATTTAAAGTTTAAATCATCTGTAATGAACGCAAAGATGAGTTGAGATTAAATAAGTGTCTCCGCTACGGGGTAACTCGTTCACTGCACCAAACGCACTGCTGAAAGTGCCACCAGTCCGGCGCCACACACCTGTTGTGTTCTCAAATTTTCGATCCAAAGGTGCCGCATAACACAACCAGTACGGACAAAACGCCAAGCGTGTTTTTGTCTGATTTAAGGTTTTCATTATTCTACACTAGATTTTCTCAAAGCGTAAAAATATTGAAGTAAATCCCAAAAACATCCATTGAATGAGAATCTTATAAAATAAATTAACTCCAACAATAACAATATGATAGGTGCAGTTGTTGTGGTGGCCTAGTGGTTGACAAACCGGATTGAAACTTACAAAACTTGTAAAACTGTCATTTACGAACCGATTTCAAAAATTCATAAGATCAGAGCAGAACTGTCGTAACAAGTAATATTTTTTAAGTAGTAGTTGACTGACCACTAATAAGGAAGAGGGCCCTTTTTAACCGACTTCAAAAAAAGGAGGAGGTTCTCAATTCGACTGTATTTTTTTTTTTTATGTTTGTTACCTCATAACTTTCGCTTGGGTGAACCGATTTTGATGATTTTTTATTTATTTGAAAGCTGGTGCCTCCCGTTTGGTCCCATTGCAATTTGATTAAGATCCGATCAGTACTTTTTCAGTAATTCTTAATAATGCTGTTTTTTTTCACGTTCTCTACTACATTTTTCTATGATTGTTCTCCGATTTTTTTACTTTTTAGTGCTTTTTAATTTGTTAATTAGTTTGAAATAGTTTTGTTTTGAAGACGGTTTTTTTTTTGTTAAATTTTTTTCTAGATTAAATATATCGTGTAAGGTATCGTTTGAATGGACTTTTTGTAAAGGTTTTATAAATACTAGTTTTACAAAAGTCTGGGGTGATGATGAATCCACGACACCACTAAAAAAGGGGAAATGAAAAATGAAAACCTTCAAAATACACTAACTCGAAAGTGAAACCTAATACTTTATTCACTTTACATAAGCAAAGTGGAAGTCGGTGCCACTCCAATCAAAAGTACTTAAGAGAATGTTCTCACAAGTGCTTTAAATGGATTCAACTACAAAGATAACGCATAGGATTAGAAGTCAAATGAATAAAGTATTCTTTTTTCACTTTAGAGTTCGTGTTTTTGAAGGTTTAATATATATGTATATAAGGTGTTAGAGTAAGAGGAAAAACGAAGGGAAGACCCTGACACCAAGCGAGACGAGCTCAAGGCCCGACCACCTGCGGCCTACCATTATAATTATGTCGGAGGGGTGCTGACTTGCAGCGAATGTGGTCGCACATTTATAGCAAAGATCGGATACGTCAGCTACCTGAGAGCACACCATCGAAGCTCTCACCAGTAAAAATCTCAAGTCGCTGTGGCCGAATACGGTCTGGGTATATACAATTATACATATATTTTTATTTATGGTGAAATATTGTTTACCGCTATAATAAAACTACGACATAACAAAATAATTATTTGTTTATTATGAAAATTTAAAATAATTAACTATTAAAATAAACCGGCTAAGCCGTACATTTGCAACAATACTGCTAGTTTATACTATCATATCTGTTACATAGGTACAAGAGAATCGGTAGGGCACCACTGAACAACCGTTTTGTGAACAGTTGTCGTAAGATGTAATGAAATTAACTATGACCATATAAAAATAATACTTTTAAGTGTGATAAATACCTACATTGAATACTTCAAAGAGCTGATTATAAAGTCGCAAATCGAGTCTTTGTTGAATTCAACTGAACTATGCTCAGTATCAGTATGCCGAGCGAGTTTGCGTCGGTTACTGTAGTTGATGTATTTTAGCGTTGCGCTGCTAACATTTAGTTAAAATTCATCTTGCTTTGCAAATGATGTAATACATTACTATCATATAAAATAAAAACATGTAAACAAAAACGATATTTTTAATCTTTTATTTCGTTAAGCCCGATGTCACGATTATTTTACATTTCGTCACCTTAAAGCCCTCGTAGTGCCGGTAGCGTCTTTATTAAATGTACCTTGTGGCGATGCCAGTGACGTCACGGACCTGGCCGACTTCGGATATAATTAGTAGCTACTTCAAAAAAGTGCGCTGGAAGGATTCGTCACTGTCACCCATTTCTCTGCTATGTTGTCTCTGTCTTGTATATAGGTTCGCGCGCTTTTACAACCTTGTCTATTTGTTTGTTTACGTACTTTTAGTTTCGATAGCCGCTGCTTAGGTTATTGACACGGTAATTATCTCTGTGCAATTAAATTGTCTTTTAGCAATGTAATGGATTAAAACCGCAAAAAATAGGCTATTTGTGTTCCAATATTGAAAAAAATATATCACACAGCCTCCTCCTTGCTTTGGAGAGGCTCTGAGTTCAGCGAGCTATGGAGAGAGCACTGCTCGGGGTTTCATTGCGCGACAGTATCCGCAATACGGAAAGCCTTTGCCAAAGCACTAGTCACCGACATAGCTCGAAGAATATGCAAGTTGAGGTGGCAATGGGCAGGCCATATTGCTGCATAAAGGTTCTCGAGTGGCGACCACGAACCGGAAGACGGAGCGTTGGCAGGCTTCCCACCAGGAGGACCGACGATATCGTCAGAGTTGCGGGCAACCGGGTGAATACAATTGGCAAGCTGTCGGGGTGGCCTTTGTAGAACAGTGGACGTCTTCCGGCTGATGATGATGATTATAAGTAGTAAACTTATGTTTCTACCTCTTAACCAGAGGTCCTGATGTCTATAAAACTTCTTGATGCAAATAACTAAATTTTACTTAACAATTGCAACTTAACTGCATCGTACATAACAGACGCTGTATATTTAGTTCTACATAATTACGCAACGCTAGATCCTAAATATACCCAATTATGATACGCCAACTCGGGTCTATTCGGTAGTTAGAAATTTCAGAAGCCTCGTGCTAACTATATTCGACCAAAACCCGACGGGGAGCTTCCACAAGGTACACTCAGTAAAGACGCTCACACGGGCAGCAGGCGCGGCTCGCGGGCGCGCGCCTGCAGCTTGGCGCGGTTGTAGGCCAGCACGCCCAGCGCCGCCAGCGCCATGCCGGCCAGGTTCAGCGGCGGCGCCGGGTTGCGCAGCAGCAGCAGCGACGCGCCCACCACGGCGGCGCGCTTGGCCGCCGAGGCCACGGCGTAGGCCAGCGGCGACACGCGCGACAGCACGCTGAAGGCCGCCACGGCCTGCAGCCAGGCCAGGCCGCCGTCCGCCGCCAGCAGCGCGCCGCCCCGCGCCCAGCCCGCGCCCGGCGCCGCGCCCGCCAGCAGCGCCGGCCCGTCGCGCCACGCCCACACGGGCAGCAGCAGCGCCAGCGCCACGCGGCCCAGCGCCTGCAGCAGGCGCAGGTGGTGCACGCCCGTGTCGCGCATGACGCGCTTGGAGTACAGGTGCTGCAGGCTCAGCAGCGCGGCCGCCGCCAGCGCCGCGCCCAGCCCCAGCGCGTCGAACTGCAGCTCCGTGGCCGAGGCCACGCCCACGCCCAGCGCGATCACCACCAGCGCCAGCTGCACGCCGCGCGGCTGCCGCTCCCCGAACAGCAGCCACGCCAGCCCCGCCGTCCACAGCGGCGTCGTCGCCTTCACTGGTGTACAGGCAGACTTGTTGATACAAAGTGGTTTAACCATAAAGGATAGATACTTACAGCTGAGGCACGTTTAAAGTCTGTTAAAAATGTATGATACCCAAATATATCATTAATTACTATAACACATAATAAATTCATATTAGATAAGCTGCCTCACCTTAATGATTGTTTCTGTATGTTTGAACATACTACAATTACATTCAAATACATAAAGTCCTATGGTGGGACACAATCATGTTAAATAAATAAACTTTTAGCACACCTTGTAATTGTGACTTATACGGATATGTGGATTTATTTTAAGTTTCTAGCAAAAGTAGAATAGTATATTTAAGTACTTATTAATTAAGACTCTACAACTTATGATTTTTAATTCATTTGATACTTTTTGCATTCATGTGGGAGGGAGCTTATTGAGAATTTACAATCAAAACTCACCAACTTACTCAACAAGTGCTATTTGTTATAAGCCATTATGTGTAATAGTTTTTATTTACTAACCTGTGTGTGCATATGAAATGGGCACTTTCCAAATGGAGACTTGTGAGCATATTGTTGTGAGGAACTTGGCGAAGGCTAGTGGCACGAGAGTGCGCCAGTAGTAGCGGCGCGGGAAGTCCGTCTGCCGGCGCACGCGGCACAACGAGAACGCGGGCGCGCTGCACACCACGATGGCTAGTAGCTGCACCATCGTCACCGTCATGGGGTACGGGAAGTCCGTCAGCACCAGCTTGCCCACCACGTTGCTGGCCGAGCTGGTGGCGTACCACGCCAGGCACAGCGCTACCACCACCAGCGCCTCTCGCCGTGACTCGTCCAGGCCCATGTCTGCACCCATCTCTAATCTAACCTTAAACTCGAACTACTCACTGACCCTAACATACCGATTCCGAACGTCTTAGGACTATAAGACAATCATTTTTAAGTAAAAGTAAAATGTTAACTATAATGTGACCAAATGCCAAATATTTCTGAGATGGCATCACATCCGCTCGGCAATACTTGTAACTTTTATGTTTTACAACAATTAAATATTGAAAACTATGAATGAACCGGAACTTATCTCATCCAAATATTTACACCGTTATAAATGTATAATTGAGTACTGTTCGACGCGTACATGTTAGTAAAATAAACATAAATAAAGTAGTAAACTAGTGATTACAATTTGGCTACAAACACGCGCAACGCTAGTTCTACACAACAGCTGGTTGTCTTGTCTTGTCGACATTTCTTTGACAACATCACAAAACCACAGGCTACAAATTTAAATAGATAATCTAAAAAGCTTATCATAGAGACATACTTCTAATAGTCGAATCTAGAAGATATATCGACTTCAAAATAGGAGGATGTTATGTATTCGGCCCGTATTGCTTTTATGAATTTGATTTATTGAATACACTCATGCACAAGCGCGCGGTAGGTAAAGGCTTTCATCCATGGTAAAGGGCAAGCTTGGGGTTGGGGCAGGCTACTTATGACATCACATGCAGCACTACTACTCCTAAGCCTAACTGTTGCTCAAGTTCCTCTATTAAATGTCTATGTCATATGCTATGTCAGACTGACTCAACTGACTGGTTTGACTGTCATGTAGAAAACAAGAAAGTTTTATTTTCTTATAAAACTAATAATTTATTCAATTTACACTGTTTTAGAATAGTTAATCGAGTGCATATCCACCTATTATTTATATAAAGCAAAGTGTTCATGTTTTAATTTGTATATATAGTGGTCTGTGTTGGTATTAAGCAAGCTTTGCAGCAAGTTGTGAACTTTATCTACAATTTATATGGGCCATATTATAGTTAGTTTTCATCTTCTGGTGTTTTTTGGAAATTCTGATTGAGGTGAGCGAATACTTAGTGTTGTATAAAGTATAATAAGTAGTCCAGCTTGCGGTATGGTACTTAATGCTAATAATTATTCTGAACTTCCCCATCATTATTAGGAAACATAAAAGTGTGATTGGAATCATCTATTTAAGAAAGCTTGACACAGTTAGTAGTACCCTTTGAAGACATCATTATTAAAGTATCCATAGGGACATCAACTGGTTAAAATGTTCACACTTCTTATTTAGGAGTAACTTTTTGTGTAACATCTGTTTAATTCATTAGTATTGAAATGGTCATTTAATTAATTATGAAAGGTGGAAGTGGTTGGAACCTAAACCTGGTGCTGGTAATGCATCACATTTAACATATAATGTATTCGGTTAGTTATCCAGCCAATAATGTTGGTGTATGTCTGTCAAATCTAAGTATATAATTCATTTACTGTATCGAGGGAACAATATGCTTTGATTTCTAATGAATATGTACAGATATGGTACTGGTATACTGTTGAATATAAGAAATGTGGAGTTTCAACTTTAGTAACTACATAACAAATGTTTGGCTGGGAGTTGGGCTCTTGTATACATCCCATCCGGCGCATTGCCCCTCTACCCCGCTTCTTCTACTTGCAATTGAAGTTTAGACTTGTTCACTGCGTGGTACTTCTGGCATATGCATGTTACCAAGAGTAAAACTGAAATTGTCACATAGGTATTACCTGCTTACCTGACTAGATTTATTTGCTGATAATGGATAATCTATACAAATTGATATAAATGTCCTTGACAAGGTTTACACTGATAACATGCCTGATTCTTGATAACCAAGTTTTTGATAGTCATTGAATAAATCGTCTAATAATTAATGAACATGTAATTACTAATACAAACTTTTAAAGTAGTGATTTTCGTAGCTGAATGAATTGTAATGGTACATGCAGGTACATGTATATAAAACAAAGTCAGGTTTGTGAGAACACTTTAACTCAAAAACTGCTGGGCCAATTTTCATGGTTTTGATATGTTGGATTTGTTGTTGCTTCAAATAGCAGAATAACTACAAAAGTCGAAAAAAAACCCCGAAATAAATAATAGAAAATGTATTTTATATTTAGGTACTTTAATACAATACTTATCAGTTGACTGACTCGTTGGTCTAGTGGTCGCTAAGCGTGACTGCTGAGCACAAGGTCCTGGGTTCGAATCCCGGGTTGGGCAAAGTGTTAGTGGGTTTTTTCCATTAGGTAATTCTCAGTGGCAGCACGGAGTCTGGAGTTGTTTCCGTTTGATGGCAATAGGCTCGCCCCCTATTACATTGGGACCTAAAATCATAACTGGCGAAATGTGGGTGTACTATATGTGCACCTCTGCCTACCCCTTCAAATTCTCTTCAGGGAATACAGGCGTGATGTTATGTTATCAGTTGATTTATGTTGTTTTTCGTGTTATAATAGTTGTAAAATACAAATCATTGATAAATTACGAAGCACAATAAATTTATAGCTTATTATAGCTTACTAGTCGTTTGATATTTAAACTTGTAGGTTATGCTAAGCGCGCCAAATTGGCAGGCGTTTAAAGTATTTGGATAATATTTATAACATTTTTTTCTCTGGAATTTCCGTTATTTTGGTCGGATCTTTGTTTTACAATTATAATAATAATCTAATGTATCGTATAAAAAAATTTACATTCATATTCCCTATTAATCAGTTGTTAATGTACTAAGAAGTTAGTAACCAGGCCCAGTCGAGAACTTGCACGAAGTATGTTCGAGTTCATAGCTAAGTCTCGCTCCGTGCGTGTCGTTGCAGGCGGGGCGCGGGGCGGCGAGCGGGCAGCGGCGAGTGCGGGCTCGGTGATGCGGCGATGGCCTCGCGGCGCGTGACGCGCAAGTGGGAGGTGTTCGCGGGCCGCAACCGGTTCTGGTGCGACGGGCGGCTCATGACGGCGCCGCACCCCGGCGTGTTCGCGCTCACGCTGGCGCTCATCTGCGGCACGTGCGCGCTGCACTTCGCCTTCGACTGCCCGTTCCTGGCGGCGCGCGTGTCAGCCGCCGTGCCGGCCGTGGGCGCCGCGCTGTTCGCGCTGACGCTGTCGGCGCTGCTGCGCACGGCGCTGTCGGACCCCGGCATCATCCCGCGGGCCGCGGCGGCCGAGGCGGCGGCGCTGGAGGCGGGCGAGGGCGCGGCGCCGGGCGGCCGGCCGCCCCCGCGGGCGCGGGAGGTGCTCGTGCGGGGCCGCGCCGTCAAGCTCAAGTACTGCTTCACGTGCAAGATGTTCCGGCCGCCGCGCGCCTCGCACTGCTCGCTGTGCGACAACTGCGTGGACCGCTTCGACCACCACTGCCCCTGGGTGGGCAACTGCGTGGGCAAGCGCAACTACCGCTACTTCTACACGTTCGTGGTGTCGCTGTCGTTCCTGGCGGTGTTCGTGTTCGCGTGCGCGGTGACGCACCTGGCGCTGCTGGCGCGCGGCGCCGGGCTGGCGGGCGCGCTGCGGGCCTCGCCCGCCTCCGCAGTGGCCGCGGCCGTGTGCTTCCTGTCCGTGTGGTCCGTGCTGGGCCTGGCCGGCTTCCACACCTACCTCGCCTCCACCGACCAGACCACCAACGAAGACGTGAGTCGGCGCCGCGACGGCCGCGTTGTATTTACGACGATGTCGATGCGAAAGAGCTTCATTAAATTGGGATGTTATTATTTGTTTTCAGATAAAGGGTTCGTTTTCCACGCGTCGCGGCGTGTCAAACCCGAATCCCTACTCGCGCGGCAACGCATGCGCCAACTGCTGGCACGTACTGTGCGGCCCACTCGCGCCCAGCCTCATCGACCGGTGCGTTCCTATTCGCCGCTCGCTAAGCTATTTTTCCACTATCGTCATGTTCGATGGCTCACGGTGTGGCTCGCCCGCAGGCGCGGCGTGTTCACCATCGACGTGAAGGACGAGCTGCCGCCCAGCTTCGCGCGCGCGGTGAGCGCCCCGCCGGCGGGCGGCAGCTACAGCAACCTGTTCGAGGGCTCCCCGGCGCGCCACGCCTACATGAACCGCTCGCTGGAGCTGGAGCCGGTGGCGCCGCCCGCGCCGGCCGCGCTGAGCGCGTCGCGCCTGCGCCTGCTGCACGACACCACCATGATCGACGCGGCGCTGGACCTGGACGAGCCCGAGCCGCCGCCGCACCTGGCGCCTCCTGCGCATGCGCCGGCGCCGCTCTGACGCGCGCGCGCCGGCCGGGCGGCGCCGGCCACCTCTGTATATAAATACTAATAAATAGCTTGTATGGTAGAGTTCAGCTGGCCTTTCATTGCTTCCCTTTCGATCGTAAAGACATGTTTTTTCGTTTTGTTTCTTTTTTACAGTATGGAAATAAAGCAGTGGATAAGCAAGCATTTTCAAAATAGGCTGCGCGTTTTGGCTTTGTGTCAAAAAAACTTACTTAGATAATAACTATTGAATCTACCTGATTACAGCGATAAGCAACTGGACTAAAGCACCAAGGGTTGCGAATTCGATTCCCGCCACTATTTGATTGGCAATGCAATAGGCGCGCGCCCCAAGCACCCCGCGCGCTTAGAGCAGCGCGTGACCACGTCATGTAAACAAAAATCAGTTTCGCGTAAGACGTCATCGGTGTGTAGTATCGTAGTAGTTACGTTTGTTGTTTTTTTTTTTTGTCGCGCGAAGGTAATGACTAATGACGTCTCGTAATTACGTGTACTCCAATCTGTAGTTCGTTGCCTACAGCGAACCAAACCATTTGGTGGTATCCTAACCCGCCCATTGTAGGCTACACAGTATTTGTTAGGTAACGGACAATTCCGTACACCTACACACACTCAAGGCCGCGGTCGCAAGCCAGTCTACACATCTGGACTAGACGAAGAAATCCTAGAATACTATGAACGAGATCCCAGGCGTGTGGCTGCAATTAACTTAAAAGTGAGTCAATACCTACTATGCTTAGAAGCCAAAGGTTTAAATACGCCATAAGTAGCAGCCCTGCAAGGACTTATTTTTACATTTACAGTTATTTTCCAGTGGCGTGCATCCCATATAGGCAATTAGGCAGTGCCTGCCTCAGATAAATTAAACAATTCAATACATTATATTTACAAAATAAATAAAATAATTCGTCATATCAAATAATATAAAACAATAATTATACTTCAAAATATACTACACAAATTAGATACTTCTATTTATCCATTACAAAAAAATATGCCTACGACCGTTCATTCATTGCATGACGCAATAGTTTAAAAAAATCGTGTATTCATATACGCACAGCACACACACTTCTTTAGGATAATACGACCGAAATATAATTTCACTTTTTCCATACGTATTACACCCTCAGAGTAATGTAATTACTCTGAGATTACACCTCTGATACAATAAACCATGGATGGGCCATACCTACAAAATTTGCGTGTATACCTACAAAACTTAGGTCGCACAAAATGGCGGCCTTTCCTAGTGATGTACAGTCTGATATTTCTTGATTATATCGATTGTTGAAATGTTGACCTCGTTGGGATCCAATTATTAACAATAAGCTATGAAAAACTGTAATCGATTGGAACTTAATTACGAGCATTACTATATTCATCATTTACCGAGATTATTAAGCACTTTAACTGTGTATGGTGAATGTTAACATTTTAAGGTATTTGCAGAATTATTTTCTAATTATCTATTTATTAAAAATGATTTTGTGAAGAAATAAGTCTGTTGTATTTGCTATTTTAAAGTATATTGCAAAATATTTCAAAATACTGAACCTACGTACTTATTATTTTTCTTAAATCTAAACCTGTCTAAAAATATATGTAGTCACAACACCATTTCCATGTCATCATTGTCTATATTCTAATCTATTGACTCATTATCCCAAACTACCCAAGGACTCGGAATAAATTAAATCTAGTTTCAACAAATCTACAGTATACGTAGGAAATCTGTTGCCCAAATTTATACAATTTTAAAGAATTAAATACACAAAATTATAACTCGTCGTAACTTACAGAAATCCAACATCGATTCTATCATCGCATGACACATCACTAGCAAACTTGTTTACAAACAATGTGTAAGTTCGATATAGAAAATAAGGTATTTATAGTAATGAACGACTAACTGATTTATTGTTTAGTCTACAATTATCATTTTGTATTAAAATTTATCACAAAAACCTCACAATATTTAACAATAACAGAGAAATACGATAACTAACCTATAAAAAGTCAATGTAGGTTGATTTTGGCTTTTTCTCGCTCTACATTGTTTTATACAGCACGAGGGCATGATTGTTAGGTATCTGGCAAAACCTTGAATTCAATAAAAACTAAAACAAACGCGTACTTTTCACAAATACAATATAAACATCACAAGCTAAACACCAACTGACAGTAGATCTACCACAGATCTCGTACTAAACATGGGGCAGTAGCCTATTCAGTAGCCACGCAAACTGAAATGATTGACGTCACAGAAGAATGTTGCCAAGATTCGAAGAGTCAAACTATTATTTATCTCTTTCAACTTATGCAGTAATGGCCTAGTTAAACAGAGACAACATGCTATTTAATGTTTATATGTCGATTTGGTGCATATAAGTATAAGGTATTTTTTCTATAGAAGTGTGAGTGCCTGCGCACCACCAAGAGGACAGACATATTCATACGAGACACCAACAAGAACTGTAAGCCGCGCGCAGTAAACCGCGCTATATTTACGTTGCTCTGTCTCAAGTGAATATGTCTGTCTCCCTCTATGCGGCAGTAGGCAAGCGGCAAGTGTACGCACCGAACTCGGCGCACACTGATTGGCCGAGCATAAATATTTTGTGTATCTCCTCACCCACTACTCTAGCTCGTAAGTTTTTGTATATTAATAGGTTAAGTTTACACAAAAATACAGTTTTACTTTTACGATACTACTGTTTCATTAATACCTCGACTCTGCTGCTACATTTTGGTGACCCCGTGAAGAACCACAACCATGGAGAAACTACAGCAGGAAATCCCTGTCTGCGAGCCAGCTGACCTAGCTGCAGTCTCCATCCAGTCCAGACTACTTCCCTTCTGGCGGGAAATACCTCGAGCTTGGTTCATCCAGTTTGAAGCCGTCATAGACCCGCTGAAAACGTCGGACGATCAAAAATTCCGGTATGTGTTGCAACAATTGCAAGCCGCCGATCTCCAGCACATCACAGACATTTTGTACAATCCACCAGCTTCAGATAAATATGGCGCTGTGAAAAATCGCCTGCTAACTGTGTACGACAAGTCAGACGTCAAGAACTTTCAAAAATTAATCAGCGGTCTAGAGTTAGGAGATCAAAAACCAACGCAACTATTACGAAAAATGCGAGAACTTGGAAGCGGCATGATCACAGACGAAGGATTGAAAATCGAGTGGCTCAATCACCTACCCACCCAAGTACGTGTTGTACTATCCGTAAACACCGAGTCGTCGCTGGATACTCTCGCTGCCATGGCTGACAAAATGGTGGAATATTCAGAGCCAGCAACAGTCGCCGCTGTATCTACAACCTCGCAAAATCCCGTAATTTCTGCGCAGTTAGATGTCTTATCGAAACAAATAGAGAAGCTAAATCTAGAAGTAGCCGAGCTACGAAGTCGAAGCAGACCACAATATCGTTTCCAACGACCTCGCTCAAGATCCAAGTCGCAAAACGCAAGATATCAAAATTACAATAATCCTGACAGACTCTGCATATACCACTATCGTTTCGGTGACAAAGCTAAACGTTGCGTGTCGCCGTGCGCCAGTCGCAAAAATAAAGCTTCGGAAAACTAGAAGGCGCACCGACCGTGGCGGACGTCGGTGTACCTACGGTTAGCAACCGCCTATGCGTCTACGATCGCAACAGCAACCATCGTTTCCTCGTAGACACAGGCGCAGACATCTCCGTTTTAGCCGCCACTCCAATTCATATGAAGAAATGTACGCCGTGCGACTACAAGTTATATGCTGCAAACAGTACACCAATCAATACTTACGGCGAGAAAAATATGCAAGTTGACTTCGGATTAAGAAGACTATTTCGTTGGACATTCGTAGTAGCAGACGTCAAAACCTCTATACTTGGAGCAGATTTCCTTCGCCACTTCAAACTTCTTGTCGACCTGCATCAAAAGAAGCTAATCGACAAGATAACGACACTGTCAGTTAACGCCTGCGAAATTGCAACAACTCAACAAACTGTCTACGTTCTCAACAACAACCATACATATCAAGATATTCTCAAACAATATCCAGATCTACTGCGGCCAATGTCACTGAAGACACCTGCAAAGCATGACGTCACGCACCACATCGAGACAACGGGCCCACCTCTCTTTGCTCGAGCCCGCCCGCTGCCTCCCGATAAGTACAAGGCGGCCAAAGAGGAGTTCGAGCGAATGATGGAAATGGGCATCTGTCAACCATCGAAAAGCCCATGGGCCAGCCCACTTCACGTCGTTAAGAAGAAAGATGGCAGTCTACGAGTGTGCGGCGACTACAGGCGACTCAATTCAGTGACGTTGCCAGACAAATACCCAATTCCGCGAATACAAGATTTTACCTATCAACTACACAACAAGAAGATATTCTCGAAACTAGATTTGAAAATGGCTTACTACAGAATACCAATCAGTAAAGAAGATGCCAAGAAAACAGCAATTATCACACCCTTCGGGTTATTCGAATTCAACTGTATGACATTCGGACTACGAAACGCGAGCCAAACGTTTCAGCGTTTCATGCACGAAGTATTACGCGGCATCGAGGGCTGCTACTCATTCGTCGACGACATCCTACTGTACAGCGAAACCGAAGCCGAACACAAGTCATTGTTACACCAAGTACTTGAGCGCCTGAACACATATGGCGTAACACTCAATGTCGAAAAATGTGAATTTGCTAAGGCAAACATCAACTTTCTTGGTTACGAAGTTACGGCGTCCGGCATCAAACCTACTGAAGAACGTGTCAAGATTATATCGAACTATCCTCAGCCGAAAACTATCATCGAACTTCGTCGTTTCCTTGGCATGCTGAATTTCTACAGAGACTGTCTACCACATCAAGCCGACATGCAGAGCGAACTCAACAAATATCTGCATAACGGAAAAAAGAACGACAAAACACCTATCGAGTGGACACCCGTCGCCGAACAAGCATTTCAAAAATGCCGCCAAAGCATACTTGAATGCACGACGCTCACACATCCCATCGCTGGCACTCCACTCTGTATCATGACTGACGCCTCAGACCACAGTATAGGCGCAGTGCTACAACAGCGAGACAACGAAGTTTGGAAGCCGCTAGCATTCTTTTCGAAAGCTATGAGTCCTACACAATGTAGATACAGCATGTACGATCGCGAACTCCTTGCGATTTACATGTCTGTCAAACACTTCCGAAGACTCATCGAAGGCTGTGACGTCACGATCTGTACGGATCACAAACCGCTATCTTACGCTCTCACTAAACCACAAAGTAGCAACGACACACCGAGACGTGAACGACAACTTCATTACATCAGTCAATTCTGCAACAAAATCGTGTACATAGAGGGAAAAGATAACTCAGTCGCTGACGCCTTATCGAGAATCGAAGAGATAAACTGTCCGTCAAGCATCGACTACAATAAATTATCCTGTGACCAACAATTAGACGAAGAGTTGAAACAATTAAGACTACAACCTAACTTGAAGTTCATCGACGTAACTCTACCCGGAACACAGCGACCAATCACGTGCGAGATTTCTACATCGACGCTTCGCCCTTATCTACCTACCGCATATCGTTACGCAGCATTCAAAGCGCAACACGATCTCTGCCACTCAGGTATCAAGGCTACTAGAAAGCAAGTAACATCAAAATTCTTCTGGTCCTCCATGAACAAAAACGTTACTACTTGGACGAAAAACTGTATCAGCTGTCAAAGAGCGAAAGTGCAACGACACGTCATCACACCGCTAGGAACTTTTCCGCCATCTCAACGTTTCGACCACATACACATCGATATAGTCGGCCCACTACGACTATCGTATGATTATCGATATTGTGTCACTATTATGGACCGATTCACTAAATGGCCTGAAGCTATCCCAGTACACGAAATAACAGCGGAAATCATCGCAAAAGTACTATACGAACATTGGATTGCTCGATTCGGTTGCCCGCTACGAATATCTACCGACCAAGGCAGGCAATTTGAATCATCATTGTTCAACGCACTTATGAAGAGATTTGGCATTACAAGAATACGTACTACTGCCTACCACCCTCAGTCAAACGGGCAAATAGAACGCTGGCATCGTACGCTAAAAGCTGCACTAATGGCGAGAGGCGCAACTACCAACTGGAGCGACGAACTACCTACAGTACTACTTGGGCTCCGCACAGCGCTGCGTGAAGACAATAACCTCAGTCCCGCGCTAATGACATATGGTACTACACTACGCGTGCCATCTGACTTCTTCGCGTCGAGTACAACTACGAATACGACCGACGAAGACTTCGTGCGCCGTCTCACGCAAGCGATGACGTCACTCTCACCGACGCGCCCGACCGCTAGAACAACAGCACGTCCTTTCATTTACAAGGACCTAGCGACCTGTACACATGTGTTTGTACGAAATGACACAGTACGCGCGCCACTTACACCGCCGTATGATGGACCATACCCAGTGCTTGAAAGACATGAGAAGTTCTACAAAATACAACTTCCGCACCGAGAGACAGTTGTATCGCTGGATAGACTAAAGCCAGCATACATCTACACCGAGTTGCCAGAATCTACGTCTTCAAGCCCAGCAAGAACGCCGCCTCCGGTACCAGCTACCAGCCCGCCGAGCATCGAGACTCCGGTACCTCCGCAGCCGCTCCAGCCATACGTCACCAGGACCGGCAGGACCGTCAAGCCAAATGTACGCTTCGCTAAGGAGGGGGTACTGTGAGTGCCTGCGCACCACCAAGAGGACAGACATATTCATACGAGACACCAACAAGAACTGTAAGCCGCGCGCAGTAAACCGCGCTATATTTACGTTGCTCTGTCTCAAGTGAATATGTCTGTCTCCCTCTATGCGGCAGTAGGCAAGCGGCAAGTGTACGCACCGAACTCGGCGCACACTGATTGGCCGAGCATAAATATTTTGTGTATCTCCTCACCCACTACTCTAGCTCGTAAGTTTTTGTATATTAATAGGTTAAGTTTACACAAAAATACAGTTTTACTTTTACGATACTACTGTTTCATTAATACCTCGACTCTGCTGCTACAGAAGAATAGGGCCCCTTCATGTGTATTTATCTCAATGTATTACATTGACATTTGACATTCGCAAATTAGTAGACCAAGGTAGGATGACTACTTCAGTTAATTATTGGCTGCACTCATGCTGCCGTTTGTTGCATTACATGTCCGAGTGTCTCATTGGTTGTTATAGTATCGTCGTTCTAAAGCATATCAGAAAGAGATAAAAGTATTGTTTATACCTTCTTCTCCGACGAATTGTTGAGCAATGTTGCCATATACATAGCATTTTCCCTGCTTATATGTTTTGTAGACTACATTGGAAACTATTTTTTTAAAACCAAACATCTATTCATTACATTCGATATATTTATTATAATCGATACGGTCTATTTATGATTTCTTATGACGAAAAGAATTTTATATAAATTAAAATACAGATTTAAACAGGTTTAGTACGGGTAAAAGGTATTATGGATCTGGCAACTCTGCAGTCAGCTACATGTCATTTATGCGCGCGATTGTCTTTCTATTGCAAACAATCTTATCAATTACTTTAATTGTGATTTTTCTTAGAAAGTGTTTCATAAATAATTGCGTTGTAGGAATATCGATCAATTCCAGTGTCTAGTTTGTGATGAAAATGCAACATGTATTGATACTTTACATGCAAACAGACTTAAAGTTTTCGTTTGTTGACAAAACAATAAGATGTTTGGTTAGGTATTGGTAGTGGTAAATAAAAGATCAAGTGACAAAAAATTTGCCTAGAAATGTCAATAGGAGATTCGTGGAGTTGAAAGTATGCGTGTAAGTATTTAATTTATATGTTTTTACCGAATAGTTAGGTACTAAGTAGTTTTGTTTTATAAACAACGACTTCGCGAGATTACAAATGTATATACCTATATTATTACGATAAGCCTTTGTATTTTTGAACACTATCTTTTATTACTACTGAAGTATACCAATCTGCGAGTTGCATTATTATCCGTCCCATAGTCTGGACGAGCCAATTGCCACTAGCCCAACAGTCATACCGAATTTATTAACTTATTGATAAAGTTATTTAACGTACGCAGAAGTCAGATGCCCAACGTTGACGGGGTACTGTAGATAGATAGATAGATAGATAGATAGATAGATAGATAGATAGATAGATAGATAGATAGATAGATAGATAGATAGATAGATAGATAGATAGATAGATAGATAGATAGATAGATAGATAGATAGATAGATAGATAGATAGATAGATAGATAGATAGATAGATAGATAGATAGATAGATAGATAGATAGATAGATAGATAGATAGATAGATAGATAGATAGATAGATAGATAGATAGATAGATAGATAGATAGATAGATAGATAGATAGATAGATAGATAGATAGATAGATAGATAGATAGATAGATAGATAGATAGATAGATAGATAGATAGATAGATAGATAGATAGATAGATAGATAGATAGATAGATAGATAGATAGATAGATAGATAGATAGATAGATAGATAGATAGATAGATAGATAGATAGATAGATAGATAGATAGATAGATAGATAGATAGATAGATAGATAGATAGATAGATAGATAGATAGATAGATAGATAGATAGATAGATAGATAGATAGATAGATAGATAGATAGATAGATAGATAGATAGATAGATAGATAGATAGATAGATAGATAGATAGATAGGTTAGGTTAGGTTAGGTTAGGTTAGGTTAGGTTAGGTTAGGTTAGGTTAGGTTAGGTTAGGTTAGGTTAGGTTAGGTTAGGTTAGGTTAGGTTAGGTTAGGTTTTTTTTTTTTTTTTTTTTTTAAGTTTTGTTCTTTGTACCCCTAACGAGGTCAGGGCCTTTATTTGTCTGGGTTTGATTTCTGCTTGTTTTCAGATTGGGTTTTGTGGAGATTAAGGGTTTTTTGCAGTCATTATTATTGCAGTTTAGATTTTTGTTCCATGTGTTTTGCGCTTGATTCTGCCTTTATGAAATGTATATTCCCATCTATTGCCGGCTTCTTCTTTCTTCTATTGTATGACCGTCACTGTATAATTATTATACAGTGGTGTCATACTTTGCCTTCCGTTCTTGTTTCTAATTTTGATGTTTGTTCTTCCAAATTTCCTTCATATATCTTCTTTCTCTTCAATTTTGGCGTGGTTTGCAGTGGGTTTGTACATTTTGTTTCTTCTTTTATATTTATTTGTTTTGTTTCTATTTCGGGTGCGGTGTTCGTGTTTTGTATGTGTCTTCTTCTTCCAGTTTGCTGTTTGCTCTCCAACAGTTCCTCGAACCACAACGACAAGGTACGCATTTTATTACTATTTTTATTTGTCTCTTCGTTTAGTTTATAAGTTTTAAAATTTTGTTTATCTATTTTATTTTCTATCTTTAGTATAATTTTTATATGTTTAGTTTTTGGGATTTCAATTTGGGGTTGTTTCGCATGAAGCAACTTCAAATTTGTTTCTCGTGTTTGTTGGTTACCTAATTTCTTGTTCTTAAAATTGATTTGTTTTGTTTCAGGTTCGTCGTTGCAGGAGGTTCGCTGTGAGACAACGTTAGCAATATTGGATGCATGCGCGGGCGAGCGTGTCCCATTTTTTCTTGACTGGGCAGTCTATGCTGAAAGCGTTATGCTTACAGTCTGCCATTTTGGCTGCTGTACAATTTTTGCAAGTTGGTGCTTCGCCCGCTGCTAGCTTAGGGCACTCGGTCCTAAGGTGCGGGTCACAACAATGACTGCATAGATCGTCAGATTCTATGCAGTGCTTTTTGCTGTGCCCGAACCCCAGGCACCGAGTGCACTGTATCAATGGCGTTTGGTCGAAGACGTGGACGTTTTGAAGGTCGATCTTCAGCTTTTGCGCTTCGGTCGCTCTCTTCCAGATAATGGGGGAGACGCTGAGAACCACGTGATTGGTGTGGGGGTTTCGCGCCTTCTTTCTGAACTTAATGTTCATTCTGTCTTCCTCGCTGTCGAGGCTGTCAAAGATCCCCCGGTTCTGATTTCTGAGGGCTTTAAGCAGATCGTCTTCGCTGTGAATTAACAGCACATCCCTCAGAATCAGAAGCGGGTCCTTGTTTCTGACCTCCTCGACAACGAGGTTTTGTCCGGCTGCTTCTAGTCTGTTCTTTACCTTTTTCCTTTCTTCCTTACTTCTACACCCCATTATGATTTTTCTGTCCTTTGCTTTTCTTACCCTCTCCACTTGTACCCATCCTTCCTTTGCATCTATGGCCTTCCTCACTTTCTCTAAAATATCCTCTCCCGTTTCCATGTCGTCCGTGGATGTGACAACCACGGAGTGCAGAGTTGGTCGGTTTGAATCCGGCCTAGTCTGTGGCTCCGTAGTTAGCACACTCGCGTACGTGGCCTTTTCGAGCACTTCCTTATGACTTTCTTCCATAATTTTCTTTAGTTCTTCTACTTTCCTTCCATTTTCCAGTAATATTGTTTTGTTTTCTTCTAACTTTTCGAGGATAATGCTCTCATCTCTTCCTTTCTTCTTTACTTCTTCTTCTTCCAATCTTACTACCTGTTTTTCCCTTTCTGGCCCTTTCCCCACTTCTCCTTTCCCCTTTCGTATCCTAATAGTTTCGGCTTCGGCCTCCTTCACCAGTTCGTACAGCCGGTCGATTGCTCTTGTGATGCCCTCCTTAAGATCTGTCTTGAGGTTTCTTGAGGTGGAGAGGCACAGTTTCGCCCTGTTTAGGCATGCTCTGGCCTCCTCCACCCTACTGACAGGGGTGTTAGTTGGTGGTACTTCTTTTGCCTCGACTGAGACCCTGCGAGCTGATACTGCTTTTCCCTCCTGGGAGGGCGCGGGTTTCAGTCTCGGCTTTTGAGGGGCCGCCGGAGCTGTTGCTGCAGAAGAAGGAGGGGAAGATTCTGTGGGTGTCACCCTACCGGCAGACTCCCACTCTCCGATGCTGCGTCTCACCTTCGATGGTTTAGGCGGGCTTGGCTTGTGTGTCGGAGAGTGCGACTCCGCGTCCGAGGCTTTCTTCGCTGGTGTTCTGAAGCCGAACATTATTTCTGCCTATACCCAACCTTGTGTATAATATATGTAATCAGATTAAAATGCAAAAACACTGACGTCGGTATCTTCGGTGTAAAAGGCCGAGATGTCAATAGAATTGTCAATAAAATTGTATAAAATATGAGTGTTTGCTCCGGTGTAAAGGCCGGAGTGTCAATAAAAGTCAAGTGTTTTGCAGAAGTCTCCGGTGTAAAGGCCGGAGCGTCAATAGACTTAGAGTAAATGATTAGGTTTTGAAATAAAAGTTTGTGATTGTTTCAGTTCGTCAAAGTTTGTATATAAAAAGTAAAAGTGTGTGTGTATATAGGTCCTTTAGTGTTTATATGTTGTTGGGTTAGGTTAGGTTAGGTTAGGTTAGGTTAGGTTAGGTTAGGTTAGGTTAGGTTAGGTTAGGTTAGGTTAGGTTAGGTTAGGTTAGGTTAGGTTAGGTTAGGTTAGGTTAGGTTAGGTTAGGTTAGGTTAGGTTAGGTTAGGTTAGGTTAGGTTAGGTTAGGTTAGGTTAGGTTAGGTTAGGTTAGGTTAGGTTAGGTTAGGTTAGGTTAGGTTAGGTTAGGTTAGGTTAGGTTAGGTTAGGTTAGGTTAGGTTAGGTTAGGTTAGGTTAGGTTAGGTTAGGTTAGGTTAGGTTAGGTTAGGTTAGGTTAGGTTAGGTTAGGTTAGGTTAGGTTAGGTTAGGTTAGGTTAGGTTAGGTTAGGTTAGGTTAGGTTAGGTTAGGTTAGGTTAGGTTAGGTTAGGTTAGGTTAGGTTAGGTTAGGTTAGGTTAGGTTAGGTTAGGTTAGGTTAGGTTAGGTTAGGTTAGGTTAGGTTAGGTTAGGTTAGGTTAGGTTAGGTTAGGTTAGGTTAGGTTAGGTTAGGTTAGGTTAGGTTAGGTTAGGTTAGGTTAGGTTAGGTTAGGTTAGGTTAGGTTTTTTTTTTTTTTTTTTTTTTTTTTTTTTTTTTTTTGTACCCCTAACATGATTAGGGTCTTTGTTCGTCCTGTAGTTTTTGTTCGGCTTTGGTTGGTTCAGGTTGGAGAGTTAGTTTAGTGTTATTTGCGTTTTTGATTTTATTCCACTCTTCTTACTTCGTGTTGTATTTTAGCGTGTATTGTTCTTTGTTTGTTTGTCCATCTTTTTGTTACTCGCTTGTTCGTTTCTCTCTTTTGTATGACCGTCACTATATAATATTATATAAAGTGGTGTCATACCTTCTTCTTTCTCTTCTTCTCCTTAATTTTGTTTGTTAAACTAAAATCCTTCGGTATTATCTTCACTCTCTAGCTTTCACTTTATTTCTTGGACTTCTTCTTTCTCACGCTTTTTTCTTCTTTCCTTTTCTTGCTGGTTTTTTGTTTCCTTGCTGTTTCGCTCTACTTTGTGTCATCTGATAGTTCCTCAGACCGCACGGCATTTTTTGTTATTTAAAATTCATCCATTTGTTTGTATTCTTTTCTTATTTTATATTCTGTTTGTAGTTTAGGTTTCTTATTTTTGTATTTTTGTTTACTGTATTTTCTTGCGTTTTCTTTAATTTGGTTTGCTTTATTAATTTGAGACTGTTTCTCATGAAGCAGTCTCAAATTTGAGTTTCTTTTCAATAATTTGCAGATTTTAATTTTATATTTGGATATCATTTGTTTTGTTTCTTATTTTGTGCCGTTACGGGAGGTGCGCTTTTGGATGACGTTAACAGTATGCGATGCATGCCCGGGCCAGTGTGTCCCACTTCTTCCGGACTGGGCACTCAATGTCAAAAGCATTGTGCTTGCAGTCCGTTTTCTTTGCGTCGGTACAGTTTTTGCACACTGGTCCTTCGCCTGCTTCCCGCTGTGGACAGTCTGTTCTGAGGTGCGGGCCACTGCAATGACTGCATAGATCGTCAGATGCTATGCAGTGCTTTTTGCTGTGCCCGTACCCCAGGCATCGTGTGCATTGTATGAGCGGTGTCTGGTCCCATACGTGGACACTCTGGAGGTCTATTTTTAACCGTCCCATTTCGGTCGCTCGTTTCCAGATTGTTGGGGAGACACACAGCACTACGTGGTTGTTTTGGGGGTTTCTGGACCTCTTTCGGAACTTTACTTCGGCTCTGTCTTCCCCGTTGTCGAGGCCTTGAAAGACACCCCGGTTCTGATTTCTGAGGGCCTTGAGAAGTACATCATCATTGTGAATGAGCAAAACGTCCCTCAGAATCAGAAGCGGGTCCCTATTTTTCACCTCCTCGACAACGAGGTTTTGTCCCGCCGCTTCCAGCCTCTCCTTTATCTTATTTCTCTCCTCCTTTGTCTTGCACCCCATTATAACCTTTCTATCTTTCGCCTTCCTTACTCTCTCTACCTGCACCCACCCTTCCTTTGCATCAACTGCTTTCCTCACTTTCTCAAGAACCTCTTCCCCTGTTTCCTGCTCATCCGTGGATGTGACGACTATAGAGTGCAGAACAGGTCGGTCTAAAGTTGGCTTTTGACATGGCTCTATAGCCGTCACACTCGCGTATGTTGCTTTTTCGATAGTTTCTCTTTGTTGCACTACTATAATTTTCAGTTCTTCTATCCTTTTTCCTTGTTCTTGTAGTAGTAGTTTGTTTTCCTCTATTCTTTCTAAGATCAAGCTATCCTCTTTCTTCTCTTTTATTTCGATCTTATCACACTCTGGTTCTGCAGTTTGCTTTATGCACTTCGTGTCTTTCTCTTTCTTCCCCTTCCTTTCCCTAGACAGTTCGGCTTCGGCCTCTTTTATTATTTTATAGAGGCGATCCACGGCGGCTGTTATCCCCTCCTTCAGGTCCGTTTTCAGGTTTCTAGAGCTGGAGAGGTAAAGCTTTGCTCTGTTTAAGCAAGCTCTCGCCTCCTCCAGTCTACTAACGGGAGCGTCAGGTATATCGACTGCCTCGACTGAGGCCCTGCGAGCTAGTGGTGCCTTTCCCTCTTGCGAGAGCGCGGGCTTTAGTTTGGGCTTTTGAGGGGCCGAGGGTATCGCTTTTGTCACGGGTGGAGAAGGTTCAGGACGACTCTCCCGATTGACAGACTCCCACTCTCCGATACTGCGGCGCACCGTTGAGGTTGCTATCGGGCTTTGAGAGCCGGTCTGGTGTTGTGTCGGGGATGTCGAACCCCTGCTAGTCTTCTTTGCGGGTGTCCTAAAGCCGAACATTTTCTACTTTTCCCTATGCCTAACCTTGTTGAAAATTTAATCAGATGGCTGGACTCTGACTGTTACGTTTTACCTCGGTGTAAAAGGCCGATGGTTCCGTGTCAATTTGTGTTGCTGTTGTAAATGATGTCTCTGTCTCTGGTGTAAAGGCCAGAGTGTCAGGTCAGAGCTTCGCAGTTCCCGGTGTAAAATGCCGGGGTGTCAAAAGACTAATAGTGATAATTTAGTTCGAAGTATGGTAAAATATATTAGTTAAAAGTTTTGTGATTTTCAGATCAAATAATTGATGTCAATAAGAAAAAATATTTATATATAGTTTTGTATATATATAGGTCCCTTAATGTGCTAGTAACTTGTATACTCCTGTCTTATAGCGCCAATAGGCATGTACATATAAAATCATTAAAAGCTGATTGCATAAAAATGCAACAGTTCAAAATATTTGTCAAAAAGTTTTATCATGTGTAAATATTATAATAATAATAGGAGTCCTAGTCACGGTAGTATTAGTTTCTGTGTTTCACTATCTTGTGGGTTAGGTTAGGTTAGGTTAGGTTAGGTTAGGTTAGGTTAGGTTAGGTTAGGTTAGGTTAGGTTAGGTTAGGTTAGGTTAGGTTAGGTTTTTTTTTTTTTTTTTTTTTTTTTTTTTTTTTTTTTTTTTTTTTTTTTTTTTTTTCTAAGTTTCGTTTTTCTCCTCCGATGAGGTAGTCGGAGCCTTTTGTTTGGTATTTAAGTGGTATATTCATTATAGTTGTATTTGTTTATTTGAAAATATTTGTTCTTTATTTAGCTTATCTTGTTTTATTTCTTCCGATTGCTTCGATTGCTATCTTCTTACAATATTCAATAAAATCTGGTCTGGTCGTCTTATTCGTTATAACTTCTTTCAATGTTTGTGTTGTTATTTTGAAGTCTATTTTTTGTTCCAGGTCATATCTCAACTTGTCGTATTTTGGACATTTTGTTAGTAAATGTTCGATCGTTTCTTCTATTCCTGGGTTGCAGATACATGACGGATCTTCTTTACACTTAAACCGTGCTAGGTATGCGGAGAATCCGCCATGTCCCGTCAACACTTGTGTCATAATAGGTGTTACAGGTATTTTCCATATGACTCTGTATGCCATTGCCACATCAGGAAAGAAAAGTTTAGTTACAGCCGCAGTCTGTCCCTCTATGTATCTGCTGTTCCAAGTCAGTATTGACTGTTGTCGGATTTCTTTTTTAATATTGGACACTGGACGACTATCGTAACAGGCTGAGACTCTGTCGTATTGTGCCGCCTGCTTGGCCAACACATCTGCGCGTTCATTACCTGGGGTTCCGATATGTGCTTTGACCCAGTAAAGTTGTATATTGCATCCTTTTCTTCTTAGATGTGTAATGTTATGTCGTATTTTGAAGGCCAGAGGATGGAAACTGTCAGGATTTATGATTAAATCTAATGCCGATCTAGCATCGCACAACACAGCCACCATATCTTGCTTGAGCTTCCCCGCTAGTTCCATTGCTTGATCAAGTGCGTAAAGCTCTGCCTGGAATACTGTGCAGTACGATGCCAGTCTCATCTTCTTTGTCCTTCTCTCCGTTCCATCAACCCAGCATGAATATGCTGCACCTACTTTACCATTAATTTTACTTCCGTCCGTATAAATTTGGGCGCTTGGAAGCTCGTATTCATTATCATTTTCGGTCAGCATATTACCGAGGTTTGTATAACCTATGTCTATTTCTAGGGCTGGGTGTGGTGCTTGTTTGTAATTTATTTTATCTTCTACTTGTCGTATTTCGTCATCTGGTGTGAGGTCGGGTCTTTTTGCTTCGTAAAGTTGTGCCGCTTCTTTAATTCTTAAATCCAGAGGGATCAGCCCAGCAAGAACTAATGCTGCGTCAAGGGAGACTGTCCGGTAAGCTTTACAAATCTTTTGGGCGAAACCCCTCTGGATGGTGTTTAGTTTCTTTTTGGTTATTATTTTGTCTGCCGCCGGTGCCCAAGCACTTGCAGCGTAAAGTATTATGGGTTCAATGACTGAGACGTATATCGTTCTAACTATTTCTGTATTAAGTCCCCATTCTATTTTAGCTGTACGGGACACCATTTTAAATATATTTGCAGTCTTCTTGCATAGGTGGTTCACGTGACTATTGAATGTCAACTTTGCATCTATTATGAGACCCAACACCTTCATTTCTTGCACTACTTGTATGGAATTTCCTCCCATATATATGTTCGGGGTATCAAATTTTAATTTATTTGTTAATGTCATAGCCTGGGTCTTATGCGCTGCGAACTTCAGTTTGTTTTGTGTGCCCCATTCATACACATAGGTCAGAACTTCATTTGCTTTAGATTCAATTTGTGTCATTTTTTGTCCTGTAAACACTATTATAACATCATCTGCAAAAGCCTGACAATGGATGTCTCTGTTTGTTAACTCGTCAAGAAGGGGGTCCAACAGGAGATTCCACAATGTCGGACCTCCTATTGACCCTTGTACACATCCTTTTGAGGTCGATCGTTTGGATGTTTCTCCGGCATATTTAACAACAACACTCCTGTCCTCGAAATAGCTGTCCATCATGCGTCTTAGGTTAGTTGGGCAACCTCTTTTAGCTAGTTGGCACTTTATCGCTGGCCACCATGCGCTGTCAAAAGCGCCTTCGATATCTAGCGAAACAACGACAGCTATTTCCTTCCTTTGCAGAGAGCTGTTTAGATGCTGGATTAGGTCGTACAGAGCATCTTCCGTGGAGTGTTGCTGAACAAAACCATATTGTCTGGGGTTGGTTTTCGACTGTGTGTGCCATTTTATCCTCCTCATGAGCATTTTCTCGAGTATCTTCCCCAGAACAGGTAGAAGACCAATAGGCCGGTAAGACTTTGCCTGACTGTAGTCTGTCTTTCCAGGCTTTCTGAGCACAACAACAGAGGCCTCCTTCCATGGGGTTGGGAAGTACGCTAATTCCAAACATTTGTTAGTGATTTCTAGGAAAACGGGTAATTCATTAAGAATAGCTGCACAACATATGTCTGCTGTAAATCCGTCTGGACCGGGTGCCTTTTTAGAATTAAAACTTTTAAGTGTTCTTTTTAGCTCCGCCTCCGTAAATGGAGGGTCTTCTATGTCTATTTGTGTCTCAGTAGAATTGTTGATGTTTTCTGCCTCTTTTCTGGTACATTTGTGATTGTTGTTGTCTAAGCTTGGGTTGTCTTCAGGAAAGAACGTCTTCGCCAACAACTCTGCTGAATTTTCTGGGCTTAACACAACTCCATTATCTATTAAAAGTTGGTCTTCTTGTCGCCTGTTGGAATGCCTTATTACTCGGTATATACTGTCCCATAGGCTTTCCCGATCCTGTTTAGAGCAAAATTCTTTCCAGCTTTCCGTTTGGGCTTTACTAGCTGCTTCTTCATATGTGTTTTTATTTTTCAGGTACTCTTCTACTACGTGCGGTCTTCTGTGAGGAGCTGCGTTGGGGATTCGGCGTCTCATCGTGTTTGCTTCCTTCTTCAAGCGTTCGAGTTCTTCGGTCCACCATGGTAAGTATTTTTTATTTTTATTTATTTTAATTTTAGGTATTGTACTATCACATGTTTCTTTTATGCAGTCTATGTATTTGTATATAATATTTTCCAGATCTATTTTATTATTTATCATTTTTATATTATTTTGGGTGATTTCTTGTCTATTTAGAGATGATTTAATGTTTTCAGTGAACCGACTCCACTCTGCCTTTCTTGTGTTATAAATTCGTGTGGATTTTCTCGCTCTCTCTTCAGAGGGCTTCTCAAGATTGATAATAAACGTAATTGCATTGTGGTCTGAACTGGTGACCGATTTGTCAACTTTCCAGTCCACAATCCTTTCGAGTAGCGCTGTTGAACACACTGTGACGTCAACATGGCTGGTAAGTATGCGTCCTCCTCGAATGGTGTCAAAAGTAGGGTCAGTACCGTGATTAAGAATATGTACGTCAATTTCGTCAAAGTATCCTCTAAGAAGCTCACCACGACTGTCTTCTTCTATACCACCCCACCATGTACTCCATGAGTTAACGTCCCCACCAATGAGGATTTTGTCAGTGTCTAAATTGTCCAGCACACGCCTCATCTGGACCAGGTAGGGCTCAAGTGGCAAGTTGCCTTCAAAGTATACGGATATAACTGCAAGCGTCCATCTATTAGTTTTAAGTACTGTGACCACAATATTTTCCGTAGAAAGCGTTGGATCACAAAGTACTCCTATTTCTTCGTCAAAGATGATAATGGCTGATTTTACTGGCTTATTCCTATTTGTTTCGCATTGAATGACGCGAGTTCCCGTATACTGCTTGAGAACCCCTGCCGCTCCGACGTACGGTTCCTGGACAATTGCGACACTGACTTTCCTTTTGAGTGCTTCCTGTAGGAGTTCCTGAGTTGCCAGCCTCTTTCGCTGGAGATTAGCCTGAATAAATTTGTATCTTAATTGTGTGCTGTCTGAAGTAGAGGTGCCTTCGGCTTTAACAGTGATAGGAGACACTGGACCTCGCTATGGTATCCCATTTGCGTCGTATAGGGCAATCCAAAGCGAAGGCGCTATGTGCTGTTTCTTGTAATTTAGCTGCCTTACAGTTGCAGCACACGGCTGTTCCTGCTGCGGCGTAGGTGGGGCATTCTGCCCGCAAATGAGTACCTCCGCAGTAGCTGCAACGGTCTTCAGTGTCTCTGCACGTTTTTCGACCGTGTCCGTATCCCAGGCATCGGGTACATTGCACGAGCGGCGACTGATCCATTACCGAAACGTATTGAAGATCTATGTGAATTTTGCCCGCCGATGTCAACCTCTGCCACATAATCGGGGACACCTGAAGGACCACGTGGTTCTCGTGGGGGTTTCTCGCCCTCCTTCGGTATTTCACGGTAGCCTTCATTTCATCATCAGACAAATCCCCAAGTAGACTCCTATTTTGAGTTTTTAATGACGTGACAATATCTTCATCTGTGTTATACGATAACAGGTCTTTAATGATAATCAACGGCTCTTTGTTTTTGGCCTCTTCAACTTTAAGGTCACCGTTGTTGACTATCTTTTCAGTCATCTTTACCAAGTCTTCCTTATTACCGCAGCTCAACACAATCTTCTGATTTTTGACCTTTCGCACTCTCTGGACCTGAAGACCACACGATTTTGCATCAAGCGCCTGTCTCACTTTGCCGAGCACCTCATCGCTTGTGTCCTTTTCCGAGCCAGAGGACACTATAATCGAGTGATTTGGCATAGTGTTACGAAGAGTGCGACTTGGACGGGATAGGACATCGGCGTAGGATGGTGTTGCCTCTCTAAGTGATGTTATTTGCCTACCCGTTTCGTCCGCAGCCCGGCGCAATTCCTTGACTTCGGCCAGTAACTGACTCCAGTCATGGGCACCATCACCCAACGACGGATGAGTGCTCCGCTCAGTGGACAACTTCTCTACAACCTTTAGTGGCAAATCACGGCGAAGCGCGTCAAGTTCCGCAAAGATCTTGTTAAAAGGCAACGCAGAACTGTCTGGTGTAAAGTTATTTCCAACCAGGTTGGCGAGTTGTGTAGAGTACTCCTTTTCAATCTTTATCATTTCTGCGCTGTGCTGCAGCCTAGTCGTTTCTAACTGCAGCTGCAGGCTTTGGCGCGTCTCACTGAGATTAACCACCATATTATAAAGGCTAGCCAGACTATGGTTTACACATTCCTTTATAGAGGTTTTGAGGTTACCCGACATGTCGAGGTGAGATTTCGCATCCTGCAGCAGCTTGTTTGCTGAAGCAGTGATGTTTTGCTCCTGGGCGACATCTAAGTAAGCTCCTGAAGGGGCCTCCTTTACAACTTGAGACACTTGAGACATTATAAGGCCTTAATTTAAATTACAATGAATTAAAAGTTAAGAAAATTAGTAGATGAAATTAAATTAAATGAGTTATGAACGTGTTTTATTATATATATCTTCTAATCAATTTATTGTTATACAAAATCTAATGAAATACTATTGTTGTTTAGTTTATGAAAAGAGTATATTGTATATCCTAAGATGGTGCTAAGGAGACTAACTGTGAACCCCTAATTACACTTTATATGCGACTGTAAACTAAGTAGCAAATATGTAAATAATTACGTATTTTACAAAGAGATTTTGGAATAATGGGTTAGGTTAGGTTAGGTTAGGTTAGGTTAGGTTAGGTTAGGTTAGGTTAGGTTAGGTTAGGTTAGGTTAGGTTAGGTTAGGTTAGGTTAGGTTAGGTTAGGTTAGGTTAGGTTAGGTTAGGTTAGGTTAGGTTAGGTTAGGTTAGGTTAGGTTAGGTTAGGTTAGGTTAGGTTAGGTTAGGTTAGGTTAGGTTAGGTTAGGTTAGGTTAGGTTAGGTTAGGTTAGGTTAGGTTAGGTTAGGTTAGGTTAGGTTAGGTTAGGTTAGGTTAGGTTAGGTTAGGTTAGGTTAGGTTAGGTTAGGTTAGGTTAGGTTAGGTTAGGTTAGGTTAGGTTAGGTTAGGTTAGGTTAGGTTAGGTTAGGTTAGGTTAGGTTAGGTTAGGTTAGGTTAGGTTAGGTTAGGTTAGGTTAGGTTAGGTTAGGTTAGGTTAGGTTAGGTTAGGTTAGGTTAGGTTAGGTTAGGTTAGGTTAGGTTAGGTTAGGTTAGGTTAGGTTAGGTTAGGTTAGGTTAGGTTAGGTTAGGTTAGGTTAGGTTAGGTTAGGTTAGGTTAGGTTAGGTTAGGTTAGGTTAGGTTAGGTTAGGTTAGGTTAGGTTAGGTTAGGTTAGGTTAGGTTAGGTTAGGTTAGGTTAGGTTAGGTTAGGTTAGGTTAGGTTAGGTTAGGTTAGGTTAGGTTAGGTTAGGTTAGGTTAGGTTAGGTTAGGTTAGGTTAGGTTAGGTTAGGTTAGGTTAGGTTAGGTTAGGTTAGGTTAGGTTAGGTTAGGTTAGGTTAGGTTAGGTTAGGTTAGGTTAGGTTAGGTTAGGTTAGGTTAGGTTAGGTTAGGTTAGGTTAGGTTAGGTTAGGTTAGGTTAGGTTAGGTTAGGTTAGGTTAGGTTAGGTTAGGTTAGGTTAGGTTAGGTTAGGTTAGGTTAGGTTAGGTTAGGTTAGGTTAGGTTAGGTTAGGTTAGGTTAGGTTAGGTTAGGTTAGGTTAGGTTAGGTTAGGTTAGGTTAGGTTAGGTTAGGTTAGGTTAGGTTAGGTTAGGTTAGGTTAGGTTAGGTTAGGTTAGGTTAGGTTAGGTTAGGTTAGGTTAGGTTAGGTTAGGTTAGGTTAGGTTAGGTTAGGTTAGGTTAGGTTAGGTTAGGTTAGGTTAGGTTAGGTTAGGTTAGGTTAGGTTAGGTTAGGTTAGGTTAGGTTAGGTTAGGTTAGGTTAGGTTAGGTTAGGTTAGGTTAGGTTAGGTTAGGTTAGGTTAGGTTAGGTTAGGTTAGGTTAGGTTAGGTTAGGTTAGGTTAGGTTAGGTTAGGTTAGGTTAGGTTAGGTTAGGTTAGGTTAGGTTAGGTTAGGTTAGGTTAGGTTAGGTTAGGTTAGGTTAGGTTAGGTTAGGTTAGGTTAGGTTAGGTTAGGTTAGGTTAGGTTAGGTTAGGTTAGGTTAGGTTAGGTTAGGTTAGGTTAGGTTAGGTTAGGTTAGGTTAGGTTAGGTTAGGTTAGGTTAGGTTAGGTTAGGTTAGGTTAGGTTAGGTTAGGTTAGGTTAGGTTAGGTTAGGTTAGGTTAGGTTAGGTTAGGTTAGGTTAGGTTAGGTTAGGTTAGGTTAGGTTAGGTTAGGTTAGGTTAGGTTAGGTTAGGTTAGGTTAGGTTAGGTTAGGTTAGGTTAGGTTAGGTTAGGTTAGGTTAGGTTAGGTTAGGTTAGGTTAGGTTAGGTTAGGTTAGGTTAGGTTAGGTTAGGTTAGGTTAGGTTAGGTTAGGTTAGGTTAGGTTAGGTTAGGTTAGGTTAGGTTAGGTTAGGTTAGGTTAGGTTAGGTTAGGTTAGGTTAGGTTAGGTTAGGTTAGGTTAGGTTAGGTTAGGTTAGGTTAGGTTAGGTTAGGTTAGGTTAGGTTAGGTTAGGTTAGGTTAGGTTAGGTTAGGTTAGGTTAGGTTAGGTTAGGTTAGGTTAGGTTAGGTTAGGTTAGGTTAGGTTAGGTTAGGTTAGGTTAGGTTAGGTTAGGTTAGGTTAGGTTAGGTTAGGTTAGGTTAGGTTAGGTTAGGTTAGGTTAGGTTAGGTTAGGTTAGGTTAGGTTAGGTTAGGTTAGGTTAGGTTAGGTTAGGTTAGGTTAGGTTAGGTTAGGTTAGGTTAGGTTAGGTTAGGTTAGGTTAGGTTAGGTTAGGTTAGGTTAGGTTAGGTTAGGTTAGGTTAGGTTAGGTTAGGTTAGGTTAGGTTAGGTTAGGTTAGGTTAGGTTAGGTTAGGTTAGGTTAGGTTAGGTTAGGTTAGGTTAGGTTAGGTTAGGTTAGGTTAGGTTAGGTTAGGTTAGGTTAGGTTAGGTTAGGTTAGGTTAGGTTAGGTTAGGTTAGGTTAGGTTAGGTTAGGTTAGGTTAGGTTAGGTTAGGTTAGGTTAGGTTAGGTTAGGTTAGGTTAGGTTAGGTTAGGTTAGGTTAGGTTAGGTTAGGTTAGGTTAGGTTAGGTTAGGTTAGGTTAGGTTAGGTTAGGTTAGGTTAGGTTAGGTTAGGTTAGGTTAGGTTAGGTTAGGTTAGGTTAGGTTAGGTTAGGTTAGGTTAGGTTAGGTTAGGTTAGGTTAGGTTAGGTTAGGTTAGGTTAGGTTAGGTTAGGTTAGGTTAGGTTAGGTTAGGTTAGGTTAGGTTAGGTTAGGTTAGGTTAGGTTAGGTTAGGTTAGGTTAGGTTAGGTTAGGTTAGGTTAGGTTAGGTTAGGTTAGGTTAGGTTAGGTTAGGTTAGGTTAGGTTAGGTTAGGTTAGGTTAGGTTAGGTTAGGTTAGGTTAGGTTAGGTTAGGTTAGGTTAGGTTAGGTTAGGTTAGGTTAGGTTAGGTTAGGTTAGGTTAGGTTAGGTTAGGTTAGGTTAGGTTAGGTTAGGTTAGGTTAGGTTAGGTTAGGTTAGGTTAGGTTAGGTTAGGTTAGGTTAGGTTAGGTTAGGTTAGGTTAGGTTAGGTTAGGTTAGGTTAGGTTAGGTTAGGTTAGGTTAGGTTAGGTTAGGTTAGGTTAGGTTAGGTTAGGTTAGGTTAGGTTAGGTTAGGTTAGGTTAGGTTAGGTTAGGTTAGGTTAGGTTAGGTTAGGTTAGGTTAGGTTAGGTTAGGTTAGGTTAGGTTAGGTTAGGTTAGGTTAGGTTAGGTTAGGTTAGGTTAGGTTAGGTTAGGTTAGGTTAGGTTAGGTTAGGTTAGGTTAGGTTAGGTTAGGTTAGGTTAGGTTAGGTTAGGTTAGGTTAGGTTAGGTTAGGTTAGGTTAGGTTAGGTTAGGTTAGGTTAGGTTAGGTTAGGTTAGGTTAGGTTAGGTTAGGTTAGGTTAGGTTAGGTTAGGTTAGGTTAGGTTAGGTTAGGTTAGGTTAGGTTAGGTTAGGTTAGGTTAGGTTAGGTTAGGTTAGGTTAGGTTAGGTTAGGTTAGGTTAGGTTAGGTTAGGTTAGGTTAGGTTAGGTTAGGTTAGGTTAGGTTAGGTTAGGTTAGGTTAGGTTAGGTTAGGTTAGGTTAGGTTAGGTTAGGTTAGGTTAGGTTAGGTTAGGTTAGGTTAGGTTAGGTTAGGTTAGGTTAGGTTAGGTTAGGTTAGGTTAGGTTAGGTTAGGTTAGGTTAGGTTAGGTTAGGTTAGGTTAGGTTAGGTTAGGTTAGGTTAGGTTAGGTTAGGTTAGGTTAGGTTAGGTTAGGTTAGGTTAGGTTAGGTTAGGTTAGGTTAGGTTAGGTTAGGTTAGGTTAGGTTAGGTTAGGTTAGGTTAGGTTAGGTTAGGTTAGGTTAGGTTAGGTTAGGTTAGGTTAGGTTAGGTTAGGTTAGGTTAGGTTAGGTTAGGTTAGGTTAGGTTAGGTTAGGTTAGGTTAGGTTAGGTTAGGTTAGGTTAGGTTAGGTTAGGTTAGGTTAGGTTAGGTTAGGTTAGGTTAGGTTAGGTTAGGTTAGGTTAGGTTAGGTTAGGTTAGGTTAGGTTAGGTTAGGTTAGGTTAGGTTAGGTTAGGTTAGGTTAGGTTAGGTTAGGTTAGGTTAGGTTAGGTTAGGTTAGGTTAGGTTAGGTTAGGTTAGGTTAGGTTAGGTTAGGTTAGGTTAGGTTAGGTTAGGTTAGGTTAGGTTAGGTTAGGTTAGGTTAGGTTAGGTTAGGTTAGGTTAGGTTAGGTTAGGTTAGGTTAGGTTAGGTTAGGTTAGGTTAGGTTAGGTTAGGTTAGGTTAGGTTAGGTTAGGTTAGGTTAGGTTAGGTTAGGTTAGGTTAGGTTAGGTTAGGTTAGGTTAGGTTAGGTTAGGTTAGGTTAGGTTAGGTTAGGTTAGGTTAGGTTAGGTTAGGTTAGGTTAGGTTAGGTTAGGTTAGGTTAGGTTAGGTTAGGTTAGGTTAGGTTAGGTTAGGTTAGGTTAGGTTAGGTTAGGTTAGGTTAGGTTAGGTTAGGTTAGGTTAGGTTAGGTTAGGTTAGGTTAGGTTAGGTTAGGTTAGGTTAGGTTAGGTTAGGTTAGGTTAGGTTAGGTTAGGTTAGGTTAGGTTAGGTTAGGTTAGGTTAGGTTAGGTTAGGTTAGGTTAGGTTAGGTTAGGTTAGGTTAGGTTAGGTTAGGTTAGGTTAGGTTAGGTTAGGTTAGGTTAGGTTAGGTTAGGTTAGGTTAGGTTAGGTTAGGTTAGGTTAGGTTAGGTTAGGTTAGGTTAGGTTAGGTTAGGTTAGGTTAGGTTAGGTTAGGTTAGGTTAGGTTAGGTTAGGTTAGGTTAGGTTAGGTTAGGTTAGGTTAGGTTAGGTTAGGTTAGGTTAGGTTAGGTTAGGTTAGGTTAGGTTAGGTTAGGTTAGGTTAGGTTAGGTTAGGTTAGGTTAGGTTAGGTTAGGTTAGGTTAGGTTAGTAGGTTAGGTTAGGTTAGGTTAGGTTAGGTTAGGTTAGGTTAGGTTAGGTTAGGTTAGGTTAGGTTAG